>JANHGO010000072.1:24923064-25030694 GCA_024606505.1 Aquila spilogaster
TAAGTGATTGTTTAGTTTGTCAGAAAGGTACAGGCATATTACTTACACTGTGAAATATAGGAATTATGCTTCACTGGTATACACAACTAAAGTTCATAGTTATACTAAATAAAAGCAAGCAGAAAACACAAGCATAGGGAAAAGAATGTGCAACTGAGATATTGACGCATTTTGTTAACTGTATCTGTCCATTTACAATGCTTACTACAATCACTGATTACAAATTGTCCAAACAATCTCAGGGTTGAAGACTAACTGGCAAACGGTCCCACCAGCTCAGTGCATTTACGTAAAATCAAACTTTCACACAAAGGAAGCATGGGTAAATGAAACTGAATCATTGGCTGCTGAATTTAAAATACTAGGGTCTGAAGGAAAAGATTTGCTGTGTATGAACAACACTGAGAAAGCATTTAGATACACACCATACTTAAAAGTAGGCCTTGCTGATGTTGCCATGCCTCTCTGTAAACAAGGCTGCAACTGACTGTTTTGCACAGAAGCCAAGATTCTTCCCCAAATTATAATTTCATTCATTTTTTTCATTTTTGTTATTCATAGTGTTGCACTGTAGGGCAAAATGCTGACATCAAAGGCAATAAGAGTCTAAGACAAATAAAAAAGCAGGACTGAGTGCTGAATCTTTAGACTCCTGGAATTGTTTGTTTGCTTGATTTATCTTTCCTGGCCTTCCAAGATTCCTAGAGCATAAACTTTCTGTAATATGGAAAAACTGAAAGTCTTACTAATCTGTCATTATCTGGACCATTTAATCTTCACCATCCAATCAAGCAAAGGATAAGCTAACAATGAAAAATTGTTTCAGTACAAATCTGTTTGTTTTTTTTTACAGTCCTGGTGAACACAATTTAATGTAAAATAAATACAAAGTCTAGTAGAATGTGGCACTTTCTCTTTTTTTTTAGCTCATTAAATGAATAGTTTAGCTTTCCTCAAGCTTTTGAAGGACTTCAGCCTGAAAAACTTCAGTTTCATATTGGAAAGCTGTCTTCTTCAAATTCCTCTTCCGTTATATATATAAAAAAAAAGTATTAAGAAAACCAATATACTCCTGAATCTAAAAAACTAAAGCAACCTCTTCAGAAAGTGTAAAGCAATGAATTATAATGACTCAAAAATCCAGCATCTGAACATTTACCCCTAAGTAAAAGAGCTGCAAAAGAATCCATTATAGATTTCATTATTATTATAATCAATTTAACATGAAAGGCACCCAGACGCAATGATAGATGAGCAACAGTATACTACCTCTAAATATAATCTTGCAGTTACAATATCCTATTGTGTTTCAAAAAATAAATGAAAATACCCACTTCCAATCCCAATACTGTCAAATTATTTTTATCTATAAATATATGCTTATCTAATTATTACTTACTGACTTCATGACTCTGTAATCCAGATAATGAGAGCACTTAGGGCAATATAGGTAGAAAATACAAGGTTGTAATTTCACAGTGCTTTTTGGAATATTACTAAGGTCAAAGTTTCTGATCATCTAAATTGTCTTTCCCTGCAGAACACTCCCAGATGCCATGATGACTACAGCTAGTAGATCAGGGAAAGACTACAAAGCAGCTGGTTCTCACAGTGGCTTTCAGAGAACCTTGGCACATGCCGCTGCTTTATTTTATGTTGGGTGGTCAGTACTGCCACGGTCCCTGTTCATTCCAAATCCATCAGCAGCAAGATCCAAGACTGAAAAAATAGTGAAGGTAAAATCTCAAAGGAGGAAAATACAGTTTGTAATGGGGAGCTGTAAGATGACATCTTAATTCTGGTATGATTATAGAGTCATAAATGCTACATAGAGGTATCACAGACATGCATGCAGATACTGCAAAGTACCTTTTCTGAACAACAGAGCAAGATGGTAAGAAAGTCAATAAAGTGACAGCTAGCTTCCTAAATGGAGCAAAAATTGTGGTTACCTGGTTAAAGTGCAGAAGAGCTCATTTTTTGTTTGTTCGCTTGCTTTCTCATTTCAGTAAAATAATTTATGAAGGAACCCTGAGAAACTTAGGATGGCCTTGCCAATGCAATCAACCTTCTGTTCAGTATTAAACAACAGAATGAGGATTCTGTTATCTGCAGGGAAGAGATGGGATGAAGAAGAAATAACATGAGACATCCTTTTTGGGAGTAGAGTTTTCAGGGATACAGTAGGGATTCTGAAGACTCGAGGTGAAGCAGAAATACTCTCGTTACCTAAGGAGCTGTGCTGTTCTTCCCTACATGGAGCCATGTATGTTCATGCAGTGCCCAAGGCTGTGATTGGCTGAGGATCCTCAGCAACATACATCCTCTCACAAGAGGCAAGGTTCCTTATTCTTCTCTGCCACATTTCAAAGTGCAGAACAATGCAGTATGGGTCTGACAGCATTCTCCACTGCAGTATCAAGCACATTTTAGACAATAATCAGATACCTTCAACACTTACAGATACAGTACATATTCTATCATTAGCATCATCCCACTTGGAGATATTAGATGAAAATGTATCACAGCAACAGCCCTGTCCCAGCTGGGCACTATGCTTCTTTTGAATCTGGCAACAGCATCTAAGACATTAAGGACAACAGCAAGTCAGTGGCAGAACAAATGGTGCATGGCCTCCTGACAGGAGCTGCCGGCAGAAACCTTAAGAGTTTGCAATAAAGACATAAATTACAGTTTTAGTACACACTGTGAAGAGGAAGCTTCAGAGCCAGCTCAGAGAACAGTGCAGACCTAGTCGCTTATATCTGTTCTGAGCGCTGTTATTAATATGATAATGCAGTAACAGAAAAGAACTTTGATACATCAAACAAGGATGAGAGCATAACGCTGAAATCAAATGTTGAATTCAGCACTGCCTGGTCATGTATTTTATTTTTGCTAGTCAAAGGACACTTGAATATGACCTAAATAAAAAAAGCAACAAAATGTTTTCATATTTTGCATTCGCATTAGTTCAGCGCCTGAAAAACAGGGTACTTTGATGGTTTGAATATTGATATTCAGGTGACAGAGTTAAGGGTAAAATGAGAATCTTTGTAGAATATAACACCAGAGCTGGAACATAAAATAGATGTAGCAGACTAGAGAAATCGACCCATCAGGATAGCAGAGACCCTTCTGCAAGCCAGACTGCCAGTGAAGTAGCTGAGAAAGCTCAGAGGAAGTTTACGTTCAATCTATATAGGAAGTTAGCACACTGACCTTCCTTCTCATAGTCTTGACACATAACTACTATGCCACCAAGGTCAGTGATTACACACATGCAAAGCAGCTGCGCTACTGCACTTAGTATTTGTCCCAGCACAGGAAAAAATAAAGTGTTCAACAATGTAAGAGAGCTGTAGAACTGAAAGAGGTTAATTTACAAAAATGAACAGTGCTGTTAAAGTCTACAATGATCAAAGAATTATTGCATCTTGAGTGTGCAATAATAAACTGATGATTTACATTATTCCACTTATATTTTAAATAAGTTTCATATTAAAAATAATGAATATAAATGCAACAGCAATTACTTTTCTGCCTTCCACATTTACCATAATAGTTTATGATGAAACTGAACAGTGAAAAGTAATAAATATAATCGCATTTCATTCTGCTGATCAACAGTAATCAGGTAATGTGCTATCATATGAGATACAATCAATGTAACAGGAAATTCATATAGATATGTTTACTGCCACTTACTGGATACTCATATCGATATTTTAAATGTATAATTACAATAATGACTCATTTGTCTTTCATCATAAAAACACAAAGCTTCAGTTCCTGATGGAAAAGCTAAGCTGTGTTATGATAGAACTTCTAGGAAGAAAAATTTTCCCACTCTCTCTTTTAATAAAAAAGGACTTGAAATGACTCCAAAATGCTACCTTTCAATGGACTTCAGCCTAGCACTAAATGAAAACATATTATCATAGTATTGGTGCTGGAAGGATTTTATTAATAAATACCTTTACACTGTTTTTTATACCATGGAATCCTATTCCATTAGTATGGAAGAATATTTATGCATGTTTCTAATCTCATTAAGGACTTACTCACTGATGAGCCCATTGTATTTCAAGATGTGCTTTGTTTCTCACTACATTTTGTTTCTCCTATCATGATTTCTTTAGAATTGTACTTTACAGATAAAATATAAAAATTCCAGCATAAGTAGTCTAATTGGATGTCCCATCTGTGACACTGACAGTACAAGGTCTTTCAGAAGAAATAAGAAAGCCTCAAGGGGAAATTTCTTCGCTCCAGGCAGTTAGCAGATGTCACTCTTTCACTTCAAAACAAATAATGGGCAAATTTTCCTGTGTAATGTGTTCTTGGTTGTATTCTTCTCTTCAAAGCCATCTTTTTGACTATTTCTATAAACCTGATGAAGTTTAAGTTCCATTGGTTATAACTTCAGGATTTAAAATAAAAATAATAATAAATCAAAAGAAAACAATTGAAGACAGTAGAAAAGAAAAAAATACACATTTGTATGGGTTTTTTTGGAACAGAGAGTTCTTGGCCTTCCTAGAAAGTATAAAAAGCTATAAATAAAAAAAGAAAAAGCTGTAGAAATCATGTCATCTATATGGATGGGCAGTGAGTATGTAGCAAACAGTAGATAGCACTTTGACACCACTGAAAATAAAAACCACATACACTGAAATCTGAACATGTAGATCTTGTTTATAAAGAACAACAGAAGAGCTAATACTGGAACAAAGCTTAGAGATGTACTCCAAACTTTTCATCATCGGTTGTCATCAGAAAAACAGCAATTTTTGCACCCTTTCTCTCTGTAAAAATAGGGGTTTGAAATTCAGACTTTGTACCAACACATCATAGGTAAACATCAAAATCTTTTCAATATCATGCATTCTTAATCAACTTCTGCATTAAACACACTAAATTTTAGAGTTGAATCATCATTCACTGGAGGTACTGAGGAGCCTTCACCAAAAATGTCCATCAGCTCATCACACACACTGCGAAAACACATTCCCTTTTTGTTATCATATATGTTTATATAAACTTTCATGTTGATTCTGAATTTGACTTTCTGTACCAGTTCCAGTCTTACATTTTTTGTGAGGCACATCAGAACACCTGGACCTTGTGAATTATTGGTTCTGTATTACAAGGAGGTGATAGTTAAGGGAGCTCATGAATAATTATCAATCACACAAAAACTAGATGAGCCCTGGTGACAAGAAGCACACAGTATAAGAGAGCCATAGCAAAGTGAGCCAGGGCACATAAAACATCTGCCTGTGGAAGGTGCCATCTTCCCCCAGCCTTGCCTGAGAGCCCGTGCAAAGAATCTGAGCAAAGGCAAGCAACAGAAGTTATCTGCTCTTATTTGACCTACCTCAGCTTCTAATTAGCATTTGATAATTGGCTGGAAAAAGTCCAATTTATTGCCCAGAGTATGCTCTTCAGGTATGCTGAATGCTTTGGGTTAACACCTGGGGAATATGGCATTCTGTACTAAGTGATTTAGGATACAAATCTCACTGTAATTAAATGGAATCCAAGTACCTAATAGCCAGGGATTTTTGATAATCTCAAATGTTACAACATATTGCACAGGATGACATGAAAAAGCTGCCAGTGCAACTCCCAGTTTACTAATAAGTGAACAAAGAAGAGAAATCTCACTAGCCCTTTCTTCTTTTCAAGAGTCGGAGATCATCAGATTTGAAAGATACAGTAAAAACTTAGAGAAGGGGAGAAAGAAGAGCAATTGAGGGAAAATAAACATGTTTAAAATCAATTGTCAACTAATTATTTTTAAGAATCAATTTCAATTTTGAGTACCACAGTCAATAAAAAATATTGTGAAAAATACCCAGAAAAAGGTTAAGGGAAAGGGAAAATTTAGGTAATACTGTAATACACTGGCAACTCAGTCAAGATATACATCTGCTTTTCTCTAAGGAAGAATATTTAAGTAACAACAATTTGCCCAAGTGTTAAATGAACTTCAAGTGTCCACTCTGCAAATCTCAATCTGAATCAGTATCCTTAGGCATGCTATTGTATCTAAAAAAGCTTTAGTTGAATGAATTCTCATCTGACCTCTGAGGATCAGTCTGGCAGAGAAATAACAATGCAAAATATGTGAAGAGAGCTATTTTGACACATATTTCTCAAGTCAGTTGATTTATTGTGCTGATCTTTCTTCACTAAAAATGTCCCAGTGCTTACTCAGTATAAACACCTTAAGACACCACAAGAAGCTTAACAGAAATATATCTTTCTCAACAAGAAACTAATGACTAACAGCAGTGTGGATGCTACCTTCTGTTAACTGAATAGGTAAACTGGTGTTAAATGGTAAACAAATAGTTGTTATACTGAGAAAAAGAGGGAACCCTGAAAGCTCAAATCGCAAAGGAACTATAATTTTGATGGCACGAGTCATGACACCTAAATTTTAGTGAAGAAAGTTCATTTGATATGGAAAGCCAACCATATGATTCCAGATTCCCTAAAGTATGCAAAGAAAGCTTTTTCTGTAAAACAGACAAATGTTTTCTACCAAATCTTATCCACTACAAAGTTCTGATTAAGGCTGAGGATTTGAGGTCAATCCTCCAGTTTCAGAAAGTTAATCGAGTGATTAAACTTTGACTGGAAATTTCAGGGATAAAGTTGTTCCAGTTGAGCTTAGCCTCTGCATGTGCGACGGAATTAAAATTTACTAAATCCTCACTTCCCTGAAGTCTTGTGTTCGAAGCAAAAATTGATGAAGTGCTGTTACCATTCTAACCTTACACCACACATGATTAACACAATGATAGGTTAATCATACTCAATTGCTTCTCCTCTTCTCAGTTGCTGTTGTACGATATTTGAGAAAATAGAAGTTAATTTATACTCTGTTCCTGCAATTGCAAATGTAAATACTCAGCCCAGCTCTGTTTTGCTCTGTGGAGATTAATACATCTGTACTGATCTACTCAAATACGACCACTTGAAACCAAGACCACTAATTAGATCCTAATTGTGCCAGCAAATTTGAGTTTCAATTACGTATTCTGCCACAAATATGTGGTGCACTTTGAAACCCTTTCCTGAGAGATACTAAAGGAGCACAAGAGATATTATTCGGTTACTTTCATATCAGCTAAGCAAAAATTCTAAAAAAGAAGAAATAAAAAATTAAGATTTTTTCTTCTTAATCTTCAGTAAAATCTGCCACAAAATCTTTCTTGTAAGTTCTTCCAACATTTTTTTCTGTTTTATCTCACAAAAATATTCACAGCATTTTTTTTTTTTCAGCTCCTACCATGCTACATGTAAAGAAATTTGCAATGTTAAGATTTCAGATGTTGACCCATAATTAGTACTGTTGCGACAGTTCAAAGCAGAGAGACGGAAGAAATGGTACTGCCCCACAGTGCAAACTCCAAGTCTTGTTGTTAAAGATGAGTCATCCCTCATACCAGATCACATGCACAGTAAAAAAACTGCCGCTGAAGAAGATTAAAAAACCCACTTCTAGATTTCACAGGTATCGAAGCACATCAAAATCTTCTGAAAAACAAATTCAGATAGTAAACATGTCCCTTGGCCACAAATAAAAAGTTTGCAGAGCTTAAGAACACAGTTCAAATTGCACCCATGTTTACCTGAGCCTGCACAAGCTAGAAGAAAGTTATTGAGCAGAATCTGAAGAAGTGTCTTATTTTCACATATACCACTATCCTAAAACAAAGATGGGCATGATTACTTTGCAAAAAATGTTTTTAATGTTCTTGTTTTTTTTTCCTCAGGAAATAATTCACAAATAAAAGTTGATGCAATGGGACAGCAAGCATTCTTGCTGTTCAGTATGATATTCTCAAACAACTTCTGCACAGCCAAACTCAAAATTGGAAGAATGAAAGATCAGTTATGCACTACAGGAAATAACTTAAGAGAGTCCATCTATCCAGGTCCCTATAATACTGTGTTGCAATATTCAAGTGCTTAAATTTTTGAAAATGTTTACTGTACAACACTCTTAATGCCTCCTAACATTAGGAAAAAAAATCTGTAGTGCATAATGAACTGCATATGTATATCTCTCGTTTCCAACCAAGTTTTCTCTGTAAAAGTTTAGCCATAAGCGTACATGCATGCCTATTCAAAGCCATATTCTAGTCTGAAAAAATAAACAATTGTTGACAGATTATATCTTTGAGTACCTGTATAAATTACCTGTTTAAAGGCTTATCAATATTACCCTTCCTTATTTCCTGTTTTAGATCTCTCCCTTGTATCATACATATCTCACTGTTCATTTTTATTGAGGTGCTTCTGGTAATCATTCTTACAGAAATCTTCTCAAAGTGCTGCTCAGCTACTGAGTAATATAAATCTTTCACATTTAAGCACTTAAGAAAGAGATGGGTCTTAGCTCACTCAGAATCATGAATAAAGCCAATATTACAGGTTTTGATTAAAATCTGTAGAGGTTCCAGTCATCATGTTATTCTGTCACTATGTTATGTGAGCTCCAGAAGGAAAGCAGTAGCCAGTGTGGAAAAAAAAAGTGGAAGAAGTAAGCTAAGTCTAGACATGGGCAGAATGGTCAGCCATCCCCTTATTGTCACCATCTTACTAAACACACAATTTTTATGAGACATACATGGAAAAGCTACTGAAATTTAATGAATGTAATACAAATTAATATAACCTAAGATTATATTTAAAAAAAAAACTCTATTAGTATTTTCAAATAATGTAATAAATCATGTCTGTACTTAACAACAGTAAGCTCATTTGTATTCATTTTTCAGTAATATTGTCAGCTACACAGAAAAATGAATCAATACCTATGCTATTTTCTTTTCCTCTAAGTGACAAAGCCCCATATAATGTGTTTTTCTATTCTAGAAAGGAGAGATTATTAGATTAAAAAAGGAATGGTTCTGTGCAGATTTGATCTTTTAACATCTTTGTCATTTTAAACTAGAGCTTATACTCATTACAATAATACAATAATTACAAAAGCAATGTTTTTGCAGGAGGCTGAAAGTTAAGTCAATCAAAAGCTTCTACCTGAAATGAGAAACGGCTTCAGTGAAATGCCAATGATAATGCAACAGAGCAAAGTATTACCTACTTTTACCAAAAATATTCAATAATATGTATATAAATAGTGCAATATTTTATCTAAATGTTGCGCAGAATAAAATAAGGTTGTAAAAAGCTGTAAACACTTATCCCTTGTTTTGAGATAGAATGCCAGTAGCATTTTCTATTTATTTGCTTGAAAGGTTTGTACTAAAAATGAAATATTTCTAATAAAGCAGAACATAATGAATGAACATAGCTAGAATGCTAGCAAAAAATTACATCCAAAAAAGTGTATAAGAAAGTAAAAAACTAATGAAACAAGGTACAGTAGGGTTACATTAAACAAACAAGACCATGAAGAGATCAGAATGCAGCCCATAGAACTTAGCATAGCTATCTGTGCACCGTTCAAACAGGGGAGCATCTCTGTTGAGGGATTTCAGTGGCATCTCATTTTATCTAAGCAATCTGCCTACAGAGATACTGAAGGCCCAGGTTCAGTCAACCATGATGAAAGAAATAAAAAGATGACAAAAAGAAAACAAAACAAAAAACAACAACAACAAAAGAGGATTAATCTGGAGCACCCAGAGAAAAAAGCAAAGACTCGTTTAGATTTTGCTGGTGTGTGGTTTGAGCTCATGAGGATTACACAAAACGTAAAATGCCAGTGATCTGCAAACAATATCTCACAGAACTCTGAACGTTAGGAAAACGATAGGTAGCATGAGTTTCTAAACCACAGGATATGCATCACTGTTGATAAACAAGCTTATTTTTTAAAATGGTTCACTGCCTGGCACAAATGTTGCCAATGCCTGTGATCATACTTGGAGGGGGAGAGCGCATAGCAGCAGAAGTTACAAGGCTCTTGTCCCATCCTTATTACCTCTGAGGAATAATTTACATCACAATATTCAAATCTTAGTATTAATGACCAAAATTTGGATGAATAGAATATAGGTGATATGACTAGACTCCAATATAAAGACCATCAAATGAAAGAAAGAAAAATGTTAGCAACTGTTGCCAACGGTTTATGGTCTGGGTTCAGCCCCATTCCATGACTAATGGAGCAGGGGGACCCATGGCAGTCCACGAAACTGGAGCATTAACTTGTTAACTCCCAGTACTCTACATGATGTTCTGATGTGGAATATTGATAACAAAAATTATAAAACCGTAACAAACTTGCCATAGAAGAAACAAAGAATACAAAAGTAACATTTTGAAGAATAGAGTATATATGGTTCCTCATCAACCACTGAAAGCTGAAAACTTTAATAATGCCTGAACTACCTCAAGAAGGTGAGCAACTGTTCTTAAATCATTCATTCACCTTTTTGATCACTGCACCTTCAAGACTCATCTCTGTTGACCTGTGATAATTTGACAGAGTAGTGAGTCACAGGAAAGAAAAAGAATGTAAAAGATAAATAATACCGAATATAGAATAAATGCCTTTTTATTATGTTCTTATGTTATTTAAAACAAGTTGAATTATAGGTATTTTTGAAAAAGGTCAACAAAATATAGGGGTAATATATATTACTGCCATAAGAAAAGGATGAATGTTTGTAGCAGTGAAGTAGGAGATTTTTTCCCTCTCTTTTTCTAAGACCTTAGTTCTTTTACAGTTCAACCTTTTCATTAAAACTGTAAAAATGAATATACGGTGTGATATTAGACAAATCACTAATTCATGATACGAGATTTCATTTAATTTATATATTTATTACTGTCTCTGGAGTTTACAAAGTTTAAGTATTTTAAATTTTATTCAGAACTTCTGGTCCTGACAGCAGGCTGCTTTAGGCCTCATTTTCACTTACTTCAGAAAACAACATTTCTTTTTCATGTACTGTCTGATCAAAGGCACACATTTAACACAAAACACATTTTTAAAAGTACATTTTGAGTAGATTTCTTTCAGCTTAAATGAGAAACTGAGCCCAACTCATGGAAAATGTACCACTGTTTTCACAATTTGTGCACAAAGTTGCCTTGTAACATTTACAGAACAACAATCAAAAGGAAAAAAAAAAAGGTACGGGGATGGTATTGATACATCATGGCATAACAAACACTAAACAGAGAAATAAAGTGAGGTAAGGCTTCTTACTTCTGTATTATTTATATGATTTGTGTGTTGATTAAAAGCTCTTTTGGCATAGAAGATTCCAGGCATCCACTGTCTGCTTTAACTTTGATGGATCTCTGGGCCCAGCAATCACAGGGATGCGCACGTAAAATGCCAATTACTTTGCCTTAAGCATCATGGGTGGATCACTTGTACTCAGACAAGTCTGCACGTACCATCAGTCACCGCTTGCCTATGTCCATAACTAAGGTCTACTTCAATCGCCTGAAGAAAACAAGGTCAAGCCAATCACAATCTATTTCTAGTGTGTTTTAAATAGCTGATATACCTCATACAGTCACTGACAAAACAAATAAGTAGTCTGTACAATTACATAAATTACTATCTTTTTAATTAAAATATTTTGTTGGAAATTTAGTGTGACAATCTACCTGACCTTTCGTATCCTCTCAAAAGAGTTCTGCAATCAAGATGACTCAGCTCCCAGTGGTGCTCATGTTGTACATTACATCAGAATGCAATTTCAATGACTCACAGGTAAACATCAAAACAAATTCTAGCTGGGGTTTTTATTAGTTTTTCTCTGCTAAAACTAATAAACAGTCAAAGACATGATCTTATGAAAGTGAATAGGTTATTTTAGGGACCTGTGACCTGATGATGTTTCTGAACTGCAATTAATGTCACAGAGCTCAAGAGAAGCACCAAGCCAGCATATTATGGTGTTCTGCTGCCAGCTTCCTTCACTTGTGCTTCAAGTTTGTCATGCTTGATAAACTGATTGTGATGAAAAACACTTCCCTTATTTTACTTCAGCTGTTGCAGCGGAGAAGCAAAATAGTGTTAAATGCAGCATTAAACTAGAATTAAATTTCTTTACTTAATTTCTTATTTCTGTGTAATTTCTATTTGGCTTAAAAGACAGGAAAAATGAAAACTTTGTGAAGTTTCAAGTTCTTATGAGTGAATATAATTTAAAAGACAATTCCCGCAATCATCAGTATGTTAGATTTTATTGATGGTAAACAATTTCCTCAATTTTAAAATGAACCCAAGTTTCTGCTTAATAAATATCTGTGCTGATACAGTCTGCTGTCCACTCAGGAACAAACACCATTTCCTGAGATGTAAATGTAAAATCTCACTTAAAGCTATCATTTTAAACTGAAGGATTTTACTTTGCTATTTTCATTTATTTAATCGAAGTCAAAGAGATCCTACCACAACTTAATTTCCCACATCTTTCAACTGAGAAACCTGAAGGAGAACTGGATGGGGGAAGAATTATCATGTGCTTCTCAGGGCCAGCCTTCTGAGCTTTCCAAAACCCATTTGTCTCTAGATTACCGACAGTAGGAGCGGGAACTCCATGTCCTATTCTTTGGTCTCAAGAAATAATCCTTAAATCCAGATCCATTTCACCCCTCAAATAGTTTGCACGCTCATTGATTCCTTGACAGCCTTTCACTGGTTCTGACTGAGATCCCTTTTCCAATATTCAATATGTGTCACACTATAAATTCTGTAAGTTCAGAAAGTGCATTTTGGTCTCACACATTATTAAGCATCCCTTTCACTTTGTCCTCAAAGCTATTAAAAAAAAGTCAAAAATCCTAATATCAACAAAGCTGGATTTTTCCCCTCTGAAAAAGAAGATCTGTAAATCCCATCATATGGTGCTACTATGAAAGGAAAAAAAAAGAGGCTTTCTGGACAACCAAGATGGAGTTATCTCCAGTGTTTGAAATAAATGTATCTACAAGAACTAGTCTCCAGATCAGCATCTGTGACATTGCTTCTGGACAAGTCACATTTTCCTCAAGCTTCATTCATGGTTTGTAATTCTCATGACCATCAGGCTGCTTCAACCCCTCTTCCTGCTTCACAGCTAAACTGAGACAAGGTGGCAGTGGGGCTAATTACACACAGCATGAAGCACCACAACCACCCCACAGCCAGAATCAAACCACTTGAACAAAATGTGCTCACTTCTTAAGGCATGTTTCACAACACCGATCATTTCCCTTCTATATACTGTACATCTTATAAGGTAGATATTTGCTTTAGTTGTGATAACACACCCTTGTGCTCTTTCAAGTATTTTTTCAAGTCTTAAATTAAGTTTTTAAATGAACTTTCCTATGCTTTAATATTCTGTTGTTTTCACATGCTAATTGAAAAAAAGAATTAAGTTTCTGGCTTGCTTCCTCAGTAAGGCAAACAGAATTCATCACCTCCACCATAAATTAATACAATACAGCCAGACAAAAAAACATTTATGTATATTCTTGGAAAACTGACAACACACTTCAGGGTACTAGGTGGCATATGAATAATTCACGGATTCAACTACTTGGTGTCAACCACCATAAAAAAATTAGTTGTTTTTTAGTGCAAGGGAAGATACTCTCCCATACTGAATAACCCAAAATAGCATAGCCATTAGAAGGAGGAATTGAAGATTTTAGGGACAACAGGAGAACAGGCAAGGGGATTATTGTCCTTCAAGGTTCTGAGTTCCTTTTATTAAAGCTGAACAGAGATTAAGCATTAGATGAACATGTCAATTTTACCTGCATAGTAGCAATTTGCTGGCAACCAGTCACGAGTGGTGTTCCCCGGGGACTGGTACTGGAGCCTGTCTTGTTCAGTATCCTTACTGATGACCTGGATGAGGGCATTGAGTGCAACCTCAGTAAGTTTGCAGATGACACCAAGCTGGGAGGAAGCGTCTATCTGCCTGAGGGCAGGAAGGCCTTGCAGAAGGATCTGCACAGGCTGGATCGCTGGGCTGACGCCAATGGGATGAATTTCAACAAGAGCAAGTGCCGGATCCTACACTTTGGCCACAGCAACCTCAGGCAATGCTACAGGCTTGGGGCAGAGTGGCTGGAAGACTATATAGAGGAAACAGACCTGGTGGTATTGGCTAACACTCAGATGAACATGAGCCAGCAGTGTTCCCAGGTGGACAAGAAGGCCAATGGCATCCAGGCTCGTATCAGAAATAGTGCTGCCAGCAGGAGCAAGGAAGTGATCATCCCTCTGTAATCAACCCTAGTGAGGCCACACCTCGAGTACTATGTTCAGTTTTGGGCCCCTTACTACAAGAAAGATACTGAGGCCCTGGAGCGTGTTCAGAGAAGGGCAGTGAAGCTGGTGAGGAGTCTGGAGCACAAGTCTTAAGAGGAGTGGCTGAGAGAGCTGGGATTGTTAAGGATGAAGAAAGTTAGATGTTGTACTGAGAGACGTGGGTTATTGGGAAATACTGGCAATAGGTGGATGGTTGGACTGGATGATCTTAGAGGTATTTTCCAACGTTGGTGATTCTATGATGTGACTGTCACCCACAGAGCAGATAATGCTTTAAAGATAAGAAAATACATAAAATAACTATGAACAAGTAAAAAAAATAAATTTTGTTAATGGGCTCATAGTTGCTAAGAGAGGTACCTACACAAAGGTCCTGCAACTCTTGGCAGAAGGTCAAGAAAGCACAGCAGATCTCAAGCAGACATTACTCTCATTAAAACTCTGCTGGGGGGAAAAATAACAGCAAAAAAACTAGGATCTAAGCAACTACTTAGTCTTAGAAAACAGGGAAAGCAAATTTTCCATCTCCCCTTTAAAGGGGAAAAAAGTTGAAACATCAGTCAATGGAAAATATGCAGTCAATTTGGAACAGGGTTGCCAAATCCATTAAGTATTTTATGAATGGACTCTAAGTCTTACAAATTTGGAAGCTGATTTTCAGTTGCGTAAGAGCCAATATTTAAACATTAGATACTAAGGAGTTGAGAAGAAAGGTCAACCTCTTCCAGGCCCAAAAAAAGAACTTGGGTAATGTCTCATTTAAGTGTGAGATACGACTTATAACAGGTACAAGAAAAAGATAAGACACTGACACATTTACTTCTAAGTAATAATTAGCATATATGCTGTCAAACTGCAGATATGGTAATTACTTGTTACCACACAGCACTGAGCAATTACGCAAGCAAACTTGCATTATCCCAAGGCAATCATTCATCTATTTGGAAAGAATTGCATTTTTATTTTTTAAATCAAACAAATATACATAGCCTTTGCTTAATTCTGATAAGGGCTTGCTTCATTCTAACCACTCTGTCATGGGAAAAGGGAAAGGTCATTGTAACTGCAGCAACAGAAAGCATTTTAGTTAACTAGTTGAAATTCCTAACAGGACAGAAAATAGTGCTGACTTGTACCTGTAAAAACACCCAGTTTCTGCCCCTCACAGCAGAAACAGTTTCTGCATGCTGACATCCCTGTTAGTTCTCCTTATACGGTTTGCCAGGGGAAATATACTGATCGCATTTGCTTTGATGATTATACTCTACAAGATAAAACTACCGGCAGATTTTAGTTTAAATTACAGATGATAGTTTTGCATATTTTACTTTCTCAGTGGTGAGTTCTTCAGAGAAAATTCAATATTGGTGTATTAGAAAAATTCCTTTCACATTTAAATTCAAATCTTTCTAAAAGTTATTAGCTTTAAGACTGGCACAAAAGTTTTAAATCAAATATTCAGTTATTAGAAATGAAAAAGTATTTGTTAAATAGTGAAATATCTACTGAAACAAAAGTAGAAAATTCACATTTTGGAAAGGAATATATGATGCAACTGTTCAATATGAATCTCCTAAAATGTGCATGAAAGTCACTGCGGATTTTTTAAAGGTAGAAGCGTGAAGCTATAGATATCCACAGAATCTTAAAGGAGTTTTGCTTTTAAAGTGTTGCTAGTGAACCGCTTTAAAATACAGTAAAAGTATATTCAGTTGTTCTAAGAAAACAGGATTGTGAATTTGTATGTGATTCTCTAAACTGATGGAAAAAAAAATTAAACATTTGCAAATGAAAATAAAAATATTTACTGAACAAAAACAAACAAAAAAAAGAACAGATAGATGTAGCAACAAAATTAAATGCAAATAAAAGCAAAGCTTGCACCATTGCCAAGAGAACTCAAAGTTGTCCTGACTTTGTTTTCTAAAAGTGATGATAAACTCTACTGAAATATGGTGTATGCAAATGAGAATTAAATGAACTGGATACCTGTAAATTGGAATACATTTTATTTTTTTATTACCTTGCATGCAAAAATGTAATGTCCATATATGGACATTACAATTTATTACTGCAGCACAATCATGACCCACTGTATAAAGCAATTATGAAGCTGCAAAAAATGCCTGCATAATTTCCTTTCTCGTTTAGGATGCTCTTCCTAATGGTACTCCAGAACCTGAGCTCCAGCAGCCCCTAGCTCTCTAGTCCATATGCCAGAGGCAATAACCTTCAAAGGAGGTGGTTAGGTTTACAGTCGTACTTATGGAGGGCTGCAGACAGGCTTTCACAGCTATGCAGAGGTGTGAAGTGATCTTATTTGTCAGAACAGGTGTTAATGAAAAAAACAAATTCTAATAATTTAAAAGTTGGTGTTAATTGTTTCACTGATTAACACAGTGTGTGTGGGGGGGGGGGGGAAGCACTAGTAAATCTATTGTTACGAAATATAGCAGCAAGGAGTGACAGGGCAGAGAGGGGAATAGGATACTTCTCTCATGGGCTGCTGGAGGTGGGAATAAACTATGAAAAGCTTCTCATGTGGACACTAGAGACAAATGAGAGAGGAACAAACATAATATTATGGAACTGCCTGTCAAATGTGTCATGGTAAGACAAAAAAAAAAAAACAGTGAAACAAAGTCCTAAGAGAAAAATAATCTTCTCTTAATTCTTATTTACCATATGCTGCTTAGAAAATTACACCTGTGTTAATACCAGAGGGTTAGAACCCAGTCATCATTCAGAAAGGGTGCAAACAAAGAAAAAACACATCTGGCTCACCCTGTTTCTTCACTGAGTTGAATCCTGTTGTTTAGTTTAGCTTTCCTTCAGTTTCTTTCTAAACGGTATCCATCCCTGTTGGTCAGCATGTTAACTGTTAACTTTGAAATACGTACATTAAGTTCTCAACTACTGTATAACTGTAATCCATCACTGTGCATTAACTTGAAAATTCCACTCCTTTAAATAAGGCTTAGTTTTCTTCCTTGTAATACAATAAAAACATCAAATAATTTTATAAACTTTGTCTTAGATATTACTGGTTACATTTTTTTGTTGTTTGAGAAAGCAATTTGTGCAGTAATTTCACCCTAACAGCAATAATATTCTTAGATAAAATTACTCAGTCCCTTTAAAACAATGTGTGGTAAATTGCTAATTACAGTCAATTAAACCATACAATATGAACTGGTTTTATGCTACTCTATTTCATGAACCACAATAAATGACTAGCAAATGCTATAAAACAGGCAAACGTATATAGACTTTAAGAATAACACACCTTCTGCACAATCATAAAGACTCCATAAAAACAAACCCATTCTCACACCTGTTAACTGCAGTACAAGTCTTTACAGCGACGATGACAACAGTACCAATTTCAGCTAGATCAGTTAATATTTTTTTTTTCCATTCCCTTTTGGAGAGTTAATTTTATCTTATGTTAAAAAGAAATAAGACATAAGATTCCCACATCTATAAAACACAACCCACAACTCCAATGTCCCCGCCTCTTTGTAGAGCAAAGAGAAAACAGATGGTGCCTATTCCAGCAATAAGCTAGGTAATCCGTATTCCCTTCAAGAGATGCTAGCCTTGTACTTTCAGTGTTTCCTTGTATCCAGCAAGTTAGCTGCAATATCATCCATTTTTAACACCAATTCTCCAGACAATTAACCACTTAATATTTGGCTTACTTCTCTGTGAATGAGATGCAAAATTAGATGGTTTAATATGTCTTGTGCAACTCTGCTCTACATCGCTGCTGGAAGTTTTCTAAAGAGCATCTGAGCAGTGTATTTGATTTGTCTTAGCCCTGCACACTGAAAGGAAAGCTTTAAAGAAAGCCTTCGAAAGATTTTACCATTTTGTAAAAGAAAATGGAATAGACTAATCAACTAAGATCAGTACATAACTGATTGAACCAATGAAGAGCAACAGTAATGAATCACTCACACATCTATGTCAACTGATTGTACCAAGAGCCTTTTCATTAATAGTGTGTCTCACATCTACAGCATATCAATAAATGAATGCAACATACAGGTTTTCATGAAGAGTAATAAGTGCTTCTAACAAGTAACTCTCTAATTGTCATTTGCTTTATAAAATGACCGATTTGTGAAATGGGAGCAATATCAATTAGTTTAGTTGGCCGGAACATGAATTCTCAAGAAGAGAAGCCAGAAATTCGGGAGTACTTGAGAAAGTCTTGCACCTGATGCTGCATGGAGACCGCAGGGCAAGAAGAATCTGTGGTACTCTTTGAGGAGGCTGCATTGCCACTGCCACCCACGAGGTCTCCTCAGTGAAACCAAGGCGTGCAAAAGCAAGAGAAGAGGAAATAGGGCAAATGGTCCAATCCTGACTATCGAGTCAGGACAGCTCTGAAGCACACAATGGAAATCCGCAGTAAAGCAAGCGTTTCTGGATGCCTGCACACAGTCTAGTCCAAGGGTTGAGTGACGCAACTGCACTCACTGCTTTTCACACAGATCTTTGGAAAGGATTCGATCATTAATACGTTAACACCTTTAAAAGAGCAAAGTTTCAAAAGACTTGCAAAGTGACCTTGCGTGCTTTAATTGTTTATAAACCTTATTTAACTGACTTAATTTGTTTATATTTACAAATGTGACAAAGACATACTTGTCTGTGCAAATTACGATGCATATTGTATTTGTCCCATCAAATATTGTAAATCTATAATACTATTGTGCACATAAAGAATATTTAAACAGAACTTCATTTTCTGATCAAAATCTAACTTCAAGCCCAGCTTTTTATTTGGTTATGTCAGTGCAATAATGGAACAAATATTTCCATAGAACAAGTAGCCCCACAGTCCGGAGGTAAATGGGAAAAAAAATACGGGTAGATTTGCATTTATTTAACCATAAATAAAACCCAGTGTTTTTTGTGTTTTTTTTTTCTTTGTTTTGTTTTCAGTCTGGAACTGTACAGTGTTACCTTAATCATCAACAGAAAGGAAAAATCTATTAAACAAATGCTTCGAAAAAGCACTCAAAATGTAGATTTCAAAGTGCTGACTAAAGCTAATGCAAACCGCTATGCAAATAAAACAACTGAACCTTTGTTATTGATAGAGAGCACTCAGACAGACCCATGTTTCAGTAGCATACTAAACAGATTACTGCGACAGCAACCAACAAAACTCACAACTGGCACTGATTTAATTTTCAATTTTCTATAGAAGATGGGAAACTTCTATTACTTTTCAAGAGGTATAGTTTACCAATTACCAAAAAGGCATCTCCCCCAGCATTTTCTTCTGTAGGTTCTGTTAGCTACTTCACAGAAATCCATATTTAACAAAGTCTTTATGATTACATTCTCGCACTCTAAAAATGCCATAATGGATGCTTCCTGTATAGACGTACAGATCCTATAAGAGGCAATGAAAAGACTTTCAGTGTCTCCTCATTTAAGCAGTAGAGCCACATTAAGGGATGTTTTCTTTCGAGGTTGTGTTCCATACACAGCAGAGCTACATAAACTTCTTTAAGATAAAATAATGGTTACTGTTCAGCCAGATCAATTTTCCAATATAATTCACCTTTGGTTTCTCAAACAATTAATGCAGAAAATGTTGCTCAGACTATCACTGCCCCTTCAAAAATGCATACTGAATGCACAGCTTCAAAATCAGTGTAAATGCTTTTCCAAGAATGTGAGCTGTTCAGCTACACCCAGAACAAGTAGTGTGAGCCAACAGAAACAGATACATAAGAGTAAACAGCTGTTCAAGAAAGACCTGCTCTCCCTATTTTGCACATTTAAAAAAAAATATATATATCATTCTTCAGCTGATAAAGCTGGAAAACCTTGTTAGAGCGCTACTACAGAACTGATGACCTCATTTACAGATTTTTGTTGTAACAATCCCAGTTAAACTTCAACTGAACCAAAAGACACTTTTGAAAAGACAGAAAAAATGACTAGTTTCTTTAATGGGTTGACTTACACTAGTTGATACAAAAGGTTACCAAGAAGGATGACAAGGTAGTCAAGTATAAAAACTGGCTGCCCAGGGAAGTGGGAGAACTCCCATTCCTGAAGATATTTAAGAAACGTGTACATAACACAAAGGGACATGGTTAGTGAAGGACTTGATAGGACAAGTTCACAGTTGGACTTCATGATCTTGAAGATCTTTTCCAATCTAAATGATTCTATGATACTAGGATTCAGTATTCTCAGACTAAATGATACTTTTGTGAAGTTTTGTGAAAGAAATTAGGAAATCTGGAAAACAGTTTTAGAAAATACTAAAAGAACAGTGAGAACCTCCACTTTTATCAAATAAATCACGTTGTCATCATTTATGTGTTAACAAGGTTGGAAAAATGCACTCAGAGGACAGAAAATTAATGTTGTGATCCTGTCATCAGGATAACAGATAATATTTTTCTGTCTCTCACTATATATAAACCCCTGTACTTTCATAAAAAGAATGAAATATCGTAACTTCACTCAATTAGGTTAGTCATATGATTGAACTGTCTGCTAGAAAAAAAAAAAAAAACAAATTGAAACCCTTCTTTTTTTTTAATCCAAGGATGGAGAAAACCATGTACCAAGATGAAAACTTCATGACTTGCATGTATCTTTATGCTCTAACTGTAACCCAACCTTCCTAAAAAGGAGTGCATTGGATTTTTTTTTTGAAGTTACTATACCTTTTTAGTTTTACTTTTCAGATAAACAGCTGACATTAACATCTGACTATGCCAGACTGGGGAAACAAAGAAAAATGTTTTTTAAATAAAAATTAAAGTCTTCATTGAAAGAAAGTATTAGTTGAACTGTCAATGGAGTCATCATAGTTTATGTTCTTATCTGACACTTAAACCTGTAATATATTACGTTACTTTTCCAAAGTTTGAATATAAATTTCTGATGCATTAAGCAGACAGGAAGAAAGTTGCCTCTTAAACTTATGTAGTTCATGTGGAGGGAGACATTGGTTTAAAGACAATTCAAAAGACTTGCAGGTTTTTCACTCTGCAAACTGATATTTGAAAAAGTATTTCATTAGTTTTTGAAGTGATCAGAATAAAGTCTTAAGAAATTCAATCTTTTTATTCAAGAATTAAGTAGTAAATATATTAAGTAACCATGACTCACTCAGAATTTGTTATTCTGATACAGAAAGTGTTGAGATTTCATTCATAGAAGTATTGAATTTTTGAGATCTGAAGGTGTTTATTTGCTGCTGTATGTGCATTAAATAGTTTATTTCCCAGATGTACTCAATACTTACTGTACTTTCCATTATTTATTAGTGTTTGTTTCATTATTTAAGATTCTGGAAGATATCTGCTGTTGGTATTTTAGGAATAATAATTCAGTAGTATGCCCCTATTCCCTATTAGCTTAAACAATCACTTTTAACAGCTGCAACATTTGAGCACTGTGATATTTTGAATATCACATTAGAGACTGAGAAATGAAGAGGAAGGACGAAATCCTATAATCAACTCATCTGTCTGTTTAGGACTGTTTACTACTGCAGCATTGCCCAGACATCTGCCCTACCATCTATAAAGAGCCATCCTGGCTGCTGAGAGCCTCAACTACAGCCCTGCAAGCTCACAGGCTGCTCCACTTAAAACCAAACTCCTTTGCCATCCTCTTTACTAGGATTACACACGTGTCACTGTCTGTTGATTACCAGCTCTACACCATGCTTTTTCAAAATAACTGCTTCCATGTTTCTTCAAGTATATCATCCATTTTCCAAATTCTCCTCAAAAGATCTAATTGGGCTGCATTTTCTTTAAGTTGAATCTCACTATGGTACCTTTGCTCATCTTTCCAATCCCCTCACATGCTTTGCATCAGTTCTCTTAACTTTCAAACATTTCTATACCTACAGAACATAGTATCACATGCCAGTTTTATTAGCATGTTGTTAACACCCTCTCCAAGACCATTAATAAAGACAGTAAAAATGACTGGTTCTAGCAGTAATCCTTGTGGTACTCAACACCCTTTATTTGCAGACTTTCAGCCAGTTTTTAATCCACATTACAGTGCTCTTATTAAAGTCAATTTGAATGAATTTTACAAGTAAGGCTTTGCAAGGCAGTGGCAAACTTGTTACAAAATAAATAAATGAATAAAAGTTACTATACTGATACCTTCTCTCAAGTTTTCAAGTTCTATTTTTGAATCTATTAAAACAGTGTCCTTTATTGACTACATTTACAGATAACTATATGCTGTATATCAGTATGCTTTAGATACGATGTAAAAATTTTATATGTTTAAGGAAAAATGAATACATATAAAGAATATAGAAAAATGGAAGCTAACGCTAAACCTGTTCAAGCTAGAATTCAATCCTTTATCAGTGAAAAGATGAAAAAACACTGTATTTGATCAGAACAAAAGGAACAATGCCCAAATTTCCAGAAAACAAAATGGCAGAGCAACAAAAGTTTTCTCTACACTGCTTTACACAGCGGCTGGAGAGTGATTCTCTGGCCAGAAGTCCCGTGATATGGGGTAGTTGACAGAGACCATGTTGCTAAGTCCACACTGTATCTCCTGACAAGATTAGCAGCACTGACACTACATAGCACTTGGGTTCTCACGATGCTGGGATTTGAGGATTTCACATTTTATTTTATTTTTCTCCCTCTGGCTCATACTGCATTTAAGGTGATACAACGGCTTCAGCAGAGCAGCGTGGCACTTATGGGATATGTACCCCCAAAGGCAGCTCGTCATGAGTATCACCAGTTGAAACTTTATTTACGTTGTTTTTGGCACCAGTCAGTTCATGCAACACTGAAAGGAATTTTGGAAATGAGCTATCACTCATGTGAAATGGAAAATTAGGAGCTCATAACCTGATAATGAACTGAAGAACTAGTTTGAGTTCTGACAATACCTGAAGTAAACTGCACCTTCTGTGAAACAACATAGTAGAACAGACAAGAGAGATAAGCATAGAGGTTAGTAAAAGACAGAGATAGTAGCTGATCATCAAACTCTCCCCCACTCAAAACCTATTTGGTATTTCTGGGTAAAGTGGATGAATATCTGCAATTGTATTTTTATTTCTGTAATTAATAATTTAGTGCTTCTATACCAACTATCAGTCATCTCTATTCATATTTGTATATACATTTCCGATTAATATTCCTGCTGAGAATATTTTTATTTCAATGGTCTTTAAGAATATTGTTTTTTCCTCCATTCCTGGCTCCTTCTACTCCCTTTCCTTACTACAGTGTTCTGATAGTCTACTTCAGTCATACATTGCTGGATAGTGACAAGTGCTATTCAGTCCTTGTGATCCTGCCTTGTCTGTTTAGATGGACAGACAAAACCTGCAAGGGATAGATAAAATCAACAGTGGCATGATGCCAGGACAATCCATAGTACCTCCTCAACCCCCCCCAAAAAAGTTATTTCTTTACTGATCTGTTGGGCCTGACCTTTGAGCTACATCTGAAATAAGGTGCTTTTCTGGGTTGAGAGAGGAGAAGAACAGGATATTCTGGATCTTGGAGATTGTTACTCTCCATGACTACAGCTACACATGCCTTTCCCACTCTCTGAAATGGAGGAAATAAGTAGCTACTCTTCTTTTTTTGTTGTTGTTATTCTTCAGCACTAGGTTCCAGGGAATCAATTTCACATGCAATGCTATGTTTTCCTCTAAGAAAATCAAGTTCTTCAGAAACCTTATTTTTAAAATTTCTATTCATTCATCATTTCTCAAGTCATTCTGCATCGAAAGTATATTGTTGTATGTTCTTCAAGAACACATATAACATGACAGAATGAACAATCTGTAGCTCACACTCAATAAGCATTTTTTTTTTAACATAGGTCTCACATTCAAATTTCAGGGATTTTTGTCAAGTAACTTATGTAGGTACAAGCTCCTTAAAGCGTCCTTTGGGGACATCTGTCTTCCCAATTTCATCATTTCAAGTGAATATGATACTACCGTCCCCAGGTAAAAGTCATGATGCAATTCTATCAGACAGTTGCTGTACTTTGTGCAGCGTGGGTGTGAGAGCTAATTTTGTCCTTAGATTCAGAGGCTTCATTAACAGTCTTAACACATTCACTGCAGCTTCCTAAATCCTTTCAGGCTTTAACACTTAAGCTACTGCAGGGAAAAAAAGAAACTTCATATACAGAAAAGGCTATTTCTCTAGCTCAAGTGAAACAGATACTTCAGATAATGCTAAGTGCCACATTACAGCAACATCATACTAGTGCAGTGAAATTTATGATAAATTAATTACAGCTACCAAAGGTTAAAAAATACTATTTTAGATGTTATAAAATAAGTGAAACCTTGAACTGAAATTCACAGAGTGGAAATCAGGTTTCAATTTTATGCAGGCATATGGAAATCACCATAATGCATATCATAACACTTCACTGTTATGTTATGAATTATACTCAAAGAACCTCCTCACACAACAACATATTGATCATGACAACTGATAAATATATGAAGAAAAAAAAACACAAAACCTTTGCCTTCCCTCAAAGATGGGCCTTTTGTTCCAGCTTTAAGATGCTTCATACAGTAAGGTAAATATTAGTTACTTATCAATATTCCTCCTCTATATGTCAGTAACAGGACAGAAAAAGCCAAGCTACTCTGTCATGTTGGTCTTGCAAAGCTTTTGTACATGAGAATATTTTCATCAGTTGATAGTGTGTCAGAAAACCCGTATACTTGTTGTCTTTTTTCTTAAAAGATGTCTGTGGCAAAATTTGTAATACAGGTGAGCAAATTCTTACCTGCTACTGTAAGCCATGTAGATTAAAATTCTACATTTAAATACACAGAATCCAGCTCAACGTCAAATTAATGTGAGTAGTTATGGCTACCATTGCAACTTCCGTAACAAAGGGAAGAATTACTCTTACATAGATTTTATATGGATACTGCTTGTTTATTTCTATTCTTTTTCATGCTCAGTAAGTCTAAGCCTGTTTTTGATTTTGACTTTATGATTGAAATAATTTAAGAAATTTTCAATTGTGGATGAACTTAATTCCAAGCACAGCTGCTCCACAGCATTACCTCCAACATCTGCAAAATACTTTGGTCACTAACATTCTTTTCAGAGGTAGGGAGGAGTGGTCGGAATAAGAATAAATTTTGCATTCTACAATCAAGTATTATTCAAGGCCTTTCTGAACAGTGACTCCTGCTGCCTTCAGACTGCTACTGAAGCCGTTTTATAGAACAAAGGGACTCAAACTGACTGAAGAACTGAGGTCATTAACTAGATCACTTTGCAGATGAAAAACTATAATAATTTCCATTATATATTTAAAATTTTCTACAAGCTCTCACATTATTTGTTGGATGTTGCAGCATCTAAAAACAATTCAATGTGAAACCGAACCTGTTCCAGAAACTAAAGATTCTTACAGTAAAGTCACAATCACGCCGATGACAAATTTACCGTTACACTTAGTAAAGACAACTTTGTCCTCCCATGGAAACAGTGCTGAAAATATATTTAGAAGATAACCCAAAGAAACAACATAAAGGACAACAACTGGCACATTCACAATCTCTTTTTCATTAAATAAATAGAAATATGCTGACACAAAGGAGAGAAGGGAGACAAGAGAAACTGAGATTCATTTCTCATGACCTTTAAAAGCAAATCTGCTTGGAGTGAAACCTGCACGGGAGAAAAGAAGTTGTTTAATTTCCCTGCTATCCATAAGGATTTCTGAATCATTACACTTTCATTATCTGTTGTCCTCTACGCTGAAGAAAGATCTATGCTGACTGCTTGTCCTGCAAGGTTGGAGAAATAATTCCCTCCTCCCTGTGAACCAGATACCTGGAAGGATTATCTTTTGTATATGGCCCGACAGTTCTAGGTATGTAACTGTAGCTCATGGGTAGGGTTTTTATTTCACTGACAGCAAATTTCAACTCAGGAAACAGGTTCCCACATAGTCTCCATTAGCTGGAGTGTTCTAAATGTTGTTGTTTTTTTTTCCTGCATCACATGCTTGCTTTCATATTATTTTCTAATCTTCCTCAGTAGATAACTGATAAAGAAGGAGGTAGTTTAAGAACTGAGTTTCCTGTCAACTGTACATAACATGAACTTAATTTGTGAAGATAATCTTTGCTTAAATAGATTAACATTCCAAGTATATGCAATATGGAAATCGGAAATATTGCTTGAATGGAAAATATAAGCCTTCCCCCAAATTCACTGACCTTCCCTACTTGGGATAGTTTTTTCTCTAGCCAGGTAAAACATGAATATGGTTGTAATAATGTGTTCTGAGATGATATTCTCACTTCTATTCATGGAGAAGAAAAATTTAAGAAATTTGTATCCATCAGATATACTACCTCTGCTGGAAAAGCAGCTTGAAGAAATCCAGTCCTCTGCTTTTTATTACAGAATGACAAGACCTTGTTCAAGGCTTCTTTTTTTCCAATTTTGAAAGGAGTTCCTAATGCTTCTTCCTGATCTACAAGCATATTAAATCATTCCCTTTCTCATACAGTCTCTGAAAAAGAGAAGGTTAACATAACAGTAGGAGGAAAAGCTAGGAATAACTACTCTGAGAGACTTCTCTTACTCTAAAATACTATGGGCAAAAGAATCACATATAGCTATAAGCTATACTGTTCTTACATAACTTCTTTTATGAGGAGCTTAGCAAAGCATGACAAGCGAGTAGCAAAGTAACTAGTTTGCAGTGAGAGCTTCTGATTCGCCACAGATCAGTGAAGGATGGTGGTCTATGAGAAGATGCAATGCAGCAGTGGGTAAACTGGTTTACTCCAGCTTTCAGTGAAAGACTAGAAAAAAAATATTCACAATACAGAGTTAAGTCTTGCTACGTGATACCAACAGACTTCAGTTACTGAAAAGACATTAATTTGAAGCCACAATGACTTTGCAAGCACAAACACTAAGTGAATTCAGGGCTTTCTTTCTCTATAAAGGAGAGCTTTAGACAGATATGGTGGATCAAGGAGTCAGAGTTCAGTAACGCAGAAATCCAAAGATGCTGGTATGAACTTCATTTACAGACTTTGTGACGTTGTGTCACTGGGAAACCTCAAATCTAACTCGGCAATCATGTTGCTATCTTAACTTCTAGATACACAATTAGCTAGGCTTACACTGATTTATCAAAATCCAGCATGATAAGGAGGAAATACATTTGTATAGTCACACTTGCAACTGAAATAAAAAGGATTACATCTATGAAAGACAAAAGTGAAGATGAGGCAAATGCAGATGGGAAAATGGAGGTTTGGGTGAATATCAAGCTTTTGGAGGAGAATCACAGGTCTAAAGAGCAGGAAGTATTAATCGTTGGATAAAGGATGCAGCAATTTGTACTTAGAAAACACATGCAGAGCTAAAGACAAAAATAAATTTTAGGAAGTGATTAACGTTAGCTGACATACTAAGGATGGGGATGGAGATTTTAAGAGGAAGAAATGAAAAAAATAGTCAAAATATAATATTCTGAAGAAAAATAATGATTTGGTGGAACAATCTCAGTGTGAGACTGGTTCAGAATTCTGACCTCAATTTTAGTAATATTGCCTCTGTTTACCAGTAGGTTTGTTGGTAAAAACCTGCTGTCCCTTAAGAATTGCAGGGAAATGCATGTTTGATTCCACTAAATACAAACTGATTTGGCATTGGTAAAGATGGGTCCATTTCATTCTCTTTGCGTGCACTTGCCCCATCTGCCAGGTGGTATGAGATTTCCCAGTCTTTTTAATGTGTACATTTACTATAAGCAGCTTCAGTCAAGTTGGGCGACTTCCTACCATTTCTCTTCCTTTTCTGGCAGAAGATAAAGAATATTTGTCAGCTCTTCTCAGAAGTTCAGCAATATTGAGGACAAAAGCAATACTTCTTACTCTTCGTGGCTGAGAAGTCTTCTTCAGTTTAAAGCTTTGTAGCACAGAAGCAATGAGACTAGTTCCACTCTCGTTGAACTCTCCAGATAAAAAGTGCAAAACACTCTGAAATGAAAAGTGCTAAGGAATCATAAAATATTATGGAATGAAATTCCCCTTCAGTAGGGCATTTCATATGAAGGCAGATGTTTTACTGGCTCATCTTTCAGAAAACTTACTTAGCTCACTCAGTGTTTGCAATAACTAGCGTCAAGCACTTCCACGACTAAAAATGAGTCAACATATGCCGGAACAAAACTGAACAATCAATAGAAATTTATCTTCTAGGGATGCTGGCATAACAGAAGAATAAAAGAATAGTAAATATATTACGAAGGAATCGTGATATGCAGAATAATAAAATTTAATATAAGATTAAAGAATGTTAAAATATTGAAGGTTCAACCAACATAGTAGTCATTTTTAAAAAGATAATGAATCTATACTGACTGTAAAAAAAAAATGACAGCGAAACTAAGGAATATTTTTCAAGAGAAAATAAATATTTAAGATAAAATTGAAAGCAAGCAAGTAATAAGGCCATGATGCAGCCATGAGTTTATCCATAAACCACAAAAAGAGAAGCTCAAGGTCATTAAGTAACCCAATACTGAAAACCAGATCTGAAACGCTTGCATGAAATAGTAAGTGTGGCCTGACCACCAGAACATACTTTTAAACATGAGAAGATGCAGACTGGACACAGGGTCAATAGACTGAAAAACACAGTTCTCTTGAGCAGATCCAGAGATTATGAAAGCACATCCTACTTTATCAGTGTACATGGCAAATAGTGGCACTTCACAACAGTAAGTTAAAGCATCATCCCTATACTAGTCCTGATGCAATACAGCAGACCGTTCCTAGCCTTGACATTGAGTTTGTATACCCCAAAAGCAATAAACATCACAATTAAACTATGTCAAAGCAGAGATGAATGTATTTTCAGAGGTTGGGTAAAATTAATCATTTCGGTGCAACTGTGCTAATAATTATTTAGGGGAGGATGAACAGCTGAAAGAACAAAATTGAACCTGACAAGAGAATGAAAATAAATAAACCTCAAGAAATATGAAGAGGGATTACTATAATTAGCTAACTAAAAATCCTCAGTTTTCTATTAAAATTTGAGAAATAAGAAGAGGCAATTCAATTTGATCAGTACAGCTCTATTCAGAATGGGAGAAGAACTCCTTGAGAGCAGCCCTGCAGAGAAGGGCTTGGGGGTTCTGGTGGATGAAAAACTCGACACAAGCCAGCAGTGTGCTCTTGCAGCCTGGAAGGCCAATTGTATCCTGGGTTGCATCAAAAAAGTGTTGGCCAGCAGGAAGGAGACTATATCCCTCTACTCTGCCCTTGTGAAGCCCCATCTGCAGTACTATGTCCAGGCCTGGGGTCTCCAGTACAGGAAGGATGCAAAGGTGTTGGAGTTGGTCCAGAGGAAGCTGAAGCACCTCACCTCTCCTATGAAGACAGGCTGAGGGAGTTGGGTTTGTTCAATTTGGAGAAGAGATGGGAGACCTCACTGTGGCCTTCCAGTAGTTGAAGGGTGCTGACAAGCAGGAGGGATACCAAATTTTTACATGGTCTGAAAGTGACAACACAAGGAGGAACGGCATTAAACTAAAAGAAGGGAGATTTAGATTACATGGTAGAAGAAATTTACTCGGAGGTGAGGCGCTGGCACAGGCTGCCTAGAGAAGCTGTGGATGCTCCATTCCTGGAAGTATTCAAGGTCAGGTTGGATGGGGCCCTGGGCAGCCTGAGCTGGTGGGGGGCAGCCTTGCCCACAGCAAGGGACTGGTTGGGACTGGGTGGCCTTTGAAGTCCCTTCCAAACTAAGTCATTCTATGATAACTGTATAACAATGATACACAAGGCAAAATAGCACTTAGTAAATTAAAGACAACAAGAAACTTGTTTGACTTGTAAACAGTCAAGTTATACCTCAAACACTAAACAGCTCCTCTTAGTGAAATTATTCCTAAACTTTAGTTACATTAATTGCAAACTCAATAGTTGTTATCTGACATCTGATTCTCATTATATTTATTTTTAACCATTGTGAATTTATTAGACCATGAAAGTCATTCTTTTACATTCCCAAACTGACTTAAGTCAGCCTTTGAATTGATAGGCACTCCCTATGTACTTATAAAAGAAAAATTCAGTGGTAATACTACCTACACTGGTTTTGCTGAGAAAAATGCCATACTATATCTGAATTTGACTCCTAACATACACCCAATTAATGGATACATTAGTTCTGTGTATTACCAATATTTGTTAAATTCTGTAATCCCCCTACATTGAATAATTTGATTTGTTACAATAAATATTTGTAAAACCTCTAGAAACTGCTTAATGTTAGTAGACACACTACAGTACTTCAGTGAGAAATCCAGTGAGCTAGTCACGCTCCAGAACAAAGTATTCAGAATACATGATGCTATTGTTAGTTCAGTTCCCAATGTTTCACTAATAAAGACACTATATTCATAAAATTAATCATTTCAAACAACATCTAACAAGCCTGAAAACAGAGAAAGATGAAGGCTGATGCAACAAACTTGATACCAGGTATACATCTCAGAAAAGTAGCACTAGAAAGAAATGGACAGTAACACAAATAGAAAAATATACAGTCTCTGATCTTGGAAACTCTGCTGTAATTTTGAGGTCGTTACCATTCATTCACTGTTGCTGACTGACTGTATTATGAACACCACTACTGTCAAAAACTATTTCACAGTAGCAAGGTCTTAACTGTGAGATCACTTTTTACCACTTAAAAAGCTGTGTTTTTGTCAATCCTTTGATTGCATGGTAGCAAAGATTTTCTTTAAAGATAGCATTAGAAGAGCTTAAAAAATAACTCCTTAACAAGTTTTTATAAACAAAGTCAAGTAATTCAAGCTAGAAAAAGAGTGAACAGGTGTGATTTACATCTTAGCTTCAGTCTGATTTTTTTTGGTATCTTGGCTTGACCTGATTATTCGTAATTTTTTGAACAGTAAGAAAAGACTTCTGAAAATGCTGTATGTGATAAAAATATCTGTAACTACGCAGCTTTTCCAAAAGAGACTTGCTTGTGACAGTTTTTAGACAAGCCTCAAATCAAGCTACTATTTCATGCATTATGTTAAGAAAGCTCCATGCATCTCTTTTTGCCTCTCCTCAGTCCTCACCACAAGAACAAGCAAATCAGAAAGCCCTTCACAGGATGGGCCCCATCATCATATCAACAATATTTTACGCTGAACATACAATGGAACGTTATCAGGCCTACACATTTCTCTTATACATCAACTGCAAGATTGTACTATGTTTGCTGGTCATGAATTATATAGATCATTCTACAGATTATATACTCATAACAAACCATTTTCAGATCTTCAAAGGTGAAAATACACAAAAACAAAAAAAAAAACACCTTGAACTTTAGTCTATGAAAATCAATAATTACTAGACATGTAGGATCAACACAGGAGCACTAAGTGCATAAAGGTACTAAAAAATAATAAATACAGTCAACTTCAAAACTGCTGAAGCAGCTACTGCACAAAGAATACAATAAAAGTACTGTAACTTTACTGCAGTAACTTTCTGATGCTAATGCCTTTTTACATTAATCCTTACTGTAAGTCTACTAAACGCATTAATTAGAGTAACAGTGTTGGTTATATGTAAGGATATTCTTATCAATGTAATCTCATTTGGAAATGAAAGTGAACGGAGTACAGACAAATGGTCCTTCAATGGAGAAGCAAATCATCTGGTTTTCTGTGACATGCACATTTTCAGACAAGGTTTGCCTCAGTTATAACTTCGTATCTCAATCTCTTGATGATACAATTAAAATAAATTATCAGGCTCTCTGTTGCCGTAAACATGAACAGATTAATCTTGCTGAGCTTGGTATGTTATCGCAATATACTGGGAGTACATTATGTACTCAGGGACAACAGAAATCTTGCCAATTATAAAAAAACATTATTTCATCCACTTAAGTTGGTTTGTTTCAGACTTTTTTTGGAATCATAATAATCCCAGATTTCAGTATTTTCATGTTTAGAAAGTTTAAACACATGCTCTGCATCAGCTCTTAATAAACCCAGCTTGTTTAAAAAGTACAATTCATTATCATCCATAGTGTGTCGTTAACTTCTTACCAGTCAGGATGGTCTTCGCTTCTATGTAGCATCTTTCTCTCAAAACATGGCCTTTTCAAATGCTGAACATCTTCACTGTGTTCCTATTGAGCCATTTTGCAATAGCCCCATTTCTGAACAAAACACTCTTATCACAGGGTAGCTGACATTGGTGAGAGTTAGATGACCTTGGTGGTGCTGCAACATTTGTAATTCTCCAGCACAATCAATTACCTCATGATAATGCTTTTTGTCAGAGAATACTGTAGTACAATGAGAACGACTTTTTTTTTTTCTCCTGTGAAAGAGGAGATATGCTTTGACTGGTATACAGAAACATTCATACACGGGTCACTGAATAACAAGGGACCTGAAAATTACTCAGTAATAAAAAAAACTACAGTAGATATTTATATAGCCCTGTACTTGACACATACTGACCTCTAGTAATATTTGTCAAAAGGATATTCCAGTGACCGCCAAATCTTCCAATATGTTTTATTTTAAAATAGCACACAAAAAACATTAATTTCAAATCATACACTAGTTAAAAAGTAGCCTAGCATAATACAGCAGCAATTCTAACTGCTTCATATAAACAAAAAGGAAAAACAGTAATAAAATAAATTGAAAGTTTGAAGCAGAAAACTTACATTGCAGGTTTCATAAATTATTAGCACAGAGGAAAAGTCTCATGTTTACATATACACATATACGTAATACAATATTATATGTAGTATATATATGTTGTACTACATAACTATGATATGTGCTATATATAAAGTCATGAGTTTACGTGTTTCCACACAGTCACAAACACAACCATTACAATGAAACAATAAGCAACAGGCAGCAGAACAAATGTCACAGCAATGGAACAGTTTCTCTCAAAATTTGGAGTCTCCTAACAAATACAACAGAGAATGTAATTCCAGATGCTAGACATCTGAAGAAGGCCATAGCTAGTAGCATTAATATAGTGTTCTTATTTTTATGATTTAAAATATCTTACCCCATAGAATTTGGAAAGAATCTAAAAGTGAGCTCTAAGATGGACTAGATGAAGCATCCCTGTGAGCGTCACCAATTTGCCCTGCTTTTACTGATAGAATTGCCTACAGGCTTGAATTCCTGAAGAATTCTGGCAATCGTCTGATCACTGAAAGGTTTAGGACCAACAAGTAATTAAACTTGAAAGCTCAGAAGTCAGCTGGCCCAAGTCTGTGCTCACAGTAGAGGTCACTGGAGTTACACTGGGAAGATAGAGCATTGTATTTTGAGAGAAGTCAAGTGTAGCGTTCACTCTTATGAACAGACAATTGTAGCCATCAGAACATCTACTACAGACATTAAAACTGGAAACAAAAGAAATATTTCACTATAATATTTAAAAATAACATTTAACATAAAAATCTTCAGAGTAATAAAACATATCTCACAAGGATGGCATGACACCAATCAACACAAAGATATCCCAGTAAACATGACATAAACTTTACTTAATATATGACTATGTGAGAAATGACTAATGACTGTACCTACAAACTAGAATTGAAGGCAAAACCAGCTTCTGTATGATCTCAGACTTCTTTGCAATAGTGTTCAAGATTTTTAAAAATCTACTTCCAATCTGTATTTTCATAAAACTGATCAAAATAAAAGTAAAATCTGAACAGTAATCAATATACATATTAAGTGAATTAGTGACTGTTGACTTTTTATCTCTGCATCAAAACACAGTAAAATTGTGCATAAAACTTAATCAATATCATGATTTCTGATGCTATTTCAAGGAATAACTGCTAGATTACTTATGAAGAGCCAACTCATTCTTACAGAAAAGTGAACTGCTGAATTTAATGTGTGGAAATTGTAAATCACAGATATTCAGACATGTGCTTTGAAGTTTAGAATCTTAAACGGCATCTGAAACAATAGAGGATTTTGTCTTCCCAAAAATGAGCAGGACAAAAAAAAAGAGAAAAAAAAATAAAGAAAAGCCTGCTTTGTAATCTTATCATCTAGAAATCCAGAAAACACTGCATGACTTTGAGTAATATGAACTGTTACCTTCAACTTAAGAAGAAAGAGGATACATTTTTCAGACTGTGGAGTGTTGCTAATTGTTATAAAGACAGTAACATCTAACGATAATAATCACTAGCAAACTATGTATCCTCAGGATATTTCATGTTGTAGTGGCACCACTTTTAGTTTCTGAACCTTTAACATTTCTTGTATCACTGAAGATTATCAGTTAAGACACTACAGTCAGCAGCTTAAGTACACAAATTACATAAAAAATAGGGCTAGGATCATCAGTTCTGAAGACATAAGTTTGAGGTAAGAAATACTTCCTTCTACGGTCTGCCAACTGTACAGCAGTAGGAAAGAGTAAGTATGTGTATGCACGTGTATGTAAACTCACAGACATGTACATTCACATGAAAAAAAAACTTCATAAACAGCACAAAGCACAAGATTCAAAATAATTTTAAAAAGGAAAAAATGCATGAAAAATCTTTTGTCAAACCAATTTCAAAAACTGTATAAAGAAACCCAATAAAAACCTGCAGCTTAGATCTATTTTCTTCATTTGAATACATCCCTTCTTTCATACTATAATAAAAAAGATGAGCAATTTTCATAAAGTTTTCATGTGAGATTTCATTATAAGTAGAAGTCAAACATGTAAGTTTATTAAATTAAAAGAAAAACCTTGGACAAGTAGTCAGTGAATTCCATAATCCTGACTTTTCTCCAAAGAATGCTGCCTAACAGCATAGACACCATATACCTCCTGAAATCCAATACAGTCACAGAAATTCAGTAAGAAAAAGAAGTAAGAAACTTACTGAGTAAGAAACTCAGTATTCTCTTATCATCTCTCCATCTCTATGCCATTCAGAGCTTGGTAATCAAGTTATTTGTATAAAACAAAACAGAGTAGTGGCCAGTTCATAAAACATAGCATCAATAAAGCATAAGGCAACCAAAACTCAGAGATACCTTAAAATACTACTGGGCTGTTCAGTGGGGCGGTTCTTCTATTCCTCCATAGCCTAACCTCATTCCTTCTAGAACAAGAAGCAGTGGGTGACTGGAATCTACACTACCTCAATCAAATCAGAAAAATGTTTAATTACATTTGTAACTGCTTAATTTCTACCATAACGTAGCAGACAGATTCAAGAAGAAATTATTTTAGTTGTTTGACTGAATGTGATGTTGGGAATTACACCTTCCAAATTATAAATTTCTCAGTCTTGGTCTTAGTTTCCCGTTCCCACAATAATCAGTTTCTGCAGAATCATTAATACAAATGTGAATGAAGGTCTCCAATAGCACAACTGAGAGTTCGTTACATTAAAAACTTACATGATTAAACTTATTTTTCCTCATTATACAGTAAAACAAAACAAAACAAAAAAACATTTAACTAAACTGTTGATTTACATACATTCAGAAAAAGTAGAATCCACTGTTTAAAGACTTGCAATTGAGGAAAGTAACAAGTTCTTCAAACTCTCAAAACATACTAAATTTCAACACTACCTAACGTTTGCTTCTTGATTACAAACAGAGCAAAAGCCTTTCACTTTGTCTGCCATAAGCATTTGCTCTCACCATGCAGTCTACTGCTCCTCTTTCTTTCCAATTCTCGGCACTGATCAATGTCTGGATGCTTATTTTTTATTCCTTGCTATTATTAAGTTTATTTTAAAGCACTTAATTTCTAGTTTCCCAAACTTTGACAAGCTATTTCTTTCCCTATCATTTAAAACAAAATAAATTCTCTGCATAAAAAGGATACCACAAAGATTTGCTCTAGACACCATCAGTATATTAAGTCTATTTTAGAGACTTTCACACATACACAAGTCTCCTATTGCCAGACCAACTCACAACTCCTATGCTTACATTTTTGAATGATTTTATTTTCCTATCAAAAGGGGAAAGATAACACAAAAAATAAGCAAGTCTTAAAAACAAAAAACAAGAGCTTTTCTAAATCTTGGCCATCTAAGATCACAAACACGTTCACAAGCAGAAAAACAATTTCACCTGGTTTCCTGAATTACCTAGCAATACATTGGTCACAGACAACTATTTCCTGCTTCTGAAATTCACCTTTAATCATGCGTATTTAGAGATATGTCATATACTGTTGTTCTAGAGAAGATGAATATCTGTATTATTTTTGTAGTCCTTGCCACCTTTTATTCAAGATTTTCAAAGTGTTTTAATGAGTAAGACTCATCCTCTTACTCTAACTGAGCATGCTATGCTGAATAATGATAACCAAGTTTACATAATATATCAATAAACAATGAGCATACACATTAATGCCATGAACTTTATTGGCTCTATCCGCAAGTGAACAAAATTGACACTGATAAAAATCTTCTCACGGTATCTACAGGTTATCTAGTAAGAAATAGCATCATATTAAATTAAAGAAATGCATGCTATTTATTCAGGGAATACAGCAGGAATCAAAATGCATCCATGACGTAAGCAACAAAATGTCACTAAGCTTGCTCCAACCCAAGTGAAATTTATAGAAATACATAGCAAATCAATTGGTCAGAAACTGAAAGGAGACTGGGAAAACATAGTCAAAACTCAAAAGTGAACTCCTAGTACAGAAACATTCATAATGTATAAAAAGAAAATCATATACTAAGTATCTAAGGGAACAGGTTACACAATAGAAAAACTAATACACTTCGTAATTTTCAAAATAAAAACAGAGGGGGAAAAATGGACAAAGATAGATATCCTTGTTTAATTCTCTTAGAAGCAACACTGACTCATTCAAGATGCATTATTACACAAATTATATTATGTATTACATTTTATTAATACAAAATATATTCGTAATAATGTTTATAATAATGCCTTATAAGAGTCCTTCTTCTTTAGAGACTAACATTTCTGTAAATAGAAATGAATTAGAAATGGGTTGCAATAAACAGTTTCTCTTTTCTAGAAGTATATTCTAGAAGTTAGAGTTGACACAAGTCTTGATATAAAGAGTACTTTCAGCTAACGAATTTTGTAGGTACTCAGATTATTAAAAGGAAAATATATGTGCATTATGAATCAATGTATCTGTTTTGTTGATGCTATTAAAGTGTTTATATTACTGTTGTTAGGCAAAATACTGGGAGCAAGGAATGGATTCACAACTGCATAATTAGTACTTAACCAGCTCGTAGGAACAGGGAGGAATGTCATAATCAAGACCAAATCTAAGCCAAAAATACAGAAGAGGAAGACTGTTCTCAGCAAAAATGAAGCCAGTCTTTATCCTCTTACAAGCTATCTTGTATATACCACCCAGTGTATAACTGTAGAGACATTCACTCTTTGGCTCATACAGGAGAAGACATCCCTTCTTCCTCTTTCCAAAGAAGAAAAAAAGGGGGGATTTGATAGCAGAATGATAAATTAGACACTTGATGTGTGTCTTTCAGTTGTCCCTGTAAAAACTCTAAGTTACCTAAAATTAAGTATCAGTTTGAAACTGGAGAACTTCTGCAATTACCTATCTAATCATCACTAGGTAAGATAATGGGGATAACGGAAAAAGAATGAACTGTTTTCTCATCAAAAAAGAGCCAATAATTCTTCCTTCAGAACTAAAATCCAATGAATATGTCATCATAATAAAAAAAATTATCACTTCATATCCACAAAATAAAGAAACAGAGGTACACAGTGGATCCTAGAAACTCTTTTAATAGCTGACTTGGGTAAATAGAAAATGATTGCATAAGTAAACAGAACATAAGGATCTATTAAGGATTTATTGTCATTTAATTGTTATTAACCATGCCATGTTATGTCATAACAAATCAACAGCTATACACAGTATGTTGTGCTTAATAGGTTCCCATAAAACCCCATTTCTGTGTACGTACATGTATCAGAAATGTGCATAAAACAACTATTTCCCCTTTTTTTCCTCAAAACTGAAAATAAAAACACCACTACCACAAGGAAATTCCTAATTTATTTAAAAATATGGAAGATATTTATTCAATAGGGTACTCTGACTGAGAAATTAATACTTTCATAACTAAATGAAACTAGATCTTGCCTCTCTTTCACTGCTTATTTTCTGTCGATAGTCCTGTTGAAGGCTATGAAACTGACATTCCTGGAAAGCAACATCTCTCTTGATTAGTCTGGACAGTTAAAGTTTGGAAAACGGCAAGAGTTTCCTCAAACGACTCCAGAATGCCTCAGCAACGTCCAGGAATGCTGGATTGTCCCTGACCTCCTGCAGAGGCTGCTGAAAGCAGTGCCAATTACTGTCAATTGCGTTAGCTTATGCTGCAGTGTAGACACCTGCAGACCATGAAATGGAACAAGATCACAATTGCTTTCACATAGGTCACTGTGCAGCCATCAGTTGGTAACAACTGTCACTCATTACCTACTGAAAACATAATCAGATTGACAGTACAGAGATGAAAGTCACTGTTTTCCTGTCATCATTAATCTGCCGGATCTATTGCTTCCACAGGAAAAAGTCAGTCCTTCCTCTCCCTCAGATATTCATATTTTTAAGCAAATTCAAAATAAATAGCTGTAAGATACGTGCACATAATATATTAAACAATCAGAAAGGCAAAGGAGTTTGACCCTTACAATGAATTTTCTCAATTTGTTTGTTCCCCCATAGTCAATGGAAAGAGTATAGACATACGCTGGCAGGAGGAAGGGAGGAAATGAGAAGGGAGAGATGGATTTTCTACTGCACTGGGAGCTTAACTGATCTGGATGCTGGTAGAATAATGACAGGAAAAAGCTAAGTCAGATGTCCCCCACAACTGCATCATGCCATCAGCCTCTTTCTAGATGTATTAAGAGAGTTGTATGTCAGCCATCTCTGCTGATACTAGGTCCACAAACATGTTAACAGAGCAGCAATCCCTCTTTTTTAGGTGACCAGTCCTTAGGCAAATTGATGAAAAAAAATGAAAAAGTCCTACATAAATTCTGACAGGACTCATCTCCAAATAAAAAATGCAGCAAATACAACAATAAGATGACGTTCTCCCAGAAAGAGAAGTTCTAAACACCCCACGTTGCATGAGATCTGTCAACACCCTGTTGAACTTCAGAGAACTGAACTTCAACAATTTCCTCTTAGAATCTCCTTATGTCAGGAAATTATAATATATATATTCTTTCAGAGTCCATACCTATATATATAAATACATATCTGTATATAACTGTATCTATATATATGTATAGATACATAGATATAAGTATATAGATATCTATGTCTATCTATAGATAAGTATATCTATATAGAAATATCTATGCATTATATATACATATATACATAAATAGTTACAGACTCTGCAGGAACCTCATAGTCATTAAACAGCAAAACAATCCAAATGATCACAAAGTAAAAAAGTCATATTGCTTGGTTGAAGTCATCCTCTAAGGCAACAAATGTATTTTTCATGCAATTCCCACCTTACACACAAATTCTAAAAGTTTTTGAAGACTGAGACGATTGTCAGAGGAACCTTCTCTCGAACAAAAGAGAGCGAAGATATTTTAGTCGTGAGAAACTGTTAGTATCAAGGTGTTAACCTTCTAACAATAGATTTTAATAACACACTCTGAAAGTGCTAATTGCACTTTGCCTCCCTCTAATAAAAATTTAAAAAGCACCTCAATCAAAATTGGCCTTTTGCCCCTCCTTCAGGCAAAATGGAGCATAACACCTCTTTCTTCCTTTTTCTGTATTTCAAAACCTTTTTTCCTCATTGTTACCTATGCAAATGGTATTTCATTTCATTTCCAAATTCAGGCTTCTTCCTTTAAGATTATCAAACTTCAGGTCCTTGTAAATAACAGATGCGTTATATTCAAACTTTTACTCCTTATATCACAATATGTTATATCTGCCAATGAAACCCATTAAAATGATGAAAAAGACAATACTTCTAAAAGAACAATATGATTTTTTAAAAACAATCAGGTAACTAAATAATTCAAAGTAATTTCATTTAAAGAAATCAAGAAGGGACAAATCACAATACTTTGTGAAAAGAGATTCAATATTTGTTATTTGTTCACATTTGAATATTCGGAAGTCATGAATTTTTATGATGGTGCATAACCTTTGTCATTTTACTTCTTCACAATACAAAACTAATCTCATTACCTGGATATCTTATCTAAACAGTACTATGGAGTTGCAGTTTTCTGACAGTCCTTGAAAATAAGAAAGTGTTATTTAACAAATCTAGCAGTACAATACTGCACAATGGATTAATGTACTGTTTTAATTTAACTTGTGTTCAGTTATTTAATAAGAGCTTTTAATTCCAATACTCTCCAGTTTCATCTGGAATTTAAAGTTAACAAAAGAAAATATGGAGTAACAAGTGAGAAATAAATATCCTTTCCTTTTTACAGTTATCAAGTTTTTACTATGATCATAAAGTATTTCTTGAAAATATATTAAAAATTGCACTTCACCTTAGTAGTTGCCTACACTTTAAAATTGATTCTTAATCCTCTGCAGTTAAGTTGATCAAAACTAGGGCAAATATCTTATCCAACATTATTTTTCAACAGTGTTTCACTCTTCAATATATCTTGGTATCCTTACTAGATGTTATTTGTTTTAATGAGCAATATGTACTTTTAAACTAATCAGGCTCATATAAAGATAAGCTGAATGAATTTCCTGCACAATAGCCTGTACTGTAGAAGGGATTTCTTACTTTGCAACGGTGAAAATAAAAAGTTTAAGAAAATGATTTTAAAAAAATTGTAGGTTGTGAATACTCCTAGTATACTAGTATACTAGTTGTCTTGAACATAATACCAACTGCTTACCATCAGTACCATATATTCAACAAATATTCTTTTTCTCACAGCTATTATTCATTACAATTCTAAAAAGGTTTTAGCTTCCTAGTGCTTATATTTTCAGTAATTTCTTTCCAGGTAGGAGTTAGATACGGTGATTAGCTATATTTAAGCTAGTAATTTCTTTAAAGTTACACATCCACAAACGTGTATGTATAGATACACTAGCATACAACAAAATACTAACTGAACTATATTGCAAACACACATTTTTATACATAGTGCTTAAATCTGTGCAATGGTTTAAGGGTTCTGAAAACTTTAAACAGATGTGTATGCACATGCACAAACTCTGCTCACATAAAAGAAGCGTAGTAGTTTAGACTTAGCAATGTGAATCATAACTGGTCATGTTAGTCACTGTGATATGAAGCATATAAATATCTTGAACTAACCTCCTATTTAGCTTCTGAGAACATATTACCTTAACTATCACTGTAATAAGTCTTTTTTTCTGAGAACCAACAGATACAAACAGAAATTTTTAAACTTTTAACTTTCTTTCTGACATTTGCATTTACAGGCTATTTTGTAAATACTACTTCTTTGCTTTAGTCTCAATCCTAACATAAACTTCATGATTTTCAAGTAAAGTTAAGAGAAAGAAGCCCAGAAGATGAAACATGAAAACAGATATTGTAAAGCTGAGAAACAAATATTGACCATTATACAGAAAAGACCACTAAATAAGATGAGAAAACGCCCAAATCATTCTGATTTAAAGGCAGGATTAAGAACAGAAGAATGACTCTACATAAAATTAGGCATACGTACACTAGCAATTTCAATTCCAGCAAGGCAATAACAGTTTGAAACGTTGTCAAAATTAGATTGACCCAAATAATGCATAGTTTGCCGTTAAGTAGCTGGCTAAAGCAGGGAAAAAAAAAATTAAAAAAAAAAAAAAAAATCAAACTCTGCTGAACAGCCACTTCTCTAGTTCACACCGTGATTTTCAAAACTGTTATCTTCCAATATTTTTTGAAACTTTTTCACCACTATGAGGAGGCCACTGAAAAAGAGGAAAATAAAGGCAACAGAAAACAGCTGAAGCATTTCTACTAAAGAGAAACTCAGGAAATATGGTTAATCTCAATAGAGACTTCATCCTTGGAGTAACAACACTAATGAAAAGTTTTCTTAAGTAGAATTTTCCATTTATGGTTTACAGCCCTAGTTTATATCTTTTTGTGTGTGTGTGTGTGTAAAAATTTCTTCCCACAGTGTACAATATTCTACTTTAATTTTGCTTCTGCCCTCCATTCCGTAGTCTTTTTTAAAAAGAGCGGGTTTTTTTTTTCATAATATGAGGTAGTTTCTGTTCTATTTTATACACTGACTTGTTAATAATTAATTGAAGATGTTCAAATATGATGAATACCATTCCCGAAACCTGTAACTCAACACAAAAATTCTACTTCATACTCAACTACAATAGCCACAAGTGATTTTACTATAATGAACATTCTTGACCCCAGGCTAATAAGATTACTATCAATTAATAACAACTCCATATTACAGAAATACTGGAAGCAGATGGAAAAATGCTAAACATTTATATTATTTTTATTGCAGTTTTTGATGCGAGAACAGCAAATTCTTGAATATGCTACAACGACATCTGTTCAAATCGCCTTCTTGTATGTAATTTGGTTTCAGTTTTTGCAATGCTAATGCTTTATTTCAATGATCACGGACAAAGTCGTGCAAAACCTAGTCTTCTGTACAAGTCCAAACTATAAATGATGAGCACCCAAGCATCATAAAAATTGAATGTAAAATTCCCAGCAGGCAACTGTAATGACTGCACTGTAAAACTGCAGTATAAAACTTCAGAAGGTTGCATAATAAAATTCTTAGACGATCACTTTAATATACTAATTGTTGCAACTATTATTGCAGAGGCAAGATACTAACAGTTATGGAATACATAAGAGCCTTCCGCCAGGTGTGAAGAAAATGTAAGAGAATCCCAATGTTTCCCAAACAAGGAATCACAAGAACTATTGCAACTGAAATGCAGGTCTATTTTATTGCCATTGTTTCCTTGCAATAAGGTCAAATGAAAAATGTAGAATTGTTTGTATTGTAAGGGACCATTCATCCCAATACACAATAAACATTTTACTTTTCATGAGAAGTATAGTCTGCAGTTTTTCCTTTTGTATATCACCACGGTAGTTATCACCTACAGTTAATTTTCATGTTAAATATTTTAGCGATTTCTCTGCTTCATTTAACTGCATTTTCCAAAGTGCATCTCCATATTTGTTCAACTCTCTTAATAACATCGAAGTTCTGATCTAAGCCTAAAGCACTAAGGCAATCAATGCTGATGAATGACTAGAAACAGTTTCTTTATTCCACTCCTCACTGAATAGAAAGTTTCCATTATCTTCCTCTACATCTTCACTCTATCAATTTGACAGGGGCATGCAGTTCTACACTCCACTGCCTTCACTCTAGAACTGTATACAGCCTTTCTATCTTTTTCTAATATAAAAGAAAAATGAAAAATGATAAAGTCTAGTGAAAACTTCTTGTCTTCCAAGTGTCATATTTTTCCTCTTTAATTGTTATATAGTTTATTAAAATGCATATTAGGATAAATACCCAGTGTCACTCAAAATACACATGCATAGAATATAAAAGCTTGTTTGGACTAGCAGGAAAAAAAAATCATTACAGTACAATAAATGTTAATCTAATTAAGATAGGAGTTAAAGTACCTATGAGAAAATTTATACTATAATATCCTAGTTTTTATGGACTTATCTTTGTAGAAGGAAAAAGTCTTTCATACACAGAAACATGCTTTAACATGTATTGCTCAAAGATACTTGAAAAAAATCATGACGATACTGACAACAACGTTAAAAAGGTAGTTCTCTCTCAGGTTAGTTTTGCAAACCTGGTCCTCCTCTGCAGTGTGGTGTTTGCTTCTTCCTACAATGATCCCTGATTTCCAACTGTTGCTGCAGGGACCCAAGATACCAAAGGCAGTCTTTTACATCTGTTTTCTCCCTACTGGTCCGTTATGTTTCAGGCTTTCAGTCTTTAATGGAAATATAATGTTCACTGCAGAATGACTACAACCCTTCTGATGGGTTCATTATTATGAGTCCTCTGAGGACTTAGGTTTCCAAAATGAAGTCTTGTATAAACTGAAAAATTATACTTTTTCAACATTTTGTATTTGTGATGGCCCACAGATTTGAACAACATCCTTTGATATTAAGAATTCGTCTGGAGAAGGGACCGGTAAGTTCTGGATGAGCACAGAATATGGATCCCCATCAGGGCTCACTGGGCCCTGAGAACGAGGTGAGGACTTCATCAAACACTACACTGAAAAGCAGAGCTAGGAATCTTTCTCATCACCCACTTCTCCTTCACTGCCACCTCCTCTGCATTGCTCCTTCCCACCTTGGGAATGACCAGTCCCAGAAACACGGGACAGCTTTTGTGGGATATGGCACAACGGAGACGGTGACATCAGGGACGGCGATAAGCATAATGCCCATCCTCTCCTCTTTGACCTCTTCTACCTTTATTTTTGCAAACAAGAGGCTATTGCAAGTAATTATACCAGGACAGGCAGAGGAAAAAGGAAGAAGACATGCTGCCTGGCTGCTGTCAGAAACTAGAGATTTAGGTCCACAAACAGCACTGCCATTTTCAGAACTGCAGTGACGATCAAAGTTAAAAGGCAGCAACTAAATGTGTTTTCAAAAATATGATTCTACAGTGTTACTGCTGTGTTATCCACTGCCTTCTTAGACAGTCAGTAAAAGAGATCTCTTTATATCAATATTATCCCCCTAAATGTGGACTAAATTGGCATCAGCTTCCATAACAGTTTTTTAAACAATAGAAAGCAGCACAAGCCTCTTCCTCTTGTTTTAGGCTCTATTAAGTCATTCTACAAGAAAAGTACCATTTCTCAGATAGGAAATGGAGTTTCTCTGATATTCTGCAGACATTTTCCACAGAAATTCAAATGAAAGCTTACCTGGGCACACTCACGAACTCAAATAGCAGATGTTTTTATGAGTAAAAAATTATTTTGAAACTTCAATTATAAATACTGAAATACTTAATCTGCAAAACAATTGTTTTGTCTCACAGCATCTGAATTGGTACTCTGTTCATCTTTAATATGGCCTTGGATACATGGTATCTCCACAAACACTGCCTTGTGGTTCAACTTCATCTATGCGGCATGCTCATTTTATCTACATTATACATTCACTTTAAAGTTGTCTGCTTTTTTAAAGCCAGTACTATTCAATACCCTAACTACTGCACTCAAATTGGTTTCTTAAAGCATCCACTCACACAAGAATAATTAGACTGAAAAACTGAGAAAATACAAGAAAAAAGACATATCTATGTGATGCTATCAAATAAGGTATTTCTAATAATTTTACAAAGAAATAGATGAAATTAATAATCTTTTTTTTTTTTTTTTGTATTTTTTTTTTGAGCTTGTTAAGTATATCTAAGTTGTTTGTATTTGTCACCAAGCACAGGACTTACTTGGGAGAGTTACTTCCTCAGATACTGACAGTAACAAAATTGGTTTTAGTTAAGACATGTAACAGCTTCTAAATACAGGTTGAAATCAGAAAATAAACAAAAGCAAATTTCTTCTTTGTGTAACAAAACATAGCCAAGATTTACAATCAATCTTTTTAGCTTTTATCTCCATAGGAAGTTATTTAATGGTGATCCAAAGGTGGCTAATGTTTGTTTAATTATTCCTTTCTTTTTTTTTCTTGAGCTTTATATCTGAACGACATCATACAATACCACATTACGATGAAAAGCCATTTCAGTGCCCCAGTGTGCAGATCGCATCTCTTTCTGAGCTCCCTGCCCTTTTCCTCCGCACCCTTCCTCACTCCCATCTTGAAATAAGAAGTAAAGCTTGATCTTTTCCTTGATCTTTCTGTAAAAAGTAATCTATAATATTGACCTGTAAAAGGCTGCTAGCAATTAGATTTCCCAAGAGGCTACAAGAGTGAAACCAGTGTTAGGTGATTCACAAATTGTAACGATTCCAGGGGTTTTTCTGAATAAACTTTCTTCACAGGTTGCAGGAATGTGTTGACTAAGCAGGAGAGTCAGCAGTGCTGGTCTCCAGCTTAGCTTCCACTACAACCCAGGCAACTGCTCTGCCTTGAAAGCTACCATGTTATTATGGAGGAGCCCTTAATTCCTTCAGACACTATCCCTCAGCCAAAATGTCTGCTGCTCATAAAAGCTTTAAATATCAAATGCCAGCCATCTCCTACAGACAGATGGTGATCAGATGTTGCCCTCTGTGGCGTTGAGGAAAATGTCCAACAGGTTTCTTAGCTGTGAACTGCTAAAAAGGACCATCCATACATGAGTCTGAAAGAAGCAGTAGAAAAAGAACAGCAAAAAGGTACTGCATACCTTTTGTGCAAAGAGATCATCTTCATTATTCAACAGAAACATTAATTATGCTTTAGAAAGAATGCTCTCAGCCAGTTTATTAAGTTTTACTGAAAATACTTACTTACATTCATATAACTTCTTTGTGAAGAATTATTTATAATGTAGAGTATCTTAAGAGCTTAAAAATATAATTTAGCAGCCAGCACAGTTAAACACTTATTGAGAAGGTTTTCGCTTGAATATTAGTTTCCCTACATACCTATGCTTTGCTATTCTTTAATAAATTACACTATAAAAATATTATTCAACTGATTTATTTTCAAACCTTGGCAGAGTGAACATCAGTTTCAGGGCCAGTCCATCAACTTTCAGATGAATCCTTTTGTTTTGTGCCTGACATTTTATGAGGCATTTTACCAGCAATTTTAGCTCCCAAATATTCTTACAAAATCTATTCAGGAAACACAGTCAGCAAACCTTAGGCTGTCCTTTATTTGATAGACTGAACCACAGACCATTCACAAACTATGGCTTTGACACTGAAGGAATCCCCAGGCATCTAGAATCTATAAGTCAGTGTCGTCAAAATAACTTTCTTTCGGATAAGTATTTTCAACCACTGGCATTGAAGTCTTTGTGGACACTGTAAATAAAGTAACATCTCTTAGAATAAAATGGTATAAATTCATTTTTAAAACTAATCTGTTCTGAAGTCACTAAGAAATCTCTGCCATATATTCATATATAAAATTTTAATTGCAGATGGGTGTGTTAGACTGTATTTGTAGATGCCTGCACACTGAAAGAAGAGATCCACAAGAAAACGAGGAAGTCACTGCCTGCCACACAACCTCCCTGTGTGTATCATGCGGATGTGACATACAGCAAGAAGCCAGCTGGGAACTGTACTCTCAGCTTTTTAAGAAACTGAAAAGTCCTTACATGCAGCAGACAGCAATTCCTTAATGTGATAGAGCATAAATACATCAGCTGAATTTTGCAATTTCCCAATTACAACGTTGGAGCTTTACTTTTTTGTTAAATCTTTTCAATTGAGCATTTGCAAAACCATCCTACTTCACTTTCCTTCTCCTTTATTTAAAAGGAAAAAGCAACAGAAAAGCTTCTTTGGTAGCTGCTAGTGAGAATTCAGAACAATAAATAAGGAGTGAAAGAGGGAATAAAAAGCGCCTTTCATAAACTATACTTCATGGATGTATCCATGTACCATATACACATTCTCAAAAATTTAAAAAAAAAAGAAAAAAACAACCAGAAACAAAACCTCAACAGCAAAAAAGAACACCTCACACCAGAAGGTTTTTGTGTCAATGAAAGACAAGCTATATTTGACAGTTATGTGAATCAAGATCATCGCTTTTGCTAACATTTCCAAATTTGGTAAAGGGTACAGGACAGTTGTTTGAGATCTTCCAGTGAAAGTTACCAACGACATATTCAGAAAAGAATATAGGAACATGGGAATATAAAAGGAACATTCTTATGAAGTTTAAGAATGAATCACATCTAAATTATAGAAAGCATATTCAAAGTCTTACTGCCAGTTCACTATCATCATAAGAATAAAAAGAAATCAATAATTTCATGTTGCTTTATGGAAAACATTTGGTGCTTGCATTATGCTACTTAGAGCATATCCAGTAAAAAACGGATTACACCAACATAAGAGAACAATCTGCTGAAATAGTTCACTATGGCACAGAAAGCATCAGCCTCCTTTGACATTTTTATTCAGAGAATAAATCTTCATTTAAAAGAAAATGAAGTCAAGGAAAAGGTAACATTTCTTTCTGAGATGTCAAGAAAATGAATGCACAGCATGATCTTGTGTTGTCAATGCTGTTTGAACCCATCACTTTATAGAGCCAGAAATTTGGCAATGCTACTGTTAGCCTACACTATTAAGCGAAGTATTACTCAAAAATCTCCTTAACAATCAGTAAAGAAAAGACACACTGAATTACTCTATTGAAATCATAGATTTCAAGATGATAAAACAGTGATGGTAACAAAAGCAGCGTACTAGCAAGAATCAGAGGACGCAAAATGTGGTCTAAGTAGTGAATCAAGGGATACATGACTACACTATTCTGCACACCATTCCATATTTTAACACAGATGTAAACAGGAAAAAATATTCCCCATTGGCATCAATAAAAATGGGATTTGAATTAGGAAGAAATACCACCCTTTTTGCCATTCTGACAGCTTTTGGAATTCGAGGAACAAGAAAGAGAACAAGAGAGAGAGAAATACAGAAATTTTCAAAGCACTTAAAGCTTCTATTGATTTTTTCTTTCTTTCTAAAAATGATCTGGAATATGACACCAGCATTTCTGCCCTTTCTTAGATTCTCCTTGATTTATTTCTTCTCTTCTCTCTTTTTTCTCGAATGCGTTTCCAAAAAGGATTTTGATTTAGGTAGTCAAGACTTTCTTTTGCAACACTGTTGTGACTCACTGAGCAAAAAGCCAGCTAAAATCAATGACTAAGGGCGTAGAAAGATGAATTCCAGCACAACTAGCTGGAATGATTGAAAACTTTCTGCACCAGACGCTCATTACTGACTCTGTTCGGTAATTTCAACATAAGTTATTTGGATTTGCTAGAAGCCTTACTGTGATTTGATGAACAGCATTTAGACAACCCATTAATTCAGCTGCAAAGGCAGCAATCACTGGTAAGGTGGCAACCATTTTAAACAGCTACGTTTACTGCTAGAGAAATCGTTAGTCTGTAGGCTAGAATTGTTTAATATTGGAAAATGTGTGCCTTGGCTTTTAGTAGGTCATAAAATCCATGCAGTAAACTTTTGCTACTATAGCACAATGGATGCAAATAATTCAGTGCATAAATACAAGGTGCATTTTCTATTTTTGCTTCTCTTTCCCTACTTGTTAGGAAATTGTCTTATTTTACCTTCAAGGAGACAAAAATATTCCGGAAGCACTAGTAATAAAAGTTTTTAACTCTTTCTGGGCAAGATTCTTCTATCTGAAAAACCTTCAACCAAGACTTCTATTATACTAACGATTAAAAATATAAAATGATCAACTCTAAATCCAAAAGTAATGTGAGACACTGTTCAAATCAAACCCTTACTTTAAAAGCATCCTTTCTGTTGTTGTTACAGCTTAAATATTTTTTTTCAAATACTAGAAGTAACTAAAAAAATATAGCAGCTCTTCCCATTGGAATAAACAAATTAAGATGACTTTCAGATTCTTAATGTTAATTCACTAAAACCCTTGACACCTTGGTACTACTTAGTCCATGAAAGAAGTGTAACATTTTCCAGCTTTACTCTTCACTAAGTCATTTCTGCCCTCAAAGAATAAGAGAACTGCTTAACACGGGAAAAAAAGTTTAACTTTTTTTCCTACTGTCCAATTAAGACACAGAAGTCAAAAAAATAAAGCAAGCATATAGGAAAGGAAAAATGAAAATTAATATGTGCAGTGAGAGCTACATGGAATAAATATTAGAAAGAGAATTGTTACAAAGCCTGAAGGTGATGAAGTGGAAAGAAGCAAACCAGAAAGCTAGAAAACAATGTGTCAGAATTTCTAAAGAAAAAAGACAGCAAAAGCAGAAAATATCTTCAGACAAATACACTTGGAGATTATGGGTCCTGGATTAAGAAGCTACAGCATACAGAAAACAAAGTATAATTGCATTATATAAGTTCATATTGCGGCATCAAGTGCAGTCATTTCATTTTGAAGGCAAAAAAGAAAACGTCTAAGGAAAAGCAATGAAGCAGTTTAAAATGAGCACAATCTACACTTGGAAGGGTAATACTAACTCATGTAGAAGAGCACACATACAAACACCTCAAGCACTAAGATTTATATGCATGTAAACCACAGACAAACAACACAACAACAGCCAGATCTCCACAGGGTCCCTCATTTATCTTTATGTAAGAATCTCCCATAAAAGCTCAGATCTTCCTTATGCTGAATCCTGTTCAATAAATGTGTCCAATTCTATGTGAGTGATTTTATTCAGTCAGATTGTAATATTTTACTAATAAATGATACACAACAATGTCAACAAGAGTAGTGGCTTTCCTTCTGTTTAATGGGCTATTATAGAGACCACATTGATGTCTGAAACCTGTTACTACTTTTCTAACATAGCCAGTTAAAAAAAAAAATAAATGATCCCATTCATCCAAGTTGTTTAGTAGACAGACCACCTGGCACAATAGAATTTTTTTTAAAAAAGAAAAAGTAAGCAAGGCTGTGTGACAGGAAAAGCCTGAACCTTAACCGGGCTTGTGACAAATAAACAGCGTGAGTTTCTCATTTTTCTTGATGCTAGATAGTCATTTCCATTTTCCTCTTTTCCTGGAATCTATACAGTCCTAAACAGTACTCAAATATCAACACAAATATGGCATTCATTGGATGATGAATTAAAGCTTATTTCATTGATTACAGATTTATAGACATGCTTACTAGACAAGCTTTAACTAGGTACTTCAGATGACTACCTAACTGCCTGATAGACAGATAACTGCTAGAGGAAATTATGAATAAAGAATGAGGAACCTGGAAATAACTGACTCAACAAAATTAAACTGCTTATAGTTCCCTAATTACAGCTCACACTTGCAAGCCCCTATATAATTGAAAATATTATGCAAAGTCTGGAATGGTTTTTTTTTTTTTTAAGTATTTAAGAAATATTCTAATGTTAAAAAGCTAAGAGATAAACAGTACTGGATACTGTATCACTGGTATAGTAGGGCATGAAGGAAGATAAGCTCTATGCAGAATTTTACAGTGCTTGTTGAAACACGAGACTGCAATCAATGATGAAATTCCCAGAAATATATCTGTGGAAAAAAAAAAAAAGTACCATTCATCAATTACATCAATAATTTTTGATGTTGTTAATATTATTTTGGAAAGCAAAATAGTTTGGAAAATATTTCCATAATCCACACCACAGAATCTGCCTAAAAGCACTGAGAACAGACACTACAACTGCATTAGCAGCACATCCTAATGATTCTTATTCTCTTTGGAAGATCCATGTTTTAGCCCATTGCTGACATAGTACTTGAATCTCACTTTCCCATATACACACATATGTTGCCAGCTAATACTGACAACTGTCTAGCAAGTCTCTTTGCTTTTTGTTGAAGCGCTTCGCATTTTCTAAAACCATTATTTGCCTCCAAATTTCCAAATGCAATGAAAACAAGGAAGACTACTACTTTGTTTATCTGATTCATCTTTCTCAGTGGCCTCATACATTTTTAACTATTTAAACAAAGAAGAGGAGACTAGCACTGAAATTCCTAGACAGAAGTAACCACAGTAAGTCTTCTCTTATTTCTTGCTGAAGTGATGAATTTGTGTTTTCTTCCTATTCAGAAAACAAACAAACAACAAAAACAAATACTAAATAATCCATATCAAGTAAGAGATGGGACACAGTTAAGAATGGACTTTTCTAGACAAAAGTTGCAACACAGGAAAAAACAGCAAGCCTGGAGTCAAGAATGTGGAGAGAAACAACAGCCCACTGTCACAAAAGCCACTATCACTGAAATGAGCACCTAACTAGTTCTGTAAATCATTCAATTTTGTTTTGTGTTTGTCTCCATAGAAAAAAAAAAAAAAATTATGAGCATCATGAAAAAGAGCAACCAGGTAGCCAGAGATGCTGCCCCAGATGGCAACTTCATAAAGTAGCTTACAAGCCATTCCAATTCCTGCATAGCAGGACAAGTTGGGCTAGAGTTTAGCTGCAAGAAATATGGCAGATACTCTGTGGCAGCTGTGACGCAGGAAGGTTACCTTGTCTCCTCTTGAATATGCACATCTTATGAATTTAAAATAAATAAATAAATGTTACTTATTTATTTTACTTAATCAGCATTAAACCAGAACTCCTCATTTCAACACACTGCTTTACTCCCAGTTAGTACCACCACAGTGAGCTTATGTTCCCTCCCTGTTTCTTCTCCCCATTGTCATCTTGCTCCTATGCAACACTGAATCTTGCAAGCTGAATGAAGGATAATGCATTTTATTTAGATTGTAAGTCACACAGCATATTTTCTGTGCTTTAGGTAATAAAACAAAAACATAACAAGATGTTCAATTAAATTGCAGATCACAGACAAAGTACACCATGCCCCTGCAACAGCTTCCATTCGCTGCACAGAAATATGCTGTAGACATGACAAATTTTTCTAAGATTGTATTCGTAATTACTTTGTTTCATGCAGGCTGTCATTACATGCTAGCTTTGATATGGAAAAATATTTAGCATCATATACCCTGTGCAAAGCTGCTAGCAGTAAACACAAATGCCTTAAGCAGAGCTCTCTTTAACCCCACACCTTGTACACCTTTTTGAACTGGAGTCCTGCGTGCTGCCTGCCCCGCCTGGCCCACTGAGCTGACACTCACAACATGCTGCCAGCCAGAACCACCATCTCAGGGTGGCAGAGGCCAAAGATCACTGCTCAGCAGGCCAGGTCATCTTCCCTGCCTGCCAGGTACATGAAGCTGCCTCACTCCTGTTTGATGAAGGACAGTTCCCCATGTGGCTATTTCCTCTCACTCATAGCCACTGTCCTGCCCCAGTGCCTGCTTCTTACCTGCCTGCTCAGCCTCCTCCCACCCAGCTTGTTCCTGTTTCTAATGCTACCAGAAAGGACCTCCCAGCTTTCCACAACCACTGTCAAAATTGCCCTGGGCAGCCTAAGCTAGTGGGGGGCAGCCCTGCCCATGGCAGGGGTTGGGGCTGGGTAAGCTCTGAGGTCCCTTCCAACTCAAATCACTCTAGGATTCTATGATTCAAATTTTAATTGCTAACAAAAAAACTCCTTGAGCAGTGTATTTCTATGTACAAAAACTTAATTCTACTGGATCTAAAGTATTAAACTTCTTATTCTATTTTTACTATTCTATGTCTATTATATTATCACTTTACAACAGAGACATTATAAAGGACTTATTTACCATTGGAATAAAGAGTATGTTAAGGCTAAGAGTCTTTGCTTTAAATGAGGAATGTATGTTCATCTGAACAAACAAACAAACAAACCAAAAATAACATTAACAGGAGACAAGAAAAAAAAAAAAACAGATTCAAGAGGAAAAAAATAAACAATAGGTCTCAAAACACCATCCCTTTAGTTTATTCCATTTTCATCCAGAATAAACCAAGGCACAGGCATAGTGCCCCAAAGCCTACTAAATTCAAATTCCATCTTCAGCTGTGGCAACCAGTTAAACACGGATGAGGGAAAACCCTTTACACAGCTATAGTCTAAATACACCTTTTTCATCAGACACTGTCCTGACTGCTCAAATTGTTGTGCTACTTCGGAATATACATAGTTTGGCTATACCTTCATTCCTCAGCTGCAAGGGAGGCAGCCTGAAAGCCATGCCTCAGGTTGCTGAAAGGAAGTACAACATCTGCTTTCACATCAGCTGAAATTTAACCATGTTTATGGAAAGATTAGGAAAAATGCAACTTGTTGCAAAAGCTATTTTCAGATTCAGGCAATTTATGGTTTAATTAACACTCAAGACAATCTCATACAGCTGTGGGAGAAGGAAGGGGAAAAGAAATGGGATGAAGGGATGGCTGCTCTCTAACTTGTTCTGAGAAAACTGAAGCCACCATCAATTGTAACTACAAACTAATGAAAAATTCATATCAAGTTTTATGTTAACAAAGAAGAAATATCAAACTGGCTACAAAAGTAGAAATCTACATTTTTTCTTAAACAGTGCAATAGAATTTCTCTGGTATATACAAGAGCAAGTGGTTTGGTTACTGCTCTAGTTAGCTAACAAACCTACACACACAAAAAAAACTAATGAGGAATAATTCCAGTATTCAAAAGAAGCAGCAGTAATTAATCAAGATGGCAGAGGATTGTATTCCTGCAGAAATTTTAAGACACTTTTAAATATACATAGGTTGCTCCAAAAGTAATGCCTTCTATTTATCTCCATGAAAACTATAACAGACACAAAGAGCACAGTACCACTGTTTGACAAGAGATTCTCGGCTACAAAATACTATTTTGCAACACAGTCACCACCACTATCTATGCATTTTCATCAGTGATGAACAAGGGCCTGATTGCCGTACTCATAAAAATCTGCACCAGAGGAGATGACTCACTGTTGTTTTCATCACCGCTGAAAGACATCACACACCACGTCAGTGGGTTCAACTTTTTCCACATGGAGGAATTCAGTGACACACCTGTTTCATTCACACTTCCATGTCAGATGTCATTTTCTCAGAACGCCCTACTGCTGCCATCTGTCATACAGCAACAAAATGTAACAGAATATTGGTGTGAAGGTTCAACCTCTACTGCCATACTACCAACATCCACCTCTGACATTCTGGGCCAACATAAAATAGGAGGTATTACATTCAGATTGGTCCTCACAGTTTGTTTCACATATGCTTAGTAGAGTTACTTAACCACATATCAATGCAAATAGCATTGGTATTTTTTAACTGATTTGTGACACTGCTAAGGTCTAAATTAAATTTTCACTTCCTTTTGCTTTGCCTTTGAGCTTTATTGAACACAATTCAGAGTATTTCTACAAAACACAATATAAGAATTCTAAAAACACAATCCCTTCTAGGCTCAAGAAATGTATGTCACCAGTATCAGTCCCAAAACTGTATTAGAGATCATCAGAAAATCTCCAGAGTTTGGAAAGACTGCATGAGAAAATACTGATAGGAGAAGGAATTGTCTTTGTATTGCATTTTAATTTTCATTTTACTGTATTAACTTTTTCAAGTCTAAGCTTACAAGCAGAATCCAACCTAATACTTAAATGACCTTGGGATTTCCTCTTTTGAACCAGCTTCAAGATAATCTATAAATACAGATAGAGTGCAACAGCAAATAGCATCCAACAACAGAACCAACACAAGAGAACAGAAAATAAGCTAAGTTTCAGTTATCACATTTGGCAGATATACATATCTAGGTAGCTGGTACTCTCCTTCAGTGAGGTTTATCACTTTATCCTCTGAATTTCAATTTAAATAAATAGTATGAAATAAGAGGAAAATACTACTTCTTGTAGCAAGACGTCTGAACTTCAAGGGTTCTTTTTCCCTTCTTGTAAAGTTTATTTGCTACATAAGGAGATAAGACCAGAGAAACCTGAATAGATAGAATACCTATCTAGCCTTCTCTTCATCTTCTGCAGAGGTTACCAGTTAACATTTAAAGTAGAAATATAACAAACTAAATAGCAGAATCACAATCAGGGTTTTGACAAAATCCTAAAAGCCAAAATAAGGAATCCATAACAAAATGACTGCTGGCATCTTAAATCAGTCTTCTTCACTGTGTTTTAATCTATGTATCTTCTGCTATGAGTCTCTGAATAGATGGTAATTAAGTAACTCTGTATACACCTATTCCTCTTTGCTCATGCTGTACATCAAATGGTATTACTTAGTATCCTTTACATGAACTTTTTTACCCTAATATTTTCCAGGTTTAAAAAAAAAAAAACCTCAATTTTTTCATTTCCTAGGAATATACTATGTCCACGTCACATGAACATTACTGCACAAAAAATATGGATATATTAATACTAAATAAAACCATGTTTTTAGTTTTAATGAGTACAACAGAAAAGAGTTAATAGTACTGCATGCATCAGAGTTCCAAGAGAACCTAAAAGAACCATGCCTAATGCATATTTTAAACACTTGCTGCCTTCTAAGAATATTTAAACCAGCCAAGCATGTGACAAGGCAAGCATCCCTGTTCACACCCCACTGCTATTTTCAGAAAAAAAGAGTCACTAAGTTATCACCAACAGTTTTTAACATTAATCTCATCAACTATTCAAATTACCATTTAAATGAATTACTATTTATGTGAAGTTGTAACTGAGACTTTTACAGGTTTGAAGTGTTTAAAAATATTTATGTACAGCTGTGTTTCTATTTATTTTAATTTCTGATTGATACAAAAGAAATTTCTAATGGATGTAACTCCGGACACCTGAGTTGCTGGTAATTGTGAACAAATCATTGTGGCCAAGATTACAAAAAAATCCCTGACATCGGATTCTTCTGATCACATACACAGTGGCTGATTAACAGAAAGTTCAGTATAACTCAACAGTGTTGTTCAAAGTCTTTCAGAAAAATAGATATGTATTTCCAGTTATAATGATCATGATGAAGTAACTTTGGAGAATGCTACTGTTATACTAGAAACAAAAATATTCTTAAGAACATCCACAGAGCCAACACAATCCCAAAATTTGATCATTAACAAAAGTAAAAATACCGTAATTTATAAATATATTAGAGATGAACAACATTTCTCACAACACAGGATTATAGTCTACTATCAAATCCACTTTTTACATCGTAAATGACAACATTATCTACAAAGATCTCAAAGTTAGAAATTGTACCCTAAATGGATACACTAAAAGTCAAATGGACAGAGCAGCAAGAAAATCCTATGAAAATTCAGCAATGCACATCATCCAAGCATCTCCGTATTAACCCTTCCAAACACGTGGTGGGTTTTACATATTAATACAGCAACCAATCACAACACTGAATACCACTGCAAAAGTTATTACCAATTATTTGTTTTCGCTTATGTGTTCATTAAAAGAAAAAGAAAAATCCTACTTACCCATTGTATACTACAGAAAAGATTAATCATACTTGACAATCAGGAATTCTGTTAACCTTCAGTTACTCACCTAGGAAAGAGAAAAAAACACATCAGCACTCTTTGTATGGGGAGGAAGACTACAACACTAATTTTTAACATATGTTTAGAGTATCTCTCAAATACAGTATTTTATCTTTTAACCCAAGTCGCACAAAAGGAGAGAGAAGTATTTTAAATAGCGAGGTAGACCACAAAAAAAATGTTAAGTTGAAATTGTATTTGGGTAACATCCAACCACTTTATTCACCTGAAGTGCTGATACAATACTCTCCTGCTACAAGAGGAGCCTAAAAATCTAAAAACAAATCGGATAAAGATCCTGCATTCAGAATACACTGCCTAAAGCACCATTTTAACAAAACACACTTAAAAACTAATTAACTTTTTTGACTATCACATTATAGCTTTCAAGGTTTCCCATGAAGCCTGGTAGGAGATCCAACACTTTGCCCAATGAAATTAGATAATTTCTTTGAACTTGAATATTTATATATATATTTCATCTTATTCTCTTTCCAGCAGAACAGCAAGTATACTATGTTTTAAGTAACATCAAACATACCAATGATTTGTTCTTCTACAGGTTTAATGAATTCAACATTAGTTATCGAGTAGAGTGAATGGAAACCAATCATGAATGTCAGAAGAAAGTTATTTCTTCATCAACGTACAAAAGTTTCAAACAAACAAAAAGAAACAATAAAAACAATGAAATTGCAGTTAGTAAAGGAAGATACATCTTCCTACAATAGATTAAATAAAAATTGCAATAGCTTTAGGAAAGGTTTAGCTCTTTCAAATTTGTGAGATTTTATCAATGAATTGAACTACAAGTAATATAATAAAATGGAAGTTACTACAACATGAATGTAAATTAAATTATTAATTAAATAAATAAATTGGTGCCCTACATGAGTGAAGAAAATTTGCAAGAAACATTACTTCAGTTGCTTTAAAATGGTAAAGATATTCACATAATTTCTCTGACATGAGACTCATTTTGTTTTCAATGCTTGTATGGAAAGTACTTTGAATTGCTCAGGCTCATGAATGCTGCTTATATTCTACCTCTATTAAGATTTCTGTGTATTTTTCAGTAGCCAGCAAACTTATGCATTCATAAACACAAGCAAAGTTCTTCAACTCACAAAAACTGAAAGCACCACAGCTACAGTCTCAAATGTGATGCCAGCGACTCAGTGCATGGATGGCCTTGCACTTTAGTACCCTGACGACTGTACCTGAGCTGCTTAACTGTAGCGTCTGAAGGCACGGACCCGGATGCGTGAACGACCCAAATCTTTACTGCAGACTTTAACATTTCCAAGTTCCCTCTCGTAGCTTTCCATCCCCCCAACATGTCAACAGAACACTTAACAAGTCTCCCTCACGTCTAGACACTAACTGCCCACGCAAGTGCTCATCCAATCAGAGCCACAAGTTGCTTCTATTCACGCGCTTCTTCTCCAGTCAGGGTCGTCATCCCATGGAGATTCCGCGCCCCGCTTGACTTCTGCTCTTGTCTCCTGGAGACGGCCTATGTTCTCAGTGTCCTCTTCCACACCCACAAACTTGTTTTTCAGCCCCTATTCTGAACGTCGTCTTGAATCCCCCCACCTCCCCCTCTTTTATTAACAGTTAGTACATTACAAAAAACAGTGGCACTACTTGCATTAACAACATACTCGTGCCTTGTACAAGGCATCCCGACTCCCTGTTTTGAAGCCTTCCTCTTCATTTTCCATAACGCTTTGTAAAAGCATAGCAGTATGCATTTGGGTAATCATAGTTCTGTCAAGGCTTCGATTGACAACACACTGAACACAAGAAAAGAGGCAAGGCAAACATAGCATAATGGCAAGAAGTGCTATTAAACCCATTAGGAAAAGAGTGAACACATGTGTCCCATGGCCAAAGTTCCCAGCCAGGAAAAAAATCCTAGAGGGTCCCATTCCACGTGTACCCATACTTGACTAGAGAGAATCTTCAACTTTTGTATACTTTGATGTGTTGATTCTGAATGATCACTGAGATTCATACAACACATGCCTTCAAAATCCTCACAACTATATCCTTGGGCTAATAGTAAGAAAGTCAACAGCCGCACGATTTCATAGTTGCATGTTGAACAGAGTTCACATCAGTGTACAAACCTGTTAGGGCATCACTAGTGGCAATGCTTTCATTCACATGCACGCACACACACAGGCCACAACATACAACCTCAGACGTGGGAGCGACAGAAAGCACTGACATCCCATCAGCACTTTTCCTCTCTCACCCACCACAGCCTATTTTTATTCTCTCCAGGGTCCACAGGGTTTTTTCCATTTTTCCATTTGCACACTGCATCCGTGTGGCCAGTGCGTGATACAGAGCCCAGTACAGAGCCCAAGTGGAACACCTGCTTTCAAAACAAGCCTTTGCCAAAATAAGATGGTTTTCCGTAATGGCACCCATTAACTACTTACAATGCAAACGATTTGCAAAACAATACCGACAAGTGAGAAACACATAATCCTAGTCATTATGAGGACAGGATGCTATTTTCTGCCTTGAGATCAGGTCTTATCTGTATGATCTCGACTGGAAAACTTTAACACAAACAAATCCTTACATAATCTTTCTTGCAGTGTCTCCCATACTCCCTCTTTTTATTAAGAATACATTTCAATGTTTGATGAGCATGTTCAATGATAGCTTGTCCAGTGGGAGAACGAGGAATGCCTGTATGCAGGTCCATTACCTGTTTTTATAGTATATGGGCTAACTTCCCTAGACTCAGCAGCCTGGAATGTCATAGAGCCCACACACAGGACAACGTGAAAATCTGCTGGCAAGAACGAAGAAGAAATTCCTGAGTCTCTATCGAAAACCATCTTTGATTCTTTTTTTCTCTTCAGAAACTGATTTGTCCCCCTCTTCCACCTCTTCATAACCTTGAAGACTTAGCCGTAATTCGGACTGATAGCAGCCTCATAGCCCACCTGACCGAGAATCTGCTCGGTGTCCTCCGCGGCCGTGTCCTCCTCACGGGAGTGGACCACGGCCAGCAGCGCCAGCTCCTCCACCTCGAGGCGGGTGAGCTGCTCGTGCAGCGCCGCCTTCACCCGCAGCAGTGTCTCCTCCCGGCTGCTCAGCATTCTGCCCACCGCCTCGGTCCGGTCCACTGCCGACCGGCCCAGCACCAACCCAACCCGGTCGCACCGCCCCTCTTCTCCGCTTCTCCATGCCGACGTGATTTAACTTAGTTAAATTACCATCATCTGGGCAGCTGCCTGATGTCGGTATTCAGTCATAAACACAGTATATCGCATAGGAGACAGAATCATTCGCAACAAAATTTTCCAGTCATGAGGAGTTGTAAAATAACTGTCACCGATTGTAACCAAAAAGATTATACGTACAAGCAGACTGAATTCCATCACCTTTCACGGACTTCCTTAGCTCCTTTACTGCCTCATAAGGCAGGGACTCCCACCAGAGGGGCTGATTTGCACGATACATCGCAGGAAAGGCTTGCAACGTATCAGTATCACCCCGTGATAATGCCTGTCTTCTGCATTGCTCTAAGGCACCATAATATAACCGTTTGAGTGGCAAGGCTTTTCTTTCCCATCCCTTTTGAACTGTCATCAGGAGGGGAAAGGTCTGGTTTGTCCTCTGGATCTCCTGGACCAGGATCGAAAGGATCCTCTGGCCCCGGTCCATTCTTAGTCTTATCTGCAGCGGTAGCGGCATCCCCAAGTTTGGTGCCGATTTTGTCCCAAACCGTTCCATCAAAGGAACCAGTTGCCGGAAATTCAGGGACATAATTTCTTATCCAGACAAGAAAAGTGACTTACACTGTAATAGATACAGGTCTGTTCTGAGATTTTAAAATCTTCTCCATTACTTCAAGATTTCCTTGTTGCTCCTTCGTTAGTGAATTCCCCATGGTTCCTGACTGCTCACCTTCGGTCCTGCAGATCGGTGATGGGTGCACAGAGTGATCCTCCAGTAGTTCAGTTGGGCGATGCTGCCGGTCCGAACTAATTCAGTCTCGGCCTCTTTTCGCTCCACACAGTGGGCGCCATTTGCAGCGTCTGAAGGCGCGGACTCAGATGCGTGAACGATCCAAATCCTTTATTGCAGGTTCTAACATCCCTTATACACATCTCCAGGTTCCCTCCTGTAACTTTCCAGCCCTCTACATGTCAACAGAACACTTAACAAGTCTCCCTCACGTCTAGACACTAACTGCCCACGCCAAGTGCTCATCCAATCAGAGCCACAAGTTGCTTCTATTCACGCGCTTCTTCTCCAGTCAGGGTCGTCATCCCATGGAGATTCCGCGCCCCGCTTGACTTCTGCTCTTGTCTCCTGGAGACGGCCTTTGTTCTCAGTGTCCTCTTCCGCACCCACAGACTTGTTTTTCAGCCTCTATTCTGAACGTCGTCTTGAATCCCCTCACTTAACCGTGCATTTGGTGCAAAGGCAAAGCAGGATACCTAAGCGCTTAGCATAATCAACAAGAACTGTGGACGACTCTAATAGCATGCAGAAAACTACTGAAACCACTTCTGTTACTCCCGTGTCATTCTTATAAATATAAAAACTAAGTCCTGTTTTTCACAGAGGTCCTTCAACAAAAACGTCAGGATATTAGAATGTTTAAAATATCAGCTTACTGTGGATAAACTTATTTTATATCACAGCATCTTTTAGGTGCCATCAGGCTCTTCTATGTATCAAAGATTCAGATAGAGCAGATTTTTTTTTTCCCATCTCCTAAGCTTATTAAAGAAGGCTTCATTTTTCTAAATGAGTACTTAACAGCTTCGCAACAATCTCAGGAGTATGTAACATTTATCATACTAAAGTTTTAAGTGCTCCTGAAGGTTAAAGGTTAATAGCCAATCTTGACACTAGGAAGGTTGTATCTGATGCATCTTGTGTCCTAGAACCTGAATAGAATCATAGAACCATTTAGGTTCCATCATCAAGTACAACCACAAGTCTGTCCCCTTCCTTGTCTTTCCACTCGAGAAAGGCTACAGAAGAAATGCACGGCTACAGGTTCAAAAAACTATAGTCATTAAGCAAACAAAACCATTACAAGAAAGACCTTAACATCTCACTTCAGCAGGAAACACAGGTGAGCACAAACTTGGCCCAATATATAACAAAAGAGGATTAATTAATTCCAGTTGCTGCTGACTGCAGAACTTCCCCCAACCATCAGGTTACCGAGTCTGTACATATAAATCATCTCATTTTTAAAACTTCTTCAATACTTCATGTAAAAGGTGCTTTAAATGTGTTCAGTACCAGTACACTTGCCATCTCCCCAATTTGCATTTCCAAGTAGAAAACCTTGAAACCAAGCTGTATAAACCTTTCTGGCTTGAGAAATGATCAAACTCAAGATAGCAGTAATAACTGAGGAAAAGTTCTTTGAAAGCAAGCCAATGAAAATCCACACTGAAAACACTTACATGTTCATTTCCCATTACCATGTAGTTAAATGAAATAGGTCTGACTTCTACCACCTCAAACCGTGAAGTACATCCCTCTATACTCAGTTTCCATAAACATGAAAAAAAAAATGATGCACCAGGAGGAAGTAAGCATCCCAGTTTCACCTGAAACAGCATTAATAGCTCAGTGGTATTGTTCTGAGTGACAGGAGAGCAGCAGGGAAGAGCCACTCACCTTACAGAGCAGAGCCTGGACAGGTACCTAAATTAGATCTAGTAAGAAATACACTTTTAAGAGCAGCAAGAGCTTCAGGTTACATTAGCATCACAATGAAAAAATTTCTAAGCAATTGCATTTTCCAACATTAGGGTTTTGTGGTTCCCCAGTGTGAGGCTATTAAGGTACAAGTAAATTGTAGTCATTAGTCAAAAATAGTGAATAAAATGGTTCACATGCTTAAAGTGACCTTGAGGCTGGCTTGTAAAATATTGATATCCTAAATAAATGTTGCTTCATGATTGCTCTTGACTAGATGAAATCATATCTCAGCTGAAAAACTGAACTATGTTGAAAAAATAAATATATCCCTTGACTAATTTCTAATTCTACATCATGTTTTTACTTAAAAAAAATACATGAGACTGTATAGGAAATTTGAATATAGGTAAGTGTAGTCAATTAGGAATATTACTAAAATTTAAAGATTATCAAGCATATTTACTGCACCACTGACACAGAGCACAGTAATTGCATTAGTACAGTATTAAGTAACTATACAGTAAAACACTGGAGAAATAAAGAACACTTGTCACAGATATTAATGTATAAAACCTGTGTAGTTCCAAAGGCCTCGATTAGAAATTGACATCCTATAGTCTCACAATTTTAATCTTCTTAAATTTCATGTTGGTCATACCTTGTTTTTTTTTTTTATTTTTTTTTTTGATTTAAATATTTTCCTTCACTGGAAAAGAACTGATGATCTGTCAATAATAAAATCAGTTTTGATAACACAAATGTATCAGTATTACTTTTAAGAGAATTATGTTTCATGACTAACTGCTGTGAAAGTTATCCAAAAGTGACCTGAGAAGACTACTTATTCTAAATCTTCCTTTTTCCCTGCCCATGTTCTTTTGGATCATTTTTTTTTCCAGACTTTCCCATTTTTCCTCATATATTGATCTCACCATACACACACCCTGCCTTCCTTCTATTTAGATAACATCGTACTTTTTGAGTTATCCTCAGACGTGACGTACTCCTGATACTTTCAACTCTTTCTCTTGATGACAATGATTTTTTTTTAATTGCCTTTTACTTTTGCCTACCTAGTACTTCTATGTGTTACAAGTGAATCATTGAATAGATACTACAAGTAGCTTGCCTATAATCTCAGTGAAGGAAGTATGATATGTACATGCTGTGTAGCATGCTCTGCCAGAGAATACATGTCCACAAAGTAAATAGTTCATTCCCAGTAATAGTGGTTTTCAACTGCACTTCTACAGTTTATCTTACTGTCATTATGATAAATTCCACTTCCAAAGATATGTAATTTATTTTTAAATAAAGCCACATGAATTAGCTTATGTAAAATATGCATATTTTCTTAAAAGAAAGTGAAAATAATTTTACAAAACTGTTAATAATAATTGAGCATTTAAAAGGAACAGTGAAGACGTTCAAGTTTAATTCTAACGATATATGGCTCCTTTGAGTTTTACATGACTATTTTTATCTAAAAGTTAAATATATGCACAATGTCCTAGACTAACATTTCAGAACTTTAATTTTATTTATTGCTATTGAAAAAGAGTCTCAATCTTAAAGGCTACAGTTTTCAGGTTTTGCTGCTACTAACCAATATCCAAGCCAGACAGGATATGAAGTTCCTCTCTTAGTAAAATTATGTCACAAAGCTATAAGCAGCAAAACAATACATAAATATGTAGCTCTATCTCTCCGCTGTAACTTAGGCCCAAACTAGACAGATTTCTTACAGATGGCAGCCTGCAAACTTAAACTTTGCACAAAGCCAAGTGGCAGTTAAAGTGATTATGAAAGTGCTGGGGTACCTTTTGTAAACATCTGCTCAGTATAACACAGAGAAGTTACTTGCTCAGATGAGGCAATCTATGTCAAAGTTTAAAGAAAAAATATTCAGCGTGTTACATGGGCTTCAAGTGTAGAAAATCTAGAATTATGAGTTGTACACGTAAAGGCAGAATTCATCTTTCTGAATATGAAAAATCCTGTGACGTTTTAAAAGCAAAGGTTATTTTCTGGAAACTTTCTAGTACATTAAGTATTTAAGAAATCATTTAACTAACTGAGGTCAGTTCTTTATAAAACTGCAAGAAAATTTTTAGGAGGTTTACTTCTCTTTTAATTGCCTTCATACAGACTCTTCAAACTTCCAGAGCAATTAACCTTAATGAAAACTTAAGTAATGGTTTAAAAGTAAGTGAACGGTTCTGTGGTTATCCTAGATAACATACATCCTTTGCAAAAGGGCAAGCAGTCATATTCTTCACAGATTTTTCCACAATTACACTGTTCCAAACTACATGACATCTGTTACCTCATCCTTGTTCAACTATTCATTTTATGTATATGTAACCCAAACTTTTATAATAACGAGCAGCAAGTATGCAAACTTAAGTGTCAAAATATTTTTTTTTCAAAGATTAAACTTTTTTCTAAGTAACAGTCACTTGCCATTACAGATTTATTAAATTTTCATTCATGCAAGAAGCCTAGTTCAACATCAGTAACATATAGTATATAAGAATAACATGTTCTATTTCATATGATACTCAAAATACATTAAATATAGTATCAATAACAATGATGAAACAGGAAACTGGCACCTACTCTTGTGTAGCCAGAGCTGAGATATGCATGATTGAGTTCTAAAAATCAGAGACTGCTGCAGGCCATGACAAACTGGCTACTTCTTGGTGTGACCTTCTCAGGAATTAAGAAGCTAGAAACTGAGTAATGATAGACTAATAAATCTGATCTCATTATTCAGTTAAGATATTCTCTGGTCAATGCAACTCGCTGTTATGAGGTCGTAGGACAAATCAACACAGATATAAAATAGACTTTCTAATTTATCTCCAGTTGAAAGCAACCCTCTCATACAATAATATTTTGAAAGTTTCATATTTGAGCTACAAGTAATTCACTTTCTAAACAGAGAAACTTCCTTCCAGCAATTACTTGAAAGCTATCTGATATTATTTAGAAATACGGTTTTGTGAATAATTAGCTGCTTATATTTTGCATAATCATCTTCAGAGATACAAAACCTTTTTTGTGCTGTTATTCTTTCCCAAACACAATGTGCCTCTTTCATCTATACAAAATATGGATATGAGTATACTAGAAAGTAACTGCAATTATCAAAAGATCAAATGTATAATAAAAAAAAGTAATGGATCAAAGCTTTCACATTTTTGTCAAATATATTTGGAAGTCTGCTGTATGATTTAAGGGTATAAAACAGCTCATGTATATTCATATATAGGCAGATGAACACGCACACAGTAATACAACAGAGGTACTCTTCAAAACTTACTAAACACGATACTTGAAAGTTTAAATTGGTATTTTACAATGTTTATATCACTGAACAAACTTCCTCAGTGTAGCGGCAATCAAAGTAACATGAGGTTCACACCAAAATGTGCACACATTTATGTTTCTGTTTTTTGAAAGTTGAAAGCATTTGAATTCACAAAGCTTAAAAGGAAGCTCAGATTTTCTTCCCAATTTTAGCAATTACCTTAGAAAATTTCAAGTCAACACATGAAAATAAAACATGCTAAAGCTAAAGAGTGTTTGATATGGTGTTTATTTTTGATAGGTCTGCAACTAAAACAATACACTCTTTTAGCAAACCATCAGATAACTGTAGGCCTGATGTGTGTGACAACTAAATGAGCTTAACTGAGCCGAACTTTGTCTAGCTATTACTAAAAATCAAAACCAATAAATAGCTTGGAAGTGGTATACTACACCTTTATCTTTACTGCCAATCTCAACTGAGGCTGGAATTTTAAGATAAGATCCTGAGTTAACATCATACTGTGGTATTGACCCACGTTTACTTAAATACTACTTTTGGAAGCTTAGAGGTATTTTTAAGACAGTCTTCACTTATTTTTATATAAACTAACAACCTCTCTTTATCTTTTCAACACCAAGTGCCTAAGAAAATATCACTTTAATAATACAATTGAAGGAGGACACTTTCTAGAATAAGAAAAAAAGAACAAACTACCAATTGTGGAATAAGAATTTTTCAGTTACTATCATCTTCTGAAAAAAAAAAAAAAAAAGATAAAGTTAGATGATATGGCAGTCTTCCAAATGTCAGTAATGTCCTCCTTTTATGCTGGCCTCAGACTGGCCGCAAAGAAGTCTGGCAAGCCTTGTGGACTGTTTTGTGGTGGGCCTGCATTACACTGCCCTGAATGAGAAACAGATTCACTTAAAACCACTGCCACCTCTCCAATGCCAGTCTTTCCTGGCTCAGGATAGCATGGACACTGCACGTGCTGTACAGCTTAACTTCTTAACTTGGCTGTTGAATGATGACCCATTTATTCCACTGGTATGTAGGTCACAAGGGGAAAACAAACTGCTTCAGAGAAAAGTGTTCTATGCATGCTTAGTGTAGACAAATTTCTGTTAGAGAAGTAAAAAAGTCAGAGGGCTATTTCTTCATTTAGCTTTAGATGAAACCTAAAAGAAAAAAAGCATCCACAGCATATACAGTAGTTGCCTAATTTTTTCATATATTAATTTCAAAAAAAAAGCAATATTTTCAAATATTTGCCAATGATTCTAAGTTATAGTTTTAGAATCCTTCTTAAAAGATACGGAGAAAAGAGAAATTAGCCTTTAACCAGCTAAACAGCCTTCCTTCAGCAGAATGATACCCACTGACACTTAGGAATGTTATTTTTAAATAACACATGATACGCCTGTTGTTACAATTGCTCCAAGCACCTGGTGTAACTTGCAGCTGAGAGGGCGTAACAATTTAAAAATAACTGAATCACAGCTTATTTTTAATTTCAAATAATATAATAACCTGCTTAGTGTTACACATATTTAGACAAGCTGCCTGTCTCTGTTCCCAATAACTTCCTCCCCCTGTCACCTCAAACTTGACATTTTTCAATTCCAAATACACAGATTTCTTTTTCTTGGAAGACTTATCATTAAAACTGTCACAAACTGTAACTATTTATGTATACCTATTTAGTATTAATCTAGCAAAATCTCCACAGGCATCACACTGTTACTGTTTGCTTGTGTCATTCTGCTGCCAGCCCTGGTTTTCACTGCTGTTGGTCTGATGCTTTTTTGTGCATAGCAGGCTTGTTTCCCTTATTGACTGTTTCCATAGCATTGCAGGCCCAGCCATGTCAGCTCAGCTGTTTTTCTAAGTTGTGTTCATTTCTCAAATATTTTAGAAGGGGCACATCTAGTAAAATATTTAATGCAAAATAACAATAATTACAGGACGTAGCTTACATAAATGGTTTGTATAAGTAAGTAGTCCCAACAGATAGAAGTTTTGAATTTTTCCCATTAATGGGGAAAGCGTCCATAACTCCAATTTCTAAGTTCCAGCTTTTGAATCATTTCACATATGCACACGTCAGCTACTTATAAACTTTTGCAAACACATGCCTAAATAGGTCCAACAAGGGCTTATACTAAAAAACAAAACAAAACAAACCTCTTCCTTAGACTTATTTTTATATTTTGACAAGCAAACTGGTGTACATTCCAGTCACACGACCTATCCCACCATGTCTCCATGATCACAGTGAGATCATGGCCCTATGACTGCACACGTATCTCTATTTCTTCCTGTTTATTCCCCATGCTGTGTGCATTGGTATACAAGCACTTCAGAGAAGAAAAGGGAGCAGAGGATGCAGTATATGCCCCATATAACAATATTCATCCCCAGCCTGTTGTTAAATATTTGTAAAATTATTTAATTCAGTAACCTAATGGGTGAAATGTAAATCAAACTGAAATTTCATTATCATCAGACATTGTATATGACGGTCCTCAGCAGTAACTTGATTCTTCTGTGAATGTTTAAAGTAAGTTTCTAACGACATATAAATTGCTCACATAGAGACAGATTCAAACATATCAGGAACAGCATAAAAACTTGCAAATTAAATTTTTTTTTGAATCAAAAGGATTGAATATTCCACTAAAAAGCACCATAAGATGAAAGAAAATCTTCATCCAAAAATGAAAAAAAAAAAAAAACACTCCCTCCAAAAACAAAAAAAAATATAAAAAATAAGGTTGTCTAGAAAAACTAAAGCTTCTAGAGGAAGAGAACTGGGAAGCTGAGGAAGGAGCTTCTGTCATCCCACTGCCTGCTATAGCTGGAACTGTCACCTACATCATGTAAAACCTTTTTAGTTCCTTCATTTCCTTCCACTGCAAATTTAAGTGATTAAGTAGTATTTCCTTATGCAAATTTCACTGTTTCAACCTTGACACTACCATCAAAATTTTTTGTGCTTGTATCACTTTTCATGGTTCATAGAATAGAATCATAGAATCCTTAGAGTTGGAAGGGGCCTTTAAAGGTCATCTAGTCCAACTCCCTTGCAATGAACAGGGATATCTACAGCTAGATCAGGTTGCTCAGGGCATGATCCAGCCTCGTCTTGAAAGCCTCCAAGGACAGGGCATCAACCACATCACTGGGTAACCATTTTCAGTGCCTCACCATTCTTACTGCAAAAGACTTTTTCCTTATATCCAACCTAAACCTACCTTCTTTAAGCTTGAAGCCATTTTCCCTTGTTCTGTCACTTACAGACTCTGCTAAAGAGTTTGTCCCCTTCTTTATAGCTCCCATTTAGATATTGAAAGGCCACCATCAGGTCACCTCAGAGTCTTCTCTTCAGGCTGAACAGCCCCAGCTCTCTCAGCCTGTCTTCACAGAAGAGATGTTCCATCCCTTAGATCATTTTTGTGGCCCTCCTCTGGATACACTCCAGCCGTCTCTCCTGTGCTGAGGACTCCGCATCTAGGTGCAGTACTCCAAGGGAGGCCTCACCAGCACAGAGTAGAGGAGCAGGATCACCTCCGTTGACCTGCTGGCCATGCTTCTTTTGATGCAGTCAAGGATGTGATTGGCTTTCTGAGCTGCAAGGGCATATTACTGGCTCATGTTCAGCTTCCCATACACCAGTACCTCCAGGTCTTTTTGGGTAGAGCTGAGCTCAATCTTTTCATCCTCTGGCTTGTATTGGTAGTGAAAGTTGCCTCAATTCAGGTGCATGATCTTGCATTTGGATCTGTTGAACCTCATGAGTTTCCCCTGGGCCTACTGCTTGAGCCTGTCTAGGTCCCTCTGGATAGCATCCCATTCCTCTGGTGTATCAACTGCACCCCACAGCTTGGTGTCACCAGCAAACTTGCTGAGGGTGCACTCAACCTCACTGTCAATGCTACTGATGAAGACATTAAAAAGTATCAGTCTCAGCTCTGACCCCTGTGGGACACCACTTGTCACTGATGGGAATCCAGACATTGAGCCATTGACCTGGACTCAATCCTGCATCCAGTTCTTCATCCACTGAATAGTCCATCCATCAAAACCATATCTTTCCAATTTGGAGAGAAGGATGTTGTGGGGTACCACGTCAAAGGCCTCACTGAAGTCCAGATAGATTCCATCAGCGGCTCTTCCCTTTTGCACTGATGAAATGACACCATCATACAAAGCCACTAGGCTGGGTCAAGCAGGATTTGCCCTTGGTGAAGCCATGCTGGTTCTCCCATATCATATCCCTATCTTCCATGTGCCTTCGCATAGCTTTCAGGAGGATCTGCTCCATGATCTTCCTTGGCACAGTGATGAGACTGACAGGTCAGTAGTTCCCAGAGTCATCATTTTTACCCTTCTTAAAAATAGGTGTGATGTTGCCTTTTTTCCAGTCACCAGGGACTTCACCCACTTGCTATAACTTTTCAAGTATCATAGAGAGTGGCTTGGCAACTACATCAGCTAATTCCCTCAGGACTCTGGGACACATCTCATTGGGACCCATAGACTTGTGGATGTTCAGGTTCTTCAGGTGGTCATGAACAGGATCTTCACTTACAGTGGGAGGGATGTTGCTTCCCCAGTCCCCACCTACCAAACCAAACATTTGAGGGCTGTGTGATAAGCAGTTATCACAGAACACAGAGGTAAAAAAGTTAAGTACCTCAGTCTTCTCCTTGTCTGCTATTACAAGCTTGCCTGCATAAGATAAGATCCTTTGATTTGTTTCCATGTCCTTACCCAATACAAGAGACAAAGAAGAAAAGATTATCTGTGCATTCAATTCCTTCAGCTGTAGCCCCAAGGCCCAGAAATCCCTTTCGGTAGCCTTTGACCCACATGTAACTGCTTCATCTCTTCCTGTATGGAAAAACAGTAAGGAGTTGTGTTCTGTTGGCTGTACCAGGCAAGGTAGTTCCCTGGTGACATCCCCCTCCTGAACCCCAGAAAGACAGCAGACATCTCTAAGAAGCAGATCTTGGTCTATTGGACATTCAGTTCCCTGTAGAGTGGAATCACCTACAACTAATACCTGTCTCTTCTTCTGCAATGATGTAGCCTTAATATTGGGGGAAGACTTTTTCTGGTTTGGCTTTGTTAGCTTGTCTAGACTGAGTGGGCTCTTATCACCCACAGACTTGCCTCCATCCACTTCTTTCCTTTGTGTTCTTGCCTCCAGCCTTGCGAATTATTTCCTCAACCCAAAGTGATACAGGCTGTCTTAGGTTTTGTGTTTTTTTCCTTCGAAATAACCTGTTTGAGTATGAATGAAGTGTGGCTTTCCCACTCCTTCTCTTTGTCCCCCATGACACATTTTAATCTATGTATTTCACCCTGTAGCCTGGCCACAAAACAGAGCAGATCGCCTACCTGCTCATATCTCATGCAGCTGTTCTGACTGCTGCCCCATAAAGCCCTTGAGGGGTTTGTGCACACTACACAGCCAGAAGTCAGGACAGCTACACAGTTGCCTCCAAATTCAGTCAGGGTTGCATTATCCCTCCTGACAGGGGCAGACACCCTTGCTCTCCTTAGGGTGGATACTGTGACCATGTCTCTGTCCTTGGAGGATGATAATCCCGCACTTAGAGTGAAAGAACCCTGTACTTCGCAGGTGATAACCACCTAATGAATTTATCTCTCTAGCAAGCAAGGTACTCACCCTCCCTGCTCAAACTACCAGTGCAAACTGCCACATCATCATGCCGTTCTGAGGCACCATGCTCTGTTTGCCCATCTGCATGAAGTCTCTGCATTTGACTTCGCATCATTTTTTTCTTCTCAGATAATCAATATGACTATTCGGACCAAAATTCTCAAAACTTTCTTCACTATTTCTTCTCAGATCACCCAGGTTCTTAAAAATAGTATCTCATCTGATACATGGTTTGAGAATGCTCCGGGGAAACCTCACTGCAGCCTTCCAGTACCTAAAGAGGGCCTACAATAAAGATGAGAAGGGACTCTATCAGGGAGTGTAGCGATAGGACAAAAAGGTAACAGCTTTAAACTAAAAAAATGATAGATTTTGATTAGAAATTAGGAGTAAATTCTTTACTCAGAGGATGGTGAGACACTGGAACAGACTGCCCAGAGAAGACAGGGATGCCCCATCCCTGGAGGTGTTTAAGGCCAGTTTGGATAAAACTTTGGGCAACTTAATACAGTGGGAGGTATCTAAGTCCAAGGCAAGGGAGTTGGAAGTGGATGTTTTTTAAATACTCTCCCTACTCAAACCATTCTATGAGTCCATGAGCACTTTGGGAAAGTGAACAATTTTCTTGAACTTGGTTCATACAGCAATGTCTTTTCCAGATTTTTTAATGAAGTCTTGAAAGTCACAACTGTAGAAAAAACAAATTAAATAATTATCAGCAAAGTTTCAAGAGTTACATGAGATCTCTGCACACTGACTGCATTAGTATGGACTTGGATAAAGTCATGAAGAGTGTGAACCTGCTACTTTTGGCTCATGCTCCCTTATCAAGTCCCCACAGTTTGTTTACTCTGCCAATGACTTCCTTTGGGTGAGAAAAAAGTGTGCTGGAGGGCAGTTAGATTTTACACTATTTTAAATGAATGTGTTTCTTTTTCTTCTTTTCTATTTAGTAGAGCACACACCATAAGATGGAGGAAAAAAAAGACAAAGCTTTATCCTCATGAGAAGTCAGTGATGAGGGCTTTTCAAGAACTTTACTGCAAGATTGATCTGTCCAGCTAGAAAGTCTTCCTGTACTAAATCTAATCAGAGAAAGCTTGTAAAAGTTTATGTATAACAGATAAAATGTGACTTAACCTTCAAGTTGCTGTCACAACAAAATTGGAGAAGGGCTGAAGTCAGTTCTGCAGACTTCTCAGAATTGAAAAAAATAATTGTATAACATACATATATAAAAAGAACAAAACAGTAAACAGATTTTCCAAGCCTAAGTAGAAAATCCTGAGGCATTTTCACATCAAACTGATTAAGGGGATTATTAAAATACCCATGTAGAAAGTCTACTTGACAGGATAGCTGCCTCACTAAATAGTAAAACATTAAACAAAAAGTAAGAGGAACAACTGCTCCAGACATAATATTCTGGCTTGAAGTCTATTCAGTCAGCACCTGAACTCACAACAGTCGAGGTACATGACTCTGCAAGCATAAGATCAACACAAGCTGATCTCTTATTCTGAAGCCGCTGATAGGTATGCAGATTTTTAAATTATGTGGACTGATGTACTGCTTAGTAAACCACTAGATTTCTCAGTAAAATAAATATTTATCAGCTTTCCTTCCTATTTTCATGTTACTATACACAGTATGATGCTTTAAAAAAGCCAGTCAGACACATTTAAACTTCATTAAGATAACGACTTATTCTAGAAAGACATTTCTAGAGTTCTGGATATTTAGATAGAGCCTATACAAAACGGTGGTTGATTTATTATTTCCTTGCTTGTTTTTATAAAGTCTACAACGGGACTATAAGTTAACCAGAACCTTGAGGGGAAAGTGCCCTGACAATGCCTTTTATCAACAATCTCTGTTCTCAACTGAACTGATACATTTATCTCCAGGATTTACTGAAAGGTAGTTATAATAAATAAAAAAAATTAAAAAAAAAAAGGAAAAGCTCTTAAAGTCTCCTCTAGTTTCACATCTGAAAGTAATCTTCAACATCCAAAGAGGCAAGCAGAGCTTTTGTTTTCTTCAAAATATTTCTGGTACGGATCTCGTCTATGGTTCAGCAGACTATTGTAATATTTCTGTTGTTAACTGTGTTAAAGACAGTGCGTAGAAACTAAGACAGACCTCAGTTAATGCTGATCATGTCTTCTATGTACTGTGGTTTTCATATAAAGTACTTACTATTCTTAAAAGTTAAACTCTATGAATATTATCACACAGTCTTTATTCCATTTTACATGCAGCCATTAAATATACTTCTAGTTTGATAGCTACTGTACGTGAAAACAAGCCTCAGTAAACACATTTATGTGCTTTTAATTTAGAAGTTTAAGTATATTAACGTATATATATAAAGATAATTCAATGATTATACTAAAAACTAAATTCATACTCCTTTATTAACTTTTGTGTGATTGGTAAATTCATCCACCAGGTGTATATGTTTTAAATAGAAAGGGCTTGCTACTGATATACTCCAAACTATAGATCCTTATAGGGGACCTCCAAGCCAGAAAAACATACCTGTGTTACCCAAGGCACAGTAGGCATAACATTATTATACATAATATTATGAGCATAACATGCATGTAATATATGCGTATAGTAACAGTTCATTTAGAACCTTTCAAATGTTAAATTCAATCTGAAAATATATTTCACTTTCATCATGATATGCAATAAATTACTTCATTAGAACAGTCAAGAAAAAAGTTTAGAGTTATCAAATAACTTCAGTTCTGAAAGAATTCTGAAAAAGTAGCTTAAATTTTCATAATAGACATACTTGTTAACATTTCAAAACAGAACACTGAAACCATGTAAAATACATTCAATCCCTAACAAGATTCAGTAGGGTTTTCTTGCCTTTATATCATTTACCCAAACTATCGGCACTTCTGCATGACAGCATAATGAGAAAACACAAATCTGTGTCAGGGCAAAAATATGAAGCCGAAAACTTCTTGTGAATTACATATTCGTATCAAGAACCTCATTAAAATATTACCAATTCCAACAGTGTTCCAATTGCATTAACATCATTTGTAAATCACGATGACTGAGAAGTCAAGGCTCGCCTAATAAATTAAAACTTACTGACTGATCTCTGAAGGTAGCTTTATGGGGAAGTCTTCGTGCTAAATTTCTTTCTAGGGTTTTTTTTTTTTCCCTCTTAACATTGTGGCAATATACTTGGCATAAGTATATTGGATATATGCTTGATTTGATAGATAGGACACATGATGTTCATTTTAGAGAAGCAGAATACATTTCTTAGACTGAGCAGCATTACGTTCAAGGTCAAGGACACTCAAGGTCAACCACAGCTTCACGGTTCGTGGATCATACAGCACATAAAAGTTAATTTCCACCACCACATGCAAATTTCTTCCGCATCTGTTGGTAACAATTTGTTTGTTTTCACTGAAATAGAACACATTGTAAAAGCTATGCTCAATTATATATATAAGCATTTCCAGAAAGACCACCACTTCCCATTTGTAGTTGTGCCTGAATCACCAAAAATGTTTCAAGTTCTGTACTTTCTGTACATGAATCCATAAGATCCTGTACCTGAAAAAGATTATTTTTTTTTTAAACTCCTACCCTCTCTATACAACATTAATTATACTTTTTTGTTTGCTTTTGGCTTTTTATGTTTAAGGCTTTAAAGTGTTTCTTCAAGTTTCCAAAGAATAGTTTTATTACATTCTTTGTTATATTTCAGTGATACCCAAGAAGTTCAACACATAATAACACCATCAAGATGACAGTTTGTAAGCACTGATCTACAATGGACACTTTCAGATTATGGCTTTAATAATTTTAGTTGTTCAGTTAATATAATGTCGTTAATAGCAATAAGGCAAACCCTAATGGATTTCATCCAGTATTTACTCTGAGACAACTTTCTCCTTCCTTCTTAAAAGTGAAAAGCTTACCAGCTTTTGAGAATGAAAATAATCTTTTTTAAGAGAAGAACTATATAAGCTATTTTTAAATCAGTACCGTGGTTCCTACCTGCGATAATTGATTGTCAAAATTTCACAGTTTTTACTTTCGGAAGTTATGTTATTTTGCCACCTTCTGTGAAGTAAAAATGATCAATATAAAGCCAGTTCTATATTATGGAAAGCTGCTCTACTTAATTTTGCTAATTACATTCCCTGACTCTGGAAAAATCTTTATTTGAATATAGATTAAAGTTTAGCACCTGAAATCCAAAGAACAGTGAAGCAATGAACAAAAATAATAATTCCTATAGTGGTAACTTCAAATACTGGAAACATGGCTGCAGTGGATGCATGTACTCTTCACCAAGACCAGAATTTCATTGTATCAGTCCTTGTCTGAGTGCAATTCTATAGGGAGCAAGTCTACAGAAGAGAGCCTTATGAATACCAAAATAAGAGTTTGAGTTAGAACTGACTAACAGACTTCAAAGAACATCTACTTTTCCTCTCCTCCACACTTCTAAATGTCACTAACTCAGCCTTTTACTTCTTAGTCATTAATCCCTTCAACTTCTCACAAGTTCTCCTCCTATACAACTATCTAACCCTGGAAGTGCTTCTCACTTATTGCCCCTAGGAATTTATACTTTCAAATCAATTTCCATACACCTCTCCAACTTCCTAAGCAATCTTCTCCCTCCTATTACTTCTGAGCTCAACAGAAACCCAAAGGAGATGCACACAGAACACCCAAACTTCCCCTTTTCACTTTACCCAGCAATTGAGTTTTGAGACAGCACTCAACAGTGACCTGAAGCACCATGCACAATTATGGCTGATTCTCATATAAGAACAGAAATACCCATGAGAAAGAGGTCAACAGAGGAAGTAATAAAAACTGAGCTTGGTAGCTCAGAAATCTCCACTACAAAATACATGTTCTAAGGCAGATGAGTTATGAAGAACTGTTTCTGAAACAGCCCTGGAATGCTTTGTTTCATGATCAGTGAAACCAAACACCAACAGAAGACACAGAACTACTTTCCTAACCAGTATTTCCTTTTTATTCCTTTCCTTATATCTAACTCGCACAACGTAGTAGATGAGCAGTTTTACTAAACTAGCTTATTGAGGTCCACTCAATCATCATTTACAACCTGAGAGATGTAAAACACAGCAAAACAAAATATTATTGGAGGACTTCTTTTCCTTGTTTGTTTTTAAAGAAGTTAGTATTATCTGAATTTTCTTAATTACCCTTGTCAAATTTGGGGATATGGTCTTTAATTATTAGCTTATTCACCATCAGAAGAAATACACATTGTTCTATTGACATTTGTATATGTCCACTAATCTTAGAAATAGAATCAATGGAACTATAAATTTCAATCTCTAAGCATATATTTAATATTAATTTACTTAAGCATTTTGTATTTTCTTTTCTTGAAAATTGTACATAACTATGCATGTATGCATTGTAATGAAAGTCACCTAAATTTACAGCCTTCTTCTGATGAATTGGGTAGAACATATCTGGAGTATTGCTACTTCTGGAATGGTATCATCATGTGGTATTTGGTTGAATTATGAGAAAAACCTGACATATTGAACATTTTACTGTACTACATGGCATGGCTATTTATGTGCAATATTCATTTTAGTGAGTGATTCTGTCAAAGATAATAAAAATATGTTCATGGTTCAACAAATGAGCCTGATGATTAACCAGACTTAACCAATTTTAACCCCTAATTTTTTAATTCTCTGCTGTTATCAGTCTGAATTCTGCTAAGCTAAATATTTACATTTGAATAAATAATTTTTGTTTACATCACCAAGAAAAAAAAGATTTATGAATTACCTTTGGCAAATGGCATCACATTAGAATTCTATATAACAAATCTGAAGGTCAGGTATTCAAACTACTATCTTATAAAATTCAACTGAATTTTTGCATTTTTATACTTGAATGCACAATGCATTCTAATTAGTAGCTCAAAAAATAAAAAAATGAATCTGTCTTCAGGAATGCATAAACACTGAAAAATACATACATGGTCTTATCAGTGATATGTGGGAGTTTGCATGTAAACCAAAAACACATGGATATAAAGTATTCCCTTCACGCTAGTAAATCTTGGAAGTTTTTCCCTACACTCCAATTTTCAATTTAACAAAAAAGATAAGAATATCAGTGCTATAGTCTACCACATCATATCTGTTTTTTTTTTAAAAAGTATGCAGCCAATATGCACTGTATTATTTTGAATATTAAAAAAGTACTCTAAATACTGATTGATTTGTTCTATTAGGATATAAGTACTATCATAAAGAGAATGAAATCTTAAGCCCACTTAAACTGGGGAGAAACGTGAAAATCAATTAAATATTCAAATCATTTAATTTAGTTCTTCATTCTAAAAAGAGCATAGTCATAAAGTGTATTTTACTTCTGTGAGTTCTACTAAACTGAGTAAGTTTCCTCTTACGATAAGGTAAGCTCATTTTAAACATTTGTAGTGAAAAAGGTCGGGCATTTGATTTTCTTTTCAGAGACAAAAAAAATCTCTGGATCTTTTATAGCTGTAAGAATGCAGAAAGTCATCTTTTACTTCTATTTTCTTCCCATTACAACAATGCAAAGTAAAATCATAGATGTTACCAAAAAGAAAAAATACACCTGCTTCTTTCTGATACTAAGGAGTCACTGAATGTTCTTGTATTTTATTAAGCTCTTATTATTTCATAGAGCAAATGCTACTCACATGCTTACATTCCTATGTTAGGCTTTGTAAACATGTTGATATTAAGAATATAAAGATCATGTATAACTTAAAACAAAAAAAAAAAAGCTCTTTTTAACAATTTAACAAACAGTTAAAGATTAAAAAAAGATTAAAAAATTCAGTTCTTTAAATACTCAAAGTCCTCCTTCAAGAACGGAGCTTCTTTCTGCTGTGAGCTGTGTACCAACACAGGAAAAACAATGCTAAGTCTCCACTGAAGAGCTCTCAATTCTTTTCTAGCTCTTGAAGCAGCTAACTCAGTGCTGAGATAACTAGCTTACTTTCCAGTTGAGAAAAAAATTTTTGAAGAGCCAATTTAATGAACAGGAAGATGCTGAAACAATTATGAAAAAGTAAGACTCATGGTGCAGTTAATCTTACTCTGCTTATTATGTGTTCAATTGTAAACCTTAAGCCAAACATTAATCACATAAATGGGTACAGAAACCAAACACTTCTCTCTTCAGAGACCTACCATGGCTGTTTTCTCAAATTACAAAATTATACAACTTTTTTTTTTTTAACTGAAGCACATGTAACATTGTCTATTGGAGATCTATGCAGTACAAGACAACAACAAAAGCACCACAAAAACATCCACCCAAAAATAAACAATACACGCCTTGATTTCTAGGCTAATTAAATAATAATTCCAAGGCTGTCTGACCTGTGCAGACAGTTGAGTGAATTATGCTCTTTATACTCATCTCTGTAAAAAACTATTTTTACCTTAGATGTTTTTATATATATACAATTTTATATACATAAAGCTATCTGTATTTGCAACCATCTTTGTTTTAGTAGTGACCAACTGAAATTCTGACAAAACTCACATCGACAGAAATCGTCATTTAGAGGAAAAAATTATAAAATTCAACTGAAGTACCTGTATTTTTCTGACTCTTACATTAAGAAGTATATAACCTTCCTCATTCTGACAGTTCTAGCCTGCTATCATTTCAGATTTTCTAAGAGTTTCAATTTTCTTCCAAAAGCAGAGAGCATTTAATTTATTCTAAAATACTTTTTATTACAGTTTAACATAACCATCTTGAAAACATTAACTAAAGCTTGCCTAATTAAAGCCTGAATAATTCCTAACTTGAAAAGTACAATTTAAATCTCAGGCATTCTGGTATTTCTCATTGCCCTAGGTAGTTTATGGAATTTATACCAAACATGGATTAAGAAAAAAAACATACATTTTCTGCCAGACAAGAACTATTTACTCTGCATACAAGTGGTCAGCTTTCAAAAATGAATGAGGCATTTTACCAAACAGAGATATATATTTAAAGCATACTGTGTATCTTCTCATTATCTTTATTTAATTTCCTAGTACTGTAGAATGAGAAATACCACTAAAATAATATTAATGAGCGATTTCATGCAAATGATTTCACAGAGTATAAGGAAAAGTTATATGCATTTACAGATACACAGTTAAATATTCTATCTATGCAGTAAAAGCTTAATTTAATGACAATAATTGTCATTATGTGGGAAAACTAACTTACAAACAGAAGAATTTTATTTACATGAATGCTCTAAACACAAATGTACTGAACAGAGGAAAGAAAGCACAATTTTTCATGACAATATTCTTTTTCTACTTTCCTCCTCCAAACACCCAACATCCCTTTCCAGAGTAGCTCAAAGCTATTTTTTTCCTCTTACATAATTTTTAGCATTTGGATTTGTTTTCAGTAAAAACATGTATCAACAAATCTTCTTTGATACCTGAAGAGAAGCCACTCACTCAGCTATGAAATCATTTAAAACAAACAACAACAGAAATACCTGTTCAAGTAGGAAAAGAGTGGAGATAGTTTCAATGAAAAATGAACAGCTACGCTACTAAAACCTTGGGAGAAGTCTGAAGACTGAGCTTTTGACTTGAACACTTTACAAGTTCTCTTTCTTGAGTTTTCTCACACAGAAAATTTTAAGTACTACTGCCTTACAAATACAGCAAAAACAAAACAATAGATTGGCTCTTGAATGGCTTCCAGTCTATACAAAGTGGCTGAATATGGGTGAAGTGGAAATTCAGAAAAACAGTTATTCTTCTTAAGTAGCTCATTCTCATCTAGAATCAACACATGACTAACTGAAATCCTTTCTCCACATACTCCATGGGGGTCTCCATGATGGCCAAAGAATAAAAAGAATTAAATTACAGCTCTGTTACAGCAAGGGGTTCTGTATTGTCCCCATTTCAGTCAACACACAGTTTATATACTTTCTGAGTTACACACATATAATTGGTCCTTTGGAAGATGTGTTAATTTGTGTAATAGCTTTCTACTTCCACATTCAGCAACTAGAACATCTTGCAACCAGGCATTTCACAGCAATATTCCATTGGTTTTATATTCAGTTTGTAGATATTTCCTTTTTATTTTAAGACAGCTTCACAAGTTTTTCCATTTTCAATAGCCAGGTCACTGTTTTACAGCAATACTTCTCCGTTCCTATTTTGCATGTTCTTCCTATTTATATACTACTGTGCTACACTGTCACCTCTCTTCCGGGTCATAGTGTGCTCACTCCAAATTGTAATGTTTCCAAAATGATCTTCTTGATGTATAACTTCTGTTTTTGTTTTATTTATTTATAATTCTTCAGCATAGTGTGACTCAATTATTCTCATTTTAGATTCCATTTTACTTCTGAAACTCAGTACTAACACTAATATTTTTTTTTTTTCCAGAGGACAATTCATAGTGTCTCCAAGATATCTTTTTCCAAGTGGTAAAAACCAACTTAGAGGCAGTCATTATTGCAGTACTGAATCAAGCTTGTTTTTATATCAGTATTACTTTTTGAACTTAAATCTCAGCAACCTTCTAAGTAAAGACCATTATTATTTAACTAGATGGTACAGATGAAGGGTACAACTGTCAGCATCTCTCAGCCTAAAAATCATTCCTCTCTGAGACCTGTTTAGTAGCTACTGTAAGTTTCTGTAAGGCAAACAAATTCCTAGCCGTCTACATCATGGGGAAAAAAAAGTACCGTGCACTGCCACTGGCAGTCACTGTTGATCCTTTCTGTAGCAACACCTAGGGCAAAAAAAGCACAAAGATTGAGCCACATTCTCATATGTGACTCAAATATGGCTCTGTACACAACCTGTACAGAATTCCCTTGACTAAGTGCATCTTTGCACTTAGCAAAGTTCTGCTTACAATCACTTGCACTCATGGTCAGCTGGAGAATTAGCAACTGAGAGGAATAAAATCAGGTTCAAGGGCTGCATGGCTCAGAAAAACAAGTGCCTATGGAGCATGTGAACACTGGTTCTGTAATAATAATAAAAATTTCAAGATTGCACTAGTCTGATAGTTTTGTAGCTTTCATAGGACTTCAGCTTCATTTCAAAATCCAAAGAGATAAAGTATCAATGTTTCCATTTTTGTAAATTCTCCACGTCGTGCCCTTTTTTTTTTTTCCCACACTGCAGCCTCCAGTTTTACTGTATACCCAAGGTCTCAGCACTAGCAGTATTTACTTTATCTTGAAATGAAACAGCTTTCCCTTAGGCTTCAAAACTGTAGCATACAGAGAACATCTAACTCTCCACTTAAAGATCAGAGCATTTCTGCCTGTAATTGACCACTTTCCTTGACAATTACAATTCACACACACTTAAAGAGGTGTCTCTGGATTTGATACCATAAGAGAAAGAAAATCCCTTTTACAATCCTCCTGTACCTCAGAACTGAAGAAAGAGTACTATTAAGGGATCTTTGACATGTGCAGGTTGCTGCCATCCATGCTGCCTAAATTCTGCCACTCTAACATAGTCAAACACCCACCTCGGTCTTTCAATTGAGTTAACAATCTGGGGATCTGCAATGGAAAAACAGATACAAGGAACCTTACTTTTCTAACTGTTTTCCATATAACTAGGCCTGAAAACCAAAGAAACTGCAGGCTTAAATAAACTGCTTTGTATTTATGAGTTGCCCTCACACTTAAAGGTCCCTACGGTAAATCTCAAGGAGGAAAATTAGAAACTCTTTTAAATGCCTCTTTTACAAAACCAGTTCATAGGAAATTAAGTTTTCCTTATTTTTGGTTTTCTTAATCTGAAACACATAAAGAAAACATTAATTATGAAGTGGGAAGGAAAAGTCATTCAAAATCAATTCAAGATGGATTAAGTAAAAAACATAGAAAGTCAATGTTCACATTAGTGCTGTAATGATGCTCTTCTAGAATGCTTTAATTTAATTTGAAAAAAAAAGTCTAGTCCCCAAAATGAATTGCTTTTAAATGAGCAGCATTAGGCCAACCTACAAGTGATTTTGACTCAGCCTGACACAGAATAGTCAAAGAACTGCATCATGCTTTTAAAATAAACAAATACACCTACGGAACAATAACAACAAAAGAAGCTCAATAATGAATGATGTTATGACACTTGCCACAATTCCACAGATCCCAATTCTTCTCCCCTCTGGTTCACAGCTCTGACATAACAAATGAGACACCAAATTCAACATTATCAAACCCTATCACTCCTGTTACCTGAGCACAGAAGAATACCAGTGTATAAATTTTTTAACCAGGAATGGGCAGAACAATTTCTAGTACAACAGAGCTAGTTACTAGCTAGTACAACTAGTAACATGTTAATTTGCAGCAGTAAGAGATGAAATGGCCTCCTTTGTGTTTGAAGTCCAAACCTGAACATGTCTTCAAATCTAATTTAATTAATTTAATTTAACCACTCAGCACAATTTTGGTATTGTGACTGCTCTTCTGGAAATACAGAAGAAAAAAATAATTTCATTTTCTTGGAACATGAGAGAAACCAAGTATTATGCTTTATATACCCTTAAAAGAAAGAATAGTACAGTAAACTAAGTTATGAAAACAAGAATACTAAAAACTGCTATTAAAGAGACTGACAAAAAAGAGACTATGTACAATAGTGTATTGTTATACTCGCATTATATTTGAAATACTACAAGTAGCAACAAGTATATGTACATATAACTACCGTGTCTGCCTGGTGAGTATTTGGCTGTGTTCCTATTGTACATGTGAAAAGGTTTTGAAAAGATACTAAAAGGAAATTAGGTCAGATGAAATGTACTCTATTCTATGAACAAAATAGCTATACAGTTCCTCAAATAATGTCTATTTGTTTCAAGAATACTTTTATATTTAGTAGGATATTGTTCATAAATTGAAAGCACATATGCAAAATGGTTCAAATGAGTCACTGTCTTAAACACCACACGCAGACGGACAGGATAGCTAGGTATGCAATTTAACTTAAACAAAATAACACATGGAAACAGCAATTAATAAATAGCCTACTGCTAATCCATTCCAGTGAGAACTCTATACTTTTCTGTAACACTTCTGTTCCTCGTTAAGGAAATGCACTACCAACAAGTCAACGCTAATCCATCCCAAATTAGTACCAATTCCAAAGTCTTCCAAAATCTAACAGTCACAAGAATATAAAAAAAGGGGTTGCTGTCCCCATATAATCTGCAAGAGGTGTGAGATTCAGTAAAAACAGATTAGCCAAGTTGTAAGAGAATGTGAATTATCATTTTATTGTAGTAGATTCCAATTCTGAGTTAAGGACAGTCCTCTTTATTGGTTAGTTTACTGCACTGGTACTTTATTTGCAACTGCAGTTCATAGGATTCCAGGGTTTCTCAAAAGGATACCCACACATCACAGCCTAATACTCTAAGAAGGAGGGGATGGAAGGGGTTAACTTCACCTCTGAACTCATGAACTTCATGGTGCCTACTGCCAAATCTGAAAGTTCTGGTGTTACACAATCTTACTATGCAAGATAGTTATGAGAGGGATTTACGCAGTCTTCAACTGAATGAATAGTAGAGGTGGATGGGTTTGTTTGTTTATTTTTGCTTGCATGCTTTTTGTTTTTCATCAGTAAAAGTTTTTAACCCAAACACTATTCAGTATTTTTCCTTAAAACCTTTGATATCCTTCAATATTCCAAATGAAAGAGCTTTTATCTTAATTCAAAAAAAAAATCCTTAATACATGTCTTAATAGACATAAAAACTGGCTGTTCTCAACATTTTATTGTAAATTCACAACTACATAGGAAACCTTCTACAGAATCAATCTAACTGTAATCAGTGTGCCACTGTTCAGTGAAAGCACAGCAGCTTCAACAGATCTACTAAATTCACTCCCACAAGTAACATCCTGTGGCAAGAACTTCCAGAAGCTTACTACCCACTGTGTAATGAAGTACCTTTCTTTCATCTGTTTTATACAGTTGTCCTGCTCATTTTATCAGAAGCCCCTAGTACTTACACTGAGACGTTTGTCAATCAGTTCCACATTCACATGCCCATCAACATGAATTTGTATCTTCCAGTCACAGCCCTCACTTTCTCCTCCTCAGAGCTTCACTCTGAGGCTCCTCTGATCTCTCCCCACTGGTAGCTTCTCAGCACTCTTGACGGCATTAACAACTTCCTTCTCTATCCCCTATATTTTCACCAAATCTCTATTGAAGAAAATAAATCAGACTGCACTGTACTTGAGAGGATGCTGCGGTAAGTTTTTAATACAACTACAAAAAATGTCCTCTATGTTCTTCTTTGTGGCCTTCCTGTTGAGACCTACCAGCGTCTTTGATCTGTCTGTACCCTGAGGTGATGACTTCAGAGAAAATCTTCAATTTTTCCAAGTTATTTCAATACTACCAATAAGGCTCAAGCCAAGATGTCATAAATATTTTGTTAAAATTACAGAACATCTCTTGTTTAAGCATAAAAGCCTAACATTTAGCCCCTTTGGAATCCATCACTTTCTGACAGATGATGAAGATGCAGATTTGTAATCACTGACATCTGCTTTCCATTTACTCTAAGATTTGGTAAGATAAATACAATTTATAAAATACATAGTGTTCAAAGTGGTATAATACGTAACAGTATCTTATAAATGAAGATATGGAAAAGTTCTATAGCAAATGGCTTTCTAAGCTTGCTATATGTCCTAGAGAGATAATGAAGTAGATTGTATAGGGATACAATCAACATTACAGATCCATAACATATAATAAAGCAGATAGTAATTACTCTGGTTGTACGCCAATACAATCTCTGCTTGCTAGATAGGCACAGACAGTAACTTATCGGTTGACTGGTCTGTATTTTATTTTCATTATGTTTTGGTTCCCCACACCCCAGTCACAATGTGGTACACAAGAACTGTTAAGGCTCATAGAACTTCACAGCTTACTGAGTTAAGAGCGAAACAGCAAGCAAAACATCCTGATTAACCAGTAAAAAAACTATTTAACCAAGGCTTTCTCTTGCCTTAAAAAAAGGATATGGTTACAGTTTATTTTGATAAATTAATAAAAGTAATGAAGAAATAATCTTTAATTATTGTATTTGATGAACCTAAAGTTTCTCTACAACTATTTGCTTGCAGTGGCAGGTGTACTGTACATTGAGTTTGCGCAAGTGAATACTGTGAACCTATTTAAATAATTCTAATTACTGCTGTAAAATTATACATCTATGTTGTTCCTACTCATATAACTAATATAAGAAGTTCTATTTCTAAGGTGCTTGCAACTAAAAAAATTGATATCAGGTTCCTGTTTCACTGTCATTTTCAAATTCTCCACAGAGAATTCAATCTAGTCCTTCTCTGGGTTTGAATTTCTTTCTTAATTTGAAGCATCACTATTCAACATCAACAACAGGAAAATATGTTAAGATTCATAAAAATAGTTAATTCTTTATTTGCTTAAATTCCCAAATGGACTCTTTGAAGTAATTCTTGAAATGCAGATTTTGTTCTTTTAAACAACACAACTTTGTGTATGAAGGACGAGTTTAGTCACAATAGTTTAGAATATACAGGGAATACCAGCAGTCCACAGAATACTTCTCATGTATACTATACACATTTCAAGTATAACTGGTATGAGACAACAACCACCCTTTGACAAATAGGAAACCCATAGAAATCAGGTAGCATTGTTCCAAGTCAAGCTGAGAAAGTTATTTTCTTAAAACCTGAAATCAGAGTTCCTTTACTAGATTAAAAGCAAGACTAGTTAATATGTCTGGGTTAGCAAGAATTCAAGCATTTTTTTTTTTTTTTTTTTTAAAGAACTACAAACCTGAATTGACTTAAAAAGAGACTCAGTGAAAACTTCATGTATACACAAAATATTGTTAAGAATGTAAAACCCAGATGAGTACTCTGCCTTTCACTTCAGGAATTTCAGGACTATTTTCAGTATGAACTACATCAGCATGATTTTTTACTACAGGCATTGAGAAATTCAGAAATCACACTATTTAGAGAAAACTTCATTTACAACTACTACTTAATAAAGAAAAAAAAAAGAAAAAAACATGATCAATCATCTTAGAAAAACTTCCATTTCAGAAAGGTAGAACTCAATTCCCAGAAAAAGCTTGCATATAATTGAACACTAGAGCTGATTCTCAAATGTAGTTTATAAAACTATGACTAAGAGGTAGCTGAATTGATTTTCAATTTAAGTGAGAAATCAGGTTAACCTCAACCTCCCATCAGACAAATGCATTTTAGCAGAGTATGAGAAAATACCTAAAGGTTTTTCTGGTTAACACAATGTCCTGTGCTAACGCAACAAAAAAAACATACTGCAAAATTTCAATCTTCCTCCCAAAGAGTCTCCAGATATCAGAGTCCAGGATGAGAGCTTGTTTCCTTTCCCACCTGATAAGGATCCAGATACAACATATTTGTCACTTTAAAACTACAGTTATATGATGTAGAGAAATCAGCAACAATGTAGATGTCTACTATTTCTCACTGTTCAGTCACTACTGTCCTTGATGAATTATCTCAAAAGAATTCTAACACAGTATTCAGACTCAGCATAAAGTCTTCACTATCATTGTGAAACCATGAACATGGCAAGCCTGAACTACAAATTAATTCCCCTTCTGTAGGACTCAGCAAAAAAAAAAAAAAAAGAAAGCTAAAAAGACAAAAGGTAATTAAAACATTGAAAATACTGAGCAACAAGCAGGAAACACATTAGAGCATTAAAGGTTAAAAAAAAGTTGAGGTGTGTTGTTTGATCCACAAAACTAACAAATGAGAATCAATTCCTTCAAAAAATACATTAAAGAAACATTGTCCTTTTGATTTAGAGGAAAACGTCATCTTCTCTTATATCTACTTAACTCTTAGGAAGAGCAGCACTGACAGAACAGGAACTTAAATTACAGGTCCAATTAAGCGAGATCACACTGAAAAATAGTATGTACTCCTCTGCAGAATGATAGAATCAAAATAAATACTCTTCAGTGTCATAATGGCCAGATAGAGTAGGAAAATACCTTGAAGGCCAGCCTATTCAGAGTACAAAGGCTTAGAATATCCAAAGTAATCTTTCTATTGTACATACTATCATTATTCCTGCCACTTACCTGAAGGTTTTACTTCTTTTGAGAAAATGAAGTCACACTGTGGCTGATCCATTCAGGATTTCTTCATTCTAGAAGGTTAAACCTCTGCTCAGTAACAAGGTTTCTGCATCCATAAAAAAAAAACTCAACTAGGAGGAAGACTTGGACTATCAGTCAAATACCTCAACAGGATTATCTGAATGATCCAGAAAATTAATCTTGCAAAATAGAAGAGTAAAGTAGTTTAAAAAAAAACAAACAAATATGAGATTAATGAGCTCTCTTATTCAGTGAAGCTAAAATCATGGACACTGACTAAAATACTTGCTGGGTATTAAAAAGCTTGCTAATTCACCTCATGTCATCTCAGTAGATGGGGGAACAAATATTGTCTTCTTTGCCTCATAAATCAAACAACTGATCAAAAATGTTTCTTGTTATTTTGACAACAGTTAAAAGAGTCTGACCATGAAGTAAAAAATAGCTATACACTCAAGGTAGAATTCATTTATAAGTATTTAAAAAGTAGTGTTCTGGGAAGGATTTACTAACTACTCACTGTACAAGCAGCACTTGTGTCATCTGATGGTTTATTTCATCTCAACATATTCTATCAGTAATACTGGCAAAAATAGCAATAGGAAGATGTGTCCGAGAAAACAAAATCTATTCTAAAATTGTACTTGCAAACTAAAATTTCACTTTTAGTAAAAATTCTAAAACATTTTCTTCACTGCAGCCTCCTCAACAAACCTCTTTTTGACTTTGCTTGGATTTTGTAAGCATCTACAGTGAGTACTCCAAACCTGCTTCTCCTACTTGCATATACATGTATTTCATTAAGCACATAACCAGCACTGTATGATTTCTGTTCATTACTCTGGAATTACACAAATTTGAAAAATCTGTTTGCACTGACAGTAAAACTCAATGAAAAAGCATGTATGCAAATGTATGACTGATGATTCCCGTTTAGTGTAATTTCCTAGGCTGGCTTTACATATCTCCTTACGTCAATTCCTTAGAAGATGCTTCAGGAAAAAAGAAAAAAAACACACCTTCAGTGTTTTTAGAAAATACAAATACAAACTATAACTTAGTGGATATCTACGTGAGCAGTCTGGTTGCTGTCCATTGATTCTCTCGTTGCAAAAAGAACAATCCAGTGAAATATTGTTACTATGTGAAGCTGATTTTTATTGTGAGCTGTACAAGAACTCCTACACCTTTTGAAGTATTATGCTGCTCAGCAGCAACACAGGAATATAACAGAAACAGAACACTGTCTAGACGACCACTTTTACTTTCTAACTACCTTGTCTGACCATATGATTTCAAACAACCTCATTTTCATCTCTGTGTGTTACAGCCTTCAGGATTTTTAAAAGATTAAAAAAAAATTACAAGTATTTTTCATCAAAAATGTATTTTTTTCCAGAACATTTTGAAGATGTTTTCTAAGTTCTAAAAACATAATTGTAATTCTTCCAGTTCACTTAAGCTCATTTTTTATTTTTCCATTAGATTTTTTTTTTGTATCTCAAAGAATAAAATGTTGATGTTTCAAAGTAAGATAGGAACGATCCAACATCAATTAGGGAAAGAGCATTCAAATAAAATGAAATTATTAGGATTTTGCTTCTACAGTAAGCTCAGTTTTCATCCTGAATTGGCATGAAAATCAAATAGCTGAACTCGGTACAGAACAAATCATTTTTGAACTCATTCTGCTAGAAACAAATCTGGAGAACTAGCGATGCTTCTCTTCTGCCCTCCTGCAACTGCTTCCCAGTCATTCATTCCTTTAATCCGCACCCTATCTTGAACTGCATTCTAGAAGAACAGATTCTAGAAACATCCCAGGAAAACCCATATTCTATAATTTCTTTTTTAGTCTGTGGCAACCTTTTTTAGATTTCTGAAGCTAAATGATCCTCTGTTTTCCCATCCTTTTTTTCTATCTTACAAGCTACATGAATTGACCTCAGCTATAGCTGAAAAATTTCATGCTGAAGGAGTCGAGAGAGTGAAACATCAATTGTTCTTTAAATGCAAAAACACATACCAGCTTACAGAGTACAATATAAAAGCTATCAAACACGTTATCTAAGTTACAGTTATAATTAGAAAAACAAGCAGCTGTCCTGTACAGAGAGCACAAAAAAAGACTAATTTATATTAAAGGGTGCTAAATGAAAGTACACAAGCAGAATAACTACAAAATCTAGAGAGTATTTTAGAGAAATTTGTCTTGGTTGTGACTGATTTGTTACAGACAGATACAGCAGCAGCTTTACTCAAGGTATGTGAAGGAATGAGCTCAGGAGTACTCAGGAGTACTTCTAAACAAATTCTGTAGCATAGCTACAGTAGCAGCCTTACACATTGATATGCAGTGGAGCTGCTGAAGGGTAATAGAGAGCCATACACTGTTAATGCGCGGTACAGACATTACAAAAAAGCTGCACAGTAAAGTTGAAATTCTGCTTCTCTCCTGCCTCTACCTGAAATGACCTTGTGCAGGCTGTCAGTCAGCCTGTGTGAATGATACATCCCAAGGCAGGAAACCCTGGTTTAGAGTAAGGGCTGTTAACAGCAGCCTGTAGAAGATCTGTGACTACTGTGGATAACCTCTAGACGTAAGGTTCACTGAATTTTCCAGTAGGCTACAGTGTACACTAGGGAATGGGTTGAGTCTCCCAGAAAGCATATATAGAAATGTTCAAGTATTTATCTTAGCGATAATTATTTTGAGAATGCTTGGATTAATAACTGCATTATGTGCTGAAGATGTCATGAGTGAATTCACAATAGATGTTTTTCACACTACCCAGCCAAAGCATTCACATTAAGAATTCTCATAGAAGTAGCAGTGTGCTCACCTTCAACCATACTTACACTCTATATCTCTTAATTTACTTTATGTACATTTGACATCATACATTTTTATAATTAGAAATCCAGGAAGGACCACCAGATCTCTCAATTCCTGCAGATCACAACTGGTCAGAGTTTCACACAGAGTACTTAACAAGTCTAAAATGAAAGAATGAACAAAATCAAAAAATATATCAGTACCTGGAAATTATAAGCTTCATCACAGGCAGAAATAAAACAAAGCATGGTATGATGACTGTCCCACCAGTCTGAGAGATCCCATGGCAGCCCTTCCAACTCCCCTTTTATGCCTTCCTCTTTCTCTTTTCCCAACCTCATCCACAGGTGTAATTCTCTCTGGCTGCCGGTAATGCTTTTGCAGAAGCTGTGTAACCTGCTACCTTCCATGTTACCGGTACCAGCCATTTCCATTTTCTCCCTGTGAAATGGACAGAAAACTCAATACTTAAAAAATAACACTTCTCATCCTCACTTTAAGATCTCCGGAGGAAAAAAAAAAAAAAAAAAAAAAAGGCTTTCCTAAGCCTGAACAATTTACAGACTGATGCAGGCTGCTCTTGAAACAACATGTGTTTGTAAACTACTACTGAATTTTCCTCCCTTCTATTCTCAGGACTCTTCTCATGTGAAAACCTGCTGAACTGCAAAGTCTTGCTACCTGTGGCCATCAGAACCACTGGTGGCCAGAAGGGAGCGAGAACATGCCTGCCAGCACACTGCCAGCCAGGAGTGAGTCCATCAGTCAACTTTGTACCTACAGGCATAGCACTGGCTCATACATGCAGCCATTTACAGAAGCTATTTCACCAGCTCTCTCTTCCTTTTGAGAACATACAGTTTATTAATTTAACATCTGACACTTAGGTTCTGAGCTCTGCTGGGGCTAAAGAGATTTCACTACTAATTGCACATGTAATCTCCAAACTGCATCTCCTACTTCTTGCCAGAGAGTGGACACTGCTACCCACACTTGTCCAGGAATTGGGAGCGCTGGCAGCAAGCTGGCAACATCCTGGGAGAGGCTTTTCCTTGTGCTGAGTCTCACCAGGCTCTTGTGTTTGGGCACCCTGACTTTTTTCAGTGTTGTACTTGAAAGATGTGGCTCTATACATTTCTGTACCTTAAACATTAGAGGCCTGAAAAGCAAGCCTACTACTGACACTTGACTACACAGAAAATACAAAAAAAAGCTGATTCACTCTCTTTCCATATAAGCAGCTTTTAATTCACCTAAACAAGAGTTTAACCAATACTACTTGTTACGTGATCTGCCTATCTCAGTATATATTGTCTTTTCATCCTTCCTTTCCTTTTTTTTCCCCCCACCACTGACAGATAGCAGATAAACATGCACATTTCTTCCAGTTTCTTTAGTTTACCTTTAATGATATCAAGAAATACACCAATTTGATAGCCTTAAACCAAGAAGGGGCATACAGTCACTAAAACTGGAGCTTGCTTCTAGTGGTTACTTAGCTTAACACAGTGATAAGTTGTTTAATCTCCCCCTATTTCCATATTCCTCAACTGGAAAATAACACTAATAGCAGGAAATGTTCTGACTAGTGTTTATAAACAATTTGAGACTCTCAGCCTACTTGAAGAAAAATTAAACATAACATTATTAAAGAAAAATATTGAAAGATGAACATCAAATAATAACAGATCTGATATGAAAGCATAGTATTTGCTTGACTAATCTCAAATTATACAGACTGAAATAAACAACAAAATAAATGCATAAGAGAAACAGCTGTAATACAACATTCCTTGTACATGCTTTTGTGGTATTTCCTTGGTACAATACTAGAATATGAGTGGGCAGTATTCGAGAGCATTGTTTTCGAGACAGAAAGGAAGGAATGAAGTTGGTGAGAAATTAAGGGAACTTAGCAGTGTTTGTTGTTCAAAATCCACAAACTCTTACCATTACAAACTCACCCAAAGCAAGAAGGCACAAGAACTCATTCTGAACATGTTTGTTCTGGTAACAAAGTTGGATCTACACACTTACTAGAGCTTAAGGCAGGCTTCTTAACACTGATGCTAATGAATTGAATACTTCATACTGGTTCAATAAATGTCTGCCTAGGAATTCAGACAAATTACAACTTTAACTATGCTATTGCTATGCTTAAGGATATTTCATTTAAGCAAACTTCAACAATGGAAGATGTAACCTGTTTTCTCATAGAACTCAGACTTGAAAAAGATTATGGGACAGGACAAAAAAACAAAGAAACAGATGTTCTTTCCATCTATCAGTCTATGAATATTGTACAACTCTAAGCTAAGCAACAAACTGCTCCTATTTTGTTATAAATCTATATCCAGAGCTTATTAATCTAATTTTATGAATTTGGTATACATGTTCTTTAATATTTGTTTTCAGTGAGGAAATTATGCTGCTCATGTTTCCCTTAAAAGGTCATATTCAAACTAGCCTTCCTTTTCAACTTCACATTCTGAGAAAGGAAAATCTTTTAAGCATGAGATCCAGTCTACACTCCTACTATGTCTTGTAGTCAGTTTTCACTGACATTATAAAAAAATGCATAGAAAAGTTATTTATAAATATACAACTGAATGGCAAACTTACAAAGCCAGGACTTGCCACTAGCTTTGTTAAAGAACTGATGCAGTGTAAGGTTTCTATCAATCATGTTTATTTTAATACAAAACTGTTTAAAAACAAAGGAACGTACATTCAAACTTTTTCACATTTATTCACACATTTGCTCAGGCGCTTCTGAGGTCTTCCACAAGTTTTCAAGATACAAGTACTAGAAGACTAAATCCTTTCCAAGCAGCAAGCTGTTTGACACAAACTGATAAAACTGATTTAATTAAAAGCATAAATACTAGTATATGTTCACTGTAAAAATGTTTTCTAATAATTTCTTATTCTAGTCAATACCTATAATTCTTCAGTTAAGGAATTCACTAAATTACTTCATTTTTGAAAAAGAAAAATCTATGGTAGAGAGCATAATAAACCCCTAATGCAAAAAAAAAGTGTCAACAGTATTTGTTCACTTTTAAATATCAGAGATGTAGAGAGAAGGAAAGACAGTATTTCAGCTATTAAACTACTTTAAAACTGCGCATGTCCCTTCCTCACCAGGATAAAATGAGCTGTTGTGTTCTTATTTCTCTGTTCATCATCATTTCTAGTCTCTATCATTGGCTATAAGAGACAATCTGGAGCTAACTGCATACAAAAAAAAGCAGAAAATGTAACTGTAATATTTTAACTTATTTTAAACTACAAAACGAAAACTATTAAAATGTCAGTGTTCTGGTACACCAACTTACAGGGTAAAACTTTCCAGAAACCACATTTCAATAGAAAACTTTATAATATAAATGACCAATTTGGTATTAAATGCTGAGTATTAAGCATCAGTTGCTGAACTGAGATAGAAATATGCGTATATATTTTGAGGTCTGTCAGCACTTTGCAATACTAAGTACTCTCTATCTGAAGTAATATATAACAATTTACTAATGGAGATATTATTGGCAAATACTAACAACAGAAGTAGCTCACGTCAGTTATTCAAATTCATTCTTAATAGAAATTCTCATGGAATTATAAAGTCAAACTTGTATAAAATTTTATAAACTTTGGAAAAAGAATTTCCATTTACAACCATTAATTTCCTCTTAAGGTTGTTCTTTCCTATCATTTTATATCCCCCTCCCAGCAAAACTTGTCAAACATAATTAGATAATCATAAAATTCTATTCTGCTGTTTTACTACTGCATATATTGTATGGCAAAAATAAACACCTTGTAGAAATCCCCTTTTATTCCCCTCCAGGTGTTAGGCATGTCCTATGTTTTAAAGCATAGAAACATGTACTGACTAGGAAAAGACCTATAAGGATTATTGAGTAAAAATCTTGGCACCAAAGACCACCAACCAAAAAAAAAAAATCAAACCATACATCTAAGTGCTGCCCAACAGCTTCCTTAATACCAGAAGACTGGTACCAAGACCACTGCCCTGGGGAGCCTGTTCCAGTATACCTAATCACACTCTCAGAGAAAACCCCTTACCTAATATCCAGCCTGACTCTCCCCTGAAACAGCTCCATGCCAGTCTCAGTTCTTCAGTCTGTGAAATCCAGCACCTTGGAGTCACGGTCACTTTCTCAACAGATTCTACAACACACCACCCAGCTTCAGGTGGAAGGTGTGCCCAGGGGGCAACCTGGGCAGGCGGGAAAGAAGGTCATCCACCAGCTCCTCCACTGATTTGCACCTATCAGCCATACACTGTGCTAAACCTGGGAAAAACTGGAAGACTGCTTTAAAGCAGCAAAGACAAGCACAAAATACAGCAGCCACATTTCTGTAAGAAGTTTTGTAGGACAGAAAAAACAGTGCCTATTCTGAAACCCCCACTTTTGCTTTATGCAATTTCAAATGCCTAAGGGAAAACAACTGAAGAAACCAGCTACACACAAAAGGTACAAACTACAGGGGAAAAATAGGGAAATCTCTGCCTCATTTCTATAGCGAGTCAAGAATGGGAAGCTATAGAGACACTGAAACAAACAGGACTGAGAAACTGAAACAAACAGGACTTCACCATCTGCCTCTTGAGAGTTGTAAACCAGGTGAATCTATCAATTCTTCCATCAAATAAATCAGTCAAAAGACTGATCTAAGGTTATCCAAAGATAATCCTTTCCAGAGGTGACTTCTGCTGCACTACTGGATTTGAAAAGAATTCTGAAATCAGAAATTTGAACTACAACAGTTACTTTCTCCTTCTGTTCTCACGGGTTGTATTTTTCAGCTTGTCTTCCCCACACAGGCCAACACATTTACTTTTAAAACTGTCCTTTGACAACTACATGCTTTCACAAGCAACATGGCAACACATCAGCCTTTCCTTTTATTTTTAAGGAGTGCGTAACAGAACATAAAGCTTCTCAGATAATTATGAGATTTATATAAGTTACAATGAAATTAGAAAATGCTCAGCAATGAAAATTACCATAATTAAAATAGAGAATCATTTGAGTTTGAAGGGATCTTTGAATTTCATCTGCTCCAACTCCCCTGCAATGAACAGGGATATCTAAAACTAGGTCACACTGCTCAGAGCCCAGTCCAGCCTCACCTTAAACGTCAGGCTGGGTCCAGCACCTCTCTGGGCAACTTCTTCCAGTGCCTCACAACCCTTACTGTGAAAAACATCTTTCTGATGTCCAATCTAAATCTCCCCTCTTTTAGTTTGAAACTATTTCCCTAAGTTAAATCACAACAGACCCTGCTACAGTCTGTCCCCTTCTTTCTTACACCCCCTCCACCTTAGACACTGAAAGGCTGCTATCAGGTCTCCACAAAGCCTTGAAGAGCATCAGACCCAGTACTGACCCCTGAGGCATGCCACTCATCACTGATCTCCATCTAGACATTGAGTCATTGACTACCACTTCAAGGGTTCAATCATGCAATCAGATCCTCACCCACCAAACAGTCCACCCATCAAATCCATATCTTTCCAATTTGGAGAGGAGGTTGTGGGGAACCATGTCAGCTCATACTTACACTTTTTCCCCCTGTATCTCTTCTGAAAAATGACCATATTAAAATGAACCACAGAATAATAGGGGTTGGAAGGGACCTCTAGAGATCATCTAGTCCAAGCCCCCTGCCCAAGCAGGCTCCCTAGACCAGGTTGCACAGGTAGGCATCCAGGTGGGTCTTGAATATCTCCAGACAAGGAGACTCCACAACCTCTCTGGGCAGCCTGTTCCAGTGCTCCATGACACTTGCTGTGAAGAAGTTCCCACACACACTTGTGTGGAACTTCCTATGTATCAGTTTCTGACCATTTCCCCTCATCCTATCACCATGCACTACTGAGAAGAGTCTGGCCTTGTCCCTTTGCCTCCCACACCTTAGATATTTATAGACATAGATCAGATCCCCTCTCAGTCTTCTTTTCTCAAGGCTGAACAGACCCAGGTCGCTCAGCCTTTCCTCATAAAAGAGGTGTTCCAGGCCCTTTATCATCTCAGTAAATGAGATTACTGCATACTTAAAAACACTAACACACAGTTAAGTATGCAGAAGTATGCATTGTTCAGGCTCATTCTGCTTGCCTTGGAAATTAACTGCTTGGAAACTTCCAACCTGCATGGGAAATAAACTAATTTCTTCTCAATAAGCTATAGATTACTATAAAAATCAATAAAAAAAAATTTAAGAGCTCCCTCTTCACCTCCCACACCTCCACCCAAAAAAAGCTTTGTCTTTTGTAACTTTGTTTCAAGCAGAGTCCTTTTGAAAATTGTTACCTTACATAAAAGACATGTAATGTTTTGTAATTTTTTTTTCCTTGAGTAAATTGGATAATTTTCCTAGACTTTCATCTTACTGGCAATCCTAGCTTTCTATGTCAACAACAATGAAAGGCTAAGAACGAGGAACCCAAAATACATCTGATAGTACTGAAACCCAAAGTATACGCTAAGTAGGGCAGAGTCAGCTTGACTGTACAAATTCCTTAACATTTATCATTTTTCTTTAAAAATCTGGAAACAGCATTCCAGAGAAGAGTAACTCAAAATTACTGCAGATAGAAGCACAGGTCTACAGAATAATTCAAATTCTTTATAAAAACGATTGTCATAGTTTCAAGAAAACAAATTATTTAAAACTGCCTGGACTGAGAGGTTTCAAGTCTTTTCACCTATGGTACAAAATTAATACATTCTAATTTAGTGCCATTTAACAGAACAGTAAGATTATTTGTATGGCTTTTGGTTGTACTAACTAATCTTTAAAATCCATGAAAATAAAGGCTTATTAAAAAGGCTTGATAGATAAGCACTGTTTCTAAAGTTCCTACTGCTAAGTTCTTTTTCTAGATAGAATTATTAATTCATAACAAAATAGCAACAATCTGAGGTCTATACAGCACCACCTAGAACAATGTCTTCTGTTTTTCCACAGAAGACACTTTTCCTGTAGAACACAGTGAACATCTGTGGGAGGTTAATAGCAAAGGAAGTTGCATACACGTGACTCATTTGACAATTTACTTGAGATGTGCTCTAATATAACAGAGCCTCAGGAAAGAAGAAAGCAGGAAGGCCACAGAACATTTTCCTGGACATTTCTGTGGCACATTAGGCTGTGAGATCTTTTACTATCAGCTTTTTGTCTTAGAAATTTCATTTTCCTATTGGGCTTGCTCCTGCTCTTCTAGGAGAATCTTGTCAAGAAAAGCACTGAGTTTAGTGTTTCATATTTTTTTTTTTCCTCCCCAACTACTTAATTTTACTTCCACTTTTAAAGACACTTCTTTAAGAGCTGCATGCTGAAAGATCCTCTACAAAGAGTGCAAAAGCAGTTAGTAAATCTACCAAAACTTAGCTTACGCAGTTGGGGTTTTCTTTGCTTCTTGTTAGCGGAAATGCAGCCTTTAAAGTGTTCCTACAGACATGATACAATGTTGTTTCCAACAGCAATATGTCATACAGGCCTGAGAACTGAGTGGGTGAAATGGCAACAAAAACCATAGGCTTCACTTCAAAAGTGCTACAAGGAGGAAAATACATTCATTTACTGATCTTCTCCACATAAAGCAATATATTATAAATTAACTATTGCTTTTAAAAAGGGGTCGAAGGGCAGAAACTAATAAGAACTAAGAGTCTCTGAATAAGAGTATCTGAAAAGAGGATAAGAAGATAGAGTTATTTTACAGCTAAAACAATAAGTGCATTGAATTGATCCTTATTTTTGAGCAGTTTTCTCTATAGTATTTTAACTCTGCTGTAAAACTAATCTGAAATTCAGAATAGGGTACAGAAGCTACAGCAAGCATTTAAAAGGAAGGAAATAAGACACCTCAGCTCAGCCTCCTGTATGAATAACTCATAACACATATACCATATAAAGATACTTAATCAGCATTCCTGAAAGAACTAAAATGTCTAAGCTGGTTCTGACCCTAAGAATTTTCTCTCTTAAGGATATATTTACAAGTGTATTCTGTATCTGATTATCATGCAAGCCCATCCAGACATATAAGACAATCCAAGTCTGGAAATCATATTACAGGAAGACTGTGCACCAGGTAATCACCTGTCTTCCAGCAGCAATAAACATAATCCAGTATTACATCAGCGTGACCCACACTGCTTCTGCATTACACTTAGGCTGTATGTAAATGGTTTGTAGTCTACAATCTTATACACCTGTGTTAATTTAAATAACCTAGTCTGTATGAAACTCAGCTATTCAGTTCAAAAAGCTACTGTTCCAGATTTACTTTACAAAGATAGCAAGAGTTTACATGCTCTAACTTCTTTTAAAGCATAATCAAGAGAGTTCAAAAGGAAAAAAAAAGCAGCTGACTTTGTGAAAGTGCCACAACATTGCAAATGAACATGTTTGCGTTATTAACTAATCAAACTTCACCTAGAACTTCAAGAATTGCTACCTATGCAAAAATCCTCAAGTTTCAAGATAACAACAGAGAAATCCAAACTGTGTCTGCAGCAGCACATGCAGGAGGCTAACAAAGGTCACATCGCATTGCTAACCAGGAAAAAATATATGTACTTGGACAGAGAATCTGGAAAAATTACATAGTAGTTGGTTTATGTAAGAGAGCTCTCATGGAAATCAAACAGAAGAAACCAAATACATATGTCAGTCGCTCTGAAAGTAATGTCTCATTTATTTCCATGGAAACTATAACAGATACAGTGGGAACAATAACACTATTTGATACAGCAATTTTTTTAAAAGACACAGTCACCACCATTATCTGTGCTATTTCAGCAGCAATGAACAAGAGCCCGCGTGTCATGCTTGTACAAATACACACCAGCAGAGGTGACCCACTGTTTCTCAGTGGTTATGATGGCATCACTGCTGAAAGACACCATCCACCACATCACTGTACTCACATACGCTGTTTGGTCTCCATAAACATTCTGCAAACATTGATGAAAGTCAATACCATTTTTTCTGCATGAAGAAATTCAATGACACACTTTTGCTTCACGTGCACTTCCATGTCAGACATCATTTTGTCAGTCTGTGCCTCTGCTGCCATCTGCCACATGACAACAAAGCATAGCAGAATACTGGCGGAAAGGTTCAATCTCCACTGCCATACCACCAACATACCATCTACCCCTAACATCATGGGTCAACATAACAAAATAAGAGTCATTACTTCAGGACATCCTTTGTAGAAAAAAAAAAAATAAAAAATGCAGCTACAGAATGCAAGTCACCATGCTCCAAAGACCCTACCAGAAAGAAAAAAAAACACCCTCACTTCAAACTCCACATCCTAACTAACCATATTAACATTGTCATTAGATACCAATGATAGATAATTAAATATACGTGCAGATTTTGCAGCCTCTAGCACAAAGAATTGGTACTCATCCAAGTAACCAAGTGTTCACAGGGGGAGACACCAGCTTTTTCATGGAAATATCTTTCCCTAAAATTGTTTAAATACAGTCAACTACAGCTGTGATTCTTTTTCACCACTTGTGTAGTACTTGGCTGTGAGTATTTAAATCTTTTATCTTCTACAGAAGTAAAAAGCTGTTCAGCTATGTGATTTTTTTATTATCATTATTTATCCTTAAACAAGTTACTTAAGTGAAAGAATACCGAATGCTGTTATTTCCCATGTTCACAGAATGTCACAGTTCTTAGAATTAACTGACTGATTTTTTTTTGTACACAGAACGCTCATCACTACTTCTCTACAACTCTTTATATATGACTATAGTACCTCAAGAATGAAAGCTATTAAAACATTAATACTCCTTTCCATATCATGCATAGCTCTATTCTCAAAGAATAAAACAAAACTTGTTTTCAACGTGCACTTCGAAACACAGCCTTTGAAGAGAAAAGCAATACAAGGTCTAAATTACCCAGATTAAAGAAAAAAAAAATTGCTTACCTGTCCTAAGAATCAGGGCTCACTAAATATTCCAAAAGGAGGGATATCAAGATAGAGATCCTTCCCTTGTGGCGGCCAGCCCTTAAATGAGGTTTAGGGAGGGGTGGCATTTGGTTCCACCCCTTCTGGTTGCACAGATGAATTGCTTCCGCCTTTGCTCCCAGAGCTGGCTGTGTCCCTTCACCAGGTGCTTAATCACTGGTTCAGGCCGTGACTTAGCAATTCCCATACAGTCTTGTATGAAACTAGAATTATGAGTCAACTAGAAGTTAATAAAAGAATAAACTTGCTGTATATCCAACACAGTTATCAAGTGTTTGGTACGCATTAATCACATAAACAACTTTAAAAACAGAATGTACAACGTATGTAGTTGGTTTTATAGAATTTGGTCACTCATGGAAGAGATTATAAAGAAGAGGAGCAAGGCTGTCAGTTTACAGCTAAATCCAGTCAAATAATAAAGCTGAAGAAATGAAAACACTAAGGTGTATGCAGGCACCACTGCTAACAACAATCAGGTTGATTAAAGTTTTATTGACAAGTACTTAAATGGTACAGGTAGAAAAATAATCTATTATATCTTAGCATACTAGCTATACAAATTAAAAACCAACCCAGAAGAATATACAGGCTGTGCAACTAACAACATTGGTTTAAGTATTAAAAACAGATCCTCATTCAGTTGTGTCAGGAGGAAAAGTGAGATGTCATGCCCACACACACACACTACAACATTTGAAAATATCCTTATTTCACATACCCTCTTATTTCTCCTATTCATCCATAAATTCTGCTAGGATTTCTGCTGGATGATCATGTCTTATAAAAATATTTTGTGGTTGACTAACACTAGCTGTTTTTATCATAGCAATCAAAGATAATCATACTAGAACAGTCAGCATCTTGGCATAATCTAGAGCCCAATTAATTGCATGATTGTTCACTGAAGTACACAATTAGGGTGCATTAGTGTTTGACTAATAATACACCTGTCTCACCAAAATCAGCTTAAAGATCTACTTAGTATCATTTAATAAACTTATAGCATTTTATACAGAGAGAAAGATTCAACACAATCAATGGTACCTACAAGGGAAAGGTGGGGAACTTGCAGTACTGTTTTAACAGACTTTAGAGAAATGTTACAAAACCAAGCTCTACCAGAGTCACTATCTCTTCTTTCTCATTTTGCTTAGATTACACAGTGCCCCAAATCACACTTTTATTGTGTCTCACAAAAAGTTATAATTTCAAGATGTGAAATATGAACTACTGATAGGCCACATACTGTTTTCAGTAACTTCAGAATAATAAAGGCCTTTAAAAAAAGAGATTATCACACTATTTTCTTTCACAAAAATAGTATCTTAGATGTAATACTTCTTTATTTCTCATACATGGACGAAAATGAAAATTTTGAAATGAAACAAGGCTGATGAGAATGTAATTAGGTCCATATTATTAAAAGCGATTTGCTGAACAGTAACCACCTCTAGAAAGTAAAACAGCAACATATAGTGAAACAGAATATATTACCAAAATAAGAAATATTTCACTTGCAGTTGTAGTGGGACTTAATGCTCACACAAGGTAATAGTAATCTTAATTATAGGCATTTAATTTCTATACTTCGACCCTATAATTCATTTTGCCTATAATACTCTCAGACTTGTGCACTATTTTAAATTAAAAACATAGAAAACAAACTATTATCTGGTATCAGTGAGTTGTAAAGTTTTTCAGATGTCTTCTGTTACCCAGAAAGACTGCAATTCAGGATTTTTTTCCTAAAATCTTAAAATAAGACAGCTTGAAGTATAAGTGACCGTAACTTATATTAATACTCTGTAAGCAGTTTTGAGTGAAAAACAATTCATTAGGAACATTATGTTTGTCATTTTCAATCAATTACAACGACATATTACAATCTGATAAATATATTTTGGATGAGGTAACAAAGGGAAATAACCAAGCCTGAGGCTTTTTGAGGCATTACAGCATGTTCCATGCAGCCCCTTCTGTTTTTAACAGTAATCCATAATTGATGGCTCATGACATTGTCATTCTCAAGCTATTAGTTAGACAATAACAGCGTTAATTAACTTCTAATTAAAACTGCCACATTCATACTTCAAGCTTGGAATACCTTAGCTTCTTTTTACATAGAGAAGATGGTTACCCTAATGTCTATTTATATAATTATGTCTACAAATGAATAGAAGAATATAAACTGTAGATGATGATGATTAAAATAATAAGGTGGCAAAATAATCAAACGTATTGGATTTTTTATCCAGCGCCCACTCCTCATCCCCAGTGAATACATACAAAGATTCAGGATGAATTTAGCAAGGAAATGATCTAAAAGACAAAAACAAACACATGTATAACACTCATATCATGTGTTCATTTATATTCTTGTGCTTCTAAAAACTTTGAAATATTTTTTGATTAACTTCACCTCCTTGGCATCACACACGGTTCTATTTAAAACCAGTCCACTACTATCAGAAAGCACTGCACTTCAGCCCCATTCTCAGATATTGCAATTCATGCACAATGAACAAGAAATCCTCTGAACTTACTAATTTGAGGTCGAAATGATCAGCTCTAGGTTTGGATTATCATAAACTACTTTCTGCCAGGAAGAGTGGAAAGGTGACATGCAGAGTTCTAAATAGCAAATGTAACAAGCATGGGGAGCTGAGAAATTAAGTTAAATTTCCTGTTGGCTGTTTCAGATCAGATGAAACCAAGGACAGGCCTAAAGTGTGGGGGTAACTGGGAATGTTAAGGGTTCTTCATTTACACATTACTGTTCTCAGTACTGACTGGATTTCCACAGCAAGGGATGAGCTGCTCTCTGCTCTGACACTGAAAGAGGTCCCTGGGCCTGCAAAGGACCTATCCTTTTTTCTCCTGCCCTCCTGGGCCAGGACTGGGGCAAAGCAATGCCACCCGGTTGTGTCAGCAGAGGGGTTTAGGATATACCCTAAGGCAGCACTCAGAAATGGGGACTGGCTGAGGCTCCACAGAATGCCCTGACAGTTTAGACATCTACACCAAGAATACGCCAACATCATGTATTTAGCACTATTTTGGACCAACTAAATTTTACCTTGGCAAATGGTACTACCTTTGGGCATGGCACTTTAACCACTGCTTCACATACAAAAGTCACCATGTGCTTATCTTTCAGGGGATCCTAATTTTAAAAGAACTAAATACATGCATACATATTTAGAAAACATGAGGTAGTTTTACATGCGTGAAACCATACACAAGGCCATAAAAAACAGGCATTTTAAAGAGAAATTTTCTGGAAAATATTGACCACATTTCAAAAAACACTGTCATTCATTCTACAACAGAAGATAGTTACTTCTACTACTTTCTTTTTTCTCATCCAGTAGTACAGCCTTCCATTAATCCTTTTTCCTTCTACAATTACGTTCTGTTGGATATAAATGTTTATGCCACAGGAACTGATAGTTCCATTTAAAGTTATGAATTTGAAACCGCTGCCTAAAGTTTTACAAAGAGCACACCCAAGCATTTCTACTGCTATAGATTACTACATATATATATATATATGCACGTATATATAAAACACATACATCTAGATCATATATGAAGTTACATTACTGTTCAGTTCCTGTGTTAATTCTCCAGTAATAAAGACTGAAATTCAACTGAAATTTTTTCTGCTACCACAGCTAAGATGCTCATATAATTGCTTATCTTTTTACACATATTCTCTGGCATTGCACCTGAAATGCACAGTTTGGATTTTGCTCCATCTAGATTGCCATGATCTGTACCAATGTGTGAAATCATCCTGAAGCCAAGTAAGGACATGGACTGAGCATCCCTCTACTCATGTCTTTGAGGCTTCTATCCCTTTATCAAATTTAGTTGTAATATGAACTATTTACAAAAGACAAAGCTAAGTAATCTTGACAACAACAACAAAAAACCTTATGAAAACAAAGAGTGACGGCCTGTTACATATGTAGCATATGATAACCTTAAAATGGAAAAATTCAGTATTTGAAGCATAAATTTTTCAGGAATTTCTGTATACAAAATCTACTATGTAATGGTGCTAGTCATTACAAACAGAAGTAAAGCCTTTCAACATCTCATCAATTTCATTGAATTTTTTTTTTTCCTACTACTTTCAGCTTTGTTTCACCAACATACTTTGATGGCTTAAGGACACAGGCACTTAACATATGAGACAGCTACTGCTAAATGCCACCATGTGGTTGTCTTCTCTGGAACAGTCACTGCCACATGGCTACTGTTGCTTACTAGTAGAGATATACAAAAATAAGTTACAGAGTTATAAGCTTTATCTAAGGCAAAAAGACAAGGCTGAGAATTATTGATTTCTGCTTTGAAAAAATCAGTCAATTTTTCTTTAACTCTAATGGTTCACTTTACTCATAGCAAAAGAGAAACTCAAACATTTCAAATTCTCTACAACAAAATTCTTCACAGAAACCAGCTCAGATTTGCTTCATTTACCCAGACACCGTTCCTTACACTTCTCTTGCCTCCATCGTTTTTCAGTTAAGAAAAAAAAAATCATATTGAAGGACAGGTTTTACAATAATATTATTTATTCTGTGCTATCCTATTTCTCTATTCAGCTTCAATATACGTAACTCTGACATCCACAGAAATTCCTGACTCTACTTCAAAAGCCCTCAAAGAAAGGCTTCTTACACTTTTACTCATTTTTTCCTCTCAGAGCAACCCCAAGACATTTCTTAATAATTTCTCTAATTCTCCAATTCTTATATTAACATTTATTTCTCTGTACTCTTATACTCAAGATCTTCATCAACCTATCCATTTGATAAGAAAAGCTGTCAATCCAAGAAAGCAAGATCTAAGAATACAAATCATCAGAAGCTCTTTCTTTCCTTTAAAAACCTATTCTTTTATTCACACTTGACACCATCTCTTTAATACGCTGTTAAATTTTCCTTGTTCCTGTGCAGCAGAATTCTTCTGATTTTGTTTACCATTTCAAATCTATCTTCAAATATTAGATTCCTTTTGTCTTCCATTCCAAAAACAAGGGAAAAAAAAAAACACAAATCCAAACCAAAAGCTTCCCCTCTCTTACAGCTCACATTAATATTAGAAGATTTCACAATTTTTGCCAGTGCCTTGCCAATGATACTCAAAAAAACTCACTGGGCATTTGATATTAATAAATAGTTCCTTCTGTACAGGAAAACTAAAATTAATTTCCAAATAGAAAAAGCAAATGTCAGTAACTAGAAATACGGCATTAATGTATTTTATTCAGTAGATTAAATGAACAGTTCAATAATGGAAATAGAAAAAGCAAAAAACAAACAAACAAACAAAAAACCTCCACCTAGTCTCTTCATTGTAAGATTAACTGAATCACCTTTAGCTTTGGGAAAATTAACTAGCAATTAAATTTTTCCAATAATGATAATGATACATCCATAAGTCTTATGGGTTCCAATGAGATGCATTCCAGAGTCCTGAGTGAACTAGTTGATGTAGTTACCAAGTCACTTCTGATGATATCTGAAAAGTCATGGTGATTAAGTGAGGTCCCTGGTGACTGGAAAAAAGGCAAAATAGCACCCATTTTTAAGAACCGTAGAAAGGATGACCCAAGGAACTACTGATCTATCAGACTCAGTGCCTGGGAAGATCATGAGGAAGATTCTCCTGGAAGATATGCTAAAGCATATGGAAGAGCAGGAGGTGATATGAGATAATCAGCATAGCTTCACCAAGAGAGGTCCTGTCTGACCAACCTTCTGATTTTCAGATGGTGTAACTGCATCAGTGGAAAAGGTCCACACACTAGAGTGATGGGATGACATCCAGAGGGACCTAGACAGGCTCAAGCAGTAGGCCCAGGTCAACCTAATGAGGATCAACAAAGCCAAAAGCAAGGTCTTGCACCTGGGTCTTGGCAAACCCCACTATCAGTACAAGCTGGGGAATGAAAGGATTGTGAACAGCCCCACCAAAAAGGACTTGGGGGTAGTGGTGGATGGCAAACTGGACATGAGCTAGCAACGGGTCCTTGCAGCCCAGAAAGCCAAACACACCCTGAGCTGCATCAAAAGAAGCGTGACCAGCAGGTTGAAGGAGGTGATCCCGCCCCACTACTCTGCACTACTCTGCCTCTGTGAGGCCTCACCTGGAGTGCTGCACCCAGGAGTGAAGTCCTCAGTACCAGGAGAGACATAGGCCTGTTGGAGCGTGTCCAGAGGAGAGCCACAAAAATGATCCAAGGGATGGAACACCTCCCATAGAAGGGCAGGCTGAGAGAGCTGAGGCTGTTCTGCCTGGAGAAGAGAAGG
>JANHGO010000072.1:25030794-25072422 GCA_024606505.1 Aquila spilogaster
GGGGAGGAGGCAGAGAGAGCCGGGAGTGGGCTTGAGGCGGGAAGGAGGGAGGGCTGGGGGGAAGGTGTTCTGAGGTTGGTTTTACTTCTCAGTAACCTTATTTTGATTTGATGGGTAGTAAATTAAATTGATTTAGTCTCTTCCGCAAGTCGAGCCTGTCTTTTGCCCGTGACCATAAGTGGTGAGTGATCCCTCCCTGTCCTGGTCTCGACCCACGAGCCTGCCTTTATATCTTCTCCTCATCCCACCATGGCCGGGGCGGGAAGGGGTGGAGGAGGGAGTGAGCGAGGGGCTGCGTGGTGCTTTGTTACCGCCTGGGCTGAAACCACGACACAAGCCTTACCAGAATCATTGCTCAAAAACCTCTCCTTTTCGTCTTTTACTGCAGAATGCCCTAACTCATTTTCACTGTGTCACATAAAAAGAATAATACTCATTTCAACATGTGACAAGAAATACCAGTACTGATAGGCTGTATACTGTTTAAAACAACTTCAGAATAGCAAGGGAATTTTAAAAATAGATGTTCTTTGACTATGTCACACTATTTTCATCTTCAGAATACTACCTTAAATGAAATATTCCTTTACCTCCCAAAAATGGAGGAAAATTAAACAAGACTGCAAGAAGTCTAGGAAGGTGTAATTAGGTCCATGCTATCAAAAGAGATTTGCTGAACATCCACCTCAAAAAAAATAAAACAGCTTATAGTCAAACAGAAGACATTACTAAAATAAAGAGTATTTCACTTGTGGTTTGTAGCGGGACTTAATGTGCACACTAGATAAATACATATAATCAAAATTACTATGAAGTTATATACTTCTACCCTAAAATAAGTTTTTCCTATAGCACTTTTGGACTTGTCTGCTTTCTATTTTCAACTAAAAACACAGAAAACAAAAGTTGTAATTGGTATCTGCTACCAGTGGTAGTCTACCACTTGCTGTTTTGTTTTTAAGTATTTTTATACATCTTTTGTTACCCAGAAAACCTGCAAGGTTAAGGATTTTTAGATTCCAGCAAAAAAACAGCTTGAAGAAAAGGTGACCATAAGCTGTATTAACACCCTGTGAGCAGTTCTAAGTGAAAAATAATCCATTAGGGACATTATGTTTGTAATTTTTAGTCAACTACAATGAGATATTACAATCTGATAAATATACCATGGATGAGGTAACAAGGGAAAATAACCAAGTCCGAGGCTTTTTGAGGCATTTCAGCATGTCCTGTGCAGCCCCTTCTGTTTTTAAAAGTAATTCATAATTCATGGCTCATAACATTGTCATTCTCAAGCTTTTAGTTAGACAACAACAGTGTTACTTAGAATAGAGTATTTCAGCTGGAAGGGACCTACAACGATCATCTAGTCCAACTGCCTGACCACTTCAGGGTGACCAAATATTAAAGCATGCTATTAAGGGCATTGTCCAAATGCCTCAGAAGCTGACAGGCTTGGGACATCGACCACCTCTCTAGGAAGCCTGTTCCAGTGTTTGACCAACTGACTTCCACTTAAGGCTGCCACATTCATACTTCAGGCTTGGAATACCTTAGTTTCTTTTCCCATAGAGAAGACAGTTAACTTAATGTTTACCTACCTAATTATGTCTATAGATAGAAGGATATAAATTAAAGATAGTAATAATAAAAAACAGGAAAATAATCACACACATGTAGGATCCTTTATCCATTTCCCCCAAAAACTTGAAATAAAGGACTCAGGATGAATTTAGCAATTAAATAAACTAAACCACAAAAACATATGCTTATGTGTAACATTCATACCATGTGGACATTTATATTCTTGTTCTTCTCAAAAACTTGAAATCATTTCCATTTAGCTTCACTTCCTTGCTATCATGGAAGGTTATATTTGAAACTATTCTTATTAGAAGGCACTGCACTTGGGGCCCCATTTCCACTAACCTTGCTTTGCTGAGTCAGACATTGAAATTCATGTGCTACCAACAAGGAGCCCTCTGAACTTCATAATTTCAGGTCAGAATGATCAGCTCTAAGTCTAGACTAGTGCAAATAATTTTCTGTTTGGTAATATGGAAAGGTGAGATGCAGAGCTTAGAGCTCTAAAAAGTCAATGTAAAAAGCATAGGGAGCTGAGAAATTAAGTTAAATTTCCTGTTGGCCGTTTCAGACCAGGTGAAACCGAAGATAAGCATTAAGTGTGGAAATAACTGGATATCATAACATTTTTTGTCTGCACATCATTGTTCTTGGTACTGGCTGTGGAAACAGCCAAGGGACACATTGCTCTGTGTGCTCTGACATCAAAAAAGGACCCTGGACTTGCAGAAGCATGTTTCCTCTCTCTTGCCATTCTAGACAAGGACCACAGCAGCGTGATGCTGGCCCCGTTCTGTCAGAAGATGCGATTAGGACATGGCCTGCGGGAACACTCCACAGTGAGGACTGGCTGAGGCACCATACCCCAGAGTGCCACAGCCTCAAGTTTACACACTGATACCAAGAACTTCTAATATAATCTCTTTTGTATTCTTCTGGACCAACTTCATTCTGCCTTGGGAAATGGACTTCAAACAGTTACAAACATTGCCATGCATTTATCCTTCAGAGGAGCCCGACTTTAAAAAAAATAAAATAAATACTTAGGAAACAGCAATAAAAAAGTAGTTTTACATATGTGGAACCATAACTCAAGGTCATAAAAATACGCTTTTTAAATGAGAGACATTTCTTTTTATTTACTCTCACTTAAGATGAACATTATTCATTCTACAACAGATTTTTAGATACTTCTAGTTCATTACTTTTTTTTCCAATGGTACAAACTTCAGTCAGTCCTTTTTCCTTTTATAGTTAGCTTGTGTTGGATAAAAATAAGTATGCCACGTGATTTAGCACTTCCACTCAAAGGTCTGTATTTGAAACTGGAGCCTGAAGATTTGCAAAGGGCTTACCCTAGCATTTCGACTACTAGATACCAGAGAACATATGTAAATATGTATAATATAGAATAAAAAAAACCAACACAGTTCATATATCCAGTTATATTACTGTTTAGTTTCCGCATTAATTCTCTGGTAGTTGAGTCTGAACTTCAACTGAAGCTTTTTTCCATACAACTGAGGCATTCTTGTAATTGCTTACCTTTTAATATATTCTTTGGCATCTAATTAGATGCAGAATCAGGGCATTTGCTCCATCTAGATTGTATGATTTGTACCAAGTTCTGAACTCATGCTGAAGCCATTCTTTCAGTAGGAACACTGACTAAGCACACCCTACTTGTATCTTTGAGACTTCTATCCCCTTACCCAATTTAGTTCTATTTGAAAAAACATTTATTAGTGTCTAGTTTATAAATAGGAAAACAGTGACAACTTATAAGGGGGGGGATTTTTTTTAGGAACAAGTAAGCCCTTTTACACCTACTGGTGGATAAAGGGAACAAATTACAAAGGACAAGGCTAAGTAACCTTACAAAAACAAGCCTTATGAAATCACAGGATGCACTTGATTGCCTGTTAAATAGGTAGTGTATCATAGTCTTAAGACAGAAAAATTGAATTTTATATTTGAAGTATCCACTTTCCAGGAATTCATGTATAAACAATATAGTATGAAATAGCATTTGTTTTTAGAGCCAGAACTGTAGTCTTTTAACGTCCCATTACATTGACTACATTTTTTTCAACATTTTTTCAGCTTTGCTTTACCAACATAGTTTGATGGTTTAAGGATACTAGCACTCAAAATAAGAGCACGCTACTTTTTAATGCCACCCTGTGGTGGTTTCCTCTGGAATACTCACTACCACATGGCTGCTGTCACTTACCTGTAGATACACCAAAAAAGAAATTACAGCGCAGCAACTTTTATCTAACACAAAAAGACACAGTTGAGAATTATTGTTTTCTACTTCAAAATTAATCAATATTTTTCTTAACCTATATCGGCTCACTTTACTCACTGAAAAACTAAAACATTTTAACTTCACCACAACAGACGTGTTTTTCTTGGTAGAAACCAATTCATCTTTGATGGTGCTTGATTTACCCTCAAATATTTTCTTACATTTCACTTTCCTCTTAGTTTTTCAATCAATTTAAAAAATCATAGTATTAATATTTAAATCTGCTATTCTATTTTTCTTGTCCCCTTCAATATCTCCAGTTGTAACATCCAGAGAAATCCTTTGCACTGCTTAAAATGCCCTTATATAAATGCTTGTTACACAGCTGGACCTTCTTTACTTAATTTTTCTCTCCTTTCAGAGCCCCCCTAAACATTTAGTAATAATTTTACTTCTTTCCAGCCAATTAATTCTTGTACTGTTATTTCTTCATATTCTTCAACTGTCTTTCAACTATGCAGCATCTTCATCAACCTTTCCATTAGATAACACAAGTCTGCACAATCCTAAACAGCAAAATCTAAGATTCCAAGTTGGCAAAGGCCCTTTCTTTCCTTTACAAGCTTAATTTTTTCTTCACACCTGACATCACCTCTATAATATGTTGTTAGATTTTCAGTCTAGTTCCTTGTCCCTATGTAGCAGAATGGTTCTCTTTATCTACTCAGCATTTCAAAAACCTGTCTTTAGCATTAGATTCCTCGTGCCTTCCTGTAGACGAAGGATGGAAAAAAACAAAGCTTCCCCTCTCTTATGGCTTACATTGCTATAACATTTGAGGACTTCACAATTTTTGCAGGTGCTTTAGTGTCTTTGAGTTTGAACATAAATGATTTGCCAATGATACTCAAGAAGACTCAATTTGCAATTGAGCTTAGTACATAGTTTCTTTTGTACAGGAAAACTAAAGTTAATTCCCAAGTATCATAAACAATAGATGTCAATAACCAGAAATCCTGCATCAAGGTATTTTATTCAGTGAATTAAATGAACTCTTCAAGAATGGAAACAGAAACAATAAAAAAAAAAAAAAAACAAACAAACAACCCCACCCACACCCAAACCCCCAGTTTCTTCATTATAAGCTGAACTATGAATCACCCGACTGTTAGATATGGGACCATTAAATAAATTTTTCAAACATCAATACTATGGTTAAAAAAAGCACACATTGGATCACATTGAAGAGGATGTTAATGGTCTATATGCTAAGTTCTAAAGAGAAAATGACCCCCATCAGACATTTTCAGCAATTTATGGAAATACTCAAACAATTTTAAGAGGGAAAGACATTAAACGTTCTATCAGAGCATATCAAACCACAAAACTGCAAGAATTTGACAATAATTCAAATATAACTGCAGAAAAGCACCCAAGAAACATTATATTGGATAGATGTTAGTAGAGTGGGGAAAAAAGGAAATTTCACAAGTCACACTTTCATACCAGAGCATTAAAAAAAACTCCAATCAAACAAAAAAATACCCAAACAGAAATCTCAGAGAAACCCTCCACATTTCATGACTCCTGACACAATATTAACTGATTGCATTTTTCTTCAAGTTTATTGCTCTTAAGTGTCAAACAATTTTTGCAATATTGCTAGAAGTTTCAAATAAGGAGCACTATGTTTTGCCAATGATTTTTTTTTTAATGTATATATACCAATTTTGAACTTTATATGACTCAGTAAAGGCATAATGGAAGCTTACTGCTAGCATAAACATAAACTTATGGATGGAAAGTAAGAGGCATAAGGCTCATACACCACTTTGAAATGAAAATGACTAAGATAGGGTTGTAGACATATTTTCTCAAGTCACATAGGGGTTGAACTGTTCTAATAAATGACTCATACTTCATTTTGTGTTGCTTTACAGGCATATGACTACAGGGCTCTACAATAACATGGGTTACCAGGTATTTTTAGTATATGAGGATGCTGTTACTACGGAAGGTGGACAAGGCCATGTTTACCAAAGCTAAACCTCGTCAAATTGCTGACAGGGTTTGCAGAAATCAGTGAAATATTGTGACTGGTTTGAAAGAAACAAGTAATTAACTCCGTTTATAGATTGACTAAAGGCTGTTTTTTTCTATATAAAATAAAGCAGCAAGCATTGAGTAGCACAAGTTAGGTACAGGAAGATAATGTGATTTCCATACAGGAAATCTTTAAGAGGCTGTCTGAACCACAGCTGAGGAAAGCTCTCACTCTAACCTGAAATGCAAATACCTAATGCCCTGTACTATGAAAACAAGACATACATGGTTTCCCTTCAGATCACTACTTGTATACTCTCATACCTTGGTCAAATGAACATGTGGACACAAATTCCATATAGTGAGGACACTGTTTTGCTCAAAAGCAAAGGGGTGTTGGACTGGATGACCTCTAAAGGTCCCTTCCAACCCAAACCATTCTATGATTCTATAATTCTAAGATAAAATGAGTATCAGAACAAAAAATGGGAAAAATTCTACTGTCTCTATGATCAGCTAACTAATGAACAACACATTTAAAACTGAGTCTAGAAGAAAAGGTTATGGCTGGAAACAATGATACTCTTGAGGTTACAGTTAGAGAAGAAAATTGTAAGACTAGGAGAAAAACTAAAGGGAAAAATACCTTCACATATCTGATATTTTTAAATTCCATTTAAATCACAAAGTTTTAAATGAAAACAAAGCACACACCTAGGGAACACAGCTACACAGAGAGACCTACAAGAAATAATATCTTAAAAACAAACATCCTTCCCACAAATAAGCAAGATCAAAATAATGGAAAACATAGTAATTGAAGAGGACCATTAAATAAAGACCAATGTTTTTTATTGGGCTTATGGGGCAGGGGAAGGGGGAGCATTTGGCCTTAAATTTCTGCTCTTTTATATTCTCCATAATTACTGAAATAACTAAATGATGACTGAAGTAGTGTTTCATCATTATAACAAAAAACAGTTGCAGGAAGGGTTATCTAAATGTCACGTCAGAATAATTTCAAGTGTAAAATTTAATCAGCAAGCCATTGCCAGTATCCATTCATCAGCAAGAAAGAATTTAACCATAGATAATTCTGGTGTTTCATATTTTTATAGAGATTGAGTTTTCCAAATTTTAAATTCTTAGTCCATTTCATTTTTTCTCATTCATAAGAAAGATTTATTTTAAAAAGCAATCTGTAGCACATTGTTTTTATGATGCCTTAATGAAAGATACTTAATAATTATTAGTTTATTAGTAGCAGCTAGCCTCTAATTTCTAATTTTCCTGATTTGTTTTCTCCAAATACATCATTAACAGCTAATGGTGCTAATAAAAACACCAATGTGACAAAAAAATGCAGACTGATATAATAGGCTTTGTATCAATGTGGCACTCTCTTATAGGTTGTTTTGCTTGCCACACAAAAATAAGATTAAGGAAAAATATTACTTACCGCAAATCACAGTGCTTCAAAATGTATATTCACGTTTACACATATTACACCTGTACAAAAGCCCTCCTGCTCAAGACCAGAGAATTTATCTTTCACTGAAGTCATGCCTTTCCAGTTCACTTTACCTGGTGCCCAAGAATTTAAAGTAGAATGTGCTATTAAGGTTTGTAACAAAAAAAAAAAAAAAAATACACACACACATGTGCAATCTTGGAAGAGTTCTGGGAGGAAAATGAAAGGGGGAAAAAGAAAGTATGAGTTGATGAACTCTAGTAACAGGTAGCATAAGCCAAAATACCCATTCATCACAGAAGAATGAGGGATGATTTGGCAATATTAAGCAAGGTGGACTAAAGGCAGCTGGAAGCAGTGAAGCAGGCAGGATGAGATGCACCATAGACCTGGAAATGACATTTACCCTAATATGAAGTCCAACTGAGTTGTGTTGGGAAAGTGCAGCCGAGAACTTCTTTGAGAACTACAGCAGTTCCAAAGATTATGATGCAGACAAAAAGAGGAAAGGGAAGTCTATGTTGAATACTAGCTACAGCTAGACATATCCTCTTTAAGGATCTGGTGTAATCTCAGTGCTTGACTTCATTAATTTGTGTATATAATTAAGACAGATTATTACATAGCGAGAAAGGACTGGTTCCTGGTGCTAAAAGTGACTGAAAAATGACCCATTCTCATTGGAAAGAATTTTCAGAGGATTCACCAATTTCTTATTAAGAGTGTGGGTCTTAAAGACATAGAAAGCACAGCATCTAACTAGCAAGAATCCTCCAATCACTACAAACAGCAAGTGAAGAAACTGGTTAATAGTACTTGACCCTTAGACAAACTTTAAAGGCATCATAATACACCAGTACATGGAAAAAAAAAAAAAAGATACACAAAATAATGTAATAGGCAACAATCAAAGGAGAAACAGAAGTCTGAGCAAAACTGAACTGCAAATACACCCATACCAGAGATTCACTCTGCCTCACAAAGGTAACTGAGGTCAGATGAGACAAGACCAAAGAGGATCCAGTTGATAAATACAACCATTCTGCCATGGGCCTTCAGTCCCTCAAAGTTTCCTTCTCCAAAGTAGCGTTTATCTTCCCCTCATCTTGGCAAGCTGACAGTGTCTCAGTGAGTTTTAGTCAGAAATTCATAGAATCATTTAGGTTGGAAAAGACCTTTAAGATCATCAAGTCCAGCTGTTAACCTAGCACTGCTGAGTCCACCACTAAACCATGTCCCTAATTATGATGTTCGGTTCCCACACAAACTGTCTATGAAAGTGAAGATCCCCTAGAAGTATCCTGAAAAGTAATGAGCTGTAAGTATCAATACCAGAATTAATACTAGCCATGCTTTGTATTTCCTCTGTACTTACTTTTAGAAGTGAGAGGATTGCAAAATACCTTAGTTTCAAGCAGTGTTTAGATATTATTCCATACCCGATTACCTTTTGGCACTTACAAGTATTTTACTTCTTCCAATAATTTTGAAGAATAAAAGGTATTTTGATGGCTTACATCTTCACATCTCCCTCCACACCTATTTAGTTTCCTGGTATCTCAAACTGAATTAAAAAATTATGAATAGCTCCAAATTCTATCATCCTACCTTAAGTCCCTTTAGATTAAGTTCCTCAGAACTAACAGCCTTTACCAACCTATTTCCTTGGCAGTTTGAGGCTTAGATACCACTTAAGTCTTACTGATATTAATCATGCTGGTTGATCTTTTTGAACTCTTCTGTTAACTATCCTTTACTAAAAAGACTCTTCCATCTCCCTGTGATTTTTGTAGATTAGGCCAGTTGATCACATCACTCAACTACCCTATTAAAACATTTCTCAAAGGTGCCTCCAACTATAGACAACAGATGCACTGATGTTCTTCCCCTCTTAGACTCATGATTAAACACACAGCTCGTACCTAAATTTCAAAATAGATCAGATATATTTGTCAAAGAAGCATCAGGTTTCTCTGACATACATCTGAAGGCACTTCAGCTTTAATGATAAGAAAGACTTTTGACTTTAGAGCAAGTAACATACCAATATGCACATGGGGAAAAAAATATCCCTAACCCCAAAAATAACATGCATTTCAAAATGTTTGTATATTCAGAACCTAAATTCAGTTTGCCTTTTATAGTTTTGTACAGTAACTGTATCAATGCCAGATAACTCATATCCAGATTTGCATGTGATTACTACTGTTGCTCTATAAAAAGCAATAAATCATTCATATCTGTTTTGAATATATGTATTTTCAAATTTATCTGCACTCATAATTATGGTTTTATTTGTCAAATTTTAGGAGAGTAGCCAAGCATCTAATATCTCCATGATGCCTGCTTTATTGTTGACATTTTACTATCTCCACACATATACCCTACTAAGAAATTACCAAACAAAAACATGTTCTACTTTCTGGTAAGGAAGACAGCATGGTGAGAATCTTCTTTGATACAGATACTCTTTTTGGCAACAGCAATACTGGATGATTTTTTCCCTCCAGGTAATATTATCTAGACTATGGTTGTCTGACAGAAAACAATAAAGTGTTAAGAAGTGCTCCACTGAGATAAAAATTAACTTGGTCAGCTCTGTTACTGGTAAAATATTATTCCAATCTAATAGATCTTTGTTAGCATGGTATGAGGTAGAACTGTATTAGAGTAATATAGCAGGCTATCTTTCAAGATTTTTAGTTTAACAGCCATTCTTGAGTTAGAAAGGAAAAATAGCTGAGTATATATTCATTTTCAATGAAAGCAAAGTTATCTGATAATAAATGACCCATTAGTTTGCTCATAATTCTGTCAGAGTTATTACAGTCTTTAGGTTCTGAATGACTGTAATTTAATATAATTGGTTTGCAGGACGAGATAAATTTGACTTGCTCAATTGCAGATTCACTAAAATAGTTTTGAACATTAAAATGATTTTAGAACATAATAGTCATGACAAAAATCTAACAAAACAAAAAATGTTAATAAATGTTAGTTTGATTTTTAAAAGCAGATTGATTACTGAAAATTACCAGTCTGCCTCAAAAGTTTAGTCCTAATGTTGTATAGATTTTGTCTTGTGCATAAATCTTCTCAGAATCAATCTTTACACTGATGTTTAAAAGGAAACTGTGGCTGAGAAAAGATATACCTCAGATAGTTCTATACACACTGCATGGATATGAGGCTCTGCTGAACATTTAACCTTTCTCTCAAATACTTACTTTCAGACACTAAACTATTAATACAGTACAGGAAATTGAGAAAGTTGAAGTTTGCCTGGAAACTTTTAAAAGCTATTTCTGTCTTGTTAGGCTGCAACATTCATCCAAGTCTCTAACAGTTCAGAATTCTTCCAAACCTTGAAATTGAAATTGATTTAGTTTTATTGTTTGTTGGTCCTAACACAAACTATGAAATTGAAAGCGATATGACGATGACTGTGGTGCAGAGATTAAGAAGTGTTTTAGAAATCTTTTCCTTATATTTAATCTTATCACTTAAAAAACAAACTAGAAACTGCACTGATCTTTTGAAGTGCAAAATGTGTAACATCTTTGCTGCCTTGACCTCCCTTCGGTTTACTTGCTATTCAAAAAGGAAAACCAATGTAGTCTCAATGTTTGTCTCTCCTTCAGAATCAAAAAGCACTTCAGTTCCAATTTTTGTGCTCTAATTGCTCCTAAGATAACACAAATCAAACTGCTGTCGTGCATTTAAGTATAGTAGCCTTTTTCGTAGGTGGAATACCAATAGTTCTGGACTTGACTGGTTATTAGATGTTTCCTCATGTGTAATGCTCTCAACAATGTAACCTGGTCTCAGAAACCCTTGGCAAAGGAAGGCAAATGTACTGAGTGGCAAGCTCAGTCTTTCACAGGTGGTACAGCAAAAAAGTTAAAACTAAGTTTCAGGTAAAAAATTAGTCTTATTTCCATGGATAGTTACAGTCTATTATTGTGATCAAGTCAAAACCTAAAGATCCATTCTTACTGCATTAGGATTTGGATCACAGTGGATAAGTTTTAGATTAGAATCCACAGTAGTACCTTGAATAGGATGTCTGGAAGGAAAAGGAATGACTAATATATAAGGGTTTATTTCAGCTGGAGCTAAAAGGCCTGGTAAGTCTTAAATTTCTTTTTCCCCTGCTCATACTCTAAAGCTGAACCAGCCAAAGATGCATCTTAAATGAGAGTTTGTTCTTCCAGCACCTGAGCACTTTCAAAGTAACAAGAACAAGGTACCAAATTATTTCTGCAGAAGAAATAACTAAATAGACTATGACCTTTCAGCCTGGAAAAGACATGACAGGTCAAGGGAGGACATCACATGATTTGAGGTTTAATATAAAGAATTAATAATAAACTTGCTTTCTCCCCATAAAAAGCTAGGGTGCATAAAATTAGTACACTTTTAAATGAGTCGTCCTTCAACAGTATCCTGGTTTTGGCTGGGATAGAGTTGATTGTCTTCCTAGTAGCTGTTATAGTATTATGTTTTGGATTTAGATATGAGAAGAATGTTGATAACACACTGATGTTTTCAGTCATTGCTAAGTAGCGTTTAGACTAAGTCAAGGATTTTTCAGCTGCTTATGCCCAGCCAGCAAGAAGGCTGGAGGGGCACAAGAAGTTGGCAGGGGACACAGCCAGGACAGCTGACCCAAACTGGCCAACAGGGTATTCCATACCATGTGACATCATGCCCAGTATATAAACTGGGGGAAGTGGAGCTAGGGGGAATCGTCGCTCGGGGACTAACTGGGCATGGGGTCAGCAGGTGGTGAGCAACTGCATTGTGCATCACTTGTATATTACAATCCTTTTATTATTATTGTCATTTTATTATTGTTGATATTATCATTATTAGTTTCTTAATTTCTGTTCTATTAAACTGTTCTTATCTCAACCTGCGAGTTTTACTTTTTTTTTTTCCAATTCTCTCCCCCATCCCACTTCGGGGGTGGGGGAAGTGAGTAAGTGAGCAGCTGCATGGTGCTTAGTTGCTGGCTGAGGTTAAACCACGACAGACAGGCATAAAATGCAAGGCATTTTTTCTCTGCGATAGCTCTGCAGAAAAATTAAAATGAAAATCAGAGGCTATAATACACGCGTCACTGAGAAAAGTGACACACATCCCTTCCTATCTCCCCAGGAACTGCATCAGAGAATGTTGCATTAATGAGGATGCAGATGTTTGAGAACTCCAGATGGAAGCGCTTGTGCGGGCACAGAACTGCTGATGCGCTGTGCCACCAACTTCACAGGTGCCACAGGTGACCTGCATGTACATGATGTCATTATTTTGTCCGGAGCTTCTAGTTAACTTACCTGGACTAACTGTGTTAAAAAAAAAAAAAAAAAAAAAAAAATCTAAGTTACAAGAAATTCTTGAGAAGTCATTCTTATACAGACACAAATTTTTCAGCAAAGGCACAGAAAGTCTGAGGGCAGCCATATTTGCTGTGCATGTATTCAACAGAGCATGTAAACATATTACTGCTGGGGGTGTGTGGGGGGGAGGCAGTAGGGAAATCCTAGGCAAAACTACAGCTCCTTCCCTAGAACCCACTCCATTTAGCAAAACACCACAGTCCCTCCCTTTACTCCATTTTCCCCAAACTTTTAACAAAGATCAGGTTAACACTAATTCTGTTGAAATCCATTCATCAGTACACAACAGTATTAAGCATTTTGACATAATGCAAGTGATTCAGAAGGCAACTCAAAAAAGACAGAAATCATTGATGATAAAAAAGTAATCTTCAAAAAAGGTGAAATGTTAGCTTTGATTTTCACATTCTGAAATATCAGGTTATAAGTGCTCTATAGCTAATTGGAAGAAAACTGAATAGGAACTGGTTAACAACTCAACTAAAGGTCATCTTCAAGAATTCTGAAACCCTTAATAGTTGAGCAATTGGAGCTAGTGTAAACACTTTAAAATTCAGATTCTTTTCTATTGCTTTTGTTATTAATCTGCTATTGTCTACCTGGTAATAAAACCTTTCAGGAAAATTGAGATTTTTCAGAAGTTGAATTTCTAGAAAAACATGAGCGCAGTAAAGAAGAGGAAAGAATGGAAGACAGTGATCAAGAACATGGGGCTGATGATTCTGAGAAAGAGATTGTGTTCCAGCTCTGTTAAGAACAGTTGAGAATTTCATATACAAGAAAATAATTTAAAATGAAAATTTGCAAGCAAAAAATCCCCAGTTTCCTTCTCCCACAAAGGGCTGGGGGGGAAGGATTTTATTTACTTTTGCTCTTAATTATGTCAAAAAGGAAAAAGAATACAGTAACATAAAAAGAATGTACAGCATTCTGCTGGTGTTCCTTTTACAATAATGGCATATAACCATGCCTAATTACCCACAGTCAAAATTTTACTTTTTAAGCTCAAATTTACAGAAAAAGCTCTTAAAAAGGCTTACACTTACAGTTGTTACATATGGCATTAAAAACGGAACACTATCATACTGGAAAATCTTTAAAGTTCATACTATAAAAAAGATGCACTAGTACTTTTGAATTCTCCTCATCCTTAAAATGTGTTCTTACACTTTACTGTTTGATAAGTAGCTACATCTTCCTCTGAATTGAGCACTTGTGTGTTCTTCCACCTTCTTCATCGATGTAGTATCTCAGTGCTCTAGAAATATTAATTTATTTTTTATAAAAAATTCCATTAGGTAAACATTGTTATGTCTTTCTTTAAAGATGGGGAAAATAAGACATCACAGTTAATATTAAAGGATATGTTTTCAGTGGCCCATTAAGATTTCTATAGCCTCACAACCACCAACTATCCCCACACACATACATTCCAGAGAACTTACTATTCCCTGTGTTCACAGCAAACATCTTTGGGGATTTTTTTGTTTGTTTTAATTATGAATTCTCAACATGTTTGCTGTTGTGTTTGGGTGCAAATGTTCTAGCATTTCTAACCATGTTTGGTGATGACAAAAAGGTTGCTAGACAAAATGCTTTCATGAAGGTGACTTCAGAGGGATCTAACAACAACCTGGTTAGTGACATGATACTTCTCCGCACACACCAATTAAAAAATATTTAAAAAAAAATTCACAGAATGGTTTAAATACAATGCCACTTCACAAAATGTGAGGTTTACTGTCCACTCTTATTTTTCATTCCTTTTCACACTGGGATATCAGTCAAGTCACAGCTAGATTCAATTTGACCAATATCAGATATGGATTATAAGGAAGGGGACTTCATCCTCATTTAGCATGGGCATTACTTTATGCCAGGGCAACAAGTGTCCTATAGCTCAAAAGCCCCAGCGTGATTGGATGCATGTTAAGGAACCTGGGCTGCAAATCTTAAGTGTTTTGGCTCCAGAGGTAGAGCCAAGGAATGGTGCTAGCTAGCGTTTCAAGTTTCTAAACCCAAAATTTTGCCAGAAAAGCACAACTACCTCAAAATGCCAAAGGGATTTTAAGGCATCTACTTTCAGTACATAAATACAACTGCTTATGTCATGCAAATGCTGAGCAGTTCACACCTAAGCCTGCTAACACTGGTAAGGCTAGTCATTCTATCATCTGTCTTGCTTTCACACCATTCTCTGGTAGACATGCTTATTTCACATCAAATACTACACAGCCATGAAAAAGCCTCTATTATTAAATAAATTACCCAGTGAATAGGACCTTAACCAGATGGTGATAGGAGTCCAAGATTTGTTTTCCATCTCCTTCCACTGGATTTATACAGAAAATGAGCTCAAGGAGAGCAAGACAGACCACCCTAAAACAACACGGGGTACAGTACTCTCCTGGGATTTCCTCCAAATTGATGGGAGGAAAAAAAAAGTAGCAATGCAATTCTGGTTTTGAAATCTTTTAAGCCTTCTTCCTTTTTGAAATAGGATATTGATTCTTCAGTAACACAAGTAACACAAGTTTAAGACTGTGAACCCTGGCACAACACAGCACTGTAGTTATGAGTTCTAAGAATTTTCTTTCCTTCAGATTTCCAGCAAGCTAACTTAAGTCATCCTTCCTCCTTACTGTGTTGGTGTCTGAAAAATCTACTCCAAGATGCCTACCACACAAGTGACTAAGTATTAAAGTCATTTTTATGAACAATGCTTTGGGGACATATATGAAAAGCTGGTTTAAACAACTTCAAAGTTAGAAACCATGAGAACAGTGATCTTCAGTACTCTAGAATGGCTTACATTGGAAGACCATAATTTTTCTTCTTCATTTATCTGTTTCATTCACTACATGACTTTCAATTTCTGCACCAAGTTACAGCAGAAACCCTGGAGACAACAGCTTCATTAACTGTACAACTCTCATTTCCAAATACCATCCACGCTATGCATTAAGAATCCAGTGAAAGACAGTGTGTGAACATGTAATTAAAGACAATTATAATATATACTCAAAGGGAGAATGGGGGGCAAATTAAAATTGAAGTAGCAGCATGGATTCTGGCATTCCTATCGGATACAAGATTATAACCTACAACAGCTGTGTGAACCAGCAAGAGAGAGAAATGGAGCACACATTTTCTGTTAGTGGATTTCATGGCTACTTGCCAACAACTAACGAAGTCTGAGACTCAGGAATTCTGGATTCCCTTCCAGATTCTTCAAGCAGTTCAAGACCTCTTTTGCACCTGCCTCTCCTAATAAAGCTTATCACTCCCAATTAATCTTCTTGGTTCAATTCCTAGTGGTTTGTTTCCTTCTATATTACGTTCCATATTTCTCACTTCAGCTGGGAATAACAGGCCCATTCTTCACCCATATCCAGGCAACTCATTGTGCTAAGCTTACCTAACTTGATTTCAAATATTAAAGCATATGTTACACAGCCCCACGTCAGTCCAATTGCTTCCTCTGTTGAACATACAGCTCAAGATATGGCTGGATTTCTTTACAGCAAACAAATGTAGCACCTTTCAGGAATCCTAATACTGTTTAAACATTCAGATCAAGTAAAAAGCCAGCCCCAAAAACAAGAGGGTGCAGGAAAATAAAACACAATCTCCTCCCATGTTTACCTTTCATAATTCATACCACATCATCTTATGCAATCAAAAAAAATAGAGAAATACTGAAATTTTTTTTAACTTCACCTGAAAGCATAATGGCACAATAGAGGTAAAATTAGAATCTCAGTCCCCAGACTACAGTAAGCGTCCTTATCAATGCACATGTTTATAGGACTTCTGCTACGTTTAAGCAGCAGCTGCTCCTTGCTGTGTAAAATACTTCATTTACCTGTGTTAGCAACATTCATAAAATACAGACAGGCTCTTACTACAATGCCTGCTACATTAAAAAGTATGTACCCCCCCAAAAATATAAATAGATAAAAGCTAAGAGATCACGCCTGAGGAATGATTACAGAGAAAGGAACAGCATGCCAGGCAGAGGTTTCAGTGTAATTTCACAGAAGCTGAATGAAGACATAATGACTTGAAACAAGTCAAGACTGTTTTTCCAGGAGTCACTGGCAAAGGATAGTACTTATCTGCAATTGTTAATAGTATTGTGAAGCAGCTTGCTATGTTAATGGAGAGCACTGAAGAACAGTGAGGGAGAAAGTTCAGAAGTTCTGACGAACAGGCAATAGAAGCTGGCTTAGTATAAAGGAGCAAGACTTCGACATTGAACAGGACAGCACAGGGAAGAGATCCCTCAGGGACTTTCAAAACCAAAAGCAGGTATGTTTAATCTGATACCATGGGCAGAGACCCATCCTGTAAACAGTTTGTAAATTACAATTGTGACAATTCTAATCCCAGTTTATTTTTCAGTTCAACCAAAAGCTGAACAAATTTATAGACAGCAGTAAACCTAAACACACACAAGTGATCTGGAGAAGGGGGACAAACAATAAATTAACATGCTTTTACTGATGACACTAAGTTTGTTTGAATAAGAAGTACAACGGGCAACTGTGAAGAATTGCAGAGGATCTTAATGAGACTTTGCGACTTGCAGTAAAATGGTGTATGAAATTCAGTACAAGTCATGTGCTACACAGCAAAAATCCTAACTTCATTTTTACATCTATGGAGGCTAGGCTGACTGTCACCATTCAGGAGTGAGGCTCTGGTGTAATGCTAGATAATGCTATGAAAATCAAGCCAATACTCTGGGGTTCTTTTGCCCAAAGCTAATGAAATGCTAGTGATTATTAGGAAAACAACAGAACAAAAGAGAGGTCATCATTAGACCACAGTATAAATTCAGTTTGGCTGCATCTCGAATACTGCGTTAGGTTCTGATCACCTCATCTAAATGGATACAGAAAAAAGGGGGGGGGGGGATTCAAAGAGCAACAGCAATGACAAAATGCATCAGCTTACTCAAGTATTTAAAAGCCATGACTACAAAGTCTACATAGTTGTCAGTGGCACAGAGCGAGCAGTTAAGTATCACTGTATACTCTAATATGTGAGCTAATAGTTACCCAAATGAATTAGTAGAAGACAGGTTTAAAACAAAAGGAAGTGGTTTCCTCACAATAGGTGATAAACCTGCTGTACTCCTTGGCAAAACGTAAGTGAAAACTAAAAATTACACTGGCAACTGGGCAAGTTCATAGAATAACAATCCAATGAGGGTAACTAATTATGTAAAACACCACATCTGGCTCCAGATGTTCACAAAATTAAGATATACAGAGATATTAGGGGTAGTGCCATAAATACTTGTGCTACTCTAGAGACAGAATAATAGTATATGCTCCTCTAGCCTGATTTCAGTCCAGTCACATGTTCTTACGAACCTGGCCTACAAAGTCTGCTATAATTTGGTTGTTAGGAATCCAAAGCAGGATCAAAAGTTTAAGTTGTGTTATCAGCTCCCGTCTCAAACGAAATGTTGACTGCATTGCCACCTCAAACCCAAACTCCCCTAACACTAGCTAGAAATAAAAAAAAATAAACAATTTTCAACTTTTGTAGTTAGCCAGTGTTTGCAAATCATCAAGCACTAGCATTTTTGCGCACCAAACAGCTGCTTTCTTGAAGTCCTTGTCAACAAACAGAACAACTTGCCCTAATCTGGAAAAAATAAAAAAGGAATTTTCAGGTCAAAAAGTTTTACTTGACATACCCAAAAGAGAATATAATTCTATTTGAACTATAAGAAAATGGGGTTTGTCAGTTTTCTTGCTTTTTCTTTTAGAAGCTTTCTTCTTGAAATGAGTACAGAACTGCTCCAAAACATGTTGTTTGTTGAAAGGAAAGCCTAACAAGCCCTCATTCCATGACTACATATTCTTCCACTTGACTATACCTATCTGTATGGCCTGTGCGACATTATCACAGAGAGAACCAGGTATGTTAATCACAAACAGCCAAGTGGAACCTTATGTCATATTATTCGGACAACTGACAACGTGCAAAAGTTCAAACATATTTTCCTTACACATTTAAGTATAGGTCTAAAGACTTATGTCATCTGGACTACTTCAGAAATATTGTGTAGGTTCTCTGGAAAAAATGGAAGGTATAAGATTTCTAAGACAATACAAGATCTCTTTTAAGTCAAAGCTTTATTTAACAATTCCTACATTCCCATCTTCCACATAAAGGTAGCTCAGCTTAGAATCAGGTGGAAAAGTAACACCAAAGTAACATCAAAGTATTGCTTTGATGAATGCTGCATTGTACAACCTACTCTGGACACAGTCAAAGAAACATCCTTGTTGTTATACTTACCTTATGTACAGAAGACATGTTAACTACTTTCCTGTCAAGCAATGATTCCTAAGTGGAAAATTCTTTTTCAACCTGTTGAAGTTATCTTGAAGAACAGAATTCTCAGAAAGATCCATATGGGTCGACAGAAGATGTGGCCAATTAAAAAAATAAACAGAAAAATCAAAGCTTCCTACAGCCACTGTGTTGACTATTCACTTTTCCTACACACTTTCTCTCCATTCTGATTGATTGAAATTGGCTGCAAACATAGACATTAGCAATATCATTGTATTCTTCTTCTCTAGGTAGATATAGAAGGACCATGGTGGTTTGACAAAGTTCTGGAATGAGTTGCTGAAGGAGGACTGCAGGAAGAACTGCATCTCTGCCCTTCAGTTCCAGTTGTGTTGCCAGGTCACATAAAAATATAGGAAAAAAGAATCTCTAAGATATCCTCTGTTAAAGGTTACCACTATCAGCTCAGTATAGCAGAACAACAACTTATGGACACCTCAGAAACAGGTGGGAGAGATCAGTCATAATTTTTCAGACAAATCTGTTACAGTGTATTTCGAATTTAGTAATCATACTTCAGCTAGTATTGTGGTCACAGATTCAGAAAAAAGGGGATACCTACAAACTGCACACTCTTTAAAGATAAAACCTACTTTTAGTAGTTAATGCTTGACTGTATCCCTATCAGTATTACTTCTTGTAATGGATGAACAAAAAAATATTTTTATATCATACCTTAAACTTTGAAAACAGAGAAACCAGAAATAGACTGCAATGGTCCATTTCACTCAGAAAACCTTCCTGCATGCTTCTCACATTTTAACCCTGTTCCTTGCCTCAACTGCTATACCTTCTAGTGGGTTTTCTTTGTTTCAGTCAGCTAAAACAGTCTCTAATTAAGCTAGTTTCTTTCATAGCAAAACCTCCACAATCTTGACAATTGTTCCAGCTATTTTCTGTAGGTATACTACTACAGTAATTTTTTCAGTTGGTATCTTCTAATAATCTCTAATTCAAGAAAGTTCTCCTTTCTTCCTGCTTCAAATTTCTTGATCTAATTCAGTATCTAATATCAAGCAATATGGTTAATTTGTGAAGGATTCACGCCCCCCCCCCCCCGCCGGTACCTCAGCTGTGATCTCTTGAGTATTATCTAATCACAGATGAGTTCTTACTTCAAAGTGAAAAAGGGAAGAGTGTGACCTCTTCCCTGCCTTTTTCAACTGAGACAAATGAGTTCAGTACTCCAAGTTTGGCTTTAAGCCTTACACATGCCATCACTTTTGCTACACAACATAGTCAGAAAATGTTGCACAGGATTTCTTATATGTAAAGTATCTTAGAATTTTTGCTACCTAGATTTAGACATCTAGATTTCTAGTCAATAAACAAAATGTCCCATAAGGGAAGCATTTGAAGCATTGTTCACTGAATTATTCAAAACTATCTGGAACTCTCCATCTCCAAATATTAGTAACAAGCCTGATCGGACAGAACATAGTCAAATTGAAACTATTCTGTTTTCTTGTGAGTATCCTCTGTCAATTAAATCTATAACTATTACCTAAATAGTATAATTAGTCTAAAAATCTTATACATAAATTTTAAGAAACAAATATTTGCTGTGAAAGCTAATTTTGTGCAATTGGACTGATTTTTTTTTCCCCATCATTTTTAGTTCAGTAAAACAACGCTGCACATGCTATTGTGAAGCTGCTCTCCAGTATGCTGTATCCCATCACCAGAGGCTCTGTTATACAGAACTACAGGCTCATCATTTCCCTTGGTGTGACTCACTTAAATTTCAGATGAAGCAGCAAGTCACCAGCTGCCTCCAAGAATCAATTCTGTCAGTATTCACTGCACTTGCCTGACATACTAGTGCCAGCACTACTGATCTAATTTTCACTGCAGCACAGATGTACAGATTGCACAGAGGATGTTATCTGTACCACTGATGAGTAAACATTTCTCTGTATTTCTCAACTATCCTATTTCCACTCACTAACTACTGCTGCAGCGTAACAGCCAACAAAACCAATGTGTCCCTGAGCTTGAAGAAGTACAGCCAATAACTATAGCTGAAATACTGTTTGTTAGTTATCCTTCAGAATTTCAGCATCCACACTGACTGCTACAGCTAAATATTAAGGTTCAAAGTGGTTATACCACCAGTTGAAGTGCTCTGTCTTGGTAGATACCATTCATTATAAATCTTTCACAAGTCTAGATTCTCACCAAGTATTTTCTGTCCCACTGCTTCATGAAAATAGTCTCTCACTCAGCATAATACCATCTTTAACAATATTCTATTTGCAGGAAAGTTCATAACAAAGTCTTATTTTGAAAACTCTTTATAGCTCTGAACTCCTGGCATTTCCTTTACTGATCCCTGTTATTTCAGTTTGCATCATTTATCTTTTTGCATGTAAGAACTTATTTCCAACAATTAAAGCAGCAACTTGGGCTTCTGAACATTGTTCTGAAACAGCCAACATAATTCACCACACCTTGAACAGTTTATTTTCTTCCCCAACTCACACTACTGCTCCTATATTGCTCAATCCTTCTTTCACACCATTTTATTCCTGTTTCAAAATATTTCTGGTAAGTTACAGAAAATAATTTGCATCTTTCCTGTTTTTTCCTTGCTCATTCCCCTCCCCCTCCCTAATACTTCTATATTTCCAGCACTAGTATTGAAAATATATTTGGATTTATTTTTAAATAATTGATCAGAAACATTTAACTGTATTCTACATAAAGACACATGATTAATAGTATTTGTGAGGAATGGTCATACTACAAAATGCAGGTATGAAAAGTCAATTTGTCCAGATACTGTTGCCCAAAAAAAAAAAAAAAAAAACACCAGGAAAAAAAAAAAACCAACCCAAAAAACTCACAACAAAAAAAACTAGAATGAAACAAATGTTACTCTTCCTTTATTTATATTACTGCAACAACAAATTCAAGAACTATCAAGATGTATTATTTTTGAAAAGTTCCTTTATGTCTTGATGCGCTAAAGAGAGAAATTCAGCTTCACCTGGGTCACGACTGACAAGCATGTGAATGTATGCCTTTGAAATGTCTGCTACAGTATTGGTACATCATTCTCCTAAATTTGGAGGTACAGCAAGATTCAGATCCATATTTGTGCTCCTTTAATTTTTTCTTGAAATGTTTATGCAGTAGTCAGGAGACAGCAATAAAACCACATTTTAATCATGTATCATTCAGTTTTCCTGAACATATATTAATATTGTTACCTGTCAGGACACAGAACTGTTTAAAGCTCTAATTTTTCTGTTATAGACTTGATTTGACTTTATTCTCTTCCACTACTTTTATTCTAGCAAAGTATATTTTGTATAATCTACTGTAAGAGAAACTATCTGAAAGTATACATATCAGGAAATTATATGGCAAATATAGTTGCAAGCATCTCAGTAACCCAGCTGTCTCTGAATAATGCTGTACAACAACTGTACACAGCTAAAAACTCAAGAAGTCAATGAATGCACAGAGAGGGCATGCATCCCTCTGCAGAGTAGTAAAGAAACAAACAACTTTACAACATATTAAATAAAGCAGTCAGAGCAACTGAGTCAGTCACAATAAAAGTACAAGGTCTGTATAAAACCCTTCCCTTGATCACTGTGTCCTTGAAAGCAGATTCCTGCTTCCAGTGTGTCAGTTTGGGCAGTTCCCATCTGAGCCACAGCACCTGAAGCGCTCTGTTGGGCCTGCTCCTCAAGCTCAGAAGCACCTCCCTCTTTGGGAGCTCTACCTCCCTTCATCTTCTGTGGTAAGCATAACACGGCACCATCAATAACCTCCACAGCCATCAAGGGATTCATTACATGAAATTTGATTAATTTTGCATACCGGTAAGAAGCTTAGGGCACAAAAAACCCAACACCTTAATTCTATTGTACTAATAGAACCAATTGTACCAAAAACAATTCTATTGTTTTAATACTATTGCGTTCAAGAAATACAAGTACACATACTTTGTTACAGGTTTCAAATGTATGTTCTTTGGGTAGTTTAAAGAGAAGACAGAAACAGTTTGTCCTTTCTTACACCAACATGTCTGTACAATTTACAGAAAACATTTCTCCATCCTACCACGAATTTGGGGAAGTTCAAGAGTTTATCAGAACAAAATCACTTTTACACAAGTGTACACAAATCTGTTTCAGTGAGTGTAAACTTCTTTGTGGTTAAATTTGCTGATGTGTTTCTTGAGTGAGCTAAACTGAAACACTTGGGTTTAAATTGACTTAAGACACAAAGATGTGTGCTCCTATGAAGCAACATCTGCTTAAAAAAAAAAAAAAAAAACACACATTGAAATTCAGCCAAATTAGGTTTTGTGAGTGAAAAATGATTGAACCTCACCAGCTACCATTTGTCTCTGAATTTCTTCTATCTCCATCATTCTCCTCCATCAAATACAGATGTCTGCTGCACCGAGCTTCAGCTCTGAAGCTGCTGCTATATGCAATAGCACAAGCTATCCTTTGTAATGTTCATAAATTTGCAATAGATCCTAGAATCACTCAATCCCCTCAGCCTCAGCCCACAAATGCAGCATACAAATTTCAAGATAAATCTCATTAAAAGAGCTACAAGCTGAAGATGACCATTCATTCACCACATCAAAACCAAATTCAGTGTTGCTTTTCTGATACATGTACGCTACTGGTTATGTGGATATGGATAAAGACTTGAAAGCTATTTTTATTGAGGCTTTTCCTGTATTAATTAGGTAGTTTGGATTATTAGACCATTAAAAAAATTAACAGGACTAGCAATAAATGCTTGGCCCTGTATACATATGGTGGGTTCCCTCTTGCCCATAACAAGAGGGGGCATAACAGAAGTAGGAAAATAAATACTTTTCAATTTCAACATAACGCGGGTACTTTTGAAAGCTTCATTTGGGATTCATGTTTCAGGGCAAAACACCACAGATAAGCACAACAGCTGTACGAAGGTGATAGTTAAGGATATCTGCTGTTCACTGCAAAGCTTGAAATGGAATATCCATGGAAGAGCTCTCACCCCCCCAGCCTGCCTTTGGAAGATAGGAGTTAGAAGTGGTGTAGTTACGTAGCAAAAGCAAACTCCAACTTACTGAGAGAGGTGTACCTTCTGTCACGATATCAGTTCTTGACATGAAGTTTAGACAGAGGTAAAATTTTAAAGATTTATGAACTGTATCAGATTGTCAGTTATGCATTCACTAAACTAGAAAGTTGTAATCATGTAGTAATTGCTTTTTTTTTCCTTAAGGCTTAAGTCTATTTCAGGATTCAAATAACTATTAAAAAAAAAAAAAAATCCATATAACTAAGTACTAGGACAGCAACTGAAGAAACCAAATCAGATTCTCAGGTAGAATTCAGCATCTAAGTTAGACCTGCATTCTACCAGCACAACTAAATTTTTGAACTAATTCAGACAAAAGCAGTATCAAAGAGTACAAAAAAAAAAGGAAAACCCACCACCTCAGGTCAACGAAACATGAAACAGTCATCTCATCGTTCGTGCTGTCTTGTAATGCTGTCTTTTAGACCTTTTTTTAAAAAATACCCCCAAACTAGAAGCCCTTTCTGCTTAAAAAGGCTGTAGCCACTAACAGGCAGGAAAAATTAAAGTGTCTCTTATCGCTTGAATTTTATCACATTTCAGATTGAACCATAAAAGACATTCACTGCTAAATTTAACATTCTGCTTCTTCTGAAGTCAAAAGATGGTTCAAAAACTGCAAGAAGATAAATGGGGCTATCCTCTCCACATTAAGGCAAATGTGTTTAACAGCCCTTTGTATACATGAGGTAATAACATCTTAACATGTATTTGGTAGGAAAGAACTTAATGTTCCGCACTATCTCTGTGTTCCACTTACTGATCATTCCAACAAAACCTCAGCAAGAACCTCTCTCTGATAAGGAAAAAAAAAATTATAATGTGCTAAATAGATCTACTCACTATTTATACTTCAGGAATGCTGTAAATACTGTTAGCAAGACTGCAGATTAACATCAAACACATGGCTCTTCGCAGAGGGTTACATTTCACAGCTCTTAACAAGAATCACCAAACTCATCAAGAGAAAAGAAAATTATGTTATTTAATTTTTCTTTAAAATAAAGTTCCTTAAGGAGCTACCTAGGTACCATAAACAGCAACATGAATTGTGGAAGCCTGTAACCTGAATACATTCTTACAGCAGCTGATGCTCCACGCTATTTAACATAAAACATTAGACACATTTGGGAGTACTTCCCAAACAGCATGGTTCCTTCTCAGATAGCAGCCTACCTGCTTTCATGGAGTTCAAAATTAACAAAGTTCCCATTAATTCAGTAAGGACTGCAGATAACCCAGCAGAGTCTCTGCCCAAAATTTATTTATCAAACCATCCCATCTCAAATTTAGATAAACTTGGGAAATTCCAGCAAACATCTCCTCAGTAATGCCAGCTACTACAAATACATTCACTCCATATTTCAGTACAAAGGTCTGTCAAACTTAACCATCAAGACAGATGGCTCAACCATTAGCCAGGATTGACCCAAAATATCCAAAATGCCCTCCAAAGCTTCTGTGCAAACGTGGTAATAAACCATTACAAACTTTTGTCACAAAACTACTTTTTTAGGACAAAATTAATCAGAGGAACACTTCTAGGATTCCTATTTATGGAGGTAGACAGACTTGTAATGACTACCAGTACCAAGTATATTTTATTTTCATGATTTCAGCTTCCAGTCCAAATAAAATATATTTTAATGACCTTTTCTTCAGGAACTGAAATCCACATCTTATTGCTCATTTATGCAAAGAACACCCCAAAACCTGAAAATCCTCTCAAGTCTGCATTTCTCTCCAAGAGGAGGGCTGACAGAAGAGTGACAAATATATTCTTATTAACTACAGTTCGTATACTTGACCAAAAGATCAAACAAACATTTTAAGCAATTCAGTAATATTTTGGGGGGGGGGGGGAAAAAAAAAAGTTATTTGAAGAACTTAAAGGAAAAATTCTATTCATCTAAAGAAGTCCTCTAACACAGACAATGTTAGTTCTACATTTACAGAAGTACAAGGCTGGTTCTGTTACCCAGCAAGTCTGTTGCTGGCACAAAGCAAACAAGTTTTAAAATCAGTGAAAGCAATGAATGAAGTATAAGACATAAGAAAAGATGTATGCCTCTGGTTTTGCTCAAGGCTGGAAATGAGGCAGAATACATGAAAATCCTTTAGAAGTGCTGTTTATTGAAAGTCTGACCATTTTTTCTTTCCTTTGGCTTTTTTTCCATTAGTAGTTACTAGTAAGTTAATCTGTATTTTCCTGCATCACCCAGTTAGTCATTTTTACAAAATCTGATAAAAATTGTATGCATGATTAAAATATTTATCCATACATTCGTTTTCCCACCAAGGTATTAGTAATTCTGAAAACACAGTTCACATTAAATTATAAAATATTAACCTGTATTACTTCCAGTTAAGTAGCTTTTAGACTCAGCCAAAAATAAATGCTTATTTCTCAACTACCTGTCAAAGTTATACAACTGCTAGTTTATATTAACTGTATAAGCATAGTTGTATAAGTTACCTGACAAAAACAGCAACATGTCAAGAATCTTTAAAGATATTGGCTCCATTATTTCAAATGCTCTAACAAAATTCATTTTAAACAACCTGAAAATTACAAAAAATGTAATACGTTTAACATTCCCTAATGACTTCGTAAGCCTTAGAAAGTCAGTGTGCATGTCAGCTCTCCAGAACTACTCACAAACAAGAGAGACCTTTCACACTAAGGAGCTTGTTTCAAATCCCAGCACTGACAATCTGCCAGAATTGAAAACAGCAGGACAAATAATAATTGGGTATCTGTTTGCATATTAATGACCAATATTCTATCTGCAAAAATGAAACCATGTTATTTCAATCCCAATGGTAGATAAAGATATACTATGTTTAAAGCCTGACAATTTTAGCAGCTGCAGAACAGCACAAACACTGCAGACACTATGGAGCATGCCAAAACAGCGTTCTGACTGGCACTGTTGAAGATTACTTCAGAAGCTCATAAAACATTCCTAGATAACGACATATTTTCTTTCTGCAAATTCAAACTGCTGGTTCTCACCAATACACAGTTTTGCCAGTGCCAAGTTAAAGAACTCCTACGCATGATCATAGGAAACCTCTGCTTTCATTGTTCTAGTCAGAAGGAGTAAACAAATGAAAGTGAACACACACACTTGTGTTTACCTTCCACAAACTAGGCCTTTAATATTTGCATTTCTTCAGAGAGAGTGTCCACATTTGTATAACACATCCCAACATTTCAGTAACAAGAGTATTCTATGGAGTATACGATATAGTTTTCTCCCAATAAGAGCAAGAAGCTTCATCAATAAATACTAAAAACAAAACAAACATTAATTTGAAAAGAATCTAAACTTGATCTGTAAACAGGTACTCTTTAATTAAAGCTACATGTACTAACAGTATTAGATCAAGGCAGACAGCACACAGTTTCTTTTGTTATGGATTGCAGGGAGAGGTGTCCTGTTTATGGCAAGTTTCACTGATGTTTCCAGAGTTGAGAGAAGGATGCCTACCAAGGAATCTCCCTGTTAAGTTAAATCCAGAGCAAAACCTAAAGCATATTAACCATCAGGAAAGTACCTGCCAACTGCTATCATCTCTCTGACCTTGAGTAAACATGGCAGGAGAAAAAGACAATGAAGTTATGGGCCTTCACATGGTATCCAAAGCAACTAATTCCTTAATTTCCGTTCTATCATGTTGAGGCCATAAAGGCTATTACTTAAAGCTAAATAAATGGTATTTTGCCTTTCCATAATTTTGTATATTATGAGTGGTTTCAGAGGAACCAGTGGATGGATATAACTAACAGCATTTTAGCAGAGTTTCTTTGAAACTTTGGCAAATTCCTCTTTCATGGCTTTTTTTTTTGACTGATTTATGACCAAGAGAGCAAATAGACAAAAGGGCCTCCTTTCAGACTGTAGAAACTACCATTCTCATTAGGTTGCAATAGGTATTCTTTCCCACTTATTCAGAGAGAGTAATGTTAAGTTTGAAATAGGCATTTCACCTTTTCTGTGGGAAACACTCAATTATCTCTTGCTTCTACCATAAATATATCTTGTCCTGCAACTATTTTAGTTTTGATGACATAAGGAAGTTCATCACCACCTCTCCCCCCTATTCTTCATAATGAAGAGTGGGTAAAGAATCCATAATATTATCTAAAGCGTTATTCAGCACACCAGAAAAGCCTGCATTTCACTGGACGTGATACAAATTAATCTGTCAGTAAGGGATGACATTGAGGGTGCAGAAACTGAAGTCTAGTTACTTTAGAATTCCTTCTGTCTATGCATAGCCAATGCATGCATCAAATTATTTAGCCACAACCAATATACTATGCATAATCTACAGAATAATTTTCATAGTGGAAAAAATGCAAATGATGTAGGATCAAACTGTAAAAGAGTAAGTTACTTAGGATAAGATCTATTGCATTCAGTTGTATTTTTCACACATTAACATAAGTAACAGCTATAAAACAAGTATTTGAAAATATTTTTGGTGAAATAAGAGGGTCTGGCTATGATAAACTGGATTTAGATTATCATCCTGTCCCTTGCAACTTTTCCTTCCCTCAGTACATGGTAACCTATTAGGAAACCGTGGTCACTGAAAGAATAGCAAAAACATATAAGGACTGATGCAGACAAGTAATAAAATCCATTGATTCCTTTCACATGCATATTAGCATTCCAAACAGAGCACAGGAATCCTCAACATGAGCTGTTATGTTTTTATAATCCTGTAAAAGAAAGCAGTCACCATTTCAAGTCTTTCCAAATGCTCAGTTTATAACCAAATATGTCAAATATCTTATCAAATCTTCCAGCTCTACATGAAAATTCTTCTCAACAGTGCATACAGCAAGTAGAACAAAGACAACAGTTGGGAGTGCAAAGGTTTTTTGTTTGTTTGTTTTCTCAAGGTGCTAATTTTTTCCTCATATATATATATTTTTTTTTTCTCTCTGCAAATTAAGCTTATGATCTAAAAGCTAGGAATCAAAAGGCTCAGATTTTTAAATCAGACCTTCTTACAAACATCTGCTTAGAGAAAAAGGTTTTAGTTGTTTGACATGACTCAAGTTTTCAAAAGAAGATAGTAACATTTGCTTTGCAAGGTGAACAAAGTACAGAGTTTGGTAACATCATTTTGATTTTTGGAGAGCCAGAAAGGTAAGTTAAAAATTAAGAAAATTGGCCTTAAAGCCTTTGGAAGGTCCAATTACTGTGGAAACAGAACACAGCAAAGGTACTGCAACAGCGTAACTGTGGGATCAGAGTCAGATTAAGACGCTTAGCAATTGAAATAAAATGCGTCTTTCAACATAAGTCAGGACATCAATGTAGTTCCTTAAAACCAGGATATTTTAAATGGATTATATTTTCAGTCACATTATATCTGGGAAAAAACAAAGCAAATTCATGTCATAGCAAAAATGTATTTGTAATCTATAGGACCTTTGACTATTCTTGAAAAGCTACTTCCTTTCCAAAAGGCAAACTGATAAAAGACAAAAATGGGTATTAATTGTGGTATTTACATGATGATGCAGGTGATGCTCTTTAGTAACTGGATTTAGATGACTAACTCATTTCATGTAGGCCATTGGACAGATGGTCACAACTTCAATCATGTCCAGCCTCATGGCAGTTCAAACTCATGACCAAGAGGTAAAAAGCTTTGCATGCCATTATTAATCTCCATGCCATCTGTTCTCTGTAAATGGAGACACACTAGGACAATTCCCAACATATTTTTTATGATAATATTTATTTCAGATCTTTTCAGGAGCTTACTATTTACCCCATCAAGTTCTCATTTGGCAAACATTAATCTTTCTCATTTGAATTGGGTAAGAAACCACATGAGTCACTTCTATTTAACAAACTTTAGCTGATATAGCACCCTAAAACCAAATTACCTTTTGCATGCTTTAGTTAATAAGTATGTATTGCTCAAGAGTTTCCTCAGAATTTTTTTTTTTTAAAAAAGCACATCAAAACATGTATCTTATGTATGTACACGGAAGGAGTGTTTTGGCTTCACCTATCATAGTAATGGAATTCAAAAGCCAAAAAGTTGAAGTTAGAAAATTTTGCTGACCTCATGGGTGAGCTACATTTGAACACAGAAATTCTGAAAATGCTTTAGCAGAGAAATAATTGAAATTAAACATTTGTGCTGAATATTCTCAACAGCACACATGGATTTCAACTTCCTAGACATGATGAGCTGACCATAGTCAGCTGCCAGACACCACCCAGCTGCTCTCTCACTCCCCCTTCTCATCAGTGGAAGAAAGGGGGGAGAAGATAAGACAGAAAAGCTTGTGGGTCAGGACAAAGACAGGAAGATCACTTACCAATTACCATCACAGGCAAAACAGACTTCACTTGGGGAAAATAAATTTAATTTATTGCCAATTAAAATAGAGTGGCATAGTGAGAAACAAAGAGAAAAACTAAAACACATTCCCTCCTCACTGCACACCTTTGTTCCTTCATTTCTGGTTCCTCTATCTTCTTCCTCTCTGAGCAGCATAGACAGCAGTTAATGGTCAGCCCTCAGCTCCTCTTTACTGTTCCTTCCTCCTCACACTTCTCCCCTGCTCCAGTGTTGGCCCATCCCACGGGCTGCAGTATGGGTATTTGTTCTGGCACGGTCCTCTCCACAGGCTGCCAGGAAATACCTGCCCCACAGCAGTCTCTTAGCAGCTGCAGAGGAACCCCTGCTCTGGCGCCCGGATGACCTCTTCCCCCCTCCTCCTTCCCTCCCCTCAGGGCTCGCAGGGCTGTTTCTCACGCCTTTCCCCCTCATTCCTCTCTGTCCAGCGTTTTGCCCTTTCTCACACAGGCTTTCCCCGCGGCTCCGCCGTGGTGGCTGCGGGGCTGAGCCGTGCCCTGCGGTGGGTCGGTCGGAGCCGGCTGGAACCGGCTGTGTCCGGCTCGGGGCAGCCCCGGCCTCTCCTCACAGAGGCCCCGCAGCCCCCCCTGCCAGCGCCTGGGCACCTGCACCTGGTAGAGCAGTTAAGATTCTGATGTCACCAGCTCAATCTGGACTTCATTTTCTTTTTTCTTTAATATTTAAAACTCTTCTCAACAAGAACGAAGCTATTTTTAAAGTGCAATGCTAGTTGTTTCCCTTTTTCATTTTTATTTCTCCGCAAGCTTCCCTAGTAGTGAACAATTAGTACCTTGCTGCATGATGAGGAAAAAAGTTTTGTGGTCATGCCACCTCTAAATCTGAAGCGTGACAGAAGTATGAGATGTAAGATGTTGTCCTATCTACAGGCAAGCACAGCCGCCTGCCTCCCCCCTTCCCGAGAGGCAGGGCCCGCTGTGCAAGGCAGCGAGTGCCCGGCCTGTCAGCTTCAGTTCTCCAAATGACTCAAGGACGTAAGCGGGCAAAGGGGTTGCAGGGTGGCTATAATGTGCACAGGCTCGTTTGAACTAAATACTCTAGTAACTGAGGTTTTAACTCCACACACCCTTTTCCTTTCTCCTGCTGGCAGTGATCTGAAGTCCTGATAAAGCAGGCTGACAGATCAAGTGCCATACTCCATGGATGCTGGCAGCAAATGCAGAGCTAGAGCTTTTAGGAACACACAAGCGAGTACCACTCCTAGGTCTGGACAAGCATTCAAATGAGGAAGGATTCTCATTCCATGGTTGCGTTTTGCTCTTTTCGTTTCCTGTCATTCCTTGGAAAGTTATTTTTCCAACATACCAAAAGCACTAAGAAATAACAGGCCACTTTAAGAACGGGCAGAAGCCAAAAAAAAAAAAAAAACCCCAAAAAAACCCCCAAACAAACAAAACCAAAAAACCAACCAAACAAAACCAAAAAACCAACCAAACAAACAAAACCAAAAAACCAAACAAAACCAAAAAACCCACACACACAGAACCATGCATCCAATACAAAAAGGGTAAAAGCTCCCCACTGAGAAGCAGCTGAGAAGGGACAAAGATGTTTTCTTGGGTTTTTATCACAGAAAGCAAATTACCTCACTATGACAAAAGCAACTGTCCAATATCAATCAACAACTTAAGTAAAATGTATCTCTGATGACTGCAATATGCTTTGCCCACACACCATCCAATAATACTGAACTGAGAAGGCAAGGAAACTATAAAGCAAGACCTTAAACTTCAATGAATACACCTGTTCCCCAACTAAACTTGCCAATTCTACCTTAAAGCCCCTGACATCTTTTGCCTTACCATCTTCTCAAGAGATCATTTTCATTGAGAGCACCTGCATGGAATGATGAAGCCAATGCCATCTTGCTTATACGAGAAAGTGGGGAAAAAAAAGCATTGCCAAAAAGAGCAGAAGTGGTAGAACAGTGTGAAGAAAAATAAACACCCCACACACTGAGCTTTAGTTCCCTATAAAGAGAACTAAGTATAATAAGTTTTCATTGAGTTTGAGTGAAGCAATATGAAATGTAACTACCTGTCACTCGAATTCTTTCATTTTAGGTTAGAGTTTTGTTTTTCAGAAAAGCTAATACAAAAGATAAACATCAACAATATGTATGTAAAATCTAGACATATTGTCACAACTTCTACTCCTTTTTTGGAATGGGCAATACAGCTTCTTGCAAAAAGCTGTATTTAAATCACTTTTCATAATGTTTTAGGAACAACAGGTATTTTCCAAAATGCTGACAAATACAGAAAAAGACGTGGCCATGATACAGACCAGGGGCTACAGTGCTGCTACACAGTCAGATGACCTATTATACAGCTGTCTTACTAGGCAGGAGGAATGTAGAAGACAACCAACACTACATCCTCATTAATCCACCCTCATATTGTCACTTGATCACCCAAGCAGGACCTATGGAAACGGTGAGCCTACTTATGATCTGCCTTTATGTTACAGCTTCAAGTATTCATATCTGGAGTTCCAACATAATGATTCTATTTTCTAATAAGTAGTGTGCACTGCATACTCTCACAGTAGATACACTTCTGGTTCAGAGTCTGTGACAACCTTTTATACAAACAAAAATAGTTTGGGGGTTTTTTTTGTGCCTTCCTGCCCTCCCTCCCCCCACTTCATTTTGTTTTTAAAGACTTTCCCCCACTATTATAGTCACAGCAGATCTTTCTTGTTCCTACCCTCACAGAACTCTCCTATACAGAATCACAGAGGCTACTAACAGGCTAAGAAAAACAACATACCTTATTTTTTGATGTATGTTCAGACCTAGCAACTCTACCAATACAATTTATTCCAGCAGTTTTAGCAAGCTACCACCTTTTGGAAAATATCTGGCCACAAATGAGCAAATGACCGCCATGCATGATGTTAGCATCTGTGCTACATATTGAACCTAGAACTTGTGGACATGCTTGTGAAACTCTGTTCTCCAAGTAGGCAACACAGAACAACTTAACCAAAACTCTTACCTCCTCCTTAGTGCTTCCAAAACTGTCTCTGAAAAAAAGCCACAGGTCAAATATACAGCACAAGGGCTATAGCTTATATTCCTTCAGTATACCCACTGAATTACAAGTCTGTTTGAAAACAATCATCAGCAATCTCACTTCCCATCTTCAAAGGGAATTTTCTGTCTCCAAATGTTTTTCAAACCATACATCCTATCTAAACTTTTGATCAAGAGTAGAGCTGTATTTAGTATTTTGCATACAAATACAAATCTTCAAATCAACTGCACATGGGAAGGCTCCAGTCAGTAATATAGATTATCAGAAAGCCAGAAAGAAATATGGGGAACACATGAGTCCAGATGGACATTAAAGACTTTTTCAAGAACAGACAGACAGGAGTGCAAGAACACCTCTGTGTGATATGACTAGTTGGCAGAAGAGGCAATGTAGACAGTACTAGAAGCTGGATTGTCAACAGTTTATTACAATCAGTTTTCATGGCAAAACATATACTCTTCACCTGGCCTAAGCTTATTTCCAAGAAGATGGGTACAGATGTACATGGAAAAGTATCTTCACCAGCAAATCTTTAAGGGCAGACAAGCCACAAAGCTAAACTGGGAAAGGAATGAAAAAGGTAGGAAGGCTGATGGTTTCAATTACAGCCAGCTATAAAAAAAAAAAAAAAAAAATGGTAGGAGACTATCTGATAAACTTAAAGTAGTAACACTTTCACCAAAAGAAGCAATAAACACAAGTTCAAAACCAAGGATGCCTGAAAGTGAACCTCATTTTAAATGCTGCGTGTATTAGCTGGTCCTAGGCTTCTAAGCTATGAATTAATTACAATTTGAAGAAAGTTAACTCTGCTAGCAAGCAGCACTTTAGGTTTCCACCTGGTTTTGAGAACATGAACCAGCAGCTACTGTTGTTGTCTTCAGTTTGATGTTTAAACTTACATTTTCCAAGGACTCCATGACAGAAGCATCATATCATTTCAGAGAAGACTGAAACCCCTTTTGGTTTTTTTTAAAAAAAAAAAAAAAAAAAAAAAAAAAACACAAAAACCACTACCAAAATACCCACACCAACAAAGTAACATAGTTTACATATCTTATCTCTCCATTAGTATAATATGAAAACATCCAGATGTTCTAATTCCTTCCATTACTCAGTAAGATGCAATACAAAATCCTAGCTACTACCCTGTTTAACACTGCTTTCAAGTAACTGAACAATTTTTCGGTTTCTATAAAGTCTGCAAATTCCAGCTCCCCAATCCTGCTTTTAGTCCAAAGAGGCAATACTATCATCACTGCTAGACTGAATAGTAAAAGGCAAAGCTTCTCTCAGGACAGCAATTTAAAAGCACAGAAGGAACATGCAAATAGACTTGAGGACATAACGTCCCATTATCAATGCATAGTGCAGCATACGCAGCCCTGCTTCAGGGGAGATCATCACATCCTAGCATCTACACTGGCTCATTCTTCAGGCTATGCCTGCACCTGCAGTGTCTTTGCTGATGTATACTAACAAGTCTGATGCCCAAAAAAGTAAATGCTCTTAATAGATTTAGAATCTGAACAAACTGATAGACTTGACCAGAAAACAACACCATGATGTTCTAGGGAAAAGATGCAAATCTAAATAAGACTAGTTTTGGATGGTGCCTACATCATAGTCTTAAGGACTGGAATTATATAGCCTAACCCAAGTCACTGAACTTAAAATATTACTAACTAACATGGAATGGGTTGTGACATCACGGAGATCAGACTAGGTGATTTAGTGTTCCCCTTCCAGTCTGAAGCTCTCTGCAACCACACATCTGGTTACCTAAATGACATGGCTGGCTAAGGGAACTTGAAACAGGCCAGTTTCATAGAGCTGCAGACAAAACAGCTTGTAGCATGCCAAATACCATGGTAGGGATACCCACTAGAATAAATGAAACTAAAGTTTTCCAGCAATTAATCTTTTCCAATTCAGACTTGGTAAATACTAAAGCACATTATGAACACTTAAGTAATTGTAACTTTCTTCCTGTTGCATGTTTGGCAGATCTTCTTCTGGAAACACCCACTCCTCCTGTTCTATCCACTAATTGTGGGAAGAGACAGAAGCAATATTTCATCTTACACAGGTAGGATGGGTGATGTCTACATGCAGAGCCTGACAGAGACTGTGCTTAAGTTTAGCAGTCTAGATAATTACAACTACCAAATGGCCAAGGTTATTTGTTACTTAAGAGACAAGGCTTCATAAAACCTGTTCAGACACAGGGTGAGGGCGCAGGAAACAGAAGAGATGGTCATAATGTCCATTCAAAATCTGTGGCATAAAGCATTAGGAAAAAAAACCCTATAGTTACCATGTATGAAATCAAGTTTTTCAAGCAGAATTACCAGTAAAATTTAGGTCCGATAATCTTCTTTTTAATTTTACATTAACATGTAAACTCAGGTTTTATTTTCTATACTTCTATTTCTTGAGCCTAACAACTGAAATGGTATTTGTATTTCCATTTAAATTGGTCTTGGTCTATGCTTAATTCTGACCTGTTTGAGAAAAAAGAATCCCCCAGAACTAAAGAGTAAAAGTGTAAAATATTGTCAGCCAGCCAAAACAAAAGGCAAATAAACTATGCTTAGAAAAATCTTAGACTTCATTTCATTTTACATGACACAATGAACCTTCAGGCTGTAAAACATGACAATAATTTCTTTTTTTGTAGAATAGCTACTTTAACAACACTTTATCTTACCCTAAAAAGGTCACTCCCATTAATACTGAGGAACCAGACACAAAATCCATCCTGTATTAGGCAAGAAAAATGATTTTGCAACTCACTGGATGCTATGAACTAAACCACTATAAACTACACATCACATGATCTCTAAGTTCTCTTCAGACTGTATATAACTCATGATACCTACCGAAAGGAAACCAGACGCATCATGTTTAACATCTTTATCCATGGCCTTGAAGAGGTTAGGAAGTGCATTCTCATCAGGTTTCATGACTGGCTATAAGGACAATCTTCCTCCTCATGAGGGCAGGCAGGCAGCGGTGCAGATTGCCCAGAAAGCCTATGCAATCTCAGTCCTTGGAGGCTTTTGAGACCCTACTGGATCAAGACCTGAGCAACCTGGTCTGACCTTGCAGCTGATCCTGCTTTGAGAGTAGTAGAATGGATTAAAAACCTCCCAAGGTCCCTTCCAACTGGAAGTATCCTATAGAATAATAGAATCATTTAGGTTGGAAAAGACCTTCAAGATCATCGAGTCCAATCCTGTGCTGAAATTTTAGAAATGGCATGTATAAAATCTTTTTCTCAATTGAATATCATCTATCCATTAACTTGCAGTTAAAGCTCTTGCAATACCTGGAAGCAGGACATTTTAAGTATGAGCAGATACAGTTAATTTCTTATGTTGGGAGTATTAAATAAACTGAAATTACTTACTAACTGAAGGAGGTGACATTCTCTCTGAGTTAGTCTCATTCAAGTGGTGAAAAATGATAGCATTCCTTCAAAATGGATCATGAACAAGAATTATTTACTTGCCTCCTTTTTATATTTTCTAAATTTAGATTTTTTTTTTAAATCAAAGTATTTGCAAATAAATATAACAAGGCCAACTTAAACTTCAGATTTCCCAAACCTTAAAAATCAATTAAAGTAGTTTTTGTAATTAAACAGATTACAGTAGAAACATCTGCTTCAACTGGATGTTTTCCAAAGTATTTACAATTCAAATTTGGCTGCATTGTTAAAAAAAACAGAAATAATAAAGAAAAAAAACAAACCAGTAATCAGAGGAGAACATGACCAAGTCTTTACTTATGCCTGAGCAAATGAAAAGCTAATTTAACTGCAAGAAGGTATTAGCTGTCAAAATAACATCTTCAGCTGATGTTTGAAGTTCAAAACTGTCAGCTGCCCTTTCCAGAGAAAAATTAAGTATTTCTTCAAAATTTCAAAGAGCAGAAAGAAATAAAATTATAAGGTGAAATGTAAGCCATTATCATATTTCAAAAGTATTGATATGGCAGATAATCCCCTTTCAGACGGCCTCCTCTGTCCCCATTACTTTGTAATTTCACATTGACAGGACCTGAAGGAAGTAACCCCATCTCTCCCTACATTTCCATATTGCTTATTTCTGCTGCTGTGCCATCTATACTCTTACTTCTGGCCTCTGGACTGTGGAAGGGATCCAAACACAGAATAACCATGTTATGATATATACACTTTTTCTGGCCTCGTTGTCAGAGCAGTAACCAGAAATTGTTCAGGAAAAAACCCTGCACTTAGATAAAATGAACATGGGGTTTTGAGTGTAGTTAAAAAAAAAAAAAAAAAAAGCCAGCTTTATAGATAATATTTTGCAAGATTTCATGTTATATTTGAACTTGCTATATATCTGGATGGCATTTGGTCTTCCAATGAATGTGAGAAAACAAGAAACAGACAAATCTTTACACAGGTAAAGCACATACACAAAGTAGTCAATTTTCTCATCCAACATTTGATGCTCAAATATTTCAGTCATCATGCTTATACAGTCTAACATATCTAAAACAAGTATCTTGAAATCAAAGAAACTACTGAAACAAACAGCAATGATAGGTTTTAAAGACCTCCAGAGAAATATTCAAGCCAAAGGGAAGAACTGTACGGGTAACCATGCAGTTAAACTCAGCACAGACGGAGATACAATCTTCAAAGACAGTAACTTATACCGCAACACTACAATGATAACCAAACACGAATATCTAATAAATATGAAATAATTTCATATAAGATAGTTTTTCTCCAAGGCAAAGGCTGCCAGATTCTAAACTTAAGTGTAAAAAAACCCTGAACCCTGTACCAAATTCAAATATGCATCTAAATGAGGCTCAGGAGCAACAAGAGACATATATAAGTCATAATTACGTATTTACAATATTAATACGTTTGAAGGTCTGAGATAATTATGATCTATAGCTCTCGCTACACAAATGAAGCCATCTGTATTACCGCACGCCTCCATGCGTATTCCGAATTGTACAAGATTTTACTACACACGTACTGAAACACCCACCATTAAAGAGGTAAGTTTAATAAACTTAAGAGAAACACAAGAAAATCATACATGAAGTAATATATATATGTATATAAGCAAGATATAACTTTATTCAGCACTGACTGTACATAGATTTTACTTACTGTCTGAAATAATGGCTGCCATTACTTTAAACCTAGAGTTTGTAGAGCAAAAATATTTGGCAATATAATACAGTATTTTCAGAATCCCTATCTCCGATTACATAAAAATAAAAATTTAGATTTCCTTGAGACAAGATTTCTCTACAGCTGTAAGGAGGAAGAAAAGAGGGTAGGTGAGAGTAAAAAGGAGTTGATATAATAAACTAAGAGAGTTCTTTGCATCTTAGTGCATAATAAAAGAATTCATTCTTTCATTTCCTACTGAAGTCTTCTGAATCTTCCATTGGCCTTTTATCAGACTGTCAAAATTTAGTTTGGTGAGTGACTGGTAGCAATACTAGTTTAACATCAGTTCCTGCTGGCAACAGAATCCTTAATAATTGGTACAGATTAACTTCAGGCAGCAGAGACAGCAATGCAAAGAGAAGCTCTGATGACTACACACGGAAGAAAAACAAATAAGGAGAAGTATGCCTGCTATTGTAAGTAATCCATTTTAAGTAATCCAACTTAAAGGTGGACAAAGACAGTGAGAAAGGGACATGAATTGCAATAGGTTACTAAGCACTTAAAAGCAGAACTGTTTTTGTGATAGACTAGTTTTTACAAGTAGAAACAGACCTTCCTTAACGTTGCAGTGGGTTTTAATGCTATTGCATATTTGCTTTAAAACAATTCTTTTCAGAATAATTATGTTTATTCTCAGTTCATGATTTATTCATTTCCTCTATTTCAGGCAAAAAACTGTGTCATATGACAGAATTTTTGAAACAAAGTGAACTTCTCTTCAGTTATAGTTAATTCTTATGGCAGTTTTATGACATTCTTCCAAACTTCATTCTTTTCAAAAAGATCAACAATGACCTAAACACAAGGCTCAATTTCTGAGGGCATCTACCTTAAGAAATGGTACTGCTAGAGGGTTGTACTAACCTAGACTGATCTATTACCTTTAAGACCAACATAAGGAGCTTGCTCAGTTTACAAGAAAAGATTAAGTTATTTTTAGCTTGCAATCCCACAAACTTAAACCTGGATATTCAGTTAGTAGTACTCTGCATTATTCACAGTAAAAAGTTCTTACAGAGAAACTACTTTCCTGCTGCTGCCTGTGAAACCTCACTCTACAGTGAGCTTCAAACGCAACTCAACAAGCACGCCAGTAATGCTCACATTCAACTGGTAACAGACATAAAAAGCTGTTTACACAGACACAGCTTTTAGTTGGCAGAGAGAGCAGTATCACAGAAGCAGCCAGGGAAGAATCTTGGTACCAAGATGAAGTAGCAGATTTTCTTCCTGAATTGAAGTAGAGCTGGTTAGGCCTTAAAGAATTCAGGCAAAGTTTTTATCAAGTTAAACACTAAAAATATAGGAAACAGGTAAAAAGGAACACCATCTTTCAGTTTATCTTCCATGGCTTTAATTACCTTTAATTCTACATTAATTCAATTACTGATATATTTGTGCATCTAAGCTGCTTAAAGCAGCACACTTGCATGTTTGTAGCAGCAGAAACTTTTCCTTTGCACCCATATGCTCTCTGTAGCATTTTCTGAGCATGCACCAACCATGACACAGAAACCAAGCTTTTTTTAATTACTGCAAAATACACAAAGTTACTCTTTTACTAACTATGCACTGTTGACTTTTACAACAAATTTAAAACAGTCAAGCCTATAATGGATTTTTGCAGGCAGATGTGAGCAAACTATTTGCTCTGACAATGTGAGCTCTGCCCATTGAACACATAGAAAACATTGAATCCAAAGCTGTTAATTCTTGCTGAAAGACAGGATGCATCAGCTGAAACGTGCATTGCTCACAGTTGACTTTAAGAACAGAGAACATCTGTTTCATGTCTGGCCATTAATGTCATGTAACTATATTATACAATACAGTATCATGTACAGAACAGAAGAATTCAACTTATGTAGTGTTGCTTAAGAAAAAAAAATATTTACATAGCAGATACTATCCATTAAGAATACTAGTGCTGAGTTTTAAGCTACTGAAACCCTTGCCAGTGTCTTTATAAAGATAAGAACAGTCCTTGCACTACACTGTCAGAACGGGCCTAGGTAAGACTGGAGGTATCACATAGGCTGTATCAGTGCCTCTGCTCACCTCTTCTCAATAGTGGACATTGTTGAACCTCTTATTCTCACTACTAAGCTATCAGAACTCCATGAATCACATGTTCCTGCTTCTGCTTTTCCCACATCAGGTGAGCATGTCTCACCAATGCCTAGAACCTTTTCTGTAACTACTAATCTCTTCAGAGGTGTCATGCAAAGCTTAGAAAAGCTAAACTGAAAACAAAAACACATAAATTTACATCTAGAATTGTCTGTCTGCATGAAATTATCAGAAGAGCCTTTTCATTTACGAAACAACCAGAAGCTGTAAAAATAGACAATGCAAAGAAAAAAAGTGAGACACCAAAATTAATAAACTCATTGATAGTGTTTCTTGAAACTATGGGTATATGATACATTTTCAGTTAAATTTCTGAAAAGAATAAGTTAATTTGTAATAATGCTAAACTTAATATAATATCTGCAAACAAGGCCTCCATAGTGAAAATTAAAAGCATGCTAAGCTTCAGTATCTGCAGCTTGCAGGTGAGAAACTGAGGAAGAGAGACTAATCAGATCACAGGACACAGAACACTATGCCACTGCTGCTTATTTGTGGCAGGTACCACATCATTACTTTTAAAAAAAATGGAGCATATTGGCTTTGTGTGGCAAGGTTTTGGTAGGGGGGGGGGGGGGGGGGGGGTACAGGGG
>JANHGO010000072.1:25072522-25099197 GCA_024606505.1 Aquila spilogaster
CAAATGCCTTGCTGAAATCAAGGTAGACTACATCCACTGCTCTCCCCCCATCCACCCAGCCAGTGATGACATCATAGAAGGCTACCAGGTTGGTCAAGCATGACCTCAGCCTGGTGAACCCATGCTGACTACTCCTGATAATCACCTTCTCATCCAATTGCCTGGAGATGACATCCAGAACAAGCTGTTCCATCACCTTTCGAGGGACGGAGGTGAGGCTGACTGGCCTGTAGTTTCCCAGATCCTCCTTCTTGCCCTTTTTGAAGACCGGAGTGACATTGAGTGATTCAGCTGAAGACTGGAGGATAGCCAATTGAATTCAATTCAATCTTCAATTGAATCATTCAATTCCCTCTGCCCCAGCTCACAAATGCAGGGATTTCAAGATAAAACTTATTGAAAGAGCTGCAAGTTGAAGATGGTCATTCATTTACTACATAAAAATAAATAAATAAATAAATTCAGTACTGTTTTTCTAATGCATGTAGGCTACCAGTGAAATAAATATTGGCAAAACCTGCAAAGTTAATGTTGTTGATGTTCTTCTGTATTAATTATGTCTGGACTATTTTACTATAAAAAAAAAGTTAACTGGAATAACAGGAAATACTTGGCCCTGAATACACATGGTGTTTCCTTTAGCCTATAACAAGACTGAGTGCAACAGAAGTAGGAAAATAATTCCCTTGCAATTTTAATGTGACATCAATAGTTTTTTAAAGCTTCATTTGGAATTCAAGTTTCAGGAGAAAACAGTACGTGTACATGTACATATGTTTGTATACATGGAGATCAGATATTAAAAGGTGGTAGTTAAGGATATCTGATGTTTATTGCAAAGCTTTGAATGGGATAATCATGGAAAGGCTCTCTCTTCAATTGCACTTTGAAGATGGTTTAGAAATGCAGTTAAGTACTCAAGACAACCTCTATCCTATGGAAACAGATACACTTCACACTGTCAGTCTTCCACATGAAGTTTAGACAGAAGGTAACATTTTATAGATTTATAAAATGCATCAGATTGTCAGTCATACATTCAAAACTAGAAAGCTGCAATCACATAATTGCTGGTTGTGGAGTTTGCATGTGCATTTTGGCGGGGTTTTTTGTTTGCTTTTTTTTTGTTGTTATTTTTAAGAACTTCTAAGTCCATTCTGGGATTCAAATAACTGTTTAAATAATATCCTTTTGACTAAGTACTAGGGCAGAAACTGAAGAGATCAAAGTCCAACCAGATTCTCAGATACATCCTGGGACCTAAGTTAGATCTGCATTCTAACAACACAACTACTTTTGAAACAATTCAGGCAAAGGTAGGATCAATGAATACAGAGAGAAAAAAAAGAACCACCACCTCAGGCTAGTGAAAAAAAAAAAAAATCACCTCTTTCTTCACACTTTTAATGGTGTCTTTTAGACCTCTTTTAAAACTACCTAAAAATTACAGTTCCGTTCTGCTGAAAAACAGAATAACCACCAAGAGGCAGAAAAAAATAAAAATCTTTTATCTTGAACTTAACCATATTTCAGATTGAACTACAAAATACATTTGCTACTAAAAAATTGGCTTTTTCTGAAGTCAACAGATGATTCAAAATCTACTGGAGGATAAATGGGGCTAACATCTTCAAGGCAAGCCAAATATTTAAACATGTAATTGGTAGGAAAGAACTGAGTTTTTTGCACCATCTCAATGCTTCATTCATTGGTAATTTCAAGAAAACCTCAGCAATAAACTACTTTTGATAAGGAAAGGAAGTTCTAGGGTGTGCTAAATAGATCTACTCCACATTTATACTTCAGGAACGGTATAAATACTGTCAGCAAGACTGCATATTAACAACACATGGGTATTAAAAGAGGATTACATTTCACAGCTGTAATAAGAATTGCCAAAGTCATCAAGAAAACCATATTATTTATTTTTTCTTTAAAATAAAGTTCTTTAAGGAGCTACCTGGGGAATATACACAGCATCATGAGTCACAGAAGTCTGTAACCTGAATACATTTTTACAGCAGTTGATGCTCCAGACTAACATAAAACATGAGATGCATCTCAAATAGCAGCCTACCTGCTTTCATGGAGTTCAGGACTAACAAAGCCTCTGTTAATTCAGCAAGGCCTGCAGACAACTCAGCAGAGCCTCATCCCAAAGTGTATTAATCTGCATGATCTCAAATTTAGAAAAATTTGGGAAATTCCAACTAGTCTATCTGCTCTGCAGTGCAAGCTAGTACAAGCACATGCACTCCATACTTTAGTGCAAAGATCTGTAAAAGATTTCTATAAAGACTGATACATCAGCCATTACCCAGGACAGACCTAGACAGTATTAAGTGCATGCTTCTCAACTACCCGAGAGAGCTAAACAAGCACTGGTTTATATTAACTGTGTCAACAAAGTTGTGTAAATTACCTGACAAAAATAGCAACATACCAAATATCCTGAAATGTATTATCTCTAGCATTTCAACTATTCTAGTCGAATTCATTTTTTAACACCCTGAAAATTAAAAAAAATAGGTAATTTTATACTTAACATTCCCTAATGACTTAGTAAGCCTCAGTAAGTCAGTGTGCATGTCAGCTCTCCAGAACTATTCACAAACAAGAGAGACCTTTCACACTAAGGAGCTTGTTTCAAATCCCAGCACTGACAATCTGCCAGAATTGAAAACAGCAGGACAAGTAATAATTGGGTATCTGTTTGCATATTAATGACCAATATTCTATCTGCAAAAATGAAGCCATGTTATTTCAATCCCAATGGTAGATGAAGATGTACTATGTTTAAAGACTGAATTTTAGCAGCTGCAAAACAATATAAATATTACTGACGCTTTGGAGCATGCAAAATAATATTCTAACTGGCACTTGGAAGCTGATAAAATATTCTTAGACAACATACTTTTTTCTTGCAAGTTCTAACTGCTGATTCTCACTGATACACAGCTTTGCCAGTACCTAATGTGACCACAGGAAATCTCTTCTTTTACTAGTTAGGAGTGAACAACTAAGACCAAGAAAAAACACAATAATGTTCACTTTCCAAAAGCCTGGCCTTCAAGATTTGCATTTCTTCAAAGAAAGCATCCTGTATTTGCATATGGTTTATGCCATTTCAATAACAACAATAATCTATGGAGTATACATTGCAGTTTTCTCATCTTTGTGCCAGAAATTGTGTCAATAAGGAATAAAAGCAAACAATAATTAATTTGAAAAACATCTAAACTTAATCTATAAATCCATACTACTTCATTAAAACTAGATCTACTAACAGCAACAGACCTAGTTAGATAGCATGGATTATTTTGGTATGGATTGGTAACAATGGAGGAAAAATAACCTGTATCCCATTTATGGCAAACTTCACTGATTTTACTGGAGTTTAGAGAGAGATGTCTATTAATGAATTAATCTCTAATTCTAGAGTAAATTCTGAAGTATATTAACCATCGAAAAAGTTGTAACTGCTATCTCTCTGACCATGAGTAACCTGGCAAGAAAAAAAGACACTGAAGTTACCACACTTTCACATATTATCCAAAGCAACTGTACTCCTAAATTTCCCTTCTATGATACTGACAATAAAATGGCTACTAATTAAAACTAACAAATGGTGTTTTGCCTTTCAATTATTTTGGATATTATGACTGTGTTCAGATGGATATAACTAAAAGTATTTCAGCAGGGTTTCTTAGTAACTTAAGTAAATTACTGCTTTATGAATTTTAATTTGACCAACAGCCACAACCAAGACCAAAAATAGAGCAAAGGGCACCCTTTCACACTGTAGAAAGTATCATTTTCATTAGATGTTTTTTTCTCACTTACTCAGAGGAAGGTTTAAACAGGCATTTCACTTTTTCAGTGGGAAATGATTATGTCTTGCTTCAATCATAGATGTATCTTGTCATGTGATTTTAGTTTAGAAAAAGCCTATGTATCTTGGGACATAGTAGAAATTAATCTGTTAACAAGAAAAGAGGTAAAGAGTACAGCAACTGAAGTCTTACTCCTTCGATCATGCTAAAAAGAACACTATTTATGCATTGCAAATGCATACACAATTATTTAGCCACACATAATTTACAGAATATTAATGATAGTGAAAATCAAAGCTCAAATTATATAGGTTGAAGCTGTAAAGGAACAGGATAAGATCTATTTCGAGTAAATATTTTCAATACAGTAAAAGGAACTGGTTATGATAAACTGGAATCCAATCATCCTCCTTTCCCTTGCAAGATCTTCCATTGCTACACAGTATACTATTAAGAAAATGTGGTCACTTATAATAGCAAAAACATAAAAGGACTGATATGGAAGAGTAATAACGTCTACTGAAGCATTTATCAACATTTTATTAGCATTCCAACCAAGAATGCATAGGAATCCTCAGTGTGATCTGTTTTGTTTATGTAATCCTGTAAAAGGCAGCAGTCACCACTTCAAATCCTCTCAAACGCTTGGTTTATAAGCAAATATATCAAATATCTTAACAAATCCTTCAGCCCTGCTTTAAAAGTTCTTCTCAACTGTGTATACTGTAGGCTGAACAAGAAAGAATTAGTTAAGGGTACAAAGAGGCTTCCTCCCTCCTCCCCTTTTTCAAGGCAGTAATAAAGGTAATTCCTTTTTTTCTCACTTCAAATTAAGATTACAATCTAAAAAGCTAAAAAATCAAAAGACTCTAAAGATTTTTAAATCAGAACTTTTTATGAACATCTGCTTAGAAGTAAAGGTCCTATCTGCTTGCCATTATTCAAGTTTTCAGGAGAAAATATTAACATTTGGTTTGCAAAGTAAATGGGGTAAAGGGTTTATTAACATAATTTAGAGGGTTTTGGAGAGCCAGAAGGGTAAACTTAAAACTGAAAAAAAATCATTCTGAAAGCATTTGGATGGTTTAATTACAGTAGAGGCTGAGAACAGTAAAAGTAACCACAGCAGTCTAACATTGAGAGCAGAATCAGACTTTTTGTAACTGAAGTAAAATGCCTCCTTCAGCGTAAGCCAGGATAACAACACAGTTCCTTACAAATAGGATATTTTAAATTAATTAATATTTCCAGTTACATTATACCAGGAGAAAAACAAATAAAATTCACATTACAGTAAATATGTATCTATAATCTATAGGAACTTTAGTGAAAGGACTACTAGTGAAAATCTACTTCCTTTCCAAAAGGCAACCTGAAGAGACACAAAAATGGGTATTAACTGTGGTATTCACATGATGATGGAGGTGATACTCTTTGGTAACTGGATTTAGACCACTAACTCATGCCATGTAGGCCACTGGACAGATGGTCAAAACTTTCAATCATGTCCAGCCTCACGGCAGTTCAAACTCACAACAAAGAAGTAAAAAGCTTTGTATCCCGTTAATAATCCTCATGCCATCTGTTATCTGTAAACGGAGACACTTTAGGACAATTCCAAGCACATTTTTAACGATACTTATTTCAAATCTTTCCAAAAGCTTACTATTTATCCCACGAAGATCTCATTTGGCAAACATTCATTTTCCTCATCTGAATTAGCTAAGAAACCACAGTAGAGTTACCTGTTCCTCATGCACTAGTTAACATTCAGATGTCTGATGACACCTTCTCAATTTAGACTTGGTGGCTTTTTTCTATGATTTTAAACTCACCTCAACAAACATGAAATAACAATAAAAGTACAATCATAGTTATTTCTCTATTTTTTTTTCTTTTTATGTCCCTGTCCAAGCCTCTGTAGTAATTAACTAGAAGCTTGTTCCATCATGAGGAATAAAATCTTGTGGTGATTCCATCTGTGAATTTGAAACATGAATTTGAAGCATGAGATGCAAAACATTGTTCTATTTATAGGAAAGCAGTACAACCCACCTTCATCCTTTTCGAGAGGCAGGACTCCTGCATGCAGCAGCAAGCACGCCGCCTGTCAACTCCAATTCTCTAAATGACTCAAGAATGTAAGCAGGCAAAGGGACTGAAGCGTGGCTCTAATGTGCCCTGGCTCTTGTTTGAACTAAATATTTGAATAACTGAGGTTTTAACTCCATGTAGCCTTTTCCCTTCTCCTGCTGGCAATGATATGAAATACTGATAAAGCAGGCTGACAGATCCAAGTGCTATACTTCATGGATGCTGCCAGCAAACAGAAAAATAGGCTTTTAAGAACACACAGCAGCGCATCACTCTTAAGTCCAGAAAAGCATTCAGCTGAGGGCAGGATTCTCGTTCCATGGTTGCCTTTTGCTCTTTTCATTCTCTGTCATTCCTTGGAAAGATGTCTTTTAACAGTCAAAAATCACTGAGAAATAACAAGCCACTTTAAGAACTGTCAGAAGTGAAAAAAATCCAAAACCATCCATCATGTTGCATGTTGCACAATGCAGTACAAAAACTAAAAATTCACTGCTAGGAAGCAGTTGAGGGAAGGGAGAAAGTTTTTGTTGCACTTACAACAAGAAAGGAAAATTACCTCTGATGAAAAACAACTGTCAAATAATAACAGACAACTTAGAGGATTGAAAGTATAAAGTCCTAAATTTCAATTCATGCACTTGTTCTCCAACTAACCCTGTCAATTCTAAGTTAGAGTAAAGCCCCTGACATCTTTTGCCTTAACAGCTTCTCAGAGATGGTGTCTCTGAGACAGCATGCATGGAGCACTGGCAGCCAATGTAATCTTATTTATATGGATGAGGAGGCAGAGTGGGGAAACCAGTACTGCCAGAAATGCAGAAGAGGTAGAATGGGACAAACTTATTTTGCTCCTGATGAGCAGAACCAGGTATAAGTTTCCACTGAGTTTTTGAATACTAACTTAGGATTTCAATAACAGCAAAAGCAATGATGAAACAATATGAAATGCAACAGTATCATTTGTCTTCTTGCAGTTTAGGTTAGAGTTTTACTTTTCAGAAAACCTAACATGCAAGACATATAAGCACCAGCAATGCATATATCCTAACACTCTGACCTGTAATGTTATCTACTGCTTTTTTGGAACAGGCAATACAGCTTCTTACAAAAAGTTAAATTTAAATCACTTTTCACAAAGTTTTAGGAACTGCAGATGTTTTCCAAAATGGAAACAAATGTAGTGTTGTTTTTTTTGTTTGTTTGTTTGTTTGTTTGTTTTTTAAAGCAGTTCATCATTTGTGATTCAGATTTGATGAATACTAAGCCTCATTTTATTGGAGCACAAATTAATCATAACTTTCTTCCCACTGCCAGATTTTCCTCTAGAATCATTTACTCCTCCCTCACTCTCTAATCACAAACTGTGGGAACAGTGATCGTTCATCTCAGAGAGGCGGGATGGAACCTGGCTACATGAGGAGAGTGATACAGACATTGCCCTTATGTTTAGCAAAATAGGTAATTGCAACTACCGAATTGCCATGGGTTTTTTTGTTACTTAGAGACAAGATTGCGGAAAAACTGTATAGTCATGTGACAGGGCTGCAGGAAATGGAACAGATGGTCATAATGTCAATTCAATATCTTTTGCGCTAACATTAGCACAAAAATTATGTATAAAATCAAACTTTCCATCAGAATTACCAGTAAAATTTTGATCTAATAATCTTTTCCTAAATTTTATATTAGCATGTAATCTCAGGTTTTATTTCCTATATTAATGAGCCTAAGGATCGGAATGATGTCTTTATTTCCATTGAAATTCATCCACGCTTAACTCTGACCTGTTTGACAAGAAAAGAATTCCCAAGAACCAGAGAGCAAGGGTGAAATACTGTCAGCGAGTCAAAACAAAAGGCAAATCAACTGTACTGAGAAGAATATTTTGGTTTATTTTACTTGAAACGATAAACCTTCACACTTTAAAATGTGGTAATAAGTAACTTATTGTAGAATACCTACCTTAAGAAGACTCCCTAACTTTAAAAAGGGTACTCAGAGGAACCATACACCAAATCCACTCTATTATCAAGAGAAAAGCTTTCACAACTCATATGGTGCCATGAACTGGAAAAAATTATTCTCAGAAGGAATGGTGAAGCATTGGAACAGGCTGCCCAGTGAGCTGGTACAGTCACTGTCTCTGGAAATGTTCGATAATTGTGTAGACATGGCACTGAGGGACACGGTTAGTGAGTACTGTGGTAAGGGGTCGATGGCTGGACTATATGGTCTTAGTGGTCTTTTCCAACAGTAATGATTCTGTGATTATAAACAACTCCTCTGAGTTCTCTTCATATTGTATAAAACTCGTTTTTACTCAATGGAAATCAGATACATTCTGTTGAACTTCTTTACCAATGACCTGGAAGACAATAGGGAGTGCACTCTCATCTGGTTTCATGATGTCACCAGACATAAACAGTACCACTGGTGCACTTGAGGACATGAATGCCCATCAGAAACAACTACAGAGGCTGGAGGAATGGGGTCAACAGAAACCTCAATAAGTTCACTTTGGGCAATTAATAAATCCTGGCCTTGGGACAGATTAACTCCTGCAATTAGTACAGACTTGAGAGTAGCCCTGCTAGAGAGGCCCTGGGGCTGTGGGCCAGCGGTAAACATCCGAAGAAGCAGCTTGCTATGGCAGCACAGATGGACAGTAGCATTCTCAGCTGAATCAAGGCTCAAGGGAAGGGATTATTCCCCTTTACAGTCATATGACCAGAAAAAATAAAAATAAAAATGGCATTCTTGTATGGGGGAGCAAAAACTACAAGATGTTGAGCAAACAGAAGAAGTTCAACAGACAACCAGTGAAGTGGGGCTGAAGAACCAGGGTGTGATCAGTCTTGAGCAAATTCTTCAGTGGTGCATACTGGGAGCATAAGAGACAATGGGTGCAAACTGAAAGATAAAAGGTTCAGAGTAGATTTGAGAAACTTTATCCCCAAGAGGATATGCAGGCAATTATACAGACCACCCAGAGATGCTGTGTTTTCAAGACCCAGCTGGATCAAGACCTGAGCAACCTGATCTTGCCTTATAGCTTGCTTTGAGCAGGAATTCAGATTAAAAATCACCCAAGGTCCCTTCTGAATAGATTCAGCCTATTCTTATCTTAACCTGGAATTTTAGAAATAGCATTTAAAAAAAAAAATTCTCAATTAAACATCATCCTTCCATTGCCTAACAGTTTCATTTATTGTGATATCTATGAAGTAGGGCATTTCAAGTACAGAAATTTCTTACGCTGGAGTACTAAATAAACTGAAATTACTAACTGAAGATGGCATTCTCTCCAAGACAGCCTCACTGAAGCAGTGAAAAAAAAAAAAAGTGGTTCTTCAAAAGAAATCATGAACAAAAAATTTCTCATCTCCTCCTTCATGTATTTTCCAAATCCAGCACTTTTATCAAAATATTGGCAAACACATAACCAGGCTAGGTTAAACTTCAGATTTTCCAAACCTTAAAATCAATTAAAGCATTTTTTTGCAATTAAACAGATTACAGTAGAAACATCTGCTTCAGTTGGACACTTTCCAGAGCATTTACAATTCAAATTTGTCTGCATTGTTTAAGAAAAGTCAAATTAAAACAAAAACAAACAAACAAACCAGTAATCAAAGGAGAACATGACCAAGTCTTTACTTATGCCTGAGCAGGTGAAAAAAATAATTTAACTGCAAAAAGATATTAACTGTTGAAATAACATCTTCAGCTGATGAGCTGATGTTCGAAACTGACAGTTGCCCTTTCCAGACAAAAATTAAGTATTTCATCAAAATCTCTAAGAGCAAAAAGAATTTGATTAAAAGGTAGAATGTAAGCCATTATTCTATTTCAAAAGCATTGAGATGGCAGATAATCCTCTTTCAGATGGAATTCTCTCTCCCTATTACTTTGTAATTTCACATGATCTTAAAAGATCATGTGAGAAGAAGTTGAAGGATGTAGACCCCATGTCTTCCTGTATTCCCATAATGCTGATTTCTGAGGCTATCTACACTCTTACTGCTGATTTCTGGATTGGGAGTGAGATCCAAACAGAAACTAACCCAGGAGAAAGCCAGTCTCCCTACTATAAGTTCCTAAACCCTGTACCACTACATAAACACTTTCTCCGCCCTCATAGTCAGAGCAGTACCAGGAATTTTTCAGAAACAAACAGAAAAAAACATTCTGATCAAATAAAGTGATTATGTTTTTTGAGCATATCAAAAATAAGAGTAGCTTTATCAAGCATATTTAGTAAGATTTCATTTTACATTTGAACTCAGTATATATTTGAGTAGCATTTTGTCTTCCAATAAATATAAGAAAACAAGAAACTTACTGCAAGTTTAAGACACAGATCATATATACAAAATAGTCACCTTTCCCATCTAACATTTGATGCTGCCAAACATTTCCGTCAACATTTTTATATAATGTAACAGAACTAAAGAAACTAATTAAACAAACAGCAATTATAGGTTTAAAGGTATCCAGGGAAATATTCAAGCCAAAGGGAAGAAAAGTACAGGTAACCATGCAGTTAAACTCAGTGTAGATGTACACACAATCTTCAAAGAGTAAGACATGCTGTAACACTAGACTGACAACCAAGAAATAAAGGCTAATACATATGAAACAAGTTCACATAATAAAAGATGTTTTCTTCAAAGCAAAGGCTGTCAGATTCTAAACTTAAGTATAAAAAATAACCCTGAGACTGGTATCAAAGATAAACACATTCAGATGAGGATCATGAGCAACAAGTAGTAATTACATAGTTATAGCTGTAATATGTGTGAAGGTTTGACATAAATATGATCTTTGTTATTACATAAATGAATACAATCTCTATTAGTACATGCCCCAAGCTTTATTCTGAATCGTACAAGGCTTTACTATACATGTACTGAAATATCTACCATTAAGGAGCGCAGTTTAATAAACTTGGAGAAACACAAGAAAATCATGTGAAATAATATTTATATTGTAGTTGTATCATTAAAAAATACAGCTTCACTGAACACTGACTGCATAAAGATTTTACTTATTAGGTGGAATAATGATTATCATTCCTTTAAATCTAAAGATGTTGTAGAGGGATACCACTTGGTAATGTAACACAATGTTTTTAAAATCCCTCTTTCATTACTTAGAAAAAAAAATGCAAAAAATTATCCTTTGAAATAGGAAATTTTTCTACAGCAGAAAGAGGAGTAATAACAGAAGTGCTAACAAATATAATAAAGTTCTTCCCATCTCCATGCATAACAAAAAAAAGTCATTCCTCTTTCATTTTCTACTGAAGATTTCTGAAACTTCCATTGGCCTTTTCTCAGAATGTCAGAATTGAGTTTAGTGACTGACTGACTGACTGACTGACAGCAACATTAGTTTAACTTCATTTCCTGCTGGCAACAGAATACTTAATAATTGGTACAGATTAACTTCAAGCAGCAGGGACAGCAAGACAAAGAGGTCTGATGACTACACATGGAAGACAAATGAAGAGAAATATGTCTGCTATTCTAAGTAGTCTTTCCTTTCAACTATATAGACATTCTTTTCACAGGGAGAGAACAGCACCAATAAATTGAAGTTGAACAAAGACCTAGTGAAAAGAAGATGTAAGCTGCACTAAGCATCCAAAAGAAAAACTGTTTAACAAGTAAAAACAGTCTCTCCTTAAAGCTATAATGAGTTTTAATGCTATTTTATACTTTCTTTAAATCACTGTTTTTCAGGGAATTTGTACTTATTAACTGTTTATGATTTATCCAGTTTGCCTTATTTATGGCAGAAAAAGGTCCTTAGAAGCTATTTTCCTGCTGCTGACTGCTCACTCTACAGTGAGCTTCTCCAAATGTAACTGAGGAGGCACATCAGAGATGCTCATTCAGTTGATAACATATGTAGAAAGCTGTTCACAGAGATGTAGCTCTCAGTAAGCAGTACCAAGATTCTTTCTGAAACGAAGCATCCTTAGCTAAGCCATACCAAGCTAAACACTGGAAATACAGGAAAAGATAAAAAAAGGGATGTCTTCTTTCTAATTATCTACCTCTAAGGCTTTTATATCTTTAATTCAACATTAGCTCAAGCAGTGATACGCTTGTGTAAATTGGCTAAAGCAGCACACTTACAAGTTTGTATTTTTGTATTTTGTGTTTGCTTTTAGAAACAGCAAATTTTTCTTTGCATCCCTGTGCTCTCCAGCCATTTCTGAGCATATACTGATGATGATATAGAACCCAAACTTTTTTTAAAATTACTCAAAATACAGAAAAATATTCTCTTTTGTTAACTACACATTCTCTACTTTTAAAATTAATCCGTGTTTTTGTAAACAGATAAGAGCAAACAATTTACTCTGACAGCGTGAGCCCTTCCCACTGAACACACGGACAATGTTGAACACAGGGCGGTAATTCTTGCTAAAGACTGGATGCGTTAGCTTAAACACACATTGTTTACAGCTGACTACAAGAACAGAGAGCACGTCTCATCTCTGCCCATGAAATATTATGTAACTATATTATATAATACAGTAGCATGCACAAAACCAAATAATTCATGTACTGTTGCTTACAGAAAAAATAGCATCTGTTATGTAAATATAATATCCATCAAAATAGTGCTTGGTTGTATGTTACTGAAACCTTTGTTAATTTCTTTATGAAGAAGAAAACAATCCTAGTAGAACTACTTATTTTCTGCTTATCAAAGAGAGAAATCTTTTGGTACATTAATGTTTTAAACTGCACTGTCAGAGTGAATGGAGGTAAGGCTGGAGGTATTTCACAGGCCACATCAGTGCCTCTGCTCATCTGTTCACAGTAAGGATGCCACTGATTCTGTTATTCTCCCTACTTAGTCATTGGAATTCCAAGAATCACTCATTCTCAGATCTGCTTGTTCACATCAGGTGGGCATGCTTCACTGCTATCTAGAATATCTGCTGTAACTACAAGTATACTCAGTTGTCATGCCAAAGTTAAGATGAATCAAAAGGAAAAAGAAGTAAAACATTATTGTCTTGGACAAAATTGTCCTCTTTCACCAAGTGATCCTAAGTGCCTTTTTAACTTTTCTTGTGTGTCTAGAAATCAGAAGGGAAAGTATCTAAACCATTTGCTCAGCAGACCCTCTGAAGCTCCACTTAAGCATAGTTGTTTTCCCAAGAATCCAGACAAATTCGTGTACAAACCAGTGTACTGCTGTCTGATAGATTTTCATGTCATTCTTCTCAAAGTAGTTTTATTTTGTTTCCATGTAAATTAATTGTTTTTACACAATACTGGCCTTTTCTGGTATTTAGCACAGTTCCTACTTTCAAAGCTAAATAGAGTTATTCTAGGTTGTGCCAAGAAGCCACAGTATGCTATTCAGTAAAATTAGAACAAACAGAAAAATTTGTCATCACATAAAATGCAGCACTAATCCATTTTTCATGACTGAAAAAATGTAATTATAAAGCATTTCTAATATAAAAGACACTGTTGCATACACTTAAAATACATTTTGCAAGTTCAAACTAATTAAAAATATTTAAGAAGTGAATAGTTTTACAATGTTACATGAATTAAGGATGTGAGAAACGGGACAAAACATTTATACTTATTTTTAATCAACCAACTGGGATACAAAGTTACTGTTTATGAGGTTTTTTGAATTTATCAACATCAAATGGAATTACACAAAATAAATGACAAAATAAAATTGCCTAAAACCAAGTGTGTAAAATACTGAAAGTCACCAGTATGAACATCTGACACTTCAGATTCAATTAAATTACCTGAATTGAAACAAATTTTCACTGCCAATTAAAATACTGTTCTGAAATGGTAAGCCAAGGTAAACCTCATGGGGTTCAACAAAAACAAGTGCAAGGTCTTGCACCTGGATCATGGCAACTCGTTCTATTAGTACAGGCTGGGGGATGAAAAGACTGAATACAGTCCTGCCAAAAAGGACCTGGGGGTGCTGGTGGTTGAGAAGCTGGACATGGCCCAGAAAGCCAGCCGTATCCTGGGTTGCATCAAAAGAGGTATGGCCAGTGGGTTGAGGGAGGTGACCCTGCCCCTTTATTCTGTGCTGGTGAGATCTCACCTGGCATACTGCATCCAGATGTGGAGTCCTCAGTATAGGAGTGACATGGACCTGCTGGGGTGTGTCCAGAGGAGGACCACAAAAATGAGCCATGGAATGAAATACCTCCCATATGAGGACAGGCTGAGAGAGCTGGGGATGTTCAGTCTGGAGAAGAAAAAGCTCTAAGGTTACCTGATAGTGGCCTTTCAGTACCTAAAGGGGAGCTACAGAAAAGAAAGGGACAGATTCTTGAGCAGAGTCTGTGGTGACAGGACAAGAGAAAATGGATTCATACTAAAAGGGGAGAGATTTTGATTGGATATAAGGAAGAAGTTTATTAAACTAAGGGTGTTGAGGCACTAGAACACACTGCCCAGAGATGTGGTGGTGGACGCTCTGGCCCCTGGAGACATCCAATGTCAGGCTGGACAGGGCTCTGAGCAACTTGTTGTAGTTGAGAGTGTCTCTGTTCATTACTGGGGAGTTGGACTGGATGGCCTTTAGAGGTTCCTTCCAACTCAAATGACTCTTTGATTCTATGAAAACCATGTAAAACAGAACAATCATCAAAACATCCTTCAATCAGCTATCTGGGCTTAGGTCTGCTTCTTTTATCTAAATGAATACGCTAGAGAGGGTGTTGTTGGGTTTTCTTTGTAATCACTCTAGAAGACTCAATATGGGAGTAGGAAGAATAGAAATTCCCCAAAATGGGAGTTTCTTCCTCAAATAAGATAATACAAACTCTTCTTTTTCCCTCATTTAAGCAATTTCAGCTCAGCATCTTTCCAGTGTGCCCAAACTAGAGTAGGTAACAATTAACCCGTACAAAATACAGGCATGAAATCATGAAGAATTTCACAGAACAGAAATCTCACTTAAAACTGGTTTCTTTCTTTTAAGCAGCTATTATCTATTGAAAAGTACCTGCACAAGCAAATTTTTCAAAACTAATATATTCAAATGAGTTAATTGCACAGCAATATCAGCCTGGAACATTCATTTCGGTGATCAGAAGAAAAATACTGTACTCATTGGGCAAGTTATATAAGAATTAATTTGTTTTTCACAACACTTCCCAACTGTGTACTAAATTTTCAAATGCCATTCAAACTGTCAATATTATCATTACCATTTTCTCTTATTTCTTTCATTGTACTAATATTGCATGAGGTTTGCACTGAACTGAGACGATTCTTTACTCATCGCTGTTAGAATAATCATATCACTTTACTTGGCAGGTATTAGCTTTCACAGAAACAGAATAAAGAAATCTGGAAGCTATATAATTTTGAGAAAACTATGAAGACAGGACAAAAAATTCAGCAATTATGAAAACTGTTTCAAAGTTAAGAAAGAAAAATGTTAAATACTGCAAAAGCTATCCTTAAGCAATAGAATCAGATAAACAATTGTATTTCAGCATTTACGTAACTTAGCTGAGTGGGATCCAAGTCAACAGAGTCCAGTTTGCATATAGTATTAACAGAAAGAGCAATTTAAAAGTAGAGGATGCAATTTAAGCACAATGAATATAGAAATTCACAGGCTGGACAACAGTGAACACTTCATCTCACTGAACACATTTTCATTCCATAACTCTGAAGTTTCAGCATTTAACTTAAGAGGCAACACTATCAGATCAACAAGTCTGAAACTTGTATGCCTAGAACTGAACTGTAAAATGAGGACATTTCTTGTTTTCCACAAGAGCACCAGGGAAAGCAAAAGGGAACAGAGTATTGATGATCCACAGTAGTATGTAAGTAGGATGTACAGCCTTTCAAAAGCACAATAGTTTGAATAATCACTCAAAAAAAAAAAAAAAAAAAAGAAAGAAAAAAAAGGGAAAATGCAGACTCGCTATTCAGCTCCAAGAGGATTAATTCATCCCATCCCACCAAACGGAATATTTCACTTGCCAGCAAATCTTAATAAGTTAACTCACTTCATATTTTTCCTATCAGAATTGTAATACTGCATATAAATCAGTTTATAACCAGATAGGCTAGAGAGAGGGAATTCATGAAGCTTTATTCTCCAAGACCTCTGGTAAGAATACTTATCTGAGACAGATGACATCGATCAATCAGTCCCTGAAGACTTAGGTGGGAGTCTGCTCTCTGACAAGGTATGAAAGAGATACCAAGTTATTCAGGTGGTGGTCCTTTTTCATGTATGTGAGAGAACTCACTGAAGCTTACTTAGAAGCCACTTTAACTCATAAACTGTCAAACCCAACTATAAGAGGGCTGTTCGGCTGCGTTTCTTTCCCCTTACTCTTTTCTCTAAAACCTCCTTAGTTCTTTTAGCTTCTAAAATACAAACCCTTAAGAAACCTTAACAGTCAATGACAAGAAGTTCTGGATTTATTTTAAATAATGGAGTTCAGGAATAAAGACTATATGGATGTTAATACCCAAAAGTTCTGCTCTTATTGCTTTGTAAGAACAGGAAATAACTTTATGATCCACTGAAAAACATCGCCTTTTGTAGCTACAGCATGGGATAATTTCTTTCTGACAATAATATAGAAAATGTTACATAAATGATGCGTTATGTTTTCAATACTGACTCTTAAATGAAGTTAGTTATTTTCTTTTGGAATTCTGGAAAACATTAAATACTGTCAAAATGTCTCAGAACTGATTAACCTATTATGAGAACAAAAACTTCAGGGCACACTACCTGGAGAGGTTATTTTCCCCTGTCGGAAGTTGCAGGGTCCAATGGCAATGGGCAGGGAACAGCCTTTCCATGACTCCTTTCTACAGAAGAGGGAGCCTGAATGCTCTCAGGAGCACAGACTGAAGAGAAATCTGATAGTGTCTCTGCCCTCTGGTCTGTGAAGATGTACTTCCAGCTCCTAGCTGAAGAAAAGGGAGCTTCCTAGAGCCTATACAATTATGAGCAAATTGCCTTAAAAATCTACAAATTCTTCAGTGTATCACTTTAATATCATATGCTGCAAAATTGCTGTTCATTAAAACATTGGCTGCGATTAGTAATGTGAAACAGGCAACAGTGTGAAGTTCAGACAGGAATATCTGACCTACAAATGTAAGTATTGAGATATTTGAGATATTGCATACGTTTCTTAATTATCATTGATTTTTTTTTAAACTTAAAAGGAAAACAAGAAAAATTGTTTTATTCCAAACTGGAAATTAAGAAAAGAAAACAATAAACAAAAAAATTAAATCAGCTATTCCTTGTGCATTAGAACCAAATATGTCAATCTGAAACTAGCACCCAGGGCCTCTAATGAGACACAATTAGGTAGGATGATAGCAGTAAGTTCTGCATAGAAGGAAGACCCTGAAATTCTTGACTTTTCCCCCACTTCTGAGATGGAACACAGGAAACTTTGTTCAGCCTTTCTCTAACCATGCACTCTGTTGTAAAAGCTTGGCACCTTTCTGGACTCAAGCTGTTCTGGCCTGAGTAGAAATAGAGACAGCATGGTATCCATAAAAGCTGTATGCATCCTAAATGACTCTCCTCCATGCTCTATGCAAAAAAAGATGAATGAGATAGATTTCCTTTCTGTCTGCTGCTCCGCATGTTTGCATTTCATGCTGAAATTATGAAAAGCTTCAGGGCATAATTAATAAAAATTGATTAAAATAAACCAGATCTCTATTTTTCTTCATTTGTGCCTGGAAAATATGTTGAAACATTACATTAAATTTCATTAGTAAAAGGAACAATTTAGTACATACTAAATATCTAAATAACCCAATTAATATCATTTTTCCTTTGAATTTCTTACATTCTGAAGCTAAGACGAGGATCAACTTTTTTCTTCTAGGAACTCTCATAATAACCTTTTGTAAATACATACTTTCACAATACTCTTTGGACAAGTCTTGCACATATTTTAACCACTTTTCTGATTTATGTTGAAATGAGACTTGTCGCTGGATCTAGATGGCCTCTTTTTTTCCATCCATAGAAAATCTTTATTGGGGAGATAAGCAAGAAAAGGCTGCTAGGAGGTATCTGCATCAGCATTCTGCTCTCTGAGCTCACTTGTATTTTCCCTCCCTCAGAATCCAGAAATTGTTTTGTGAAGCTTTGTTAAAGCTGTAAACTATTTCAGCTTTCAAGCTTTCTATGAGTACGTAATTTACTGCTTAGTTTAGTATTTTTTCAGTTTGAATAGTATTAAAAAATATTTTTGAACCAAGTTGTTTTATGTTTAAAAACACTGAAGATGGTATATATACAACCATGCCATACAAACAAAACAAACACAGATACATTAATAAAGTAATAAGCAACAGATCTCTTCAAATCTTTGCTTGGAAAAAAAAAAAAAAGATGAGAGTCAACATTTTTAGCATCCAAAAAAAAAAATTATACATACTTATTCACTTATATATTTAAAATAATAATAATTATATATATATATATATATACACATACACACATCAGGCTTGTGAATCTTTTCAAAGAAGCATTTGATCTTCACTATGGACTCTATCAGCACTGTTCTGGAGCATAACTCTAACTCCCTGACAACACCTGACCCAGAGATCTCCCTGCAAAAATAGGCATATCACAAAAAGAAATCTTTAGAAACTAAAACAAAAAATAAGAACAACAGAACTGTTCAGAAAACGGTAAACACAGCAAAACATCTGAACATTTCACAAAGCATAACACCCCTGACCATTCTCTTGAAGTGAATTTTCCCACCTACACAATGAAAAGAAAATTTAAATCTTCCTACAGCTGAAAGGAATCCATTCACAAAGGAGTTTTTTTTTTGTTTTCTTTTCTTTTTTAAAAAAGCATCTGTAATTCATTAAGCATCAAACTATAGGAATAAGGGACTGGCTAGAAGCCTTCCATATTGAGAAGGCTCAAAAATTTACCCTTGTTCCTTGAACGGAGTAAGCATTCAACATATCAACTGAAAAGATAAAGGAAATACTACACAAAAAAATATGAAATCTGGAATTTTGGCAAGGTGAAGAGGGAGTGAAAGGAAAATACAGTCATATTCCTAAGTTTGCAGAGCAGAGAATTCCAGAATTCAAGCTGAAGAGATGGCTTATTTTTTCCACAGCAGATTTAGGAGATTAGATTTAAATCTGCTTTACAACTAGCACCAAGGATTCTAAATACTCAGTAGTAGCCAGAAGGTGTAGCTCGGATTCAATTCACCTTGACTATAGCTACTCTAAACTCCACTTTACTTTAGTATTGTGACTTCTTAGCACCGAAGAGATGTACACAGTGAGAATATGTATTTAAAATTTAAGGGAACTCTTTTTCTAGAAAGACTTTTCCCCAAAGACTTCTAATCTATTTAAGATTACCAGTTACCACAGGCATTTTTTCTATCCCAAGATAGCTTGTCAACTTTGTCATTTCCAAAAACGTTCCCTACAGCTTAAGGTCAAAGTCAAATAAATACAGCTATGATCTTGAAGCTGATCCCCGTGCTAGTGAGTACCTGAAAAACCAGGTACTATGCATGAGTTTGGCTAATTTTATTTACGCCAATTTTTAAGGCTTTAGTAACAAGACATTTTAACACACACATACTGTACTTTTTGTTTCTATAAGCACCTCATATTTAGCTTATCTATAATATCTATATTAGCTTATGGGGAAAAATACCTTTAATTCCCCACCCTGGCATACCTTCAAATAATTCCAGTTGTACAGCACTCCAATTCTATTTTCTTCAAGCTCAGTGTTAATCTCAAAAGCAAACATCGTCCCTAGACTTGCTTCAGGGTCCCAAGACCCTGACTAAGATTTAGTCTGACCAAGGAATTGGGCAGAAGAAAATTACAATTTCTACTACCTCTCTTTAACAGTAGGCATTTTCAATGATTAAAACCATTCAACATCAAAACAAAAACCAACCAACCAACCAACCAAAGAGCCTGACAGGCTTACTTAAAAATCAAATAAACAAAAACTCTTTGCTATACCATCAGACACACAGAAATAGCATCACAATGTCCATTTAATTTCCACACTGAACAGTCTCTCCTCCCAAGGAACAAAGATGTCTCTTAAGATAAAAACACGCTTTCAGGCTCATCTCCCCAGTCTGAGTGTCAATTTTGCATAACTTAACTCTGGATTCAGTAATGATTATAAAACAGGTTTTCAGGGTCAAGAAAGTTTGCAGGGCAAAAGTTACATTTACTGTATATGAATAAACGATAAGGAATGTAAATCCATTAACACAGCAAGACGATCCACATCACATCAGTTTTCAGTAGACTTGACTAACCTATATTCCATTTCAATAACTGGAGAGCCTCCACGTTACTGAAGAAATAAATGGCAGATTAGATAGAAGCATGTTGAGATTTTCATTGCAAGAGAAAAGGAAGAGAGAGAAAAAAAAAAAGATTGGTCAAACTGCGGAAACAATGATGAAGTAAGAAAAGCTACTGAAGAGTTAAGCTGCTAGGCTACTGACCATTAATGAGAAATCTGACAGAGCAATTAAAGTAAAAATATACTTTCAGAATGTAAGCACAAAACCATTTATTAGTCTGCCCTAAGTAATTAAACTGAATATTGAAAACAGAACTAAATAAAAGAAAGCAGTTCAAAATATTATATAGTCAGTTTGCTATCAGAAGCTTGAAAGGTCAGCTGATAGATACACCACCACAAAGATATTAATTTGACAGGAACAAGTACAAAGCAGAGCCTAAATTTTCACTTATACCATCAACATGACCTTCTCTTTTGGAATGTTGTAGTTCGAAACTTTTCTCTACATTACTGAGGTGATTGCCTGCAAAGGCTGAAAAAAGTTATTCATACAAGTCAAAGTGTGGTGGTACTTCAGTCAAAGTTATTATTTTACACATTCTGTTCTAAGCTTTTTCAGATATGTACAGTTTGTCTTTTTACCCTGTTAAGTATTTCATGATATATATATCACGCTTCTATAAAACAGACACAATCAGAAGACCCACTTGAATCTTTTCGGAAAAAGGAACAGAGATACTTTTTTTTTTGCTTTATAAATCTCATTTTAAAAACTTGGTGTGAGGAAGAGAGAGAGAGATGGAAGCAGGTGACAGCAGCAGCCTGTGTGCTTCACCCAGCCCCTTTGTTGGAACCTCCCCCTGACCGCTTACTGAAATTCAGGGCTCCTGAGCAGCAGAGGGCAAGCACGGTACAGGCTCCTCAGGTCCTTGTGGAGCTGGCCCTAGGCAGAGTGGACAAGGCTGACTCACACACATGATTTCCTCATTCCCCAATACCCACTGTATTACAAAAGCACTTAGAATGCTGTAGAAGTCCACTCCTCACATGCAGTGCCCTCTCAGTCTAGTAACAGGCTCTGCTTTGAACTGCCATTAAATCAGATAATAGTTTCTATAACCTAAATAGAACATGCTAGCCTGTTTATACTCAAGAGATGAGCCATAAAAGTTGGAGGCAGCTAAAAGAAGATACAAAACAGCTAAAACATTTTGGATAAGCCAGAAGGGAGCTGCATCACAAAGGGATCCAGTGAGCTACTTCTCCCATTTCCTTGTAATGTATACTCATTAAATATAAATGACAAACAGCTTGTAAATTATGGAAAAGCCAACTATCGCTTCATTAAGTATGTCTGTTTTTAAAGGAGAAATATTTCAAAACTAAAAAGCAAGGAGTCTCTGGGGAAGGAGCACAGGAAATCCTGTTACCGAGATCAATACATTGTTGCTTACCTAAGTTAAAAAAAAAAAAAAGAAAAAAGCAGTTTCAGTTTTATTATCCGAAAATTATGGCTTCTCCTATATCTCAAGTACAAAAAAAAAAGAAAAAAAAAAGACCATCTAATTCATTTTTGTTCCCAATAAGCAGTTAAAACATCTTGCTACCCACAGTTTCAGCTGTTGCACCTATTTACACAGATCGGTCTCAAAAACTATTAAACAATCTATTGTAACACTCCATATTCAAGTCACTAAAATATTTAGAACGATTTTCAGTGTTATCAATTATCAAAGAACTAGCATGAGATCAGATGAACGCACAGTGATGTAGCTGAGAGGTTCAAGACTGGCTTACACCTAGAGTGAAAACGTACAGCAAAACTAACTATACAGAAGATATATAATGCAGAAAGTTAACTTACAGGTTTACTTAATTTGAGAAGATTTTTTATGTATCAGCTTTTGACACGGAAAATATCCCAGTAATATTAAATTGCAATTCTTCAATTAGCTTACAATTATGAGTTTAAGAATAAATATTATAATCAGACAATTAAGAAACAATGTATGAATCATCATTACATATGCATAAATTACTCCCTTTTCTAAACTTGAAAATAGTTCTAAATGACAGAATAATATGAAGAACATAATATTTTCTTATTTCTGATAATCATTTTTATTTCCAGATGAAGGGGAAGAAGTCAACCTTTCCTACACAAGTTAGGCAGCTGTGCAGTTCTCATACGTGGTTACCTTCTTATCAGGCTGACCACGTGATCACTTTTCAGTTCTCTGAGCTCATCAACAATTTCACACTCTTCAGCTTGACTACATTCTCTCTCTTTAGTTATTCCTCCCTCCCCCATATTCAGAAAATGAAAATTCATCTTTTGGCACATTTTAGAGAATAACCTTTTCAAAAATATTTTTGAAATATGCAAAATTATCCCTGCAGACACAAAGTTATCAAAGAATCAAGCTTAACTAACTTGTGGCCAAGTTAAAGAAGAAATAATGACACAGCTTCTTGACTGCACAGACACTTCTGATGTATAAACATTTAAATGAACAGCTTTTCTCTCATGCACTGTAAGTCTAGAAAAGTCTATGTACTCTTTGGGTACAAAGTCCAGGCAGCTAAACTAAGCTAATGTACGTAGCAGCTCAGTGTACATATTTAACATTATCTAATGTTAATCTTAATTATTATAGCCAGCACAGAACAAATTTGGAAAAATAAAATGAAATAAAATAAAATAAACCCTCCTTCCTTCCCAAATACTCAGCACTTTAAATAGTTAACGGTTGATGACACAGGATTAAGATGAGATATTTCTAGAAAGTCTAGAAATGCTTAAATGGATAAATACGTTATTTATTTATTTATTTATTTTTCTGGGAAGTGCTGACTTAGTTGGCAGCATACACTTAACCCAAGAAGTTTAAAATATTGTTCAAGTCAAAAAACACTTATTACGGTCAAATATTACCAACAGAATCAAATACTGTAAGCAATATAACTATGCAAACATAAATAAAAGGTAGAGACATGAACTCTGCTTATCTTATAACCATGTCAGAATACATGTACAATAATAGAAAAGTCAACATCTGCATGCCAGAGTATCTGCCTTTTGAGAAAACCAAAATAACATTGGAGTGAAGGTTATGATTTTCCTTTTACTCACTAAATTTGACAAAGTATCCTGGATTACAGAGTTTTAAACTGAGCTGAGAGTCTTTCACGTTGTTGTTGGAATATACCTTTTAGATTATTAACTCAAAAGATTGACGTGACAGGAGTTTTTTGAATGCTTGTAGGTAAATAAACTTTAAACAAACATGGAGATAAGACTGGGAAAACCCGAGCTCGTTTCCCCTCCTTTTTCCATGGCAGACAATTAGGGTAAAAAGGCAAGAAAAACATTATTTTTAATTAGAAATAAATTAGTTAATTAATAACATATAATTAAACCAAGAACAAAATGCTAGAATTCTTATTTTGTGTTTCTAGCAAAAGACAGAAGGACAATAACCACCAATAGGTAGGTGAAATGTATGACTGACTTTACGCTAGGAAAAAGGCTATGATTTAAATCAGTTATTCCTGATCTTTGTTGGATGACTTATAAAATAAGGGTTTACGGCAGACTTCAGAACAACAAAGGTCTCAAAATCTTCTTTCATAAATATAATAATATATTAAAAGAAAACAGTAGTATAAGTCTTTCAAAATAATTTGACATCTTAACCAAAACAAAATTGGGTTTATTTTTTACTCATATATACTTGGCACATTGCCTTGATTAGTTAAGATATCTGTAATGGTTACCAAACTTTTATTATCAAAGCTAACACATCAGAAAAATTAAATTCAGTTGTACATCCAGTTCTCTTTTTTTTTTTTTAATTATGTTACATCAAAGCAATAAAATCAGAAATAATGGAAGACTAGCATGCTTTAATGTAATTATTGTTTAAATAATTATTTAGTCATATATATCTACAAGCAAATTAAACTATTTCAGCATTTTTTTATTGCTACAAGATATTTTTAAAAGTTCTTGCAAACAAGACAAATTATATGACATCATCAAGCCTTCAAGTGTTGGCCACTGTAAATTGTTCTAGGTAACAGAAGAGACAAGGTGGCTTAACACAGATGGTTTTCATGGAAACACCAAGATTATTTTGCTCCCAAGGTCAATATACAGGTCAATATAATTTCAATTGTGTCCTGACCTCCAAGCTCATGGATTGAACTTTCAGCAGTTTGGGAGTTATCTACTTATGTTACTATACCAATAAAGAAGACAAATTCCATAATGTTTTATTTGATTCTTGTGTATAAATTCTTGCTTGAAGCATTTTTATGTTGACAACTGTAGTGGTATAAAAATACCTAACCTAAATAGAGCAAGTAGTTCTAAGAACACCATTTAATTGACACCTGCCACCTTCTATAAAGAGGCCCATGGCTACTGCTTTGTCCTTCTGCTTGCCCATATTTCACAGACCCTGGTACCCTTATCACTGCAGCAGCCTCTTTTCTGGCTTACTTGTGTCCAGTGTTGCTGCCATATCCTCTGCCTCTCGGCTTCTGATTTCCTGTCCTGCAAGCACCATAGCAATTCCTCATTCTTCCCCGTGGCTCCTCTTATGACTCTCACTTCTTCCCTAAGGTGGTTGTGCCACCTCCTTCCTACATCCTGCTGTGGCTCCATCTGTATGGGCAAGGGCAGAACCAAAGCTACTTCCCAACTGAGCTACCCAGATGCCTCCAAAGACATGTCACATTTCTCAGGGCTTCTAGGCACAACAAAAAGGCAACAATGAAAACCCCTGTTGAGGCACGTGGCCAAATGCAAAAGCTGAGCAACACTGCACGCTCTATTGCTCCTGAAAAGCCTACTGGAAGAAAGCCTTTGAAGATTTTGACTAAAACTGCCATCCAACTGATCTATTGTTTTCAGATGATTTAGAGCATATCTAACAGTTTTAAAGTGCAGAAAAATAACCACCCTGGCAAAATCAAAATGATGAAAAATTCGGTCACTTTCCCAAGCAAAAACGTTCAGAAACACAGTAGGAGTATGGTGATTTTTCTGCCAAAAGACAATGTTAAAATAAACAATGATTCAAAGATTTTAATTTTTCAACCTCAGTCTAATCATTAAAATATATTTTATAAGTTATTTAATGTATGATTTTAACAGATACTTCTTCTGGCACATACAGCAAGTAACCAATATTTTTATTTTATTATCATAGAATAGAATCACTTAGGTTGGAAAAGACCTCTAAGATCTAGTCCAACCACCAGCCCATCCCCACCATGCCCACTAACCATGTCTCTCAGTGGCACATGGACATGTTTCTTGAACACCTCCAGGGACAGCAACTCCACCAACACCCTGGGCAGCCTGTGCCAACACATTATCACTCTTTCTGAGAAGGAATCCTTCTTAATATCTAATCTGAACCTCCCTCGGCACAACTTAGGGCTATTACCAATTATTATTATTACTGTCTAGCATGCTTCAACATTAAAGTGATTCTTTGAAAATGATCAGGTAGAAATGGATCAGCTACCAGATCCTATTCTTCCCTCTGAAAGGAAAGAAAAGATGGAAAGAAATCTTCTCCAGCCATTGTATTGGTCCTTACCAAATATAATTATATACATTATATATTTAAACCGAATTATAAGATATGAATCTGTCTGAACACAAGATAATGACTAGATTTCATAAGACAGTCATTTTGTTATATAACTTGCATTAAACAAAAAGTGGTTTCTGATGAAGCTCTTGAAAGATTTGCTCTCATACACTCTGTAAAGGGAGCATTTTAGAAGTTTGACTAAACAAGAAAGAACCTAAATGTTCAGGAACAATTATACACAGAGTTAAAAAAGAAGCTTAAGTGTTCAATAATATGCTTATAAAATACTCTAAGAGAGTGTACATAAATATGCATACACTAATAGCACACAATGCTCAAATCCCTACTGATACATCTATATGTTATAGAAGAAATGTACTTCAAAGTCATTTAAGTCCTCTACCTGCTTTCTAAATAATACTCTTAAAGAGCATTACATTTATCCTGTAAGATTTTTAGGGGAAATGTATAAATTTCAAAAACTTCAGCTTCTGTCACGTTATATGAAACATTAACAAGTAAAAAGGGAATTAAGCTGATAAATTTTCCTTCTTGCTATAAAAAATAAAGAACAAGCAGAATTTAATACAGACCAGACATTTCTAAGCCATTTTGTCATGGTTTTATGACTTTTTGTTATTGGTATTCCACATCATAACATCATGTAGTGCTCTGGGAGTTAAAGAGTTAATGCTCCAGTTCCATGGACTGACGAATTTCTGGGTACCTGGCTCTCAGAAGAGAACTCCATACCCCAGAGGACTTTGCGTTCCCGTTTTCCACCCAGAGGGAA
>JANHGO010000072.1:25099297-25145660 GCA_024606505.1 Aquila spilogaster
TGCTAATTTTGTTTGCTTCAACCAACCCCCCCCCCCCTTCCCTTTTTATTTGAAGTTGTTATGTAGTCTAGGAGGAAAATAATCCTTCATAACAGTTTGCATGTTGACATCTATTGGCAAATGATGCCTTTCAGAGGTTTCCTAGATTTCTGTATGAGATCTTTAAACTCAGGAGTGCTAGGACCTGAAATGAATCTGTTTATTATAGATAGCTATTATTACAGAATGGATTTCTGTGAGGTGGCTCCAAGAAGAGGAGACTGGACCATGGGCTGTGGTGGGGACGATGAAATAATGTAGTGTCTTGAGCTGACCTCTAATTCTGGAAAGATGTTAGTGTTTTCCAGGTCAATCTGGGGATCAATTTAAGATTTCTTAATACGAGTGACTTTCATCTAGTAGACCAAACAGACACAGACAGAGATATTGAGGCTTTTAAAATGTTTTTATGACTCTACTTCAAGAATGTGTTGTAATATTATTGGAATGATGTTTACAGACCCTTGGCCTTTACAGCTCTCGCTAATCATAAAACCCATAATTGTCAATGGTAAAGGAAAGTTTTACATCGATAAAATAGGAACTGACCAAACTGATGGTGAAATTGGCACTTTGGAACAATGCCGTCTTCAAAAACCCAGACACTGTGGGATGAATTACAGGGATGGTTTGTGACTTTGAGCTCTTTGGCTCTTAATTAAATACTTCATACCAGGAATAACTATTTTACAGGAACTGTCATATTAAAATCAAGCTATCAATCTGTGTAATTCACTATAGTAGCTGGTAAGGTTGATCTGGCTTTGGCACTGTTTAATGTTTGATGCTGTAGAAAGAGTCAGACTTTCTGTAATGCCGATTATAACTAGTTTTTTCTTTTCAAAAAATTTTTTTTTTCACAGACTTTACAACTGACTGATTTGTACCTTTGATACAAGAAGCTATATTTTCTCTCTTTGAACTCCTGTCACATCACCCAACACCTCTTGAGGACAATGGGAATCTGTCTGTTGATGTTAGAGGTTACTCAATCAGTTGCTAATTGAAACTGTCAGTATTTCACATACAGAGCTCAGACTTAGCAGTGTTTAATTTCGCAAGTGGTGCTATGAGTAAGTACATGGAGCATTCTAAATACTGTAACCTCTTAAAAAATCCTACCAATATGAATTTTTGCAGGAGTACCAGGCTGCTCTGTACATCTTCAAAGGTGCCAATTAAATCCAATACTTACAGTCCCATAGAAAACCAAATCAGGTGAATTCAACTCAATAACAGAGGTAAGTATGGTAATAGGTCTGATTTGAAACTGAGGTCAATGGCGACTGCTTAACACAGTAAATGGCATACCAAATATAATGCTACAATTTGAATGTATCAAACAAGTGTGGGAAAGCATCAGCACTGGCAAGGTAATAAACTGCCTCCTAGCATTACGTTATGCCCTACAGAAACCAAGTTTAGGGAGAAAAATACATCTGAGTTACATGCTTTTCTCTTTCATATGGGAACAGCTGGACTGACTACCAGAGTTATGGAAGTCATCTGGAAGCAGAATTTCACATGTGAACGAGTTGAAAATTTTAATTAGGTTTTTAAAGATCACCAATCTTTGTGCGGCATAAACTTGGTAGTCTGCGTGTTCTATAAACCAATTTCGAATATGACACTTTCAGTTTATTTGTAAAAAAATGTAGTGTTATTCACATGTATGACTTCAAGCATGAATTTATTAAACTCAGCTTCACTGTCTATCGGGTAGTCTTCTCAGCTACAGAGTGAGAAATGGGATATTGAACATTTACAAGCTAATGTGATCCTCTTACTGTCAGATTTCAACTTAGTGTCTGGAAAAGAAGTCATGGAGAGTAGGCAAGAAGGCTCAGCTATTTGCATAAAGCTGGAGCCATATGCTTTCATTCAAAGTGACATAATTCTTCTATGTGGAATCCTGAATCAGAGTTTTGTTCATATTTAGAATACATATGAATGTATTTGTTGATTGCAAAGCATTTTTGACATTAATTAATCTTCCCCATATACTTTTTTGTTTAAAGCAGATAGACTTGTATAGAACTAGATGATAAGGTCCTGAACCTCATCAGGAAAGCCCCTGCATCAGACCAATAGTTTTTCATTGAGAGTTAGCAATACAAAGATACAATGGATGAGGAATAAACATAGGTTTAGAGATGTAGGTGCACTGTGACTTGTTTTTACTGCTATTTGTATTTCAGAAACAGATTGTAATCACATAAAAACACTTTTTTTATAGGCACTGCTCATATCTCTGTTTTCCCAAGATGAAATAAAGCCTCCACCTCACCAAGTTAACAAGTGGAATAGACAAAAGTATATAAAAAGAGTGTTGAAGAGATGGAGTAGAAGTTTTGACTAGGACAGTAGGCTCAGGAGTGCTTCTGAGGTGGTCACATCCACCATCTTATCTCTGGCTTTGACAGGTTAGCACAAATCAAAGGGGCATCTGCAATATTCTTCTTCCCACTGCCACCAAATATGATGATGGGTGCATAAGCTGGTCAGCTCTGAGAGCATCATGTATACTATGGTCCCAAGGTCCATTCTCTGTCCTTGAGATGAACCACAGGCATCTCCATGCTACTAAACTCTTCTAAGCCATTAGCACAGGGTAGCCACATCTTAGCTACCTAGAGGTAGACCCCACCCATGCTACTTCCCAAGCTGTGCCTGAGCAGTGTTTGGAAACTGGTCCGGGATAAAACTGTACCAGCAACAGGTAGCTGAGAGCCCATCATAGTTCAGCGTGCCAGAAACAATGCACTAAGAGAGGTGCATGAAGATAGGGCTTTAGGTAGGGAAGGTGCTTCTCTTTCTTGGTTGGCCCAGGTGACCGTTGGTTGTTATTAGTTTCCCAGATAAGAATCAGAGATCACTTAAATACATTCCAAGTGTACTTTGAGGGAGCTGCTAAACAGAAGACCTTGGGAAGGCAAAGACTATGGAGGGACAAGATCTCAGAGGGGTGATGGTATCCAAGAGAGGTGTCTGACTCAAAGCACAGATACTCTGGGAAAAAAAAAATGAAATCAATCACACAAAAGAGATCTATTTGTCAGCTTCTCCAAAGGTTGTTCTCAAAAGTCAGAAAAAATTTGAAGAGGGTCATTGCTTCAAAACTCAGGGACTTTGTACTTCTTTGTCAAGCCCAAATCACACAAAGGAAAATAAATGCAAATATAACTCAGTGCCTGGCAGATGCTCCACATCAGGAAATTCTTTTGTTTTCAAATGCACCTTGGTGGGAAGTTTGTCGCATCAGTCTTCCCAAAAACTCAGGACTGGGTTATTATTATCATTACTTTTACATATAATTTTTTTCTGCATTGACTTGCCATAAATTATTAAGCTGTCTCTTCTCTTAAACTGCTCCACTATAGAGTTGCATTCCATGTCAAACTTGTAATAAAATACACAGCTAGCTAAAGCCTTGCCTATCTGAAAGCAAACCTTTTATGAGCTTACCAGTATGAGTTTACCTTTGAATATGAGCTTGTATGTAAGGTGTTACGAGTTTCACAACGTGTCAGTTTCAAACGTCGCTCTGCTAAATGTACTCGCTTTACAGAAAATAGTGAGGATTTAGTGTAGGACAGCTAATTTTCTCTAAGAATAGATTTACACTCTTAGAAATAAAACTGGGTTAATTTCAGTCTGACTCAGTGAAAGTGTGCAGACTTATCAGACAATCTGTGCAACAGAATTGCAAACTTTATTTTGCTATGTTTACAGACTCCAGCAGACTCCCACCAGTTTTAATGAGACAGCTCCTTCTTGTGTTAGATGCTGCGGCACGTGCCTGGCTTCACTGCACTGCTTTGTCGCTTCACAGGCACTGAAGCAAAATATCTCCCACCCATCTGTACCCTGCAGCTCTGCTAGGGGTCATTGCTCGAGGCACCTGCATACTTGGATGATTTCTTTTTTTCCTTCAGTCACTGCCAAAAAAAAACCCCAAAACACTGTATTGATGTCCTTGACAAGAAACTACTGACACATCTTTATGTGAGTCACTCTGGCACTTGTGCGAGGCAATGCAATCCCACTGAATTTAAATAAGTTCAAATAGCAATTTAATAGGCAGCTTTTTAACAGTGATATAATTCATTGATGCTTTATGTTTTACCTAATTTTTTCCTAATTTGTAAATGGCAGAATTGTAGGACTTATGCTTAAGAATAGTCAGCTCATGCATGCATTCATTACTGGATGTATGACATCCATGGTTACCCAAGATAATTCAGTATTATATTTACATACACACATGGCCTATTATTTCTGTAATTGCTTTATCACTTAAATAATGGAAGCTTTTCCCAGATATCTAATAAATTAATGCATCCTCTACAAAGTACCCCAATTTATATCTGTATCCAACACTGTATGCTTATTTTGAAATGAAATATGAATTAGTCCAACATGACTAAAAAGAAAACATCTGTTTTTCATATTAACTAAGTGATTATTTATTTATTTATTCTTGGCTGCAAAGCCAGGAATCAAATCCTAATGCATCAGTTTAATAATTTATTCCTTCCACAGGGGCGCTCTGGTCTGTGCTTTGCTTTAAGTAAGGTGATTTTCTGGCAGAGAAACCGGAAGCTGATTCTACCTGTAAGCTGAGCAACAATTGGCTGCAATGTTATATATTCTCATTCCACTTTATTTTCTGTGTAAGCTTATCCCTGGCTTCAGATCAAGGAATGAGGGTAAATAAGCAGATATTTAAGTGCTCTGCAGAATTAGTGCCTCAAGGGTACAGCTACTGCTGACATAACATCATTGACTTCAGTGAGACTATGGCACTATGTTAGTCTAATGATCCAAGCAGTATGGGCTACTTCTGGCATTCTGTGGACACAGTACAAAATGAAGCCAATTTTCAATATTCTGTCAAATGTGCTGTCACTTTCAAATACTCTGCCATGGTCAGATATAAATAGCATCTACAGTTTGGTACCTCTACAATGTGAATGCAGAACATGGAAACTGATGAAGGTGTCTGACTTTGTAAAAAGATGACATTTTAGAAGAAACTGGGGAGAGGAGAATAAATATCCTTGAAGCAATGTTTGGAAGATTTTATAGCTTTTCATCTTCCTCAGATTGAATACGTAGCAACTGACAGGATGGGATGGACATACTTTTTATTCTGTGGGTTCACCAAGTAAACAGCCAGTTTAAAACTTCAAATCCTGACAGCTGCTAAATGCATTTTGTGCTGGTAGTAAGATGACATTGTTCAGAGCAACTCATTCCCACATTATCAGGGAAGGGATCAGGCTAAGGGTTAGCAGCTCTTCTAGAAGCACTGTAGCCACCTGAACAACGTCAAGTTAAGAAAAGTGGTACAACGCTGCATAAATAAGGTTGGTGCAGTTTTAGTCAGGGCTGAAATCATAGAATCACCAAGGTTGGGAAAGCCCTCTGTTCTGCACAGAAAGAAGCAAAATTTCTTCTGAGAGGTTCTTGGTGATACTAGGCAAAGTATTCATGGGTAGACTAATAGTCATATACAGAAAGAAGAACTGAACTCACCTCCACTCACGACACTGTTTCTGACACAAGCCAGGATGCCACTGGCCTTCTTGGCCACCTAGGCACACTGCTGGCTCACGTTTAGCTGAGTGTTGACCAACACCCCCAGGTCCATTTCTTCCACAGAGTCTTCCAGCCACTCTGCCCCCAGCCTATAGTGTTGCCTTGGGTTGTTTCAGCCAAAGTCCAGGACCCAACCCTTGATCTTGTTGAACTTCATCCCACTGGCCTCAGCCTAGCTGTCCAATCCATCTATATCCCTCTGAAGGTCCTTCATGTAGTGTAAGGTGTTGGATATTGTAGCTAAGGGGTCACTCTATTGGGTAAAGAGAACAGAAGAAGCATTAGTGAATGAAGTTCTCCCATGCTGGCTTTCATCATTGTATAACCTTATATTTGTACATTCTGTAATACCATAGAAAGCACAGTAACAACAGCAGAGCAGCAAGGTCCCAAGCTACAGAAGTGAAGATTTGCTCAGAGGCAACAGCCATAGGCACAGAAACAAAGGAAAGAAGTTATCTACCTTTAGAAGGCCTCAAATACGCAGGGATCTCCAGCAAAATACCCTTGCCTCTACTTCCAACCCTTAAATGAGGTCTGGGAGGGGGTGGATCCTGGCTTCACCCCTTCTGGTCACTCAGGTGCATTGCATGTAGCTGAGCTTCCCTGGGTTGGCCCTGCCTTCCCACCAGGTGCTTAAGCACTGTTTCAAGCTGTGACTTAGCACTTCTGCTACATATGTCTTGAGTTGAATGCTTTTAGGAAGTTTAATTCAATGTGTCTTTGACTGGGGAAAAAAAAAAAAGGAAATAAAAAGAAAAAAAGAATAGTTTTATAAACAACAGTTGATTACTTTTCCCCGTAAAGCTCCAGTGCCTTTAAATACTGTTACAAGAGCATCAGACCTACTAGGAGATATCCTTCATGCCAGATATCAACTTTTTACTTTCTTAGTAATGTGTGTACAAATATAAAAAGTTTTCACCATTTGCTCATGCTCACTAAATGTTAATCACATTTTAGACTTACATAAATCTACTCAGTTTCCATGCAAACTAAGCAGCTGCATTACCTCCTTCCCCTCCTATCCTCCATTATGGTGAGAGGAAATAGGAAGAGATCTTTTTCTGTATCCTTACAAATCCACTGAAACTTTTTCCTTCACTGTGCATGGAGATGCTGCCTTGTCTGGATGCAGAGGGAATGGAAATTGGTTTTGTCTGGGGAAAACAGAGGCAAGCAGGTTAGCAAGACTGATCTCAGAGACAGAAAATCTATGACTGGCATTTGAAGAACATAGAAGAAAGAGGAACTAGGGATCAATAATAAGAAACAGGGAGTGGACAGAGAGGAGAAAGACGAGATGGATCCAGTGAGGAACTGGGACGTGGGATGAAGGACTTATTGCTGGATGGGAACAGCATGTCTCTCAAGGTACTGCAAAGCTGGGGAAAGATTCAGAGAGTGATATCGACTTACATCTAATTTAACTATCTACATGTAGGTGTTTACATGGGTAACAGTTTTTAAGCCTACATTATAGTCAATAGCACCCAGAGCTCCACTAACTCTGAATGGGAGCTTATAGGGCTCTATTGCAGTCTCCTGAAGAGACACCTACATTCAAAGTGCCCAACTCAGTTGCCCAACACAGGTTTCAGATGATGCTGAAGATGTCCTGGAGTACCTGGGTTGTCCTCATGGACCGGACAGACTTGTGCCTTACTGTCACAGCACCAGGCACTCATATCATTCGTATGCTATCATTTATATGGTTCACACAATCTGTGAGAGGAGCTGGACAGGCTGTGTCAGTCTCTCCTCAGCTTGTAACACTTCTTTAAACCATTATATTATGTATCTGCCTATAGCTGCAGAAACTGACCCTGGAGATCTTTTCAGAACAACATTTCTGAATTCTTGATCCAAATGTTAAACAAGTCCTAATTGTCCTAATTTTATGCTATCTTTATCAGAGCGTTTGTTTTTACATTTATTTGAAGTACAGCACTAAAATACAGTCTTGTGCTACATATTAACAGACAGGGTAGATGCTTTATTTTAAGCATGTGACATTCATGATGGTACCGGGACAAGAAGAATAGTGTTAATTTCAAAGATTTCTGCAGCACAGGTAGTCAGTGAGGTTTTGGTCAGCAAGCACAAAATTGTAATTGTAGAGAGGTGAGCATGCACTGTGCCTACGCAAACACATATATCATACAGACATTTTGAAAGAAACATCATTTCCTTAATGACTCCTCCAGGACAGCATATATAAACCCCTTGGCTATCGGTGAGATCAACTATTATAGTTTTGAGACACCAACTTGTACCTGAACCGGACTTTTTTTTCTCTTACTTTATCACACTTCTTTTTTTTTTTTTTTATTTTTTTTAAAGGTATTGAACTGATGTGGAACTCTGAATAACTTCCATATAAATTATTGCTAAAGGTTATCAGAGCTGTTCCTGAGCCATCAAAGTAATTTGGAATCACTACACAATGAGCTGAGTAACTTTCAAGTCCAGATCTTGAGAAATGCTCAGTGCAATGACAGGAGTGAGTACTGTCTGTATCAGGAGGCTGCTCTTCCTATGCTGGCTGTGCCAGCTGGAGTCCCCAGAGCACGCGTAAGGCATCCTTTGCCAAGGCTTTGAAGCAGATGTAGGAATAAATATAGAAAGACTCTGCATGGAACAAACCTGGAAAGAAACTGGGAGCTGCCAGGATGTGCCACAGCTCAACCTCAGCACAAAGCTCTCCCTGCTGGGTTCATCCCAAGCCTTTCAGCTTTAAGTTGGAAATAAAGGCACTGCAGAGCCATATTCTCTCTGCCAATTGAGGTTTTTAAGACACTTGTCATATCCTTCTCAGTTGTATCTGGACAGCGCACTCAGATATACGGTCTGATTTTTTGAGTGGTGCTGTGTGGAGCCAGGAGTTGGACTTGGTGATCCTTATGGGTTCCTTCTAACTTGGGATATTCTATGATTCTGTGATAAACTTCTATACAATCTCTTTTTCAAGATGAAGGGTCTGCATGTATTCAGCAGTTCCTTATGCAGAAGCATGGTCATCTCTTGATCATCTTTGTTGCTACAATTTGCACCTTTCCTTGTTCAAATTTTGAGTTGGGATGAGCAACACAAATCACAATATTGATGACATGGATGCTGAAGAACTTACCTAGCTGCACTGTTGGTTCCCAGTTACTTCCCCAACAAGCAGTAACACCTAATTTATACCCAGGCTATGTGTGGAAGTGGCTTTAATAGTATCCATTGTAACAGTGAGATCTTCTAAGAGAGAACAGTCAAGTCAAAGCTCGTTGCTTTCTATGTAAAGCTGGGTTTGTTTAAAAGCCCTTTACATATACCTCTACTCAATTTTAGCTGCCACTTATTGCCCAACATATGAAGTTTTTCTGAAGTTTATCATGATCAACTTTCATCTTAACCATCTTGATACCATCAGCAAATGCTTCCACTTCCCTAGTCATCTCTTCTCAAGATCCTTTGTACTGAAAAGCACAGGCTACAGCAGAGATCACTGTGAGGCTTCATTAAGTATCCTCCACTATGAAAATTTACAGCTCATTTCAGCCACGTTTCCTCTCTTTTAATCAGTTGTTCATCTAATGAGGATATTTCTCCTCATCTAAGAACAACTCTGTTTATTTGAGAGTTACTGGGGAGAAACTGATTTTTAAATCATTTTGCATTCATCTTTCCCTCTGAGTGCAGCCAGCTTTCTTCATTTTCAAATTTATTCATTTGTCTCTTTCTGCTTTCTTAGTGATTTTCCAGCTCTTGCATTCAAATGCCTTACATGTAGAGTCCTTATAATGATCCTCATAAATGTTCAGAGTTGTTGAGAGTTGAAAGGATTTCTCTGTTTCCCAAGCTACGATTTGGGTGAATTCTATTAAGGACTTGCACTTCTTGTATTGCAGGTATTAATGCCTATTAGCTGCTAGATAGGCTTGCATAGGTCTTCTTGTTGGTATATGGACATGCCATCGGATTTACCCTCATTGATCTGAAGTCCCGCGACTACTGTTGCTTTCTCAATATCGTATTTTCTACATCTCTTTAAATACTTGATGCAGATCATTTCCATTTGCCATATTCTAAGGATTATTATCCTTGAGGACTACCTCTCTTCAAGAACCACGTACAAGAATACAGAGTTTTAAGTGCATATCTCTGGTTTAACCTAACTCAGTTTGAAATTTGCTCCCAACAACATTTTCATATCCTCTTTTAAAAATCCCAGATACATAGTTAACCCACCTTTACTTGTATGATGGAGATTTGAAATATTTCTGAAACAGAGTGGCAGGGTCCAGGGCAGCCCCCTGGGAGGAAGGGGAAGGTTGGTCCTTCCCTGGCTAGCAGTAGGATGTGCTCAGGGACAAAAGGACCTCAGAGTTGTCCTGAGCAAAGTCCTGGTGCTGGTGCTGTGAGGGAGCAGGAGATAAAGAAAACATGGGACAAAAGGATAGAGGGACCATAGCCAAGTTGGCAATTGGGATATACAAATATCCTGCTTAGAGAAAGAGTGGAAGAACATTTGGCCCTGTGGTTACAATCCACACAGCAATACCAATTGTCTTTAGTGCTGGGGAATGCTCCATGCCTGTCCTATTCACTGCCCCAGGTTTTGCCTGTCTCACTGATGATAGAAAGTATCTTCATTTGGGCAGAGTTTGCTGCAATTCAGAAAATCCCTAAATCGTCTTAAACAAACAAACAAACTGGAAACAGGTGCCAGCTATGCAGACATAGTGGATAAGGAAGTAAGTCTTATATAAACTTTTTTTTAATTTCTATTGATCCTGACTGAGTCCCATGGGTTTCCTCTGCAGAAGAAGCTGATAAATTGAATTTATTTTAGACTGACTTTTCTGAACTTAAAATCTTTGTACACTCCCTTGGAGAGTTCAACTTTGGTTAGATCTGCTTCAAAGCTCCGGCTAACTTGCATTCCTGCTCTAACAAATTACACATCCGTTTGAGCACCAGAGTTTCTCTGCAACAGTGCTTTCTATGGAATCGGCATTGTCTGCATTTGCAGCTTTTTTCTTCAGTGAGAGCACCTGAAACCTGTATTTTCTCAGTCTAGATTTCAATGCATTTGTTACACTAATCTAGGTTATGCAGTTTTTCGCTGCTTATACAAACATCTGCTGTTCTGCATGACACTTGTTTTGATGTTACTCATCAATTTCGCAGCAAACCTCTTGACCTCTGCTTAGTCCGTCAACTGTGCCAAATGCCAGGACTGCATTTTATCCTCTGCATGAATGATAGTTCAACTCTCTTATCTGGCTCTTTGTATGAAACCATGCTTTCCATGGAAACTTATTTGCATTGACTCCAGTAACCATACTACATTCCACTTTTTTGCATGGTTTACATGCCCTTTGATCTCCTAGTACTGTCCAGTGATCTCCAGAGCCTTCTAATCTGCTCCCTGTACTTTATTGCCAAGTGCTTTCTGTTTTCTGTGCCATGTCATTGCTTGACTGTTGGGCATCCCTGAAACCTTTTTTTTTGGCCTAACTCTCCTCTCCCAGAGCTGCTGATTCTGCAGCCTTCATCTGCTGCACTGTCCAGAAGCCATGGGTAAGGACTACAATGTGCAGACAGGGCACTAGGACAAGAGCAGAGAGGGCTGAGGAGCATACGTGGGCCTTAAGAATCATCTGTGCCCTCCTGAAATCCAGCTTCTCTCACTGCCCCAAGGTGGCTGTCAGCAACGCTGCCTTCACAAAGTGTCCCCTCGAGCTGTTCCATAAACCCCACTACAGTGCAGTGTGAAGCCCTGAAATCACTGTCACCACTAATAAAAGAACATACAGAGTCATGTACCAGCTGTAAGAGCAAATTGAGGAACAACCCAGAGCATCCCAGCTGGAGCCATGCATGGTTCCCTATGTGGAATCCTTCTCTGCTGGCCCAGAGCTACCTGACCAGCTGCCCCACTGTTGAGTGGGTGCCAGGTCATGCAGTGCTGCTTCTTTGCCAGGCTCAAGACCCAAACAGACCATCTCTTTTGATTCAGACCATGATACTGAGGCAAAGCTGCTCTCTGGAAAGCTCATGTTATGATACTGGCAAGCAGAGTGTACAGAAGGGAGCAGAAACTGCCAGGATGCTGTAGCCAAACTGCCTGAGCTGTAGCCTCCATTTGTCCCTTCTCTCCCCCTGCAGTTTACAAGATCTGCTTTCTTCAGTTTGACAAACATAAATCCCTTCCAAGCTAAAGCTGCTGAGTTTTGACAAATTTGTGATCAGAGCTGAGATTAACTCCCCATAAACATGTGTATCTTTCTAATCGAGGGTGGTTTTGCCTTGCTTTGAACGGAGTTATGCGACCCCAAAGCAAAATGCTGCGGATGAACCCCATGCTCTGCTGAAACGTGGTGAATTCATGTTTATTCATTTAAAACCTGTCTTCTCAAAAGTCATTTTCTTCTAAATTTGTTAATGTATTTTGATAGCTGTTGGGAATTTAATGCTGTCATTTTCCTTGGCTTGCTGGGAAGGTTACATGTCACTTATAATCTACGCAATATGTTGTTTAAAAGGCATAAATGCTGTTTCATTATTAAAGAGAGTTTGGAGAAACAACGTGGCTGAGAAAATTAGCTGTAGATAGCCTCTGGAGATTTATGCAGCTCAAGGATTTTGTGATCTCCTTTTGATGAGATTCATTAATAGTGTTGCATGCTTAGTTACACCTCCATGTCAGCCTGCTGATCCCAAACTGTGATAACACAGAAAAGTTGCAGTGTTCAGAGCCCCGAGTTGCTACAAAAGTCAATGTACCCAATCCTGCACGGGACAAACCTGCTCAGGGAACATACTGTCACTGCAGGGTTGTTGGTATTACACATCAGGGAAAATATGTAATGAGTGTATTTATCTCCATTTATTTATCTCTATTCCAGGTGAAAAGAGGGCAGTGAAGAGCCTGTATAGCTGTGTCAGCTACACCTGTGGGATTTGGTGTTCTCTGTACAGGAAGACAGTGTTAGGTATGCTTACAACTCAGAGCAGCAATGCACACCATAAATGCCGTCTTCTTGTCTATATCCATACCACTTAAAAATGCACAGATACCACTTCCTGATCAAAACCAGTGTATACAGAACAAGCGTTCAAAGTCTTTAAAAATACTGTTGAATAATATGATCGTTCTGTTTGAATATCAGTCCAAATTTCTAGCAATTAGCTCTTCTGAGAGCAGGATGCTTCCTTTTAGCACTTTACAATACAGGTAAAATGTTCAGAAGTTTGACGCAGATTCAAACAATTAAAATTGAAAAACAGTGAAGTTGTTCCAGCTGTACATTATATCACAGATAAAAGCCCACGCTTAACACACTGCTATAACATTAACTCAATTAGACACATCACAGGAAAGCTCATTAAGTTCTGGAGCCAGTGACAATAAACCATTAGCATTTTCTGCTTAAGGCTAAAAGGAGAATGGAGATGAGAGACCTCATATTCAGAGTGAACTTGCGAGGAAAACAAGAAGGATCATGTTAGGATAAGGTAAGGACATGTCACAATTCAGAGCGCTCCAAGTAATGCAACACTGTCGACTACTGTAATTTTGTAATTACATTACAATAGGTTATTCAAAGGAATGGAACTGCATTCCTTATTCTGAAGTATGTAATACGTCAAAGTTAGAAGAAGTTTGTATACCAACCACATGGATAGTCTTTGCTTCTGTCACTGGGAAGATCTACTCAGCACTGGTGAGGCCACATCTGTAGTGCCATGTCTATTTCTGGACTCCCCAGTACAAGACAGACACGGAGCTACTGGAGAGAGTCCATTGCAGGTCCACTAAGATGATGAAGGGCCAGGAGCACCTCTTCTACAAGGGAAGGCTAAGAGAGCTGAGACTGTTCAGCCTGGAGAAGAGAGGGCTTAGACAGAATCTCATCAATGTCGATAAATAACTGAAGGGAGAATGCAAAGAGGATGCAGCCAGGCTCTTCTCAGTGTTGCACAGGGACAGGACAAGAAGCAGTGCCCAAAAACTGAAACACAAGACTCACCACCTGAATATTAGGAAACACTTCTCTACTGTGCCAACCATTGGCACAGGCTGCCCAGAGAGGCTGTGGAATCTGCCTCCTTGGAGATCTTCAGAAGCTGACTCGTATTCATCTTGCTATCAGTCAGAACCCCCACATCCCTTTCCACAGGGCTGCTTTGCAGCCTCTTGTTCCCCAGTCCGCATATATGTCCATGGTGGCTCCATCCCAGATGCACAATCCAGCACTTGCTCTTGTTAATGGAGTTGGTGATTGCCCACCCCCCAGCTGACAAGATCTCTCTGCAAGGCCTCTTTGCCCTCAGGGGAGGCAGTAGCTCAGTGTTGTATGCAGACTTACACAGTATAACTTCAAGTCCTCTGTTCAAGTAATTGATCGAAACATTATAGAGAACTGGTCCTGAAATGGAGCCCAGACTGCAGAAACCCACTAGTGATTGGCCACTGGCCTGATGTAACTGCATTTACTACCATCCTTTGAACCTGACTCATCAGCCAGTTGTTGACTCATTTTATCATCTTCCTTGTAAATTCTATGTTTGTACATCAAGGATCCGAACCAAGCCCATTGAATTTGATTAAGTCTCATGGACTTCAGTGGGCTTTGGATCAGGCTACTTAAAAATATTTAACTTTTGATGTCCTGCAAGGTATGGGCATTAGGTTTATTTTCAGTTAAGTAATTATATGCTTTAGTTCTTCAAAATTCATGCAAGTCTACAATAAGGCTTCTGAGTGATGTACAGAAAGTTCCTAAAACATCTACTGTGTCAGCCTAAAATAATTACTAAGGCTTTGAGTAGAAAATAATTACCTTGCTTTACACCTTGCCAGCAAGTAGCTAGTGCCCACAAAAAGGCACAAGGTTTTTTCCCTCTCTCTCTTTTTTTTTGTATTAATAGTTGAAAAACTTTACCAGTTTGTTCATGATTACAAGGACCTGAATTCTGTTTTGCCCTGCAGTGAAATTAAATAGCATGTCTAGAGTTTCAAACTGCCAGCTAACATGAAAGTGAGGCTGGAACATAATACAATTCTGTGATTAGAAAACATTTCTTTTTTATTTGAAGAAATCGCCTAAGTCATGAGAAATAAAAAGTTCTTTCAATGAACTTTTTGTCATCTGATTGTGAGTTACTGTAACAGCTACTTTGCAGGATGCCATTTACTGAGCACTACTTTGAATAATAGGCTGCTCACAATTGCTGCCATCTTGATTCATAAAAAGAAGGAATCTTGTAGTGTTAAACATCCTAATTTCCCATTGTCATTGAAACTACATCTGAAATAGCTCCAGCTCTTTCTCTTTAAAGTTTCTGACTTATTGTGGTCATATTTCCCCATAAAAACAAGAATCACAGCCGTATCGAAAGAAATTACTTTCAAGAGGAACATTTCACAACTGAAAATGATATACGCCATGAAGTCTCCTCATATACAGCAGATTTGCTCTGTAATTTATTGGCATGTGTTCCAGCACAGCCAGTTTTTGCCCTACTTGGAACACAGCCCTTCTAGCTGAGCAGAATACAGATCAACTCTTTGCTCATCATGTTATTTTCTACACATTTTAAATGGTTCTGCAGTCAGCTGAATGACTACAACTACTGTAAAAATCCCGACTCTACATATATCTCCATGAACCTGTTGTGAAACCTAACCCTAAGCTTTTGTAACAAAACGCTTACATGAGAGAGGCAATGAAGTTCTTTCAGTGGGAGAGAAACGACTTCTTATTGCTTCTTCCTTTTGTGCTTCCCAGGTCTTTTGTAAAGATTCAACCAGATCAGGAGGAAGGGGCTTTTGTCTTAGGGACATGAGGCTCCAGACATCTCTGTTCACTTGTCTGCTGTGAAATGACAGAATTTGTTTTCTAGCACTCATGAAGATCAACTGGATCTAGCAGAGGTCCCTCAGTGGCTTCCTACACTGTCTGTGCTCCAGCTGGTCAACAGCAAAAACTCACTTGCACACCATAAGCCTCTGTGCAAGGTAGAAACTTCTTCCACTTCACTCAAGAAAGACTTCTTTAAAATACCATTCTCAAAGCACTAGGGTTTTTTTGTTTTGTTTTGTTTTGTTTTTTAATAAGCGATTTAAATGATTGTGGCACTAGACTTTTCATATTAGAAAACGTTATTAAAATAATTAAAATTGTTGTGGTAATAGACATTTCATATTAGAAAATGCTATTAAAATAATTTGGAAAAAGTATGTTGAAAATACTGTAGAGATTTCCCTGAATATCTATAAGCACAAAAAAATCTACCGTAGGCTGTCTGAGCCAGTTTTTGGTCCTGAATTGGACTTCAGAGCAGGAACAACAAAAGGAAAGGTAGTGTGATTTGCTCATGATTTCAGAGAGCTCTGCATAATTTGTACATATGATTCGCTGAAGGATGGCTGAATGGCTGGGCTCAGAGTCACGGTGAGCGAAATTCAACCCAGTTGGCAAATGATCACCAGTGTCATTTTCCAGAGCTCAGTACTGGGACCAGTTTTGTTAACATTTTTATCGGTGATCTGGATGAGGGGATCAAGATCACTGTCAGTAAGTTTGCAGATGATACCAAGTTAGGTGGGACTGTCAATCTGCTTGAGGGCAGGAAGGCTTTGAAGAGAGAAATGGATGGACTTAGTCAATGGGCTGAAGCCAGTTGCACGGCATACATCAGAGCTCATTGCTGGGTCCTGCGGTCAGGTTTCAACAACCCCACGCAATGGCATAGGCCTCGGAAAGAGTGGCTAGAATGTTGCCTGGCAGAAAAGGATCTAGGGGTGTTGGTCTGCAGTTGGCTGAACGTGAGACAACAGCGTGCCCAGGTGGCCAAGAAAGCCAATGACAGCCTGCCTTGCATCAGTAATTGTGCGGCCAGCAGGACTAGGGATGTCCTTGTCCTCTTTTACTTGTCACTGTTGAGACTGCGCCTTGAGTACTGTGTTCAGTTTTGAGCCTCTTGATACAAGAAGGTCGTTGAGCTGCTTGAGTGTGTGCAGAGAAGAGCAAGAAAGCTGGTAAAGGGACTGGAAAACAAGAGGAGTGGCTGAAGGAACTGGGCCTGTTGTGTCTGGAGAAGAGGAGGTTGAGGGGAGACCTCATTGCCCTCTACAACTAACTGAATCGAGTCTGCAGTGTGGTTTGTCTCTTTATAAAATATATTGCTATATATAACAGGACAAGGACTTCCCAGAGCAATGAGGAATCTACAGAAATTTTGTGTTAATAGCATGGACATTGGTTTTGTTTGTTTGTTTGGTTTGTTGGTTGGTTTGCCTGTTTTTTTATGTTATTTAAACACCTAGTCTATTTCATAGAATCATAGAATTCTTAGAGTTGGAAGGGACCTCTGAAGGCCATCTAGTCCAACTCCCCTGCAATGAACAGGGACACCACAGCTAGGTCGGGTTGCCCAGGGCCTGATCCAGCCTCACCTTGAAAGTCTCCAGGGATGGGACATCCACCACATCATTAGGCAACCTGTTCCAGTGCCTCACCACCCTCACTGTAAAAGACTTTTTCCTTATATCCAACCTAAATCTACCCTCTTTGAGCTTGAAACCATTTCCCCGTGTTCTATCACTGCAGACCCTACAAAAGAGTTTGTCCCCTTCTTTCCTGCAGCTCCCCTTTAGATACTGAAAGGCCACTATCAGGTCACCTCACAGCCTTCTCTTCTCCAGGCCGAACAGCCCCAGCTCTCTCAGCCTGTCCTCATAGGAGAGGTGTTCCATCCCTTGGATCATTTCCGTGGCCCTCCTCTGGACACACTCCAACAGGTCCATGTCTCTCCTGTACTGAGGACTCCACATCTGGACGCAGTACTACTCCTCTAGTCTTATTTGCTGGAAAGGCCTGTTAAAGTCTAAGGCTGTGGAGTGAAATTTGGAGTTGTTTTGAGAACATTTTGCTTGCTGCAGAGTATTAATATGTCTGAATTTAAGGAGTGATGGTCCTGTGATTGACTTTCTTACTGTGCTGTGGGAGAACACATAGTACCAGTCCACAAGACCTTTTCACTATGTATGTATGCTTGAAAGCACACAGATGTATTAATTAGATATTGAGAAATCAGTGCTTTGAAAATGCATACCTCGTGTCTTTTTTCAAGCGTAAACATTATTTCAGGTTTTGGCTGTGGCCACCATTCTCCTCAAAAACGAGCTGTTTCATTAATGCTTGAAGAAAACTGTCTTTGTATTTCTAGGAAGACTTGAAGATGTTTCAGAAAGCAACTACCCTTTCTGTTTCACCCAGGGGATATAGATCAGTCCAAAATATGTCAGCTAATGCTTGTAGCACCTGGTAATTTAAACAGCCATAGTCATCAGAGCAGAAAAGGAGTTTTGCTTGGCTGGAAATGACAGTAGATATATGCAGTTCTCAAGAATTCCTCTATTAAAACTGCTTACTGAAGCACAAAAGTTTGGGGCTGCTATATGATAAGAGAAGGTCACTGAGATCATTCTGGACTTACAACCTGAGAAGGCAAAATTAATTCCTTCCCATTACAGTCAGAGTGATGTGAAGGTTAGGGATGGCCTTGACTGTGGTGACCCTGGACAGCTGCTGAATGGGTCAGGGAGACTGGTGACAAAGGAAAAGGTCCAGCTATCCAATTGCTTCTTAGAATCATATAATCATAGAATCTTTAGAGTTGGGAGGGACCTCTGAGGACCATCTAGTCTAACTCCCCTGCAATGAACAGGGACATGCACAGCTAGATCAGGTTGCCCAGGGCCTGATCCAGCCTTGAAAATCTCCAGGGACGGGGCATCCACCACATCACTAGGCAGCCTAGGCATCCTACATCCCTGAGACCAGGAGGAAGGTCTGGAGCAAAGCAGGCCTACCCTGGTGGAGGAGGATCAAATTAAACAAACTGGATTATCTGTAACTCCATGGGGCTTGAACGAGTACACCCATAGGTACAGAGGGAGTGGGCTACTGTCTATGCAAGTCCATTGCTGATTAAATTTGAAAGATAACATCTGTCTGGGGAGATTTTTGAGAACTGAAAGAAAGCAGATGTCTTCAGTAAGGCCAAGAAAGGGAACTCAGGCAGCTACAAGCTGTTCAGCTTCACCTTATTCCCTGGGAAAGAGACTAATCCCAGAAACCATTTAAAACAGCTTGAGGAAAAGAAGGTGACTGGAAATAGTCAGCACGGATTTATGAAGGAGAAATCACACTTAGCCAACTTGGTAGATCTTATTAGGATCTTTGGACACTATTTATGGCCTATTCCATGAAAAATACTAACAAATAAACTTTTTCCTTTGTGATTTGACTCACGTGTTTCTTGTTGTTTACTGACCTGTATCAAGAGGCTTAATTCTCCCAATTTTGTACTTCACAGGTTCCAGTGGAGTCCCAAAGTTACCTAATAATATATACTGTTAAGCTTCAGTTCTCATTCATTTATGTCTTATAGTATCTAATCCTCGATCTATGCCACATGGGTTCAGTTGGGATTGTATACTCTTGAAGTCAGGGACTGTGTTCACTCTTTTGGCTGCAAACAATGTTGATGTGTCTTATTCTAAATAGTGACTCTGAAAAATATTCTTGGAATGACTGTTGTATTAAATAGCTCCCAACACAAAAAGCCCCCAACAAAAAAAAGGGATACTTAAGAGCCACTTTATTTTATAAACTATCAAGCCAAACTACAACGGAGCTGTCCAGCTGGGGGTGCACGTGTCCCATGACTGCCACCACCACCTTTTCTCTTGGAAAGCTCCTTAGTTCTTTTAGCTTCTAAAATACAAATCATTAGAAAAAGTGAATGGCTATTAAAGTTACGAAATAAGAAACCCTAACACTCAATGAAACAAAGCTTTGGACTCTTCTTTTTTTAATGGAGATTAGGAATACAGTCCATATGGATACTAATACACAAAACTTCAGCTCTTACTTCTCTCTAAGAACAAGAAAAATCTTTGTGATCCATTACAGAACATACACTTTTTGTAGCTACAGCATATGTTAGTTTCTTTCAGACAATAATGTAAAAAATGTAATATAAATTATATTCCACTTTGGAAAAACAGATTAGTATCTCATTTTACACAGCTGTAATATGCTGTATTTTCAATATTGATTCTTAAACAGAGCTAGTTATTTTCTAATGGAACTCTGGAAAATGCTAAACACTATCAAAATGTCTCAGAGGTCATTAACCTTTTATGAAATCAGAAATTTCAGGGCATGCTGCCTGGGGAGGTTAGCTTCCACTGCCTGAAACTTCAGGACAGACTGCCATCATGTCAGCAATTATATAACAACTTGGGTGAACAGGCAGGGAATGGCCTTTCTGTGCCCAGGATTCCATGTCTCCTTTCTCTGGAATAGGGAGCCTGAATGCACTTTGGATCACAGGCTCCAAGGAAAAATCTGAGAGTGCCTCTGTCCAAGAGCACATGAAAGCTCTGTGCTGGAGCCTTGTCTATGAAGGCTTCCAGCTCTTGGCTGAAGAACTGGGAGCTTTCAAGAGTGTTGATAACTATGAGCAGACTGCCTTAAAAAAATCTACAAACTCTTCAGCACGTCACCTTCATCTCATCTGCTGCACAACTGCTATTCATTAAAATACTGACTGCTATTAGCAATGTGAAAGAGGCAACAGCATGAAGTTCTATGAGTAGTTTCTGATCTCCTTCAGGTTTGGGGTTTTGTGTGGTTTTTGTCTGGTTGGGATTTTTTTAAAGGTATTTTCCATAATATTTTTTCAATTATTGTTGGGGTTTTTTATCCTAAAAGTAAACATGGGAAGAATTGTTTTACCCCAAATTGGAAAAACAAAACCAAAACAAAAAACCTTTTAAAATCAGCTACTTACAGATTTTCAAATATTTCCTGTGAATTAGAAGTAAAGATGCTAACCTGAAACTAGCACCTGAGGCCTCTGATGAGACACAGTTACGTAGCTTAATATCAGTAATCCTTTTAATAGAAGAAAAAAACTGAGATCTTTGCCTTTTTCCCCCCACCTACCAAGCTGAAGACAGGAAACTTCACCCCTTCTCTGACTGCACTCTCTGCACTAATACTTGGCACCTCTTTGGACCAGGACATGGAAGACTTTCTGGCCTGGGTGGAAACATGGACAGCATGTCATCCATAAAACCTGTCTGCATCCTAAATGACTCTCTGCTGTGCTCTATCCAAAAGAGATTAATGAGACAGATTTCCTCTCTGTCTGCTGCTCTGTGTGTTTGTGTTCCATGCTGAAATCATGAAAAGCTTCAGGGCAGAATTAATAAAAATTGATTAAAACAAACTAGATCTCTATTTTTCTTCATTTGTGCCTGGAAAAATATGTTGATACGTTAGTATAAATTTCATTAGTAAAAGGAACAATTTAGAATGTATTAAATATCCTGATTACTATTATTTTTTCTTTGAATATCTTATATTCTTAATCTAAGATGCAGATCAACTTTTTTTTTTCCCTAGGAATTCTAATAATAACTACACATTTTCTTAATACTCTTAGTACTGAAAGCATAAGGATAAGGGACTGGTGAGAAGTCTTCCATTGGGAAGACTCAGAAAATTTAACTTTGTTCATTAAATGGCATAAGCATTCAATCCATCAACTGAAAAGATGAAGTAATGAATAAATACTACACACAAAGATAAAAAATCCAGAATCTTGGGAAAGTGGGGAGAGAGGGAAGGAAAACCATAGTCATATTTCTAAGTTCGCAGAGCACAGAATTGCAGAGTTCAAGCTGAAGCGATGGCTTATCCTTTCCACAGCAGATTTGTGAGATCAGATTTAAATCTGCTTTACTGCTTTCCCCAAGGACTCCCAACACCCAGCAGCAGCCGGAAGGTGCAGTTGGGATTCTCTGCACATCTCCTCCCGACGACAGGGATTTTCAAGAACTCCAGCGTTCTCAGGTCTTCTGACTTTACGGCCTCTAAGGCAGGTATACTGTGGGAATAGGTATTTACAGCCATTCTTTTTCTAACAAGGTATTTTTTTTCCTAAAGACATTTTGGATCTTATTTAGCAAAGATTATCACGTACCGTAGGCATTCTCTCTATTCCCACAAATAGCTTTGTCAACTTTGTCATTTCCAAACAGGTTCCTTACAGCCAGAAAGTGAAATTCAATAAATCAAGCTACAGTCTTGAAGCTGATACACGTTAGTGAGCTCTTCAGTAACCGAGTATTATGCATGGGCCTGACTAATTTTATTTACCTCGATGTTTAAGTTTCTAATGTCAGAAAATATTTTAAATTTTTCACAGTATAAAAATACACATATACGGTACTTATTTTTATAAACATGTCAGCACTACTCTCATATTTAACATATCAATATTAGTTTACACAGAAAATCATCTGTCCTTTAATTCCCCACCCCAGCACACTTTCAAATAATTCCAGCTGCACAGCACTCCAATCCTATTTTCTCCAAGCTTGATGTTAATCTTAAGTCCAGGATGATCTTTGATTTCAGGGCCCAAAATGTAAACAATTTCTTCCAAAAATGTACTCTTTGATAAAGGAACTAGCCAGAAGAAAAGTGATGCAAAATAAATTGCAATTTCTACTTCACTTTAACAGTAGACATGTCCAACCATTACAAGCATTCAAAATCTAAAAAAAAAACCCAAACAAAAAAAACAAAACCAAAAAAACCCAACAAAATTTAGTCCCACAACAGACCTATTTAGAAATCCAATATACAAAACCTATTTGCTACAACACCAGACATATGCAGAAAAAATAAGGTTCTTTCCATTTAGTTTCCAAAATGAACAGCCTTGGAGACGAAAACAGAAAACACACACTTGTCAGGATGATCTCCCCAATGTGAATGCCAGTTTTGCAGAACATAACTCTGTATGCACTAAAGATTATAAAACAGTTCTTCAGGGTCAAGAGAGATTTCAGGGCAAAAAGCTACATTTACCTCATCTGAATAAACGATAAAGAATAGAAATCCACTAACACAGCAAGAAGATCCACATTACATCTGTTTTCAGTAGACTTGAATAATCTAGACTCCATTTCTATAACAGGATATTCTTCATTTTATTGAAGAAATAAATGGCAGATTAGACAGAACCATGTTTAGATTTGTACTGCAACAGACAAGAAAAAAAAAAAAAAAAGGTTGGTCAAACTACAGAAGTAATAACGATGAAGTAAGAAAAACTACCAAGGAATTAAGTTGCTAGGATACTGAGCACTAATGTGAAATCAGATATAGCAATTAAAGTAAAACTATACTTGCAGGATGTAAGAACAAAACCATTTATTAGTCTGAGCTAAGTAATTAAATGGAATATTGAAAAAAAAGTAAATGAAGAAAGCAGATCAAAATACTACATAGTCAATTTGGGATCAAAAGCTTGAAAGGTCAATTGATACACCATTACAAAGACAGATATCAATTTGACAGTAGCAAGTGCAGATTAGAGCCTACATTTTCACTTATACCATCAGCATGATCTTCTGTTTTAGAAAGGTGTAGTTTAAAAATTTTCTCAATGTTACTGAGAAGCTAGTGGTAGCACAGAATACTAAAAGCCAAGTGCTCAAACCATAAAAAAAATCCAAACCAAAACCAAAAAACAACCTGCTTGGCATCTACCTGCAAAATTACTATAGGACTCTTCCAGTAGAGCTGCATGGATAGTAACAAAATAGTCCACCAGTAGAATTGTGTAATAGGGAGAAGTAAATTTAGTCGCTGCTTCTTCCGAGTTTTAATTCCCTCTTATTTTCTAAACTAAACTCAGCTTAGATCTCTAAAACAGTACTCAGGTCTCCCTCCATCTTATTAGAGTATATGGGAGTACCCAAACTCTCCTTTAACACTACCAAATTAATTTTCATTCAGCAATGAATTTGGATACAGCTATATGAGATATAGAATGACTTTGAGAACTCTCAGCAAATTACCAAAGCATCAATACATTTACTACTATTTTACATAATACTTTTTATTTGCAACATATTTCACAAATCTCAATCATTCTCAGAATACACCTTAAGACATGATTTCTGTTTTGTCTGGAAAAAAAAATGAATATTTTCAAAATGAGGAAGTCCTCAAAAGCAAAGTTTCTTTGTTTCACTTTAGTTTTCCATTTTTATTTTTCTCCACTTGTATCCTGGCATACATACTGGAAGTGAGAGATCTAACTATTTGGGAATTGGATCAAAGAAACTGGCTTGTATATAAAACCTCAAATAAGCCTCTGCAAAGTGTCCCTTCTAGTTAGCTTTTATCTGCTTAAATACTAGAGCTCTGTGAGAAGAAATTCCTCAAAAGAGGGAAACTAATTAAGTAACAAAAAGCAACAACAACAACAAAAATCATTAAAAGGGAAATAGTGAAATACAGAATTTGCTTCAACTTGTAGATGAAACAAGCATATCAGCTAATAGCAATGATTTTTCTAGACTCTAGTAGCATCAAGCTTGCCTTTGTATGAATATGCAAATTATTCTTGCTACATTTTCATTGAACCAAGATTTACAAATTCAGCCACAAATACAAGAAATCAGTTCATCTGCTAGTATGCAAGAGTAAATACTTGACATATTTCTTTAGGCACCTGTGATTTCTTTAGGTTATGGAATTGCTGACTTCTGCATCCCAGGCATCCTAGGAATACAAGTTCCACATTTTCATTAGCTTAACTGAATTTACTTATCTGTATTTTGTATTTTACTTGACCAACTGATAGCAAGTTGAAGCACTTTTTAAGGGTGATGAGACTCAGAAAATCTTGAAAGTGTCAACTGAAAACCCTAAATACAAAAGCTACATGTCCAAAAAAGATCACCTACAACCACAGTAGCCCAATAACAAAGCTAATAGTATTCATTGTCAATATCCTGAACATATAGGTAACATATTCAAGAACTATTACAAGTTTTAACTTTAGAACTTCCTGCCTGGATTCTTCTAAGTGATTTTTTTTTGAAGACTTACTGACATACAGACACAACTTCTCACTCCAGTTTCACTATGATTTTGTCTTTAACATACAAATGAAATTCCAACTAACAAACTGGGTTTATCTCTTCTCTTACTTCATAAGCACTGCAGTTCAATAAGGCTGCATTTAAAAATAAATTCAAGTATGCTCCGATACTCAAAATCTTCCTCAGAAGTTCAATATGAGAAATTATCTTTCCTTCCCTGAAAATGGTCTTTCATGAAATCTATGGTCCACTGAAACAAACAATCCACACATAATGAAAGCTTGTGAACTTGAGAAAAAAACATAAAGCGTTTAACTTTACAGCAAGACATGACGATAGAAATCACTACCTTTCCATCAAAAGGCACGATATGGCAAAGCACTTGAAGCACCTACATTACCACACCCCTCTTCAACTAAGTACATAAAACTGTTACCCCTTCCAAGTAAACCAAAACTGTCTAGGAGCTCAGCCACTGCATGTAAAACTCAGTTACTGGTCTACATATTCTACAGCTGCTCCACCCATGCATCAAAACAATACACATTCCTCAGTTTATGCAAATATATAGCATACACAAATCATTAAACCATTTCCCCTACAAAGTTAAAATATTCTACTTGGAAAACTCAAGACATTTTCATAATGAGAACCACAGATGAAAGAGAAGACAATGAAGATATCTGTCATAGTAAGGGGTAGCATACAGGTTACAGAGTGGGCAAATACTGACTACTGTTTGACTACACACATCTATGTATCAAGTTCTAGCCTACAAAGGTTGGAAAAAGGTATTCATACAACTCAAACTCTGGTAGCAGTTTATTCAAAACTATTATGGTACACATTCTGATCCAAGCTTTTTCGGATATATATGGTTTGTCTTTTTACCTAGCTAGGTATTTCATAATATATACACAATACTTCCAAAAAACAGACACAATCAGAAGACCGAGCTCAATTCTTTTTGGAAAAGGAACAGAGGTATAATCTTTTTCCTTTACAAATCCCATCTTACAGAATTTTTTTTTAAAAGAGAAGGCTGGCCTGAAAGTATAGAAAAGTTGTTACATTATTATTTTAAATGTAAGCCAAGAAGCTACATCACTATCAACAAATTATGTAAACTTGATAATATACTTATTTTTAATGTAACTATTCACATGCTTAAAATCTTCCTTTCATCCACCTCTCCCATTTTCTAAATATAGATTGAAAACTGACAGAAATTATTAGGACCTTCAAGCTCCAATTCTTATGTTACTGAATTTTGGGAATTAAACCATTTCATTATACACAACTGCCCAAACTTCAACTTTGGCACAATAATCCCAAAGGCATGCCTTGAGACTACTGGAAGCATGTGATGGCCACAGCCCGTATGCTTCACCTGCCCCTCTGCTGCAACCTCCCTTGAGAGCCTGATGAAATTCAGGGCTCCTGGGTAGTCAGGGGCAAGTGTAGCATGGGCACCTCAGCTCCCTGGGGAGCTGCCCCTAGCCAGGGTGGATAAGGCTGCGGATCCTGAAGAGATAAGCCACGTGCCACCTATTTTAATCCAGAAAAAAAAAAAAAAAAGTGCCCCAGGGAAGTCCTCAAAAGCAAAAGGGTTTTTGTGGTGGTTTTGTGTATTTGAGAACCTTCTGTGAGATATAGTTTCAGATAAACATGAGTGTCAAAGGAAGAACCCAGTTTTATAAGGGGATGTCTGGAGAAGGATTAGACAACAGCCAGATGATTTAAGTGGTCACTGGAAACATCCCACTGTTCTAAGCAAATACTAAGGCAACTCAGAAAATACTTTCTATGTGCACACATCTAGAAGGAGAACAAAGAGAAACATACAGATAAGGATGTGTCAGAATATTTTTCAATTTAACACTGTCCTTGAAAATGCATTCTAACTTCACCTTTGCAGTAGAACTATTAACATGATTCCAATAGGTGGAAAATCATGACAAGAAAAGAATAAAAAACTTTATGACCAACATTTTTTTAAGTCACACGGATGCTCCAAATCAGTAGCTGCATTAAAAAAATATCCTGACTTCAAACATTAACATGTTTTACCATACCAGTGAATTGACACCTATGAATAGAGTCTACAAGTACAGAAAATGAAGTGGTCTACTTAGAGGCGCCAGAGCAGACTGAGCATTTAAATTAATTAGCTTTGCAGCTCCTAAAAGCCAAAGGTAAAACTGCTATCCCCCACCACATTACACACCAAACATATGTTGTATACAGTTAGGAAGAAAAACAATATTCATTTTGCTACTTCTAAACAGAGAAAGCTGACAAAGAAGATGCCAAATACAGGTACAGGCATGGGCAAACAAGTGATAATAACAGCTCAGTCTTATCTTGCAATTTTAAGCACTACAACAGAGTGATTATAACCACACCTTGAATATCGAATTCCTATTCTCTTAACTTACAACATGTTCCCCATGCATGATAATTTTATTAGTAGAGATCAGTAACAGCTCTGTGTTTCTATCACTTCTGGCTGTACCTATTAATCTGTAACCACAATATTCTCCCTGTATAATCACATTTACCTTTACGAATATGGAGTATCTTCTTACATAAAACTATTCTGCTGTAGCAATTTTACTGTGTAAAAAAACGTTCTCAAAAAACAAATGATTTGAGAGTTTTCGAACGAAGTAAACACTCTTCATCAAATTCAACACCAACGTTAAAATGGGACTATTTCATAAATAAAACTCTCCAGGCCTTGCACTACAGTCCAATAATATGCTAGCACGTGGAGTTGACAACAGATGCAGCAGAGGAGGCATTGACATTTGCAGCGTCAAAACACCTGTCTGCAAGACCCAGCATGGGGAATAACAGGCATACTGGGGTTTGAAGTTCCAGTGGCCAGCAGCTCAATCTCAGCAAGATAATCTGTGCAATTCATTACACCAGTGAGCAACAGCAAAAACTTTTCAACTTTATAAAAGTTATGGACCTGCTGAATCCCGATGCCCTGAAACTGAGTAAAATATTTTCATTTATTTCTATACAGGATCTTTAAGACAGTAATTATCTGCAAGTATGCATGCAAAGAGCTGATTCAGAGATTTTGACAACAGAAATTGGGAAGTTACTTTTCACTGTATAAGGTCCAGTACTCTGAAAGAATGAGCTCTCAGAGGAATCTGTTACCCTTTCTTTTTCTCAGTCACAAGTCACTCAAATTCCCTACTCCCCAATATCCATTGTATTACAAAAGCATCTACAATGCTGTACACGTCTACTTCTTGCACACGACATCCTCCCTAAACAATAACATGCTCTATTTCGAACTGCCATTGAATCAGACAGGCAGCTCTTATAACCCCAGAGAACTTGCTAGCTTGTTTATGTCCAACAGATGGGCCATTAACTTTGAAGCAGCTAAAAGAAGATATAAAACTGGCAAAATAGTTCTGATAAGCCAGGAGGAAGCTGCATTCGCAAAAGGAACCAGTAAGCTGCCCTCTGATCCCTTCCAAAAACCGTACTTGTGGATGAGGCGGAAACCAGCCATTTCAGATGGTTTGGCCAAAGGAGGTGGGGAGGGGGGAGTTTGCTTTGACTGACTTTGACATATAGAAAAGCACGCCGAGGTCTTCTACTGTTATATTTTTCACTTTCACCTGAAAGATCTAAGACATCCAAAAAGGAAGAGGGAGAGGGAAGTGTTAGCTTTAGGTTTTGGGGTAGGTGTTTTTTAAAACTTCTAAATTTGACAAATAATTTCAGACAAACTCTAAGGATGGATAACAAAAGAGTATTCTTAGCTCATGCAAAAGCCAGACATGAAGCTGAGAAAAGAGCTAGACAGAAGTTCTTCCTGATCTTTGCTGGATGACTATTACAAAATCGGGGTTTACTGCACAGTTTAGAACAACATGAGGTCTCAGAATCTCATATAAATATATATTTATACAATTGTTAATATACTTTACATGCATATATATATAAAAATAACAATATTTTCATCTTTAATGTATTAAAGTCTTTCAAAATAATACAATATCTATATTTGAAACATGTTTGGTTCTTTTTTTACTTACACATATTTGGCACATTGCCTTGACCAGTTAAGGTATTTGTAATGGTTACCAATGTTAAGCAACATACTACCAAAGCAGAGTGTTAATATACCAAAAAAGTTTAAATTCAACTATACTACTAGTTTGCGTTTTTTTTTTTTTTTGTAGTATGTGTGGTACAATCAAAGCAATACAATTTGAAATAATGAAGAAGTATACACAGACACATTAAGCTGTTTTAACATTTGTAGTTATGAAATATTTTAAAATTAATGCATACGTAAAACACATTATATGACATTATCAAACCTGCAGAAGTTGGCAGCTGTACAATCGTTCAGTATAGAGCACAAGAGAAAACTTAAGATGTCTTAAAATTGGAGCAAAATAATCTTAGTGTCCCAGAACACTATTCAAGTGCAAAGACATACACAGGTCAATAGCACTCCAGCTGTGTCCTGAACTCTAAGCCCATGGATTAAACTTTCAGCAGTACCAAGGTCACCTGGTTATGTTGCTACATCACTAAAAGGGACAAAGAATAGATCATTTTATTTGTACGTGTTCTTGCTTGAACCGTTTTAATGTTGATGATTACAACACTACAAAAATACACAAACGAAATAGGGTAAGTAGTTCTAAGCACATCATCTGACTGGCTTGTTCCACCTTCTCTAAAGAAGCCCATGGCCATTGCTTTCTCCTCCCCCTTGTCCATATTCCACAGACCCTTGTCTCCTCACCACACACTGCTGCAGCCTCTCTTCCCTATTGCTCTGATCCAGCCTTGCTGTCATGTCCTCTTCCTCACAGCTTCTGTTTTCCTCTCCCGCAGGCACCATAGTGTTTCCTCATCAGTCCCTCTTCCCTACAGCTCCTCTGCTAACCTTCACCACTCCCCGAAGGTGGTTGTGCCACCTCCTCCCTACCTCCTGCTGCGGCTCCATCCCTATGGGCGAGTGCAGAACCAAAGGTACTCAGACATGGAGCTACCCACTGCCTCAGGAGCCACTCCATGTTCCTTGGAGCTGCCAGGAACACAAAGGATGCCACAATGAAAACCCCCACTGAGGCACACGGCCAAATGCAAAAGCTGAGCAACACTGCACGCTCTACCTATCACCCTTAAAAAGCCTAATGGAAGACACAGCCGCTGAAGATGCTGACTAACAACTGCCATCCAACTGATCTGTAATTTTCAGAGTATTTAGAGCGTATCTAACAGCTTTAAGTTGCAGAACAAATGCATCCTGGCAAAGTCAGAAATGATAAAAAATTTGGTCATTTTCCCAAGGAAAAATGTTTAGAAACAACGTAGGAGGATAGTGATCTTTCTGGCAGCTGACACTGTTAAAATAAACAATGATTCAGTCTTTTAATTTTTCATTCCCAATCTAAGAATTTAAACAAGTTAAATAACTTTTTAAATGTGCGCCTGATTTAGTAAGATTTCAACAGATGTCCTTTGTGGTAAACACAGCAAGTAACCACAATTTTGAACTTTTTTTAGTTATTACTTTCTAGTCTGTTCCAACATTAAAGTGACTCTGAAAATGGTCTGGTGGAAATGGATCAGATACCTCATCCTAGTGTTTTTTTCTTCCTTCAGTAACTATGATGGAAAGAAATTTTCTCTAACTATTGTCTTGGTGCTTACTGAAAGTACATAATTTTAAATTGACTTGTAGATAAATACGAATCTGTCTGCATGCCATATAATGAGTAGATTTCATAAGGCAGTCATTCTGGTGCCTAACTTGCCTTAAGCATTCTGTAGTTTCTGATGAAACTCTTCAGAAGATTTGCTCCAATATGCTCTGCAAAGGGAGCACTTCAGAAGTTTGACTAAGCACAGGAGAAACTGAAGATTGTTCCTGAACACCTATTAGATTAAATGTTCAATAACATGCTCATAAAATATTCTAGGAGAGTTTACATATACATGCACACAGAGTATTAGCACACTTAATGCCCACACATTTACTTATACAATCTATCTATATGCTACAGAAGAAATGTAAATAACTTAAGAGTTATCTAAATCCACTACCTGCTTTCTGAAAGTTACTCTTAATGAACATTAAACTTTACAGTTGTAAACCTTTTAGGGGAAAAAGCGTTAGTCAAAAAAACTTCAGCCTCAGTCACATTAAATGAAACCGCCATGAGTAAAAAGATGCCAACACATATTTTCCTTCTTACTACAAAAAAAAAAAAAAAAAAAAAGCATAATTCAATACACCAGACATTCCTAAACTATTTTTTTTAAATTATAGATACACACACATGCATAGACGCACACGCATTAATGCAATTTCTGTCATGAGAAGCATTTATAAATTTAGAACTTACATTTGTTTAGATAAACAACTATAGATGGTCAAAAATCCATTTCAAGACTATATGCACTAATAATCAGTGAAGTCTTGTTAAATGAATGTAATGCCAATATACTGTTCCCAGGTGAAAAACAGCTTTAGTTTAGTAAAAATATTAACATTGTATTAAGCAATAATTTCTTCATACTACTGTCAAGTAACTTTACATGCTATTCTAAAGCCATAAAAATTCCTGCAAGTTTGCAAAAGCCATATTTAAAAATGTTAGTCAAAGGCAGAAGTAAATGTTTATAAGCATTTGAACAGTTAAAATAAAATGCCATCTGTGTTCTCTTCTGTGATTTTAACCCACAGAAGAATTTTGGAAGTCCTGTAGGAGATCTTCCTTTTTTAAGTTCAATCTCTATTGGTAACTTGGTGGTGTTGGTCTGTAGGCAGAACTTCTACTAGAAGTTAATTCATTTCTCAAGTTTTTAACCTTCTAGATATACATTCAACATACAGTACCAGTATTGGGAATAAAGAAGTCTGATTGAGATGGGATTTGTGACTTTTTGCCACAAAGTATCAACTAGACATTATATTACCTCACACTATGTTTTGTTAAGTAGCTAAATCAGAGTGCAGAATATAAACTTGGACTGAATAACTAGAAAGCATTTCAGATTAAGCTAAACAAAACCAAGCTTGGAATAAAGCATTTTTATTTCAGAAGGACAAAATGTAGAATTAAAGCATCTGCATCAAGCCCACTTACATGTGGAAGATACTTATTTCCAACACTTTCACATGAGTTTGTCTGGAAAGAGCATCTTAAAGTAAAGAAACCCAAAAATCTACTGGAGAAGTTTCTGACTTTACTGAATAGATAGCTATATCAAGAAACTACTCTGATCAATTTTTACCTAATCCTGTTGAAAACAAAGACACTTACAAAAAAATGTAATCATAAAAACAAAACAAGGCAAGAGTAAATTCATGCTTACAAGGAGGACAAAAAGAACTATCAACAAGTCAAGTCTTGCAAAGAATATATAAAGAAGATTAAAGAAGGAAAAATATTTCCATCTCTATAATTTTTTTTTATGCAATGCAAATGGAATTGTGATTAAAAAGTAAAGCAAATTTCAAATTCTGCATCAGAAGCTGTAGCATATTTTAAGTGTGGTAATTGCCATATTGGATACATATAAAAGAAAAAAATCACTGTCTTTTTTTTACCATAAATACAAGGTAGGAATCAAATATTCTCAGATTGTCCCAAGACAGCAAATATTACACATATCATACAGAAAGTAAATTATACTAGCTTCTGCTTATTTCTGGAGAGCCTCAGATTGATCTTCTGACAAACTTCATTTACCATTCTCATGAGCAACACTTACCATAGGTAAGAATGTGCTAATTAAATATACTGAACATAAACTTAGGAAGAACTGTCAGTATAGGGAGAAAGCACAATTTAACATCTAGAAAAAACTTCATGACTTAAAGCACGGGAGCACTAAACAGTCTGAAATTTGAAATTGTAGCTATTCATTCCTTTCGCATGGTATAGAGAGTTTTCTGGTTTAAACTGACAGCTTAAGACTTGGAAGCAAAGCAAAAAAAAAAAAATTAAAAATCGTAAGTGTGAGCTCCAAATGTGACACTGCATGAAAGTGACAAATGTAGTAATCCAGCAGCAGTGGACATTAAAAATAAGGAAGGATTAGCAACAAAAAATCCTGATCTTATTTATAAATGAATTTTTAGTTCATAAAAAGTACTATATTATGTGGCAGCTTAGAATAGCAGATTAGTGCTGATACATATTCAGAAAACTATTAGTATAGGTTCTGTTCATAAGGGGATATTCACCCTCTGGATTGAGGCTAGTCAAGCACACAGCATTTGGAATAGAAGTACAAGATACTTGTCACTATATAAGAACTGAATTGAGGAAGTCACTCAAATTGTTCTTCTGAAATCAGATGCAGGAAGAACCAACCACAGAAACAAGTAAATCACAATTATTAAAGATGTCCCATATAGAAAAAAAAAGTGAGGAAATAAGATAACATAAACTTGCACAATTTTTTAAAAAATAAGCAGTTGATAACCACACATTGATATTCAATGTTTCACCCTAAAGAATATTTTATTCTTTTGTTACAGAAAATGTATTGAGCAGAAGCTTGTGCAAAACATGTAATTTCTTAATTCTAATGAAGAACTTCAAAAATATTTTTGAGTGACTGTAAATTGAGGCCAAACTAGCTACACATAGCAGGGATCTCTGCATTTCTTTTCCATCTGAAACTGCTTATGTTATTTTCCTATACCTTAACAGCAGGCAGTTCCCTCTTCGTGCCTCAAATCACATGTTCTGTTTATCTCCCTTCTGTCATATTAATGTACACTACTTCTCTCCTTTCCACCCACCATTTCAGAACTCGTTGCATTTTCCTGTTTCTTAAGTCACCATAATACCTTACGTTACCATGTGAATGCAGCTACCAAGGAATGGGATCAAGCTGAGCATCAGGCAATGCTCATCTGTTTTAGGCCTTTGTCTATGATCTGGCCAAGAAACAACAGCACGTGCCAAAAAGATATTTACATTTGCATACCAAATGTATATGCTATGGGTCCAATATTCCTCTTTTGCAGTACTTCACTTGGGCTTTTTCCATGCTCAAACTTTATTTCCGAAGTCAATAAAGTTGTGCCTCCCTCTGCCTAGATAATTTCCTGAAGATTTTGAATTTTAGGACATTAATTGTGTTGGCATAAACAAAAACGCTACTCAGCCATACTGAAGCTATGAAACATTGCCCAGCTCTACTACTATTTTTTCCCCTGCCTCCTTTTTTTTGGCTAACTGTCCTCCTAGAATTTTCAATTATTTGCCACTGTTTGCAGTGATCAGCGGAGGGACAGATCTGCTTATTCAGCTGTCATGCCTTCTTGTTTGCCTGCCTGCTACCTCAGTATTTCTCCCAAGTCTCTCTTTAGCTGACAGAAAGTACCCGTCAAAAACACGCATATGTTTTGTGTAGTTGAGCGTTGTTAGGAAGGTTCATGAATTGGCAATGAATAAAACTTCTGCTGTATTCCAAGCTCCTCAAGTTCTAAGCTGTGCAAGCACAGCCAGCAGCTTAGCTTCACATTAAGTACTATCTCTCCAAATATACCATTTCCTGACTAAAAAGGCAACGTCGTGAAGACTTTGGTAAGTTTGCCATAAAGCAAAAAAAGGTCTTCTGAAAGCCACACTTATAACTAAGACTGCATATGAAACTCCATTGCCAAATTTCCAGCGTACATGAAAACAGAAAATACGAACAAAAAGATTTTTTTCTCCCATAAGAAAAGAAGATCTTCCAACTGCTTCTAGGATGTCATTATGAATTTAAGCCAGCTCCCATTTCAGTTGCTCTTACACACACATGGATTTCCGGTAACTAACCCAGCATACGTTGCTGCTTATTTTTCAAGTAAAGAAGCTGCAGCTATGAAAACTCCCTGTTTTTATTTGTTTATATTTTTAGCAGAACACTGGGGAAGAAAGTACAAACTTGAAGCATGCTCCTTAGAGGCTTTTATTGTTCATGGTGGAGAGTGGTTAAAGAGGGAGACAGGAGAATAATGCGAGGTTTTTGCTTGTAAGAGACTAAGCAAAACTGGTTTTATGATTCTTTTTCTCATTGCATCAAATTCTTAAAACCTTTGTTTTCATGAAGTGAGGAAAATTTGAGAAAAATTACATAGATATTACAGATAACATGATATTATCTGAGGAAACTTGGTCCTAAGTTCAAGCTTCTGAAAAAGAGAAGCATGAAACAAGTTTAGGGGAAATTTGTTAGAGAATGAATAGCAGCATTACTCTCATGAATCCTGCCTCCAGGTATTCTGTCATTCTGTATCAAACTGTTTTTCTACTCCTTTTTTGTATTACTGTAGTTTGCTTACTCCTAGATTGTTCCAGTTAACTATCAGCAATAAAGCAGAATTCTGAACAGGTGTTCAGAAAGAATATTTGTCATTTCTTAGAAAGTCCTAGTACTTCCCTAATTCTTTGAATCCTGTTTAAGAAGAATCTGATCTTGTAGCTTTGAGGGTCAAATCATCGTAAGTCAACATTAGAAGAGGGCATTCATACTTTCATTTTAAAGAGGAAAAAAGCCCTTATCTCACAAGGATGAGAGAAGCGGTGTTCAAATGGGATACTCATGTCAAGCTCAACTAATCACAGTTTGTTGCTAGCTGCTGAGAGCAGTACTGTCTAGGAGAATGAAAAGGATCCAAATCTGGATTCAATCTGAAGCCTCTTCCACATGACTACACCAGTGTCTTCTAGCCTTGCAAATCTTATCCTCCTCCCCAGATGCTTACTCCATGCATCTGTGCACACTCAGATCTATAGATTAGCAAGATTAGTCTTTAAACTTCAGTATTAGCAAGGTGCATTCAGAAGGTCTGGTTTGGCAGGTCTCCTCATTCTAGTCTAAGGAAACCAGTAATAAAAACAATACGTCTGCCACTGAAAACTTCAGGGATGTACTTCAAATACATAATAAAATTCATACTATCATATTCTATTAAATGTATTACCTTTTAACCTTGCTAGTAAATAGCCTAATCTTTTACAGGAGAATTACTACTTAACAAAGAAATCTCGAAGAAAGAAAACAATTATTAAACCAAATTCAGTGTAAAACTAGAGGCATTCCAAGTGACCTGCTGGCATTGTAAATTTTAGGTTTGTGTGAAAAGAGGAGGTCGCACTAACAGTTATGTTTGTTACCATTTCAAACTACCTTTTTTAGGGTTAATAATCTCAAATGCTTACAAAACAAGTGAAAAACTTGAAAGTAGTGAAAATATTTATATTAGACACTTCCATTTCCATTTCTTCAGCTTATCCTGGAGTCTCAGAATTCACAACTTTAACATAACTTTAACATATGAACTCCTGCAGAATTTAACAGAAATTAACTAAAATGGTTGCCTTTAAAGAATGGCAAGCAGACATCCACCCATTTCATAGAAATTAATTATGTCTCTTCAGTGAAGAACATCTGTTTCATGAAAGTAGGACAAAAGCTGGAATGTAGTACAGCCTTTCACATCCAGCATTAACCAGATGACCCATGATGACCTGGAACAACGTAACTCTGAGTCTATTCAACTAGCCGGTAACAGGTCTTCCATAATTCAGCTGTATTGACATTAACACTTAAAAACAAAAAGTACATATTTTTGAAGAGACTTATTTACAGAGAGCAAAACCAAACATTTTCAGGAGAAGTTTTAATTTTTCACTTCCAGACCACTTCAGTTGTTGCACCTAAGTTCTCTTTAGTTTTGCCCACTCTTTCTTGTGAGAAGGTAACTCATGCACAGACACTTAATTTAATAACTTTGAATACAGTGCAAATCAAATTATGAAAAATGTAAAGTTTGTTAAAACATGCATATTAAATAAAAGCAGACTATAGACCATATATTTTTACTTGGATAACAGAAAAACAATCCGACTCTCTTCAAACTTCTACACATGAATTTCTACTGACCACAAGGGGTACTGCGCTTTTGTAAGCTGGCCTACATATCACTCAAAACAGAATTTCAACATGCATTTTTAGCATTCTGCTACATCACTTTATATTATGACAAATATTATAAACAGAAACCAAGACTAATGTCTAGATCTGGTTTAATACGGTGATAGCATGATTTGATACCAACAAAATTTCACCAAGAAGAAAGGCACATGTACTAATAAAAAGTTAAATGGTTGTGTTTGTAACCGCAAGAGTAAGAAAAAAGAGCATATTGAAGATGAATTACACAAGGCTAATTAGCTAAGCCAAAGCCCCATGATGTTTCTAGTTCCCAGACTTGTTTGGAGATCTCTACTTTCAGCCTCATAACCTAGATACGCTATAAGCTGATGAACTTGAACTACTCAGAAGATATACTGTAAATATAGAATAAGACAAGCTTAACACAAGAGTTAGTGCAGAGTAACGAACTTTGCTTTACTTCATACTTTGTCTCATGGTATTCTGCAATGAGAAAGCACCAAAAATGAAAAAGTTAAAAGATGCTTCCCAGCAGACCCAGCAATAAAACAAAACATTTAAAGGACCAATAGCCACCATTTAGCCAACATTTTAGGTGGCTAAAAGCTTTATATATTATATCACTTTACTGAAAATATTTTAGTACTTGCACAATCTCAACAGACTTTTTTGGGGGGGTGGGGGAAGAGGTTTTGATTTGCTGGGGTCATCAGAAAATTTAAAAGCACACACAAGTGCAAACAGCAAAATAGTAGTACTTATTTAACATATCCATTCTGGGATGCAGGTGCTGACAAATAAGCATAGAAATGTATGGTATATGTATGAGGCTTCTATACAGCAATAACTTAAGATATACAGTTTATGCACTTGGCAAGTTGAAAAAAATGCCAACACTCTTGTGTGACTGAATGACTTTTCACATACTGTGACTGCATCTTTGAATTTTCAGAAACAGGTACACAGCACGCACGTGGACTATACCTACAATTCAAACTGCAATTGCAAAAAATTATAGACAACACACAAGTAATGCTGTTGCAGTAACAAAATCTTTATTTTATCTGAGCATTGATACCAATGCTTAGGTGTTTCACAATGAAAATAAATGGAATTGTAAATAATACAGTCCCCCACAGATGAAAAGAGACAATCATCTTTGATTCAGTTTAGATAACTGGTTTCATGGCAGAAGACTTGGACTTTAGAATTTTATTTATTTTTTAAGTGTTGCCAGCAAAGTTTCATACACACTTAAAATTCTTCAGGGGTGGAGAGAGGGTAGGGGGTGGCTGGCAAAAAACTCAAACAACTTGTTTCCTGGATATTGGGAATATTTACGTACAGTCAATTAAATAACTGAATTAGGTTCATCAAATAACATGCAATACCTGCCCTATCTTCTTGATCATTTATTTTCAGTTTTGATATAGACAGAGGTAAACAAACACAATCCTGTGTCTATCATATAATTTCCATTTAATTCCCCTGTTCACAATGTTATACACAGACAGAGGTTTTCAAAAGGAATTAATCATGACAAACACTATGAAACAACTCTCAAAAAAAATCTATATCATTATCATAAGCCTGTATGGCCTTAGAGCTCAATTTAATTAGAATTGATGAACCACGGTTAAAAAAGTGAAACCCAAAGGTTCTGAGACCCCACTATCAGGGAAAAGGAAAAAAAGTACTCAGTTTACTCTAACTATGAAGTATTTCCTTCAAATCACATATTTGGAAGAAAGATTTCAGAGTTTGTTTCTTTTTTCCTTCTTGAGTTTAATAGCAAGTTTAAATTCTCCATATGCCTCCGTTTAGTTTTAATCTGAACTCTGAAGTATGAGTTGTCTAAAATTGTACTGAAGAATCAAACCAAAGTCATACTCTATGCTGAAGTTACAGTAAAGAGTTTTGCTTTAACAATATTTGAGAGTAAATAGTTACTGTAACTGTGGCAACTAAAAACCTATGAAAACAAAGTGAAAGTTTTTGCAAATATGAAAAGAAAGTATCTAAGAACTTAAAGTGGTGCAGCCACAGCAAAAGCAGAGACATTGTTAAGAAGGTAAATCTCTATTGTACCTTCTCACAACCTGTATCCCTTCCACAGGTACAATGGAAATTAAATTGTTCTTAGTTGTCTTCTTTACTAAATTAGACATTAATGTTTAGTGTTATCTCCATTATCCTTACTCAAATCCAAACAAGCCAAAATAAAATAAAAAAAAAAAGCTGACAAAACTTTATCTTATGTCTGAGATAAGAAAACCCTGGGTTGAAGTTTCAGATGAGAGTGGGTTCCTCATGTTTTGGCCTGAGACAGATGATAATTTCATGTTTACTCAGACTTCCTCTTCTTCAGCTGAATTAATACATTGAAAATATAAAGTCTTATGTCAGCACACCGACATAAGAACAAAAAAACCCTAAAAACCTAGTCAGTGCAGGAAGAAGATATGAAAGAGCAGATTAAAAGGGGAATAAAAGCTCAAAATGGAAGACAAAGCATAAGATACCTTGGAAATCAAAGAATGTTGAATAAAAAATAATTTTCTCACAAACAAAAATGTTAAATATTTTGTGGTTTCTTTACATTGTGGTATCTTCTTGGACTAGAAAAGTAACCTTATATATGGTGTTACCTTGTACCTCATGTATAAATTATTCATTGCAATGTAAGCTAAGGGAAAAAACCTACAGTGCTAATCACTAATCTCAGTAATTTCAAATAGAAAAGTTACCTAAAACTCAGTACCTAATTCAGATCTCTCCCCATACTGGTAATACTTGGGGCAGGGGGAACAAAAAACAAAAAATAACCTAGCGTTATTTTAATATACTCAGAAAGCAAATCTCAGCTTTACTGATGCTTTTGGAATCACCGTGTTTCCCAGAATCTACACAGAACAGATGATAAAAATTCAGCTTTATTTCTTATTTGGTCTGTTTTGAAATAATAATAACCTTCTCTCTTCCTCAGATCTGAGGATCAACTAACATCCTTTTTCTAAAAATTATTTTGGAATGTTTTAGAAATCACAAGACATTTTCAGTGCAACTGGCTTAAATTAGATTCTTAAATAGCATCTGTAACTTAGAAAAATCTTTCAGTAAAACACCAGTAGCTCTGACTCTAGCACCTCACTCCTTCCCATGTTCATACTAAGCTGTTTAGAAAGGAGTGGGCTGGTACAGTAAGACTTAGAAGTGGTCCTTCACTAATTGACAGCCCAGACCCATCTAGAATACAGTATACAAACTGTTGATTTTATTTTTTTTAAATCAGAAGAATTTAAAAGAAGTAACTACTTGAACTAAATTCTCTCTTTCCAGTCAAATGCTTCTTTAGGACACTTGCATATAGGAGGACTTGATTCAGGGGTCCAGCACTTCCCTGAAAAAGAGGAAAATACTGCAAAAATGCAGTACCTCAAATATTCATGAGTATGTGCTAATCCACAAGGCAAGCTCCAGGTTGTGGGAGAACGCAGGAACTTCTTAAGCTAGCTAGTTTAATAATTTTCAATTTATAATATGCATTCAGACATCTTCTGCACACTTGTACCCAATTACAGTTAGCAACGCATAATCTATTAACGCAACCCTTTTAATAGTAAATAGTCTGCTAACCCATGCAAATTGAACCACTATCTCTGATATACAATTCTGGAATAAGCAAATGCTAAGCACTGAATTAACTATGGCAGTGAGTTTCTATTAATAGTTTTTAATGGTACACACCAAAAACATTGTACAAAGTCTATTAACACACACAATATACTACTCAAATGTCGCTTCTGCTTCAGTGCCAAGAATACTTGATTGTCAGGAATGAAAAGGGATTTTTAAAATTATTTCTTTGTGAATTAGAGTTGGTTTGGGTTTCTTTCCAGTTTCCAAAAATAAATCAAAACACCTTTTGGTACTTTTCAAACACTGGAATGACAATAACTACAGTTCAGACACTGAAATCTTGCAAAAATTCAACATAAAAAGAATTATTGCTTTTAACCCTGGTATATATTAATTTGCAATATTATGGGTATTATTTGTATATTTTACAAAATCTCTAACCTGAATCAAGTAAAAGCATTTTATGCTTACTCATGAACAATCAAAAACTACAAACCAAACTTTCTGCTTCAGATTACTCTCTGTACTTTAGAAGGAATAGGGGAGAGAAACTGCAAGAAAAAGTGGTTTTGCACTCCCCCATTTGTGACTGTTAACAGCTACAGCTTATTTTTTGAATGAGTAATTACCTACTTAGAGCAAACACATTTGTAAGTTTGACCTAGCTAGAGCACATTTTCATCACTTTTCCAGTACAGAGGTACATTTTCCCCTTATTTCTTTACCTTCCATCTGTTCTTTCAACATTCCTGTTTAAGCAGTGGTCAATGACAGGCATTCTCTACCAGAGTGCTACATACTAAAGCTGGATTCTAATTAGACATTTATTATTCTGCTGCAACATTGAACACTGATATAACAAATCTATCTAGATCCAGGCAGTTCATTATAGTCTAGCTTCACTATTTCCTATTACAGCATTGAGACAAGACAGTGATTAAAATTTTATTTTTTTCTAAGTGGAATAAAATTTAATAAATTGGTTTTCTTGCTTAATTAATTGTGGTTTATATACTGCTACCACACAGTTACAACAAATTTCTTCCAGCTATTATTGATGATCTCATTGTGCTGTTAGCAAATTAGTCCCAAAATGTTTAAGAAACCAACAATGGAAAAGGATTCAAAGGTTTACCCATCTAATCATGCTAAACTTAGCTGACCAAATATTCCTGAATATACAGCCAAGTAAAGAGTAAAATTATTAGAATTCACTCTGAAGTCATTCAAACTGAAAACAAAAGGAAGTATATCACCATGCTGAGTAAAACTAAACCATTTGTTGGATACAAAAGTTCTTCTACATAAAATAGAAAGTGTTGTATTGTGCAGTTATTCGCTCCCAAATTAGCATTCTCAGTGAAGTCAGAAACAATAACTTCTTCAAACATTTAAAAGAGCTAAATTAATTCTTAAAAAATAGTAGCCTGGTGTTCTCAGTCTATACTTAAGAATTCAGCTAAACTACAAAGATGAAAGAACAGCACCACCTAGTTCTCTATTTAAAAGTTTTCAAATATTATCATCCATTGATTTATTTTTGTAATCTGTATTCACATAGGCATGTGTATTCTGCAATGAAATCTGTCACATTTCCATAGGAAACAATACTAACAAGTTTGTCAGGAGTTATTAAAGCATCTGATGTAGATACTTTACAAGTGCATTCTGTGGAAAAAAAAAAAAACTTGCATATGCAAGAATGCTAGAGACTTGTAATAACACAAATATTGTTCTGAAACAACATAGACACTGCACTGATTGCTCATCCATTCCTAATATTACTCGTGGGACCACTTCTCTAATTTAACCAGAACTCTGCATTTGTACTGATTCCCCTGTACAGTAGTCTGACACCTTATAGTATGTGTATGTGTTCCAGATGCAAAAGATGTATCATGATACAGACACCACAAGAGCCTAACATGTTTTAAAAACCAATTATAGCTCATGCAAGTTGTTTCATATTTACTTTCATGCTCTGCAAACACTAGAAACCTTTCAGAAAAGGGGTAGATATTTTAGTTGTTAGCCGGACTGAAAGTTTTCCTATCAAGAATTTCCCTTCTAAAGAATGAGATGTGTACTTGAACGATCCCAAAGTTTACCATGACACAACAGCAGCACCTAAGAAGCTACCTACTCCTACCGTGCGGACATGTTAACCAAGTTTTACTCGCATAGCTGCCTGTGTTTCAATTTGATAAGCACATAGATACACATGCAGAATAGTTAGTCTATTTTTCTAGACCTCCTAGATTTTCTAAGATCTCACTCACATCAACATGACATAATAGCAGGGGAAGTTTATTTCCAAAGACATCTTCTGTTTTGACATTGATATGCATCAGTCAACTCTGATTTCTTATACTAATATACATTGCACTAGATATTTTCCATAAGGTTCTCAATTGAAATAAAGCACAAGTGACATTGATACTGTGACTGTTCTGCATAGTACTGCATTTTATATTGCAACGGTGTGTCTTGTAACATTATAGAGAAAATGGGAGTTAACTGCACCTACAAAGTGTTTTAGCTGCATTTGAATGAAATGTCCAAATCAAATAATTGATTTATCTAACTTAAAACAAGGAAAATGAAATGCAGCTACATTGAAATGATCTCATGTAGCACACTTGCATCAATCTGCTGAAGTTCACCTGAATTCCTGTTTTTCATATGGTAGCTTTTAAAGTATTTTCAGCTCTCAAATCTGACCCTTCCTACCAACGCCTGTAAGAAGTCTTCCATGCTGTATTGATCCCCAAAAAAATCAGGCTTTGAACAGATGAAAGAGACTAGAGCCTTAGACTACCTCACTAAAAAGCTTCTGTAACTGGTGCTCCTGGCCAGGTGTCCCAGTGCCAGGGACTGATTCCCACCGGCTCTCCTCCTCACTTCTGTTAGGGCACATTTGAGGAAGGCAGAGAAGTAGGGGGAAGAAAAGAAAACAGTAATAATTAAAAAAAATTTTAAAAATAAAAAAAAATGTAAGCCTCCTATCACATCCCTTACAGGTATTTTCTCCTCCAAGGTAGGCAGAAGGATGTACTCTCACAGCTTCCACAGAATGCACTTGCCCTAAAACCTTCACTTGTTGCATTTCATCTCCTGGGGAAAGGAAGCGGTGGAGAGCCATAGCAGGAGAAAGAAGATAAGGTATGCTGTATCCTGCAATCCTGTAGTCATACAGTGTTTTGCTCCAGCCTGATCTTCATATATGTCTCAGTCTTTCACAGCAAAGGCTTCTGTGGTAACTCTGGAAGGGATGTTTTATTCCTAGAGAAAATAAGTTACCCCATTCCCTGTCCCCCATCTAACTACCTACCTACATATCATCCATGAGGGCCACTTAGGTGTCAGCATGGCATAGCTCACTTGCTGCAGAGTTGACACATTAATGTAAACAGATTACAGAGGATCCAAATTTGAGGCCTTTATCCTCACAATCTTAAGAAGGGAAATCCTTTCATGGATACAGAGTAGGGCTATTGCCGTTTCCCCACTTCAAGTCTTGCAGCAGCAAACAGAAGAAACAAAGTCTGGCTTTCTTGACAGGTATTCTAGGCAGACAAGGCCTGCAGGGAGATTACTCCGCATTTATCTGTGACCAGCTAGTCACCTATTTTAAAATTTCTTTCTGAATATATTTCCTTTCTGGAAGAAGTTCAAATGACAAGAGTTTTTAATGACCCACTAAAAGAGAAAAAACTATGATATTAACAATTCATTAAACAGCAAATTTTCATTTGTTCACTTTAAATGATATAGACTACTGGATTCTGTTTTCCTGTTGGGATTTACAATGTATTTCAGTTTGCAGTAGGCCTAATCTAATGAACATTAAATGCATCTGCACTTCCAAATCCTGCAATGCAGATGTCACAGTAAATTGAGAATACCCCTTACAGAACATGTTCGACTGCCTTCTTTATCCAGATTTCCTGTTAACTCCATTTTGCATCAGATTTGGAAAAAAATGTGGTTTTGTAGAACAGAATTTTTCCTTGCTTTTCTAAGAGACAAAAGCAAGTCTGTACAAAATCTGATATAATTCTTTCTCTCAAAATCCAAAGACAGTTTGGGAAGTTCTGCAATCACATTACTTTAAAAGACACCTCCCCCACTGCCAAGTATTGCTTACACAAAATATATAAAAGCCTAGTCACTTAAACCAATCTTATATTCCAAGCTATTTTGAAATTACATTAATTTGTGTTAAACATATGTGAATATTCCATAGATAAGTCTATAAACCATTGAGGCTTTTATCTACCATAAATAAAAAACAAATGGCCCATAGATTTCTATTGCTTACATGCCTTCCCCACTACCTCCAAAATTCACCACTCAGAATACAGCAAAGCAATAATGATTTATAATTTCCAAAACAAAGACAACTTAGGAAGCAGAAAACATTTTAATTTCAGCCTGATCCAATTCTAAAACTCAACCTTATTTTATGGGGAAAATACTGAAATTATGTGAGCTCTGGACCATTCTTTAAGGAAAGAGACTTACTCTAAGAATGGCATACATTTTGCATTTTACATACCAAAAAGAAGCATTAACCAGCAGTTTGTAACTCACAAACTTTACATTTAGTGAGGAGAGATGTGACAAAAAAAAAACCCAAATAAGGTAAGGAGAATGTTCTGAAGAAGCTGGGCAAATAGTCAAGGTGCTAGCCCATATGTAACTTAATTATACACTATTTATGCAAACATAATCAAGATGATACGTATTTGAACACAAGCAGCAGTCAAGATATATCCTAAGACTGTAATATGTTCAATTCAGGACTCCAACCTTTAAAGAAAGCATAGCCTATAGAGCTAATTCACTGCTAATTTACTGCTAATTTGTTTTATACCAAAAGATGACACACACTCTCTTTTAATATGTAATGTCCTAGTAATTGTCAGACTTGCTATTTAAGTTCTGAAAAGCTCCTCCATGTTAGGTGTTGCTAATTTTGCTACAATTGGCTTTAATTTAAAATTGAAGTGACTCCCTTTTGACTGTACAGATATCATTTTTCATTACCCAAAATGATCATTAAGCAAGATGGTACTTATAGCTTCTGCTATATTAGTCCAAATCTCACCTATTTTTCATAGCATTACAAGGCCACACTATAAAAGCCCGGAGACAACAATAACATTATTAGAAATCTGCAAGTGCAATGGAAAAGTTAAAAACTGGTAAAGTTAAGAGGAAACCGCAATGCCATGCTTACTCTAATGAACACAATATTTCACATGTCACTTAAGCTCATGAAAAACTGCAATGTTAGTTTAAAGTTTCCTCCAAACGTTCAGAAAAGAAGTTCTCTCATTTTCACTACTATTATTTTAGATGTTAACAAAAGAATTCATGTAAAGGAAATACTACAGTATATTCCAGTATATTATAGCATGTTATGACCTGTCACAGATTTGAGATACTCTGTTAATCCTTGATTAGAAATCAGTTTAGTGAGTAATATCTCTAGTCACTACATTTATTTTACAATTTGCAAACAGCTGCGGTTTGACATTTTTTTATACTTGAACATATAAAAAAATCTCTTTCAGTTGAGTGTGAACAAGTGTTTTCAGATATCAAACGAAGTTTTACTTTTCCTGTATAAACTGTGCAAACCAATGGAGACTTCTTCACTGTTCTTCAATTTACATCCATCAATGTATCACAATGAAGCACCAACTAGCATGTCAAGATTTAAACTTCACATATAAAAAACATGTTAACACTCAGGTAAGAAGAAAAAAAGCCTTTGAGAAGGATAAATTGAAAATGAACTTGATACTAGAACACTGTATTGGGTTTGTGTGGCAAGGTTTTGGTAGTGGGGGACTAGAGGGGTGGCTTCTCTGAGAAGCTGCTAGAAGCTTCCCCCATGTTCGATAGAGCCAATGCCAGCCGGATCCAAGTCGGACCCGCTGCTGGCCAAGGCCGAGCCCATCAGCAACGGCGGTGATAATGCCTCTAGGATAACATATTTAAGGGGAAAAAAAAACTGTGGAGAACAGCAGCAGCAAAAAGAGAAGTGAGAATATGTGAGAGGAACAACCCTGCGGACACCAAGGTCAGTGAAGAAGGAGGGGGAGGAGGTGCTCCAGGCGCCGGAGCAGAGATTCCCCT
>JANHGO010000072.1:25155018-25185786 GCA_024606505.1 Aquila spilogaster
GGAGTAATAACTAGCACTAGATGTTGTGGCTTTGGCGCACAGAGAATAGTTGAACGTGGAATTCAGTTTACACTTCTTGGTCGGCGGGGCGCTGGGCGGCCTCCCTGCGCGGCGGGACAGCCGCCACCCGCGGCGGCGGATCGGCGGCGGGGCGGCAGGCAGGGAGGGAGGGAGGGGAGCGCGGGCGGGCGGTGCGGGCGTTAGCGGCGTCCTGGCGGCACGGGAAGGAGCGAGGCCCGGAGCCCGCGGGCAGGCGGGGCCGGCGGCGGGGGCGAGGCGCACGGACGGCGGGGACGTGGGATTGGGACGCCGGCGCGAATCCGGCGTCCCCGCCGGCTGCCCCGGTGGCGAGAGTAACTTGCAGGTGACGGAGACGGGGGTGCCAGGGCCGGCTCCGTCCCTCCCCTCCCAGACTGCGGGCCGCCACCGGCCGGCTCCTCCGCATCGCCGGCAGGGATGAACGGGGGGAAGTACCCGCGAGCTGCGGCCAGTGGGAAGGGCCCAGCCGGTTTGCGTGGGTCCTTGCGAGGGAGGCGTAAAGCCCCTTCTTCTCCCTCTGCTTTTGCTCCCGTCTCCCTGAAAGCAGCAGGTGAAAGAAAACTTGTCTGAGCCTCCGGTCTCCTCAGAATTAAACGTGTATAGATACCTTCTCCACAGTAGCATCAAGACCGGCTCTTCTTGTGAGGTGCCCAGACAATGGCAATAAGCAGCTTCCTGGACCCTGAATGGCTTGGAGAGAGTTTTTTATTTGAAGGCTTTCTTTGGGAGGGTTTGTAGCGTTCAGCTGGTAGTCCTAAATTGCTTATGGTCTAAAAGATAAGACACTGAATGTAAGAAATCCAAGATGGCAGGCTACTTCTTCATGTTTGCTTATTTGGTGTTTACACAGTATCATTCACCTCTTGCCTAAACCTCTTATTGAAATCAGAATACCTTATTTTTAAGCTGCTGGATCTGTCTGTAAACATCTATGGAGGGAATTGTGTTGCCTTATCTCAAGAAAGCAGGATTCCACTGCACCCAAATGCTTATACTGATCAGTTGTTTCTCCATTTCTGGTTCCATCCTTTTTCTACTGAGATTTGCTCTCCAACATGATGCAGTATGTCTCACACAGTACCTCTCTGAATTTCCACTTTGATGTCCCATCCTTTAACACCAAAGAGCTTTACTGAGATAAACAAGTGAGGAAATAGTCTTAACTATAGGAGAGGGAAGCTCTTTAAAAGCTCATTTCTCTGAAGTGTCTCAGATCATTAAGGAAGTGCTAACAGTTGTCAACTTCACCTTAAAGAGCTTGCACTAGAGTGGGATCTGGGAAGTTACGTGTTCTGTAGTTGTATCTTCCACTTTGTTCGTTAGGAAGTGATGATTATGCCTAGCAACAGTTGAGACTATATCAGGATTTACATTGAGTTCCCCCTATCTCAAAAGATGGCCACACACAGTACAGAATCAAATTACAGAATTACATTTTAAAGTTATGTCATTTGTGTGATTTTGTGTCAAATGTACATCACGTACATCTCCATGCCTTTAGTAGATTACTTGAACACTACCAAAGATGTTGCACTGGAATGTTCCCTAGGACAGGGAAGCATTTGAAGTCTCTCTCTGGTGGCTGAGTAGATACTTGCTTTACCTGTTTTTTTTTATTGCTACTAAAAAAATACACAATAGGCAAAGGTTTTACCCCTGTTCTTAGGGTTCAGTGCATGTAAAGCAGTAATGGAACAGGGAATGACTCTCAACATATTTTAGAAGTCTTACAAAAAGGAACAAGTCATTTTTAAGGCAGCACTAAAAATGTCAACAAATGCTCAAAACTTGCATTTTTTCAGTTGAGGGAGGAAATTAAAAAAGCGATTCTGTCAAAATAAGTAATTTAAACCCTTCACTAAACCAGGACTGTAATCCATCCTGAAGTGCTTTTGCATTAATTATGATAACTGACAGCTCTGTACTTTTGACCAAACGTACTTTTGATTGTAGTCTTGTTCCAGGAAGCGTTACAGGAAAGATACAAGTGTCTTCCCAGCTTAGCGGTTAGAAACTGTGAATAGAGGTCCCCTGGCAGATGTGGGAATGAAGCGCCTGTCTGTACATCATGGGGGTTCCAAGCCTTTGCCACGTTAGTACATTTGGAAAAGCTGACCTGCGTGTTTAGAAACACCAGCTGACATTTTCCTTCCAGAACCCAGTAACATGGACACCCCATGTCAGAAGCATAAGCAGAAATGCTGGTTCTCACCATTCTCTTCTGGCTCAAGTGGTTCTGAAATGAGCTAGCAACATGTTGATAGGAAACTGGTTCACAGCGAGGAGGGAGTTAGCATTACTCCTCTTCACCACACAGCAGAAATCTGTACTAAACAGTAGAAAATTAAACCTGGGGTTCAAACCCCACTAATAAACCACTGCAGTGGAGAGGAGTATCAAGAGGTCTTTATGCTGCATATGGTGAAATGACTTTTCTGTCCATTTTTCAAAAAGAGAAAAAAATCCCAGCCAGAAGCCCCTGGTTTAGTTGACCAACTATATATCTGAAAAATTTATGATTAAAATCATTAGAACTGCCAGATATGATGTCATACTACTTCTCTTCTGGTTAATGCAGGTATGTTAATTTGACAGTTTATGTAAATGTAGTGTCACATCTTATGACATTCAGTGGCAGCTCACATCTAAACCTAACGTGTATGGGACAGAACTTTGTAATTGGTCTGCGGCGCTGGAGCTCACGCACAGAATGACCAGAAGCCTCATTACTTCCAGACCAAAAGGGCAACAGGGACTCTTCAGGAAATACACTTCAGAACAGAGTAAAAAGTAATACCCTAAAATATCAACAGGAGATAGCACTGAAAACCAGATGCAGAAGGTAAACATTTTATCAGAACCAGAACAAAGGTCTTCTGCGTTATCCTGATATCCATCAAGGTGATACTTACAAATACTCCTAATGCTAAACAAAGCAAAAGAATTTAATCTCCAAGCATGATTCAGAACGACTCTGCATGTTTTTCCTCTCGCTGAATTGGTAAATAGCAAGTTGTCCAGCTTCCCCTACACTTTCAGCACAGATCTTATATTGCGTTCTCCTACTTCACAATTTTTTTCTTGTTTGTGTTCACTCAAAAACTAGCAGACAAACCCTTCTTCTAGCAGAGCAGCCAACTTTCTTAGTTGTTTCCTCTCAATTATTTCCTGTTCATCCTTTTCTAGAAGGCATAGGTTTCACAGGTGTTGGTGAATAGCTGACGAAACTGTGTGCAACCCCGATAGACAGCTCAGGTCACTAACCACTTCATGTCCTGGTCCACTACATGCTCTGTTAATTTGCTTGCACACGTTTTTTTCTCCTGATCAACAAGACTTTGGGCTTCTCTCTGACAAGCTAAACTCAACCTCCTCTAGAAGAAGCCATCTGTGTTGTATTGTGTCAGTCTACCTCTAGAGTTTGCCTTGAAAGACAAGCAAGATCTGAAAGGATAATCATGATTTTAATGATGCTTTTTGATAGCATCAGTGGTCAGTGATTAGGGAGAGGAAATGATACCTGAGGAAGGCTTATTTATTTGACAAAACATTGTGGTTCTGTTGAATTCAGCAAACACTGGAAGATGTAGAGAGAATTTAAAGAGAGAGAAACTTCCAGTATTACAAGCTCTGAAACATAGATCTAGAAACACTTGCTCTGTGTTATGTTCTGTAATATATATTTTTAAGTAAATTTTGTATAATCTAGAGGGTAGTGAAGAAGTAGTCAAAATATGATTGCAGCCTTCCAACAACAACAACAAAGCCCCACGGGAAATGAGGTATGGAGAAGGCAAGCTGGTAGTGACAGAAGTTACTAGACAGATTCTATCCTGACTTGCAATACTGCTAAACACTCACAATCACATTTAAAATAGTATTTTGGAAAGTGAGACTTATTTACATGGCTCAATACAAAAAAGTTGTGACAAAACCCCCATGCAGCTGCCACCTAGCCTTGAAGAAATATCTGGTTGGACAACAGCCAACTCTTGCAGTAGCAAGTCCTTTATTCTTGTATTTGCCCCCTCCTACCTGAAAGTGGCAGCACGGCTTCCCTAGGGTGGAGGGTCCCTCTCCAGAAGGCAACACATATCATCACAGAAAGTGCGTTTCCCTGCCCAGTGCACTGTGATGGTCCTATGTGGAAATCAGAGGATCAGATGTACCTTGACTGAGTCTGTGTATTTGCATTTTACATTACCCCTTTACCATACTTCAGCAGCTGGAACAGAAGAGTTGGGGTTTTGTTTGTGTTGGGTGAGAAATTTTGTGTGGTGGAGGTGAGTTGCTGTTGTTTTAAATGATATGGGTTTGGTTGAAGCTGATTCCTAAAAAAAAAAAATTGGATAACTTTTACTTAGCAGATGCCAGCAAAAATGCATTGGTTTGAACAAATACTGTAACTACTAATTTAGTTAAATCTATCCAACTGTGAAAATATATTGGCGTGAATAAAAATATATAGACATGAAACGCATTGCTTTTTTTTTTTGTTTGAAAAAAATTGGCTTCAGTAAAGAGCAATTGAAGTTTGAAAATATGCTCCCGTGAAGAAATGTGTTCATTTCCATAAAACATATTGGTGTGTAAATATACAGTATGTATCAGTTCCAGAGCAATATTATGAATTCAGTGAAATTTTGTTCTATGTTAGTTAGTAAGATGAACCAAGTAAAAGGAATTGCATGCTGCAATTACTACATATAAAATATGTGTGGGATGAAGTCCCATTTATAAAGCAATCATAAATGTGAAATATTTCGCTGGCTTTTGGAAGAGAAAAAAGTCTATAAAGCAACACTGTCAATGCAATGCCAATGCAAAGTGAACCAAGGTCAAACCAAACTGGTATCATTCTTATTGAAAAGTACCTAATGTATACTTTGAGTTGGTGAAAATAACTGCAGAAGAGAATTACCAATGGGAGTGGAAGCAGAATTATCTTATTCATTACCTGACCTCGCATCCATATAATTTGTGGAATGAAGACACAGAAAAAATGGTGCTGGTAACATGATTCTCCATACATTCTAGTTAGTTCCTCCTCCTCCTAAATGTTTGATAATTAGCAAAAGTGTGTGCTTTCCTGCATCTTCTGTTAACTAAGCAGCAACTACTTGAAGAAATTTTAAAGTTCCTTACCCCAAACTACAAAATTATAGAGCTATATAACTTTAACACCTCTTATACCTTTATTTCCTTATAACTTAAGTGCATATAGTGTACATTATAGTTTGTTATAAAAACATATTACTGCATGGAATTAGAGACTAATTGTGTTTTAAATATGCTTGGATGAATGTGTTTACATATAGTTTAGAATACATCCTAGCTAACATCTTTGAAATATATATTTATCCAAATATCTATTGTTTTGTTATTTCTGATGCTTTGTAACTTTTAATTGTGTTGTGTTTTATTACTTATGCACAAATTATGTGATGTGTTGAAAAAAACCTCTTGCAGCCAGCTGAGGTGACAAAGAAATATTCAAAAACTCGGTAAGAAGGAAGTTGTTCATTCTGTAGAACTTGTCATCCATTTTACTTTCTTAAGAGCATCTTCGATTACTGACACCAGTATGTTTACAAAGATTTTCTCATATGTTCTGGTTATTTAAAAAGAGGCTCTAAACATTTAGATTCAACATTTGGTTTTTTTCAGACTAAGGTTTTCACATTAGTGCATCCTTAACTGAAAATGTTTTCAAATACGAGTCAAAGTATTTTAGCTGATCCAGACTAAGACTCAAAGAATTGAACAAATACATTGTTTTGCCCATACTAAAGACCCCCAAGATATTTGTTCTGGCACATACTTGCTTTTAAAACAGGTTTTAAGACTTGATAGGGCCTTTCTGTCAAGTGTTTCTTTTGCTGTCTGTATGAAAATCAGCCCAAGGCATAAGCCCCAAGGAAATAAAAAAATGCACATGACTGACTTAATAGATCATAGCCTTTAAAATTTCTACACATTTTGTCTCTACTCAACATTCTCCTAAGAGTTAGATGATCTAGCAGTGAAATACAGCCAGACTGGATTACTATTGCTCTATCTAGCAATGAGAATGAGATCGCAATTTTGTCAGGTGACATAAGGTTAGATACTACAGTTAGGAGCAGAAAGAGTAGACTCTGCTTAGCTTGTGTCTAAACAGTTCTAATGCCACAGTTGTCCTTACTGAAGACCTACTTGATTGTGTCACGGCATGCACACCAAAATTCTTTTTAACAAGAAACCAGGGAATTTGAGAAATTGTGTACTCCAGTTTTTGCCCTGACATTCAGTCAGGATGCTGAGGGCATTAATAAGCCTTAATGGTCCTGACCAACCTCATGTGGGGTCTCCACCCACACCCATGGGCCCAGGAGCCCTATTTAACCTGAGATGTGTTAGAGAAGTGTGGTCTCTAGCTTAGTCCTGCTCTTAACTGGTTATGGAATACTTTGACCTGGCTTTCAATCAATGGTTTGATCTTAGCTTGTCTCATCTTATGGACGTGCCTAGTGACCGGTGATGCTAACCTTGACCTGCAGATTGACTTCGCAGTGTGATCTCTGATCTGCTCCATTACCATGATATTGCCTTGTGATCTGGATTCTTGGCTGGGCTTTGCTATAACCTCTGGGTCTGTCCTTGCTTGAGTACTGTGGGACTGGGCTGTGGCTGGTGAGACCTCTGTCCTGATGGGCAGGGCATCCCTGTGTTCCTGGCTCAACTTTTCTTAGGGAGCTGTTGTTGTTCCCTAGCAGATGTGGTCTGAGAGAACACAGTACCCAAGAAGTGGGAAATAGATCCAGGTCCTTGGTTTCAGAGATTTGTGTTGTCTTTTAATCTGCTGACACTAGGCAGAATCAATAGGATGTTACCTGGTGCAAAATAAAAGGAGGAAAAATAGATAAGGGAGGAAGGAAAAATATATCCAGACAAATGTTTTGGGGAGACTAGCTCTAGGAAAAGCACAGGTGTGATGGAAGGTCAGGATAAAAATAGGACTAGATGTTGAATAGATGAAAAAGGCTGGGATAACACTGAGGTTGAAATCTGGGGGAAGATAAATTGTTGGTAAGGAAAAGCAAAGTAATGGAAACATGTTGTTGAGACGCTAGGAGGAAATGAGTGTGTGATTATCCAAGCAAGGAGTTTAGGACCAGCAGAACATGATTTGGGAAATAAGTGTAAGATAAATCTGAAAACAAAGTAGAGCTTCAAAGAGGAGCTGAGAGTCCTTGAGCACAGAAACTGGACTAAGGAGCCACAGGATGGGGACCATGAGACGCAACTAGAAAAGAGGTAACAAAGGGAAACTGTGTGGTGACGAAGAACCAGAAAATAAAGTCTGGCAATAAAAAATGATGAGAGTAGAGAAAAAAAAAAAAAGACATAAAGCATGGAAAAAGAGAATCATGATAAGTACAACTGATGCAGCATGAGCTGAGAAGCCAGAGAAATGGAAAGGGAAATTATAAAAGTAGCTATTGGTGGATGAGACAGGACTAGGAGAGTAACAAAACTTTAGGGTTTAAGACAAAAAGAAGAAATGTCTGTACCCAAATTCCTATATAGGACCTGAAACTCAATGTATCTCACTTTCATAACACATCTGCTTTTAGTAAATATCTGAGATTCATGATAAATTATATATGAGGTTACTCTCCCCTCTAGTGAACACTAATTTACTATATTACTCCCTAACTGATGAGCTCAAATGAAAAGGTGTAAGGTGGATTTAAAGACTCTTAGCCTTCTGGTGATCTGTATGTGTATCAATGTGATAACATATTTTTTTCCCCTCATTCACTTTCATAAATTTTAGGGAAATACATGCATGTACTGTATGTATGGATCTTACAGTTAGGAGATGTTCGTAATGAAAGAAATGAACTTGGTTATACAGTCTTTACGTTGCTTTTGTATTTTTATATGGTGAACTATAACTACATGATAGCCCTTCCTTTTGTCTTCTTCCATGTCTTGTCCATCTGTCATCCTGTTCCACCCCTCCTCCACATAACACGGAGCCTTGGTCTCATTCAGCCCAAGGAGTAGCTCTAGGGATGATTCATGGTTTTGGGGAGAAGGAAGACATTGATAAAGATAATCTCTAATTCATTAGCTGAAAAAAATTGGAAAATGTGTAATCAGTATGGCAGAGGTCTCAAAGAGGAAAATACAGTCAGATTAACTGAATGATGCCTTTGAGAATTGGACTATGTTTCACTATGCCACAGAGTTCTTCTGGGTTGTTACGTAAGTCACTTAAACCAAGTGTTTTTACAGTGGTAATAAATTGACATTAATGCTTGTTTTTCTCAGTTTCCAACTTCATACTGAAGAGTCATACCTGCAGAAATGTGAAGTACTGCAGACATCTTAAAGCCAGTGTGAACTGGACTAGGAACACGCAGAGCTGTGTAATGAAATTGGCCACTTGGAATTAGTGATTACCGTTGATATCAATATTAAATAAATACCTCATTATAATGTATGTGCAGAATGAGGACAAATTAAGGTTCCATAGACAATTCTGAATCCTGGAATTTCTTAAGTCTTTGATTTTTCAAATTCAGTGATGTTAATATGGCTTTGTTTATCTATTTGGTCATTTATTAGAATTCAGTTATTTGCTTCTCTTTCTTTTTGTATTAGCTTATTAGCTTTGATTTAGTTGCTCTTTTGAAATATTTGCCTAACATTTTTAAATCTGTTATATCTCAGAAATGTAATCATCACAAATGAAGTCAGTGAAAGTTTCAGGATTTTTTTCCCCTGAAGAGTGTGAATCTCTTGTGTTAATCCAGTGAATCACAAATGAAAACAGACATTACCATTACTAAGATAAAGAATGACTTACATTGCTACTTGTTACTGGCCCAAAATATGCAACTGACCTCATCCGTCTTTGGAAGAAAAATAGTGGAAGTATGTTTGGGAAGAAACAAAACTGAAGGAATTACGTAAAATACAGCAATTTGTCAGTCTCTGTTAAATTGTACTTCTCGTTTCAGAGTAGATGAGAGGAGTTTGTTACTGTAATTGCTACATTATTTTGCAAGTAGAACTTCTAGTTGTTTTTAAGCAGAACATTGTTGTTTGTGATCATATTGAAATGTATGTGAATCACAGAAATCTATGAGATACAAACATTTATAAGTTTGCTAAATTTATTTTTATGAAGTCTACCAGAGGTGAAATTCTGGTTCTAGACCTGCACTATAGCAAGCCCTGTTAATATGTTGTTTAATGAACAAGCAAAGAAGTGAACATGGCATATTTTTTAATGCTCCTCTTCTACATAACTGTGCCTTAGAGTGCTTCATTATATCGCTCACCATTGTGATACAGGACAATCAAGTCAGACAGTTTGCTGCTAGGTGGAAAAGAGAATTAAGCATAAAAGAAAATATATGTTGCAGTATCTGCAACCATTAGGAGGTGCATTATTTGTTTTCCCATAGAAAAATTGTAATGCAGGAGATTTAATAGGTTAGTATCCATAATTTAAGTTTCTATTGCAGTGAGATACAAGAGTTATAAAGGAAAATATTTGTGACAGAGGAGCACAAGAAACTATACAAAAGTTTTCAAAGTGCTTGTACTTGTTAAAGCAAATCTAAGTTCCCTGATAATCACAAAATCAGTTTGTGGCCACTGCATTTCGTTGCCATTAATACTTCAGTTGTTAGATGATGGTACTAACAGCACTTTAAGATAGTGACATAGAAAACAAGATTTTTGCTTCGTATGGGTCTAAGTTACTTCCTGAGTTTTTTTATTAATATCAGGACTGTGTTGTAGCCTATTGTCAGTAATTTTTTAAGTGACAGATGATAAGAGTAATATGAGTTAGACTGAAAATCAGCCCTTGGTAGAGGCTGTGTATGGAAATAGTGTTAAGTAGGGACACATACAAAATGTCAGTTTTAAAATTGTTTTTCTGGGTTTCTGTTGTCTGAAATGTTTCACTTACAACAGAGATTCTTTTTCTCTTCTTGAATTAATTGGATTAAGTTATGTCTCACTTCCTAAGATCAGAATGATTTTTATAGTACCAGACTATGGAAAATCGCTAAATACAACTATATGGCATGTGTACCCTTAGTTTTTCCTGTGAAAGTATAAAGACTGAAATTAACAAACGATATCTGAGCAGCAGGCTATCCACTGGAGGCTGGTTTCTTGCCTACAGCAGAACTCAATTTGATTTGCTTCTGTATTTATAGCTTTTGCATTTCACAGAGGGCAAAACAGGTTAATTACATAATTATAATATTTCACTTTAACAGTATACAATAACTATTTATTATATAAAAGATAAGATGAAGAGAAAAAATAAGAAATATTATTTATGTTCAGTTCATGCATCTGCTACATGAGGAAAATGGAAGGTAAGAATGGATACTTTTCCAATATTTATACTCCAAAGTATGTCTTGATGTACGAAAATGCTTCAGCCTATCAAAACTAATTATCATTATAGTATTCTGAAATACATGCCTATCTTTCTTAAAGAAAAAAAAAATCTTGATTTTTATTTCAGGTATTTAAAGAAGATTAAACTTATAGAGTAGGGATTATTTTTGTTCTACATAATTGTTTCACATAATTTTCTTATGTCTTGTTCATGTGTAGTTGAGTGTACTGCAGTACTGCTGAAGAAATTCTACAGCTTCTTGATTGTTTCAGTCCCTGCAAGTAGATTTCTAATATCGCGGAATCAGCTTCAAGAGTGATACTCCCTTAGGAATGAGCCTAATCTGTAATTGTGATGTGATTTGTGCACGTACGTTTGCAGAAGGAAGTGGATGGGGTATTACTCATGGAAAGTATTGATACAAATACAGAATTTGGAGGGATTTCATTGCCAAAAATTCTTATGCAACTAGTTTGGAAGCCAAGGTAATCATGCAGATGACTATTGCTGAGCATTTCAGACTTTTCAATGTATGATAGTTACAGTAGTTGGCAATTTGAATGGACCTTTCCTCCATACCCAACAGGAGGTCAATTAGTATAGCCATTGTCTTTAATTTCCTTTGTAACGGACCAACATAATGCAGTAGTAGATCAAGACCAAAATCTCAGACGTTTCAAGATGACCGTAAAGTCACTGCAAGTGAAGGCACTAGAACAATCTCGAAAAACTGCTAAGCAGCTACATTCTCCTGTAGCTGCTAGGTCCAGTTTTCTTTCCAAACTTAAGCCTGTTTGTGAATTTTCTGGCCTTCACTGCAGTATATTTACCAAAGTGTAACTTTTGATCTCAAGTTTTTGAGGAGGTTATCACATCCAGCAGTTTTACATAGTTTAATATTGGTACACCATTAGTTAATCTTTTACACTGAGAACAGTACCAAAATTAGAAAGGCAAAGGAGTTTCCAGCATTTTTAACTTGACCTTATGAGAGCTATGCTCTCTAGTATGTTTTGGCCTGGTTTTCTCCAGGGATTTTGGGGCAGTGTTTGCTGTGCATAGTTTTGCAGTTCGTACTGTTTAAGGAATCTCTTTAACCTCTCTAACCTGTAGTTGTTGGACTCCACCACTCCTTTGAGAGGTTAGACAGTCTAATTTGATAAAAATATGTGAGATCTTCATGAAGATCATTTTGATGGTATTCTGATAAGGGACCTGGTCAACACATTGCAAGTTCTAGTAAGTGTTAGATCTTTGACTAATACTGTGCAACAATTGCTTTACATTTAGCTAACGCATTTATCTGTACTACATAAACTAACATGTAAAGTCAGCTTAGTTGAAATTCTGGTTGTTATCATTAGTCTTTCATTGTTGGTTACAGTCATGAGTAAGGCTGAAGATTTTACAATTTTTATTATTATGTATGTGTCAGAAATCAAGGGTCTGACACTTTGAATTGTGCCAGTATAAGTGTTTTGTTTGTCATTGTAGACCATAAGTTGCACTACCAAATATGACCATGAAATAGCTCTTTTTCAGTCTTCATTTTCATTTTGTAGTATTTTCATAGTCTCATAGTCTGGCTATATGGATTGGTAGTATGGTGTAACAAAGTTAGAGATGTGTATTCTGTGCTTACAGATACTCACCACAAGGATGTTCACATTTCAAAAATAATTCTATAGGATTAATTACCTGATTATACTCCCTGAGGTCCATGCTAGTCCACACTAGTTTATGGATGATGAAAAAAATGAGAAGGAAAAAAAACCCTTATCTCATTCCCTGAGTTTCCTGAAATTCAAATGTATTAATGTTTTGTATCATTAACATTTTTTGACATGTCATACAAGAGTGAGGTAATTCTTCACAGTTTTTGTAGAAACAGAAAATATTGGCTTGGCTGGGTGACCCTCAGAACGCCATTAATGCTGTTTTTCCAACCTTTTAGTCATTCTAACATTTGATTACGAAGCTGATGGTTTTAACTGCGTATTCATACTTTTGAGAGAAGATGAGGAGGATGTTGCCACATTCCTTTTCATTAAGACATCTGTCACTGAAAGTACTTCTGTGCTTTAAGGGAAACAAATAGCTAGATAAATGAACTATCTACATGAATATTAAGAAAGTGCAGGACGTTTTTGAGTTTCAGAACATGTAAATTTTTAACCTAAATTATATGGATTTGCAATGTGAAAACCAATTTCATAGAATGATGCTGGGCTGTATTTTAACAAAGTGTACAGGTAATTAGGTATATAAACTTAGCCAAGTTCATGAACTTAAGAGCCTTTCTACCAAAACCATTGAGACCATTCCTGTGCTTAAAACTATGCAGGCACTTTGCTACTTTTCTAAATTCTGACTGTATGGAAACTTTAAGGTATGTTTACATTGGTGTGTTTTATTTTTGATCCTGTGTGCTGTTACAGTGAATCTCCAGATCATCCACACTTACTGTGCTTTGCTTAACATCATGGAGTGGTCTTGGAAGTGTACACGCTGGATTTCTTCTGTGTGAAACTAAATCATAATGCAAGCTTGAGAATGTAGTTTACACACTTCACCAGCTCATGGGTGTTTAATACACAAAACTGGACTACAGTTAGTCTAAGGAACCCCTCCCCACCCATATGCTTGTAATATTTTCCAAATAAACAGTTTTGTTGTGCGGAGCCATTCTTATTGTGTCTTGTTGCTTGGTAGTATGTACATATCCTTACCTACAAGGATTTCTTCAAATGAATTGAATTATCAATTTCATGATTGAAAGCATAATGGGAGTTTGGTGCTTTTTAGAAATATGAGAGGGAACAAATAAAAGCATTAGATTTGCAAAGATTTTATGGACCTAGAATGAAATTTTCCTCCTTCATTGACAACTGAATTTTCCTTCAGAAGGTTACTTGTGCTAAATTAAATTGCTTTCAAAAATCCGTGTTTTCTGTAGTTCTGAATTTTTTGCAGACTATGGGGCTTTGTAAATGAGTTAAATTCCCCCTTATTTGCAACGCAGGAAAATCAAGAACTATCAAATCCTGGATTTTCCAAGTGGCAGTTCAAATTCATTTCAGTTTCAGTAGGAAAACAAACATTTTGCTACTTCTCCCAGTGAAAGTAGCCTAAGCTTTTCCCCTTTTCTCACTGTACTGTTAGGGTCATCACTACCTCAAAAGATCTCTTCTGTTGCCGCAACTAGGTTGTGATTAAGTTCTACCTGGGACCCTGCTTGGAGAAAACTATCACTTGACCAGAAGCAGAGCATCTTGGAAAGTTGATTAAAATTCTGCAAACTGGCAAGGAGTATTAAGACTAGTACGGAGGAACACTAGGAGCACCATAAAATAATTGTAATAAATATAATTTAGAGCAAACAAATAATAGATGTATGGGTATAATAGCTTAATAGGGGGCAAATTTAAGTCTTAACAGTTAAGTATTAAATGTTTATAAGAAAAGCACGTGTTCCTTGATTCTGTCTTTCTCCTTAGCATCTTCCTGAAGAGAACAGTACAACCCTAGTGGAATGTTGTGGGATGGAAATTTTGATATTGTGTCACTGAGCAGTTTAAACAAAACACTTTTTGTTTAGTTTACCTTTGAATGGAGAAAAGCCCTCTTTCAGTTACAGTGGCAATTTTGTGTTCCTTTGGTTTGGAATTTCATTTATCTCCTGAAAACAGTATCAGACTGGATCTGTAGCTTAGATGGTGATTCTCTCTCCTCACTTTGTGCATCTCTCGTCTCTTTCTCTCATTGCTGCAGAAATTGTGGCAATCCTCACAGCAGAGTTTAAGACTGCCACTCCACTGACCTAGGAATTTTGCAAGAGCTTTTTAGTGTACATATTCTCTTCATGCTTCCAAATTCAGTTCTCTTTCTCATATACTCAAGCTATCCCCACCCACTTAACTTGTAGTGGACCAGCTAACAAGCCTGTAAGTTATTATTTGTGCTGTTGTCATTTAAACTTCATGAAGAAACCTCTATGATAATTCCAATGAGGAAAGACAAATTTATATTTATAAGAAGCAAAATTGTTAGAAGATAATAGGGATACGGATAATGAGACACTTCCAGTTATAGCTTGGTTTTATTAAAAATACAGTCCTTACCTGCCTAAAACTTTATTCACAAAACTAGACAGACTCAGTAGTAGTCAGGCTTATATAAGGATATGTATGATATAACCTTTTTTCCCAAATCCAGTGTGTCTTTTCTATCAAATCCAAACAAGCTTCATTAAATTATCAATCTAACAAAATCTACTTGGACTATAATTTTTGGATTTTTTTTTAATCAAGAGGAGTAATGCTTTTTCTTTATACTGCAGAAAATACAGATTTTTCTTGAAGAAAATCTAGACCTCAAATGTACATATAACTATCTCTGTTACTTTCTACTTTTCAAATTTCCAAAAGCGTGAATTTTGACATCAAAATCCTCATACAGTAGTATGAAGTAAATTCGTTGTCTTGAAATATATTGACCTGAGTCTCCTATGTAATTTCTACTGATATCACTTAAGATTGATGAACTTGCCTTACATTAAAGTATTAACATTACACTTGAGATATTTAAATTTGTAAATTCAGTATCAAATAATATTAATGAACATTTAGTGAATAAGAAACAATAAGTAGTCTGCAACTGAGCAATTGAGTTTTCCTGTACTTCACTGGTGTTACTCCCAGTTTATATAAGTTTATGGACAAGAAGAAACAGCCTAAGTACATTATATTTTTTTGTGAAGGAAATAATTGATATAGAAAATGTATTTCTGGTTATAATTGTTTATCATTTGCATTCTTATGTGCATAAAGCATCTATTGCTGTTCATTATTTCAACATTGGACTGTGCAATTCAGTCTTTTGACTATTGTATTGATGGACTAGATATTTCTCTACATTGTTTTAAGAAGAACTTCCCTTTCTAATTGATGTCTGTGTGACCTTTTCTTATGGAACAGTGGTGTTAAAGCATGTCCTGAATATGTCAGTTGTATAATACAACTGACATTTAGTATCTGTCCCACTTGAAAAAGGCTTAGCAATATATAGTCAGTGATGCACAGATGCATCATCCACCTTCCACATGACTTCATTGAACTACATGCTTAAACAATCAGAAATTTCTCTGAAATTGCTGAGCTCTTCTTCCTTTGGTATGAATTTGTCCATGATCAAGCTGTCATTTAGATTTACCAACTTCTCTCCCATCTGGCAATAGTTTTGAGTATTTAATTACTTTTTCCTATGATATTGCTCTTATATATTTGTTGAGAATTTCTCTGCTTTCCATTTGAGGAGCTCAGCATGTAAAGAATGTGTTGTGTTCAAATTCTGATACTGCAAATGCTGCATAGGCAGACCTCTGGTAGCCTAAAAGTTCCATGTCAGGAAACTAACCTTTATAGCATACAGTGATAAAACTTACTGTTGATTTTGGTATAGATACTGTTTTCAAAAGATTAGAATAATAAACTGGCAAATTATGCATTTCTAAAACAGGTATGCAGTGTTTCCAACTTCAGGAGTCCTGTGAGTGTGAATTGGGCTCCTCAAATAGTAAGCATTGCCTAAAAATCAGAGACAGTGTCGTGCTGTGGCACACTTCCAGAGGAATATTAAAAGAAAAACCATCTGTTTTGCTACTACACTAGCTGATACCTGAAATTCAAGGAAGTTTTCAGGACTGCAGCTTAGCAACCTAATATGTAAACAAGCAGAAAAGGATGATTTAGAGTGACCAAAAAGGATGTGAAATGACAATCTAGAGCTGTGTATGTTTCATGCTTTGGGGAGAAAAATGTTTTTGCTGATCTGAAATTAGTGGGAATAGTTCTAGTCTGGCAGTGATGGACACAGCGGGAAGAATGGTCATTAGCAGTCAAAGAACTAATCACTATTAGGAATGACCATAAAACTTCAAGTTACAATTGCTTAGATATATCCATATGAAGAAAAAAAGAGAGAAGGTAGAATGGTACTTAAAAATTTCAATTAATGTACCAAACTTCTGTATGAAGGTTATGTAGTCAATAATATTGTTTAGCAGTGTGAATGGCTTGGTATGTGTAGGGAAATCTTATGGAAGATCAGAAAATTCATGGAAATCCAATATTCCCATGCCATTTACGTCCCTCAAGATAACTAACTCAAATAATTTCAGTGTTTCTCTTCTTGCTTTTTAGGTTTTTTTCCTAAGTAAGACCTAAATTCTTTCACCTATTTGAATGGAAAATACTTTTGATTCTCTGCATCCCAGTGATTTCCTTCACAATTTCTTAGTTCTAGTGAAAGGGACAAGGGCTATACAAAATATCCAAATATAGTTTTGCTATAATAGTACTGCAGAGGAATTTTTTCTGTCTTATACATGATGCATGCATTTATTCAGTCCATAATTCAGTATGTTTTTCCACTCATTGGATAGTATTCTGAAAGGTTTAAAACTTTATACACTGCTTCCTGATAACTTCTGCTTGTTCAGTGTTGTGGAACGTATTACTGTAGAAAGTGTATGATAGCTTGTACTTTTTTTCCTTCCTTTTTTTTTGGCCCTGGGCTTGTCTTACACTTTTCTACACTGAATTGCCTAAGTCATTACTGCTAGTTTTTCCAGCATTTTCTGAATTATATTGTCTTTTTTTCATGTTGATTGACCCTTCTTCATTCTGCATTTTGTTATCAACATGTTTTAGCAACTTACCTCATTCTCAGATGAATTGAACAAAATAGGCTGTAATGCTCATGTGGCACTCCTTAAGTAACCTCTTTCCAACTCCAACTGTTTTCCCAATATATATTAATTCAGCTGCTATATATCATTAACTATATGATCTCTTGAAGCTAACAAAATCAAATAGCGTGTTTTATATTGGGGAAAAAAGTACTTGAAGTGAAACTTTGCTGCAATCTTTTACTTTTTCTTTCCATATCTGTATGTACCACAGCCAGTACCTCGCATCCACAGATAAGCTGCTTTTTCATTATAGCTGCTTCTTTGTATTTCATGCTTATTAATCTTAATATATACAATTAAACTTAATATAATAACAGTAAAACTAGCATCATAATAGTTCCCTTCCTAATGATTCAAAGCCTTGGAGAAATGCCGAGGATGCTTTACTGATGTCTTTGTGAAAGTCTATTGTCCTGGTGTCCTTTTCATATCTCCTCAGCATGATGCAAGAACGCCTGCATAGTACAGCTTTCAAAGGTACTAAATGAGTAAAAGATGTAGCATATGTTCAAATGTAAATGTTTTAATGGTCCCATTAACTCCTGTGGCCTTTACATGAATTGATCCACTGAGGTGGAGTTACGCCCCTTTGCTGTTCCATGTGAGTGGATGTTCTGGTCCATGTGGGATAATATGATGGATTAGGAGATCTGCAAGTTTATTCTTTAGCTGGAACTTGCTGAAATATCTGCTTTATTATTCAGTCCCTGAATACAAGAGAATAATATTTGCTGTTCAGTGTACAGAAACAATAGGTTTATATTTTTCATCTATTTGTATTGAATCTTGCTATCTATTCACAGAAAAGGAAAATGCTACAGGTGTGTGCTGGCTGTGGACTGTTTTAAATATTGATGTGTTAAGCTCTTTACAGCCAGCAACCCAGTATGTAGACCATCTTAGTTTGAATGGAGGCTCTAGCTAGCTGCTGTATGCCATCAGTGTTTGGACTGGTTGTACAGGGAATCTGACATAAATATTTACAGTGCCTCTCAGTCAACCAACACTTCTCATTTAGAAAAATAAATTACTGTAACAGTAAGACCATAGTCTTAACTCTTTCAAACAAAGTTCTGTCAAGTGGTAGTAGATAGAAAAATTAGATAAAATAATAAATACTGATTTAATTAATTCTTTTCCTACTTCCCCAACCAGTAATATGGAATAGCCAAGAGAAATGGGGGAAAAAAGCTTACATTTAAAACCATTTCAAATCACAAAAATAAGATTACCTCATCATTCAATCAGCTTGCTTAGATTTGGGGATATAAATTGAAATGGGAAGATTAGATGCTTCAACTTTTTGCAGATTAAATTTTGCACAAGTGTTACAGCTGCTGTTTAATTTCATACTACTTAGTGCTTTCATATGGGTTGTCTCAAACAGTATTTTTCATTCTGTAGGGAAAAAAAAGCAGAAAAAGCTGATGAAATGTGGGTATATAGGTTTACCCAATATAAGCCATACTATTTTTCTGGGGAATTTTTTCTGCCCTCCACTGTTGTTTATCTGATTTTTCATGGTATATTTGTGTGTATTTTATACTGTAAACAAAATTTTATTCATTTAAAAAAATATTTTTCCCTGGCCATATCTTTGATGCTATGCTTACTATTGTGATAGGTCTTCTGAGATAATTGCATTTTATATCAGTTAAATGACATATTCTTTTATCTCATGACACCTCACATTTATTTTATTTTGCTACAGGCTCCCCAGGAAAGTGGTCACAGCACCAAGCCTGTCAGAGTTCAAGGAGCATCTGGACGACGCTCTTAGTTGTATGGTTTAGTTTTAGGTAGTCCTGCGAGGAGCAGGGAGTTGGACTCAATGGTCCTTATGAGTCCCTTCCAACTTGACATAGTCTATGATTCTGTTTTATTTGACTGAAGTTTCATATGTAAGGCAGTGAGAAGGTTTAGTGTGGACTTCAGCAACACTATTCAGAAACTAAACATTTAAATTACTTACCAGTATTTTGAAGGGGGACCTGTCTGATCAAGAGTCAAGATTTTTAAAATGGGGAACTCCTTCATATCAAGGTTTAATAAACTACTGTGGTTCTATACCTTGCTTGCTCTAGAAATGCTTTTTCAATGTGTTTCTGTAATGTAGGAAAAAGATTATCCGTGGGGTTTTTTCTTTGCTTCTCTAATAGTAGTTTTAAGTACATAATATGCTTTATATAACGTAATATAATTACTACTGGAGAAACAAAGAAAATATACTCTTGTGTTTTGAAAGTATAAGAAGATATCACCTTAAAGAATGCTTTTATTTACATTAAGATCACCTTATTGTGTCGAGAATAAGCTGTTGCTAGAACCTCTTTCCACTTTTACTTCTTTTTCTCTTCAGCTGTTTTGCATATTTATTAGCTACTTATCAGAGATACTTTGAATATAATTTTAATATAGGAAAATAAATATTTTCCTAATTTTTCTATCATGATAGATGTAAAGGAGCACATTTTCTGCATGGTGTACAGGGAGTTAGGCATGCAATTTCCATTAATAATGAACCATGCAGAAAATTTACCCTTGAGAGGTACGTGTATAGGCATCACAAACATTAATCATTAAAGATGTCCAGCATTCCTGAACTATTTTCTTATCCAAAAATTATAAGATATATAAGAATTTAATTTCACATTGAAATAGTTGGAATTTATCCGATTCATCTTACATAAAGAAATGTCATTGTGTAAAGTCAGGAAGGCTATCTCCTCTGCCGTATCTGCCATGGAGTTTAGTAGACAGACAGACCCTACCACTCCTCTTACATATGCAGCTTGTTCAATACTAGTGTTTACTTTAAGATTTCATACATGTGCTTTTCAAGGGAGTATTAAGCCTATTGTTTTTGCTGTCAGAAAACAGGTTTTGTGGTTTATTAGGGAGCCTATAAAACTTGGATCTGTCACTTCATATATAGACTACTTCTCTCAGGAATTTGCTAGAATATGTCACCACTTCCTATACCTAGGTATGAGTACAAGGGTGCTTGTTTCCTTCTCTCCTTATCTAACAAGCTATCCCTCTGCATAGTCAGGCAACAATCCTGTAAATATTCATGTATATACTTTCCACTGTAAGAAGTATTACTAACTTCAATAGGATGCACAGCAATAAAGTTGAGACTACATGTTAAATTTTGAAGGATTGGGTTTTAGTAGACTGGCGAGGTCTGTGAGAAAATCTTGTGACCTTGCTGGAAAATGCTGTTTTGACTCACATTTGTAGGTGTCCCTTTACTGGGCTCAAATAGAAAGAAAATATAACCAGCTTTTTTTAATGAAAGTCTCTCAAAACAGTTTGAAGACCTAATTCCAAAAAGGAGTACGTATTCTTTTTCAAAATGTCTGCAGACTATGTTTGAAGCAAAGCTAGTATCTGCAGTGTAGCTAGAGCAATCTGAAATTAGTTTATGAAGCCATGTTCTTATTCCATATTAGTCTTGTTCTCTTTCCATAGGTAAAAGGAAGATGAATACAAATAACATTTTCTTTGAACTTGTATTAAAAAGTGGGCTTTCATTGCATTTTGTGTGGACTTGCATTAAACTTCAGTTCTGGCAGTCATGAAAACTGAGGCTTTTGAAAAATCTTACCATTAGGGTTAATATAGCTTACTTTAATTTTAACATGCAAAGTGTGGGGCTTTATACTTTACAACCTGTCCTGGTGACATAACATTTGATATCTTACTTACAAACTATGGATTCTCTATTAGACCTCATAGTTCGATTGGTTGATATCTTGAAAGAGAACAAGGTTTCAGCTTTTCTGGAATGTTTCACACAACTGGTAGAAGAATTCAAGAAGAAACATGGGTATTTAAGGGTGGGTGGTTTTTTGCAACTGTAATTTATTTGGTGAAAAAAAACCAACTTTAAACTTTCTTAGGTGAGAAGGGTGCAACAAGTTCTGTAAGAATCCTTGATTTTTAGGGACATCACTCAGTTTACTCTTAAAGCTACCACTTCTCCGCACATCTTTTATTCTCTAGCTTTTATACTTTTATTTCAGAATAGAAAGAAGAAAAAGCTATAAACAATATTCTGGTTTTGAGTGCACCTCCTTCCTCTTACAGTATTGTTGCTTTCCCTCCAACTTGGGTTGGTTTTGTTGAGCTAGCTTGATTGAGTTAGCACAGAGGCACGCAGTTCCTTGAAGAAGACAACATCAGTCTTTCTGGAGAGCAACTCCCTTATGAAAAAAATCTTGATGAGATGAGTGGAATTGATATCAAACAAGTCAAACTTGACCTTAACCAGTACTTCTTTTCTGGCTAACCACTTTCTTCATACCACAAGAGCAAGCGTAAGTTTGGGATGAGTAACAACATGTAAGTTCCTAAATTTTGAGCTGGCCATCACTGGAGAGTCAAGCAATAACAGTGGCCTCCAGGTAGCATAATTTTCAATTGGTCTGAGACTTATTTAGGAAAAATGACAAAATAATACTGTTTCTTTGATAGCAGACTAGTCTGAATACTGTACCTCCTATTTCAGTGAGTTACAGAATACTATACATGCTCCAGTGAGTCTCAGTGAACAGAAAGGAGAACTAAAAAAGACAGGCAAATAACATTTAGCAGTTTAAGTGCCTATAATCTTACCACAGTTTTAACAGATGGCTTTCATAGTGTTACTGTGCATTGCTAAAAAGCTGGCATATAACCTCAGCGCAGTTAAATTCCAGTATTGCATTAAATATACGGCGTATGCATTATGTGGGAGCATGCATATAAACACATTACCTGCCTGGAAGACACATCATATGAAAAGTCAGCATTGACAATTCTTGTGACAACAGCATAACTCTCTTGGTATTAAATACTAGTGTATCTTGTTAAGATGCTAGCAAGATTCCTGCCATCCATTCATGCAACTGCTTTTGATTTCGTAGTCATGCACCAGCCATCATGCCCCTGGCCATTGTATCCCAAGACTGACTTGTTTCAGGGAAAGAATAGGAAAAAAATGCTTGAAGAGACCCATCTTTCTACTAGCCATAATGCTGTTTGTATTTGTATCTCCTGTAGGATGTGTAGTTTAATACATAAATGCTTAAATAAGGGCCTATTGTCAGCAGCATGTGTTTTGTGGTCACTCAGTCGAGGAGAGGTGATAGTCCTGTACAACAGTTAGGGAATAGCAGGGGCAGTTGTGTACCTGTTAGTGCAATCACACCGGTTACAGATGTTTAAAGCTTACCATAGGTGGAAGCTTTAACTTCTGTTATGGTTTCAAAAAAGGGAACTAGAGGCAGTAGGTAAAAGTAAACCAAAAGGCAATCACTATCTACCTGTCCTATAAGCAGAAAGGAAGAGTATCTCATGCTGTAATACTGTATCTAGGACTGAGCAAATGAGACTGAGAAACTTTGTGAGGGACGTAGACAACAGAAAAACAAATGTGATGGTTATGGAGTTTAGAAAGACACACTGCAGTCTTGCTACCTATTTTTTTAGTTTGTAACAAATTTGCATTTTTCTACTTTTTAATTATATGTGTTTTACTCAGGTGACATAATTAGCTACACGGAGTTATCATCAGTGTATTTGTGTATGGGGAAGCTTAGGAAATGCATATTGGACTTCCAGGCCCTCTCTGGTGGATTTAAGAAGGGGATTCAAACTTCTAAAACTGTAGCAGAATAATCAAGGATAAGGCTGAAGGATTCCCTTTCAAGAATTTGTAGTGGAAATGTACCCTAGACTTTTGATGTCTAGGTGCTTCTTTCCTTGAGCTTTATAGCAAGCCAGTCCTGGCAACCTCTTTTACAAAGCTGGCAGCCGTGTTGAGAGGCACAGTCACAGAATGTTACCTCTTTTGTAAACAGTTTTCGGTGGAACCAAAGCCACCCTGATATTATGCAGAGAAATCGCAACTCTGCTTTCTTTTAAAGGTGTAACTGAGGTTATCTTGGGAAGACTATAATAATTTTCCATTGGTACCTTTAAAACTGAAACTAGATTTCCAGTATTATATTCTGTTTCAAAAATTGGAGACTGAACTGAAGAGATAAAAAATGTCATGGTCAGGGAAAGTTGGCAGAAAGTCAAAGAGGGATTATGTGCGAGTTCAAACACGCTGTAGAAATACCAAGACAAAAACTGAAGAAGAAGATAGATCATGAGTACTGTTGCTGCTCACATTGCCTTGCATTCATTTTTTTCCTTTCATATTTTCTTTCCAGAATTTCCTGCTTAGTTTCTGAAGTACAGAAAACCATAACTGCTTCCCTAAATGCCATCTTAATTTCAATCCAGTGAATTTAATTGGAAGTAGCACCCAATGAGTTGAAAAAACAAGTAGAGCCCCAAACCCAGTGCTAATAACACTGGGGCTTAGTATATGCAGAGAATTCATTGCATGAAGCTCAGCAAAAGATCAAGACTAAAAGTATTAGTTAGGCTGACTTGAAGAATTTGGAAACTGATTCTGCAGTGACCCAATTTGTATGAAGCCTGCCCTGTGAAATTACACATGGGCAGGGAGTAAAGTTATTTGTAAGACTAGACAATTTTCAGATTACTGGACCACTTGAATCACAAATATCATCTTTGTGAAAGAATTTGGACGTCCAGTGAAATCACCACAAAAGAAAAACCTGAAGATCCAACATCACCCTTTTTTTATGTGTTAAAATTCTTAAAATGTAAAACTCACAATAGGTGAAAACCTAAATCTAAAATAGTTAGAAATTCCTATTTTTATTAATTTTAGATATTTCTGTAAATAGAAATGCCACTAAATAAAAAAAGACTATAACTCATTGTATTGTATTTTGATCATGCAGAGATGGTGCTGTCACTGTGTGAGAAGGGCTGGCAAGGATTCGTAGGAGGAAAGAACGTATGAATAAAGAGGAATAATATGTTCATCTATAGTTTAAAATCATGTTTGATTTTTTTTTTAGTAATTCAATTGTCCCAAAGGTGAATTCTCACCTTTTGCCAGCTCAATATGAGAGAGAAAATGAGAAGCATAGCTCTAAATAGAGAATAATGAAAAGAAAGCATTCATCATTCCAAACTGACTAGAAAACAGCAAGAATAAATCAGACAAATCAAGCATTGTGGTAACTGTTTTACGGTGTTACGCTTCTTTACACCTATTATTAATCGAATGACAATTCCTATTTACGGTGGGATACCCAGGCAATTTGGATTCAAAAAGAAAGATGCTTGCAGTAAAGGACTTTGGTAGATACTGCTGAGAAGTGGCTACTAATTTAAGGAATAACTTATTGCTGGACTCAGAAAGCTAGTTGCTCTTTCTTTCTTTTTCTTTCTTTCTTTCTTTCTTTCTTTCCAGTTTTTTCCTTTCATTTAGAATTATCAAAAACTAGTAAATGAAACTTAACTTCTGTCTGGGATTTTAGCTGCCATGGTAGCTGAAATCCCAAAACACACTGACATCCTGATCACAGCAGAAGTGTCACAACGGGGGACCTTTGCTCAGAGGTTTGAAATTACTAACACACATTCTGGTGAACAAATATACCTGTGGTGACATTTATGAGTAGAATCTATTCAACATGAAAAATATCCAACTAAGTTAATAGTATGGCTGGCAGAACTCGAATAGTAGTTTTAAGCCTATGTATCTTTGATTTCATTAGGCTTAAATCTTGAAGGATTTGCCATTTTGTAACATATTGTTTGAAGTTATCGTAATTTTAGGTATTACATGAAATGTTTCATTTTATATTGTATGTGTACCAGTTGTACTTGCTCTAGGCACGCTATACAGTCTATTGGTAAGAATTGTATGCATTCATGGAACAATAACTTTGACTTTCAATATAATATACAGATAAGATAATCCTTCACTCAGCTGCATGATCATCATATTCCAGAGAACCTGCTATATAGGCAAGAATAAAACATTAAGTATGATTTGTAGTAAACCTACTATTAATCCATTTCTTTTCTTTCACAATCTTGAAAAATAGCCATGCCTCTGCAAACACTTTTGTTTCTTTTAACGTTTTGTTTCTTTTAACGTTTTGTTTCTTTCAATATTTTGTTTCTTTCAACATTTTGTTTCTTTCAACATTTTGTTTCTTTTGGATTTAGACTGTGTGTTGACTCTGCTGTTCATTCTGGATAACAGCTGTTCTTGCTGAATTGGTTGTTTTGGTGTCATCCTTCTCTGCACAAGGATTTGTTTGCTATCTGTTTTCCTCTGGAGGCAGGGTCTTACTCGTGATACCTCAAGAAGTTTTTATTTTGTGGATACATCCTCCTACCTAGAATTTTCATGCAAGTGAGATTGCTCTGTCTCTACTAGTTTTATATATGAAAAGAAAATAAAGGAGAAGACAAAGTTGCCTTCGTAAGTTTATCTTCCATTGCAGTTCACTGCAAAGTACTACAGCATGCCAACAACAAAGATCAGCAGTATCAAGACTTTATGACAAGGTATAGATTTGTATCATTAAAATAAATTCAAACTTTGAGTGAATGACTGGAATACTGAAATCAAGAAGCACTCAAAGATGAGTAGATATAATCTGTACACAGACTATTACATAGTTTAACAAAAGTGCAGTAGTAGATTAAGATTTGACTGACAATGAAAACAGCTTTACTCTCTGTTACAGCAGACAAGTGATAACTTAAACTGTCAAAAACTGAAACAAAAACTGGAGGTGTGAGTTACTGATTTATGAAAAATATATTTAAGAAGTCATAAATACTGTGTTAGGAGGCAAAAGGTCATAAGAAGTGGATCAAACTTTGTTCAGAAATACAAGGGCTATTCAAAAAGAAGTATCACAAACCTAAAATAAGCTTTACTCACTCATTAGTGATTTGATCATAAAAAAACCTGAAAAGACCCAAAATATTTATTTTTATCTTAACTATAATCTCCATTTCAGTATATAGTTAAAAAAGTGAGAAATTAATCAGTAGCAGAGACAAATGCCTAAATATATTAAAAGAAATGCCATATGAAAATATTAATTATTAAATGGAAAGAAAATATAACAACCCCTGAATTGCTTCTGGGAGCTATCATAGTAATATAGGACTCAAAATTACTTCAAGAGATTATCTTAGTCTATCCAGTGACAAAAAATTAAGTGTATCTATCTAACCTTTCCCTGGGGGGGGTATTTCCAAGTTATGAACGTGTTCTGGTATTTCAACATTTATTGTTAGAAAATATTCCTCCTGATGTCCAACGTATGTCTTTGCTCTAAATGAAAATTATTTCTTGTTGATATTCGCCAGTTTCCTGGAAAATGATTGATTGTGAACCCGGCTATAGTGCCATTCCTTTATTTGAAAGCAAGTCATCCTCGAAATCTTCTCTTTTCTGGACTGAACAACCACTACTTTTTCAGTCTTTATTCACAACCATATATTTTTAAGCCTACCCTCAATGATGGATTTGCTCTGTAGTGAAAGCATATGCTAATCTCTATAGCCTCTGAAATTATTTTAAATCTATTGTGTAACAACGAATATTTCTTTTTGTATTTATTAGTACTGTGATATACATTGGAAATGATTGTTTAATTTACTGGGATTTCACAAGCTAGAAAATCTTCTTTAAGGCTGATATTCATCTATTTTCTTAAATCTTCAAAAAACAGTAGAGATGAAAACTCTGAAACGAAATTACATAACATCTGAATTCCAACTCTTCAAATTTCCTGACTTTTACAATATTTTAAGCTTCTCAAAATTTGCAAAACAGGATTGTAATAGTGTTTTATCCAGGAGGATCCTAACAAAACCAACACGTTCTGGGACTTCCTTTATTTACCCCAAAGTAAGGGGTAGGCTTAAAAATACTAGGTATTTTGAAATTAATGATATAGCAGTGCGTAGTTGAAAGTATTAATTCTGCATTCAGCACTTACTTTCTGTACAACATGCAGGATAACAGTAACAAAAAGTAAGGAAGACATGCATGGAGAGTGAGTGAGGTTTACTAAACAGCAGGATATGCAAACTGCTTAAGTTCTAGGCATTTTCATTAATTGAACATTGATGCTGTGGCAAATGTCAAGCCTTACAGTACAAATTCATGTCACTAGGCATTTTTACTCTCTCCCAAAATATTTGACAAATTGTGCATATACTGGAAAATCTATTGATTATTTTTCCTTTGATCTTGCTTCATGTCTGCTACCTCTTTCCTAAAATGTTTTTGAAGTGTGCGATTCCCACTTGCTTTTTTATGAGTGCAGATTCAGGTATATATTGCAAATACAATGTTTATTAGGTGGTGCTATGAATTTTTTGTTATATTGCTGACTTGTGAATTTATACTTTGGAATTACGTCAGTTATGACATCCATTCTGTGCAGTCCCTCCAGCACCTCATGTGCTTTCTTCTGGAAAAGTAAAAAAAAAAAAAAAATCCCCACCTTCTGCAGATGAGATGCAAAGGGCATTTACAAGCATCAGCAACTGTCAAATGCCATGCTGGAGGTTGGCTGGCTGCTTTTCTAATCCAGCTTCATTTGCCAGTGCATCACTTGATCACCTTATACAGTGAATATAGTAACTTGAATATCGTATCACCCAGCCCTTAGTGGTAGCTGTAGTATTCCTACAATAGTACATTATTAAGACATTTGGACATACAAAAATTCAGTTTCTTTCCTGTATTTTTCTTTGCTATAGCTATCACTGAGATGATCGATTTGGACCCATTCAGCTTTCTGCTCTTCTGATTTGTACTTTGCATAGGAAACATTTCTTCTTTGGTCCTTTTCGTCAGAAGGAGGTGGTGCAATGTAAGCTGGCTGCTGTTTATTCCACAGTGATCCCTAAGGTGCCCCATGCCTTCATCACCTCTGCAGATTTGTTTGGTATAGCACCCTAATGATTGTGTGCTTTCCCCAGAGTAATTATGATTTTGGTCAACTTCTGTACCTTTTTGATACTGAGTGTTTTCCCGGCAGTGACGGTGTTTGCATTATGCATTTCTCCCCCGCATCCTGTGGCTGCTGTACGCGCACAGCCAGCCTTGCCTGACCCCTGGCCTACCGTGTCAGAGTTCTTGCCAAGCTCCATCTGTATCGCCTCAAAGGAAAGCTGTTGAATTGTGCACCTGCGCCTATTTTGAATATCTGAAGCTGTTTTGCTGCTCCAGTGAATATTATGGCATAAAGCAAACCCTTTTTTTTCTCTCTGTTTTGGTTGGTTTGGGTGGGTTTTTTTTAATAGAAATAATTCTGGAAATTGATCACTTTGTGCCTTTTTCGAGAAATTAGTCATACACTACTGTACTGTATCATCGAGTATACTGTTGACAGCTATTTGAGTGATGTAGTTAGAGTTTCAGATTTTTACCTGCACTAAGCCTTGGTTGATGTAAGCATCGCCCTCTCCTGCTCTTACCTGCCCATTGGCATAATTCTGTACGATCTCAGCCCTGCCTGGCTTTCTGGCAGCGCCTCTGCCATGTCCTCTCGACTCTACAGGTCTCCATAAGAGTGTCAGTCTTCATAGTTGTCTGTGTATTGGGATTGAATTATACTTCTTGCCAAATAGTGTCTTCCTGTATTCAGTTGTTTCTGGAATGTTTGCTTATGTACGTTCTTATTTTCAGGTAAGAACTTGTTTTCTTTCAATTCTATAGAGATCCATTGATTAATCACTTGTTAATTATCATTGATTAATCAATGATAACTAAGCAGGTCATAACGTCTTTAAATATAAATCATTCACATACATGAATATTTAGTCTTTTATTAATATCTAGAGTAGATTAATCATCTGTGGTCTTTACTGTTAACTCATATAACTTCTACACTAGTTTTCTCTAATATTCATAATTTGAAATCATTTACCAGTATCTTTTTAATTCATTGTGTCAATTTCTTTTTGAGCTGCAGCATTGATACTTTGGAAGTGAAACTGCTTTCCTTTTTTTTTTTTTTTTTTTTTTTTCTTTTTTTTTTCTTCCCTGTGCTGCTTAACAGCATGTGTCTGGGTTGGCTACCTGCAGCTCAACCTTGGCTGTCCAGTTTTCTGAGGCACTCCCCTTTTCCCTTTTCAACTTCTAGGGGAGGCATGCTGAGAAGTAGATGTTTGACTTTTGACACAATACAGTGTTAACATTTAGGCTGTGAACTTCTTTTTCACAACAAATACACCTTCCTTCTATTTGCTACCTTAGAGGGTACTTTTGCCGTTGCGAATTTGTCAGTTTTAATTTGCTGTTTCTTTACTGATTCATGTTCATACTTAAAATTAATAACAGTCAATATAGTGCTATTTCTTTCTCTCTCTACTCCTGTTGTTTTCTTTTCAGACCTCTTACGTGCAGCAGTGTATGTTGTTCTTTTCTTTTGAATCTTTTGACCTTCATATTATAACATTGGTCCTCAGTGATTCAAAATCACTTCTTAAATTTAAAATGATAGACTGGATACTGTTGTACACCTTGTTGGAACTGTTGAAGCTCTTGGCACACAGCTAGGTCTAGTGAGGATACACTGACATTTCTGCTTTAGGGAAAACATTTATTCTTCCAACACTTTGTCAAACTCTCTAGCTATCATGCTATAGATAGAACAATTTAATTTCTTCCTATGGCTTTTTTGTTTCTTGCTATTCCTTGAAGCTTGTTCCCCAGTTGATGGAACTTCTGCAGCACCTTGTTTCCCATCCTGTAACTTTCTCTTTTGCCCTTTCTGCTGATATCAGAATCGGTTCCAAGATCCTGGCTTTGATCATTTCCTTACTGAGACTCTATGAGAAGTCAGTGCACAGGATTTGCAATGAATCCCTCTATAATTTTTTTTTGTCTGCTAGGCTTCTTTGATTTATGTACAATGCTGTTCTCTTACTACTCCTGATGTCCTCATCTGCCTTAATAGCATGGTTATGATGATGGATGCTATTATTAGTCTCATATGCTTGCATAGTATGGAACCATTGTCATCTCTGTGGAAGAAAGGGAACTGAATGAGTCAAACATATGGGTTCCAGAGGAAGAGGTCTATGAGTCACAGTACTTTATTCTTCTGTCTTTAACTTCTTAGCCCCACCCACACAGAGTGTAAACTATCTTACAAAATTTCTATGCTGCTTTCCCTATTGATTTCTGTGATATGAAACTATTCCTTGAATAGTTCAAACAGTTGCATCCAAGATTCTTTTTGTTAAAAATCAAACTCTAAGCCCTAATCCATGTTGGTTACTATTATCTGAAGATACTAGTCCTAAATAATGTATCAGTTGCTGTGGCTGGCTTCTCATGTGGCTTCTCATTTTGACTGCTAAATTCCTTTAAAGTGAATTTCCTCAGATGGATGACACATTTTAATTCTGAAACTATATCAATATAATATATATTTTATCTAAATATGTATTCTATATATTGGGGGGCGGGGGGGGGAGGAGTGCTATTCCTGGGACTTAAAGATAGAAATATGGCATTTTATTACTAATAGTGTAATTCCTGTGATATAAGGAGTTTTTCTCTTATCCCTGTTTAATTCTGCATTAGTAAGATCCTGTATCAAAATAATGTTAGTGACAATGTCCATTAAAGAATATATTACCAGGAGTTTCTTTACCA
>JANHGO010000072.1:25185886-25222542 GCA_024606505.1 Aquila spilogaster
GCCTGCGGACCGCCCCCTCGGGTGGGCACGTGAGTGGCAGCGGCGGCCCTCCAATGAGAAGTCGCCCGCTTCGCCCGGACCGCCGATGAGGCGGTGCCAGGAGAAGCGCGAGACGCCGGGTTACAAAACAAACGAGCGCTTCTCGGAGGCTCCAGCCGCGCGCAGGGCGTCCAGCCCCTCCCTCACGCCCCGCTGAGTGGCGGCCGGCTCGGACCAACCCCGGGCAGCCCCGGCTCCGCGGCGGCTCTGCAGCCAATGGGCGGTGAGCAGCGGCGGGAAGGCGGGGTCGGGCGGCGGGGCGCTGTCCAGACCCGGTCCTGAAGCGGCGGCCCGCGGCGCACGCGGCACCGCCTCGGAGCCCGACGGGGCTGGATGGCAGTGAGAGCCGGGCTGCGGGGCCGGGGAAGATGCGTTCCGCCGGCGGTCCGGGCGGTGGGTGGCTTCCGCGGGGCCGAGAGGCGGTGCGGCGGTCTTATCTCCGGCGCCGGTGCTCTGCGCGCCCCTCTCCGATCCAGGCCGGGACCGGAGAGCTCCTCCTTGTCGCTGGCGGGGACAAAACGGGGAAGCACCCGCGATTCGCTGCCAGAGCCAGGCTCCGTAGTCCGTGGTTCCTTAACCCAGCCATGCCGCTTGCTCTCCCTCCAAGGGAGGCACACGGCACCTTCTCCTCCCTCTGCTTTTCCATCTGTCTCCTGGCAAACAGCAGAAGAAAGGCTGGCCGAGTCCCACGTACAGAATTAAGTACAAACCCCTGTAAAGAAAGTGTGTATGTGTACCATCCACGCAGTAGTAATAAGACCTCTTACAAGTCACCCTGACAACAGGAGTAAGAATCTTTCTGGACTCTCATCTGTGTTCCCCGGACTCTGACTGGCTTGAAGGAAGGCGTTTATTTGAAAGCTTTCTTTGGAAGCGTTTTCATCATTCAGTCAGGAATCCTAAACTGCTCGCAATCTGAAAGATGAGATACTGAATGTAGGAAACCCAAGATGGCAGGCTGCTTCTTCATATTCATTTAGTTAGCATTTAGCACAGTATCATTCACCCTTTGCCAAAACCTCTAATGAAATCAGAGTACTTTATTGTATTGAAGTTGCTGGACTTGTCTGTGAGTGTTTATTCAGGGAATCGTACTGCCTCTTCTCAGAGAAAGCAGGATTCCCCTGCACTTAAATGCTTACAATAATCAAGTGTTTCTCTACTTCTGCTTCTATCCTTTTTCTACTGCGATTTGCTCAGCATCACAATGCTGTATGTTTTGCATTGTACCTTTCAGAATTTCAGCCTTCATTTCCCATTCTTTGTCACCAAAGAGCTCTACTGAGACAAACAAGTGATGAAATAGTCCTAAATACCTATGGGAGAGGAAGGTCTTTAAAAACTCATTTCTCTGAGGGGTGCATGGTCATTAAGGAAGTGCTAACAGTAGACAAATTTACCCTACAGAGCTTGCTTTAGCCTGGGATCTGGGCAGTTAAGTATTCTGTAGTCGTATCTTCCACTTGGTTCTTTATCAAATAATGATTACACCTTGCAGCAGTTGAGACTGCATCAGGATTTACATTGAGGTCCCCTGTCTCCAAAAGATGTCCAAGTACAGTACATAATCAAGCTAAAGAACTACATTCTGAAGACAAAACTTCTATGCTGTTATTTTGTCTTAAATCCACATCACACATGTCCATGTATCTCCATGCTCTTAGTACGCTACTTGGACACCATCAAAGGTGTTGCACTGAAACGTTCCCTAGGCAGAGAATTATTTGCCGAAACCATCTCTGGAGATCATTAGGTACTTGCTTTACTTGTTGTTTTGTTACTACTGTGAAAAGAAAAAAAAAAAAGAAAATGAAGAAAAGGACAATAGGCAAAAGTTGCTATTTTATCACTGTTAGAATTCAGTGCATGTAAAGTAATGAATGGGCAATGATTCTCAGAATATTTTAGATGTCATGCAAAAAGTGACAACTCATTTTAAAAACAGTATTAAATGTGTTGACAAAGGCTCAAAATTTTTATGTTATTTTTGGGGAGAAAAATAAAATTAATTGACAAAATAAGTAATTAAAATCCTTCACTAAAGCAGGATTGTAATACAATCTGAAGTGCCTTTGCATTAGTTACTATAATTGACATCTCTGTACTTTTGAAAACATATATTTGATTGCAGTCTTGTTTCAGGAAGCAATACAGGAAAGACACAAGTGTCTTCCGAGCTTGGAGATTAGAAACTACGAAAAGAGGCTCCCTGGCAGATGCTGGGATTAAACACCTGTCTGTACATCACAAGGGCTCCAAGTCTTTCCCACATGAGCACATCTGGAAAAGCTGATCTATGTGTTTAGAAACACCAGCTGACATTTTCCTCCCAGAACCCAGTAACACTGACAGAAGCATGCCCAGAAATGCTGATTTTCACCTTTGTTTTCTGAATTGGTTTTGAAATGAGCTAGCAACGAGAGGATGGCATTACTCCTCTACATCATGCAGCATAAATCTTTAGTGAACATTAGAAAAGCAAACCCAGGGTTCAAGCACCATCAATAAACCACTGCAGTGAAGAAGAGTGAAAAGTCTTTGTACTGTGTGAGTTTTCTTTCCATTTTCCTGAAAGAGAAAAAATTCCAGCCAAAATCCCTTGGTTTATTTGACTAACTATATATCTGAAGCACTTATTTATTAAAATTATTTGAACTTCCAGATAAGATGTCATCTTTTTTTTTTTGTATATGTAGCATCATATCTTATGACATTCTCTGGCAGCTCCTATACAAACCTAACACCTACCAGACAGAACCTTGTAATTGGTCTGTGAAGCTGAAGGTTATGCACAAAATGGCTAGAGGCCTCATTACTTCCAGACCAAAAGGGCAACGGGGACTATTAAGGAAATGCACTACAGAACAGAGTAAAAAATAATACCTTAAAATAACAACAGGAGGTCGGCACTGAAAACCAGTTGCAGAAGGTAAACATTTTATAAGAACCGGAAAAAAATCTGCTTTATCTTGACATCCACCAAGGTGGTGCATACAAATGCTTCCAACACTGAACCAAATGAAATAATTCAGTCTCCAAGCAAGGTTCAGAAAGACTTAGCAATTCTTCTCACTGAGTTGCTGAACAGCAAGTTGTCCAGCTTCCTCCACACTTTCAACATAGACCTTATGTTCTTGTACCCCAAAATTTGTGTTCACTCAAAAACTAGCAGACAAACACTTCTTCTAGCAGAGCTGCCAGCATTCTAACTTGCTTCCTGTTAATTATGTCCTACTCTCCCTTTTTTAGATTTTATACTCACATGTGCTGGTGAACAGTTGATGAAAATGCATGAAGCCTCGTAGACAGGTCAGATCACTAACTGCTTCATATCTTGGCCCACTGCATTCTCTCTTGCTTGTACACTTTTGTCTCCTGATCACCAAGACTTCCAGCTTCTCTCTAAAAAGCTACCCTCCACCTCCTCTAGAAGGAGCCATCCTTGTTGTAGTGGATTAGCCTGCCTCTAGAGTTTGCCCTGAAAGAAGCAAAGTAAGCAAATTCTGAAGGGATAACCATGATTTTAATTATGTCAATCCTCCTTGATAGCATCGCTTGGTCTTCAGATTATAGAGAGGAAACAACAGCCAAGAAAGGCTTTCATATGACAAAACCTTATGATTCTGCTGAATTCATTACAAAGTGGAAGATGAAGGGAGGATTTAAAGGGAGAGAAAATCATGTTATTGCAACCTGTGAAACATACCATTAGAAATACTTGCTCTGTGTTAGCTTCTACTGTATATATTTTTAAGTAAATTGTGAATACTCTAGAGGGTAGCGAAGCAGTAGTCAAAATATGATTTCTGGCAAAAAAAAACTAAAAAGGCCCACATGAAATATTGTATGGAAAAGACAAGCTAGTTGTTTCATAAGATAGAGACATATACTGTTCTGACTCACAGTACTGCTGAACACTCACAGTCACATCTAAAATAGTGATTTGGAAACTGAAACATATTTACATGGCTCAGTATAAAAGTGCTGTGACAGAAACACCATACAGCTGTCACCAGCATCTGGTTGGATAACAGCCACTTCTTGCAGTGGCAAGTCCACTATTCTTGTATTTGCCCCCTCCTACCTGAAAGTGGCAGAATGGTCCTTCTCCAAAAGACAACATGTGTAGTCATTGAAAGTACATTTCCCTGCCCAGTGCGCCATTATAAGCTTATGTGAAAATCAGAGAATTTTGATGGAATTTGTGGTTTATGTTTCCCTTTTGACATATTTCAGCATCCGAAACAGAAGAGTTGGATTTTTGTTTGTTTTGGGTGAGAAATTTTGTATAGTATAAGGGAGTTGCTGTTGTTTTAAATGATGTGGGTTTGGTTGAAGCTGATCCCTAAAAAAAAATAAAAATTGGATAACATTTACTTACCAGATGCCAGCGAAACTGCATTGGTTTGAACAAATACTGTAACTACTAATTTAGTTAAATCTATCCAACTGTGAAAATATATTGGCGTGAATAAAAATATATAGACATGAAATGCATTGCATTTTTTGTTTGAAAAAAATTGGCTTCAGTAAAGAGCAATTGAAGTTTGAAAATATGCTCCTGAGAAGAAATGTGTTCATTTCCATAAAACATATTGGTGTGTAAATATACAGTATGTATCAGTTCCAGAGCAATATTACAAATTCAGTGAAATTCTGTTCTGTTAGTTAGTAAGATGAACCAAGTAAAAGGAACTGCATGCTGCAATTACTCCATATAAAATATGTGTGGGATGAAGTCACATTTATAAAGCAATTATAAATGTGAGATATTTCACTGGCTTTTGGAGGAGAAAAAAATTCAATAAAACAACACTGTCAATGCAATGCCAACGCACAGTGAACCAAGGTCAGTGCAAACTGGTATCGTTCATATTGAAAAGTACTTAATGTACACCTTGAGTTGGTAAAATAATTGCAGAAGAGAAGCAGAGAGTAGAAGTGAAATATCTTACTCATAGATTGACCTCTTGCCCGTATAATTTGTGGAATGAAAATACAGAAAAAAAATGGTCCTGGTAACATGGTTCTCCATGCATTCTAGTTAACTCCTCCTCCTAAGTGTTTGATAATTAGCAAAAATGTGTGCTTTGTTGTGTCTTCTGACCCTGAGTTCCAAAGCAACTAATCTAAGAAATTTTAAAGTTATTTATCACAAGCCACGAAATTAGAGACCTATGTAACTTGAATGCCTCTTGTACTTTGAATTATTTATGGTTTAAATACATATAATGCACGCAACATCTCTGCATCAGTTTGCGATAAAAGTGTATTCCTGCATTAAATTAACTACAGACTGTATTAGATCTACTTCAACAAATATTTAGGATACCTCCTAGCTAGCATCTTTAAATACATATTTCTATTGAATTATTGTTATATCTAATGTGTTGTAATTCATACTTGCTTTGTGTTTTATTACTTATGCAGAGATCATGTAAAGTGTTGGGAGCAAACTCTCTTGTACCCAGCTAAGGTAACACAAAAATATCCAAAAACAGAATAAGAAGAAGGGTGTTCAGTCTGTAGAACGTAATGTTGGTCATTTTACTTTCTTAAGAGCAACTTCGACTGTTGACAGAAGCAGTTTTACAATGTTATTGCATGTAATGGTAATTTAAGAGGCTCTAAACATTAAGACTCAACATTTGGTTTTGCAGGCTAAGTTTTTTGTGTCAATGAGTGTGGGAATACAGGAAAGACTATTAAGAGCAGAAGCTGTGGAGCAAGATAAATGGCTTGAGAATGCAAGGCTGAGAACCAAGGGCACCTCCAGAAGAAGAGAAAAACAAAGTCAAGTAAGCTGCATGATGGCTGCGTGATAATGACTTTGGTTGGAGGAGGAGCGTGTGGCTAGGAACGACTCATGACCCTGATTGAATAGGCACCTGCATGCACAGTTATGGAGTGTTTGTGGAATGTTTTGTTGACATGTACAGGCGGGTGGGAAAGTTACAAAAGAAAACTTGTGAATGTATATAAGGGATGTTAGAACCTGTAATAAACGATTTGGATCGTTCATACTGAGTCTGTGCCTCAGACAGTGCAAACGAGTCCTTAGCAGAATATGTTTTCAAATATGAATCAAAATATTTCAGCTGATCCAGGGTAAGCTTCAAAGAATTGAATAATTACATTGGTGTGCCCATACTAAAGACTCTTATGAAATTTGTTCTAGCATAACCATGCTCTGACAAACAGATTTTAAGTCTTGATAGGGCCTTTCTGTCTAGAATATTCCTTTTGTCGTCTCTATGAAAATCTGCCCAAATCATAATACTCATGACTCATAAAAGACTACAGCCTTTAGAATTTCTAAACATTCTATCTCCACTGATCATGCTTCTAAGAATGAGATGATCTAGCAGGGAGATGCAGCAATGCAGTCAGATGGGATTACTAGTGCTTTTTCTAGCGATGAGAATGAGATTGCAATTTCATTCAAATTGTAATAATGTTATATGCTATGGACGCTATGATTAGGAGCAGAAAGAGTCCACCCTCTCTTCTTAGCTCGTGTCTAAAACTGTAGGGCAGCTCTGGTCCCATGACTGTCCTACTGAAGGCCTGCTTTATTGTTTTATGGCACGCATAGCAACTTCTTTTCTGTAATAAATGAGGGAGTATGAGAAACTTTGTAATCCAGGTTTTTCCCTGACATTCAGTTAGATTGCTGAGGGCATTAATAAGGCTTAATGGTTCTGATAAGCCTCACTTGAAGTCTCCACCAACACCCATTACCTCCAAAACCTCTATTTAAGCTTAGTCAAGATACTTCATTTTCTATATGAGCTGTGCTGGAGAAATGCAGGTTTCCAGCTCAACCATGTTTCCGTCTTCAGAATTCTTTAATCCAGACTTCAACTCATTGATTAGTCAATCCTGACTAGATAGTAGACTTTCCTTATATTCATGGGCTGGTACCACAGGAACTGATGCTAACCCAGATCTGAAGATTAGTTTCACAGCATCATCTCTGACCTGCTGTATTGCTGTAATATTGTTTTATGATCTAGGCTTATAGTTGGACCTTGCCATCTTCTCTGGATTTATTCTGCCTGCATTGCCTAGTAACCTGTAAGACTAGGCTGTGGCTGTAGAGGCCCTCCTAATGAGCCTGGAATCACTGTGTGCCTGGCTCACCTGTTCGTAGTAAGCAGCCATGCTCTTGTTACTTCTTGACAAAAGTGGCCTGAAAGAGCATTGTATCACAAAAGTTGTAAATATGTCCTTCATTTCAGAGACTTGAAATTGACTCTATATCTTGCACTGACTTTTCATCTATTGACACTAGGCAGACTCAAAATGATGTCACCTGGCCCAAAATAAATGGAGGTAAAAGTAAATAAGGGAGAACAGAAAAAAAAACTATTGAGACAAATGGTTTGGGGAGACCACCTATATTAAAAAAAAATAATAAAAAAAAAATGGAATGTCAAAATAAAAATGGGTCTAGACGTTGAACAGATGAAAAAGGCTGTGATAACAATGAGCCTCAAACCTAGAGGGAGATAAATAGACAGAAGGGAAGAGAAAAGCAAGGAAAATCTGTTTTTGGGACCACAGGAGGGGAAGACCCTGTGATTATCTAGGTAAGAAGTCTAGGGCTAGCAGAAGGTGATTTGTGAAATAAGAGCCATAACATAAATCTGCAAGTAGGACAGAGCTCCAGAGAGTGGTTGAGCAGAATAAATGGACCAAGGAACCAGAGCATGGGAGAAATCAAGATAAAATTAGAAAAGAAGTAGAAACGGAAACTGTGATGATTAAGAACCAGGAAAGATGGACTAACAATAACAAAAAAAAAGAGCGCAAGAATAAAAGACAAAACTTGGAAAAGCAAGTAAGCACTTAAGTAAGATGTCTGAGGCAGTATGAGCTGAGAAGCTAGAGAAATGGAATGGGGAACAACAAAAATAACTATTAGTTGAAGAGAAACAGGATTAGAAGAGTAGAAAACTTCAGGCTTTAAGACAAAAAGAAGAAACGCCTGTACACTTACTGCTTTACACAGTCTGAAAGTCAGTGCACCTCACTCTCAAAATGCATCTGCTCTTGGTAAAGACTTGTGATTGCAAAGTCACTTTTTTTTCTAGTAAATAGGAACTTAAAATACTACTCACTAATCTGTGAGCTCAGATGTAATGCTATTACATGGATTTAAAGACTAAGCCTTCTGATGATCTATGTGGGTATGAATGTAATAACATACCTTTTCCCTCATTTACCTCTTAAATTTTAAGGTTTTCTTAAAATATGCATGCATTGTTTATGATGAACATAAAGTTATGAAATGTTCATAATGAAAGAAATGATTTTGGTTTATACAACCTTAATGCAGCTTTCTATTTTTCTTGGGGAGTGGTGACTACAGGATTACTCTTCCTTCTGTCCTCTTCTGCTCACCCCCCATCCCTGACACAGAGTTCTGCTCTCACTCAGCCAGAGGAATTGAGACAGGAGTGACACAAGGTTTTGGGGAGAAGGAAAACATCAATAGATGGAGTCTGAAATTAATTAGCTGGGGAAAAAGAAAAAAAGAAAAAAGGAAAATGTATAATCAATATGGCAGATGACTGAAAAAAAAAAAAAAAAAAAAGACAGTCTTGGAAAAAGTGAATGATTCCTTTAAGAATTGTATTATGTGCCTTTAAGCTCCGAAGTTCCTCTGTGATGTTCAGTAAGTCACTTAAGCCAAACGTTTTTGGAGAGGTAATAAATTGATATTAATGCTCATTTTCTCAGATTCCAACTTTGTACCAAGGAGTCATATCTGTAGAAATGTGAAGTACTGCAGGCATCCTAATGCCAGGGTGAACTGGACTATGAATATACAGAGCTGTGTAATGAAAATTGGCCACTTGGAATTAGTGCTTACCTTTGACATTAATCTTAATTAAATACTTCATTACAAAGTATCTGCAGAATGAGGACAAATTAAGGTTGCATAGGCAATTCTGAATTCTGGCATTTCTTAAGTCTTTGATTTTTTCAGTTTCAATGATGTTAATATAGCTTTGTATATATATTTGGTCTTATATTAGAATTCAGTTATTTGCTTTTCTTTCTTTTTGTGTTAGCTTCTTAGCTTTGATTTAGTTAGTCTTTTGAAATATTTGCCTATTTTTTTTTTTTTGATATTTATTATGTCTCAGGAGTATAATCATCACAAATGAAAAGAATCAGTGAAAGTTTCAGGACTCATGATGAATGTGTGTAGGAAGCTGGCTTGAGGACCAAGGCTACATGGATTGCTTGCATAAGCCAGACTCTCCTTGACTGAAATATGACTCCAGTATTGGAGACAACAAGTTGAGTTGCACAAGCAGTTTATGGGGAAGTAGTGCTTATCTGGTATCTGGCCACACTGGCAAGGCTTGCAGGAGGAGCGTGATCAGCGAGCCTTGTCCAATCAGCTTGTTAGCACGGCGTGTGTTTTAAGGCTTGCTACCAATCAGTTTACGATACGGGCGCGTGGTCTGTTCTGTAAATGTATAAATAATCTTCTTGTACCTAAATAAAGTGGAACTTGCACCTACTTCTGTGAAGACTTGTGCTTGTATCTGGGGAACTTGCACCTACTTCTGTGAGGACTCGTGCTTGTATCCGGGGATCCTGTCCAACAAATGTGAATCTCTTTTGCTAAGCCAACAAATCAAACACACACAGATGCTATGATTATTTAAGATAAACAATAACATACACTGTTACATTGCTTTTCTTTTAAATAAGAATTCAGTAAAGTATTTCATTATATCACTTGCTTTCGTGAAATGGGACAGAAACTGACAAGTCAGACAGTTCAGATAGTTCACTGCTTGATAGAAAACAGAATTAAGAAGAAAAAATGTATATGTTGAAAGATATGCAGCCCTTAGATCTGTGTTATTAGTTTTGCCATAGCAAAATTATACTGCGGGAGATTCAGTGAGTTAGCATCCATAATTCAAATTTCTAGTGTGGTGAGATACAAAAGTCATTAAGGAAAATGTTTCTTATAGAGGAGTAACAGAAACTATAAACAGATTTTTGAAGTGCTTGTACTTGTTAAAGCAAATCTAAATTATCTGATGATCACAAAAGTGGCTTGTGGCAAGTGCATTTGACTGCAATTACTATTTTAAATGTTAGCTGATAGTGCTAACAGCACTTAAATAGTGATATAAAAAGCAAGATGTTTGCTTTTTGTGGATCCAAGTTATTTTCCTGTATTTTCTGTTAGCATCAGGACTACATTGTAGACTATTGTTGATAAATTTTTAAGTGTTAGAGGATAAGAGAGAAATGAGTGAGTGAAAATCAACACCTGCTACTGTATATCAAAATAGTATTAAATAGGGGGTACATAGAAAGTGTCATTTTAAAAGCTATTTTTCCATGTTGTAGTTGTCCGGAATGTTTCACTTACAACGGAGAATTTTTATTTCTGAATTAATTGGATTATCATTTTTTAATATCAGAATAATTTTTAGTACCAATCTATGGAAAATAAATAAACGTAACTACACTATGTGTGCGCCCTTATTCTTTTCCTGTTAATGTACAAATGATAAAATTAACAAACGATATTAACAAACAAATATCTCTTTGTGTGGAGATATTCAAGACCCGCCTGGACGCCTACCTGTGCAACCTGGTCCAGGGAGCCTGCTTTGGCAGGGGGCTTGGACTAGATGATCTCTGGACGTCCCTTCCAACCCCTACAATTCTGTGATTCTGTGATTCTGTGATATCTGAGCAGCAGGCTTTCCACTGGAGGAGCGTTTCTTGCCTACACCAGAACCCAATTTGATTTTCTTCTGTATTTATAGCTTTTGCATTTTACAGTGGGTAAAACGGGTTAATGAAATAATTACAGTATTTCATTTCAAAAGTATATAATACCTATTTATTATATAAAAGGTAAGTTGAAAAGAAAAAATAAGAAAAATTTGTTATGTTCAGTTCATGCATTCTGTTTGTGTACCAGCTACCTGAGGAATATGGAAGGTAATATTCATATTTTATATAAAGAAATGTTTCAGTGTATCAAAACTAATTATCATTATAGCATTCTCAAATACAACTGCCTATATTTTTCAAAACTATATTTATTCATTATTTTTTTATTTTAGGTATTTAATGAAAACTAAACCTATGAAATAGAGTTTCTTTGCTCTTCATAATTCTTATAGATATGACCTTTCCAAAAGTAATGGGGGATCGTCAACGGGCCATGTAAATTTACTAAACAATTCAACAGAATCAAAGATGAAATTTGTTCCTTTGTGCCTCCTATATACAAATACGCTCAGTGGTTATTGACAGTGTATGTACATGAGGCAGTTTGAAGCTTGCAGTAGTTAGAGTACGTGATGTTCCTGTGTTTTCATCTATAACAAAAACTACGTATTTATATCTGTTGTAGTTGAGTCTATACCAGCATTGCTGAAGAAGTTTTATAGCTTTCTCACAGAATCAAAGAGTCACAGAATTGTAGGGGCTGGAAGGGACCTCTAGAGATCTTTGAGTCCAACCCCCCTGCCAAAGCAGGCTCCCTACAGCAGGCTGCACAGGTAGGTGTCCAGTCGGGTCTTGAATATCTCCAGAGAAGGAGACTCCACAACCTCCCTGGGCAGCCTATTCCAGTGCTCCATCACCCTCAACGTGAAGAAGTTCTTTTGCATATTGGAGTGGAACTTCCTGTGCTCAAGTTTATGGCCATTTCCCCTTGTCCTGTCCCCACAGACCACTGAGAAGAGGTTGGCCATGTCCCTTTGTCTCCTGAAGTCCCAAGTATTGTAGTTCTCAGATATTTGGTTTGAATCCCTGCACTTTGAAGTAGATTTCTAATGTGATCTTTTCTTAAGAATGAGCCTAATCTGATCGTGTTGCAATCTGCAGGCATACATTTTCAGGAGGTTTTACCTGTTGAAATTATTGGCACAAGCAGAAAATTCTGAGGTATTTCTTTCCTGAAAATTCTCATGCAACTAGTTTAGATAACAAGTTAATTGTGTAGCTGACGATCTCCAAACACTCCATGCTGTTCTGTGTATGACAGTTACAGTACTTGGCAGTGCGAAGAGAGTCTTTCTCCCATTCCCAACAAGGATAAGTGTAGCTGCTGTCTTTACTATCCTTTATAGCAGGGTGCTGCATACATATTCACACAATATAATACAGTAAGAGATCAAGACTTGAATCTCAGTTGTTTCAACACGGTCTCAAAGTGTGCAAGTGAAAGCACTAGAGCAGGTATGCCCAACCTGCATCCCATAGGCTGCATGCGGCCCAGCAAAGCTGGTGCTGTGTCCCATGCCCCCTGCTGCCACTTCTGCATATTAACTCCATCTCAGCTGAAACAGGGAGAGCGCAGTGCAGTGCTAACTCAAGTTTTGGCAAAGAAGTTCATGATTTTGATACGCTGGCTAAACACAGTCCCATAAACAATGAAAAACATGCAGCCGTGTTTTCTGTGGTGAAAAAGGAATTTGAGAACAGGTTTTGAGATTGCAAAAAGAATCATTAGTTATTTGGTTTGTTTGAGACGTCATTTTCAGCTGACATAAATACATTACTGGTGAATTTTCAAATGGAGTGAATAGAATTGCAGTCAAAAATTTGAACATGTCTCTTTACCAGACTTTTATGAGCCCCCTCTTACTAGAGGGAGATATCCTTGGCTTCACAATCACGCCTTATTCACAGCATCGCTTTTTGTCAGTACGTACATTTGTGAACAATTTGTGATTTTCAAGGATGAAGTACAGGAAGAGTAAAATTTCATCAAAAGTCTCTGACAAACAGACTGAGAACTCAATAAGAATTGGAACCACCACCATCAAACCAGCCTGATGCATTCATTTGACAAAAACAAGGTCGTGTATCCTACTAGCTTTATGTTTTTGTTGCTCTCTTTTTAATATATTTTAATAAAAAACATTAAAAATTAAAATAATTTTTGTTACTTATATACATTAACAATACATATGTAGTATACATCTCATGAAGGCTGCTCCAAAACTAATGCCTTGTATCTTATTATGTTGGTGCATGCCATCAGAGGCAGATGTCTGTGGTTTGGGAGCAGAGGTTGAACCTTCCCACCAATATTCCATTACATGTTGTTGCCATGTGACAGATAGCAGCAGAGGGGCAGTATGACAAAATAGTGTCTGACATGGAAATGTGAACGGAGCAGAGGTGTGCCATTGAACTCCCCCTTGAGGAAAAAATGACACCCAGTGACATTCGGTAATGCTTGCTGAACATTTAAGGAGATCTAACAGTGAATGTGAGCACAGTGAAGTCATGGTTGGTATGTTTTAGCAGTGGTGACAGTGACAGTGGGTCACCTCCTCTGGTGCAGATTGTTACAAGTGCAGCATGCAGGGTCTTGTTCATCGCTGGTGACAGTGCATAGCTAATGGTGGTGGCTGTGCTGAAAAAGAGTGTTTTGTGACTGGGAATTCACTCTATTAAATAGTGTTATTGTGTTCTTTGTATCTGCTGTATTTTCTGTGAAAATAATTAGGAGGCATTAATTTTGGAGCAACCTTTGTAGATGCAGCCCTAGACAATTCCTCTTCATTCAGTGCAGCCCAAGCAAGCCAAAAGATTTGGCACCCATGCACCAGAACAATCTGGAACAAAAGCTAAACAAACTAGCCTGTATCTGCTACATCAAGTTTTCTTTCCAAGCTGAAGCATGTTCCTGATCTTTCTGGCCCTAACTGTAGTATTTTTGCCCAAATCTTACTTTTGATCTCAAGCTATTTAAGGAACTTTGGAGGAAGTTTGCAGGTTATCACATACAACAGTTTTAAATGGTTAAATAGTACACTTATTTAGTTTACTGCGCTAAGAACAGTACCAAGATTAGAAAGGCAGAGGAGTTTCCAGTATTTCTAACTTGATTTTAGGAGAGTTTTCTGGTATGTTTTAGCATTGTTTTGATCTGGTTTTACCCAGACATTTTATGGAAATATTTTCTATGTGAGCTTTTTCAGATTGTACTCGTTCTAAGAAATTACTTCAACCTCTCTAAACTGTGGCTTTTTGGCTCCATCACTCATTGAGAGGCTAGTAGATAGGCCAATTTGACACAAATACGTGAGATCTTCATTTTGACAGTATTTTGATATCGTCCCAACTCTACAATTGCCAGTATATGTATCTGTACTACATAAACTAATACATAAAGTCAGCTCAGTGGAAATTCTGTCTATTAGCATCAGTCATTTGCTGTTGGCTATAGCACTAAGTAAGGCTGAACTTAAAAATTTTATGTCATATAATACAGAAATCAAGTAACTAACACTTTGAGTTGTATCAGTGTGTTTTGTTTGCTGTTATAGATCATAAGTTGCACTTCCAAATAAGACCATGAAAATAGCTTTTTCTCATTCTTCATCTTATAGAGTATATATATAGAGAGCATAATCTCATGACTGCTATGTGGACCAGTGGTATTGCATAGTATAGTTGGAGAAGTGTCTTCAGTGCTTGTGGACACTGCAGTCCTATTTTTAACCTAATCCTATGAGGGTAAATTCCCTGATTACACTCGCTGAGGTCCATACTAATCCATAATATCAGAATGATGACAAAAATGAGAGGTGAAAAAAACTCATTCACAGGTTGCTTGAGAGACAAATGTATTGATTACTATGCCTTTAATAGTCCTTTGTAAGTCATACATGAGTAATATAAACCTAAAATATTTCTAACAACAGAAAATATAGGTGACCCACAAAATATCATTATGATTGTTTCCTGCTTCTTAGTCCTTCTAACATTTGATTACCAAGCTAATGGCATTAACTACATATTCATACTTTTCGGAGAAAGTGAGAAGGAAGTTTTCACGTTCTTGTTTATGAAGACATGTCATTGAAAGTACTTTTATATTGTATGGAAAATGCAGCTATATCAATGAAGGAACATACTATAAATACTGAGAAAGTGCAGGATGTTTTTTGGGTGTCAGAATACTTTAAAGTTACAAATTTACATGGATTTGCACTGTAAAAAAACATTTTCATAGAAAGATGCCAGGCTGTATTTTAACAAGGCATATAGGTAACAAGATATATAAACTTAGCTAAGTTCATGAATTTTGGAGCCTTTCTGCCAAAACCATTCAGGACATTCTTAAATGGTGCTAAAAAGTATGCAGGTGCCTAGCTACTCTTCTAAATTCTGAACATATGGAAACTTTAGTGTATGCTTACATTGATATTTAGTTTTTGATAATGTATACTAATAGTTGGTCTCCAGATCATCCATACTTACTGTGGTTCGAATAGCATCATTGGGGTATCTTGGAAGTGATAAAACTGGATTTCTTTTTATAAAATAAAACCAGAACACATGCTAGAATATAGTTTACAGATTTCACCAGCTAATATGTGTTTTATACACAAATCCACATTACTATCAGTCCAATGAGCCCTTGTCTTCTCCATCTTTGCTTAGAATATCAACACCAAATTTTCAGAACAAACAGTTTCATTCTGCATTTTTATTGTGACTCAGAAGCATATATATCCTTACCTACCAGGATTTTTTTCAAATGAATTGTATAAATTACATGATTGAAAGCAAAATAGAGTTTTGTTACTTCTTGGAAATGTGGAGGTGGACATTACATCAGCAAAAACTGAAATGAAATTTTCCTCCTTCATAGACAACTGGACCTTTCTTTCAGAAAGTTAATTTTGATAAATGGAATTGCTTTCAAAAACATGTTTTTTATAATCTTTAATTTTTCAGACTGTGCAACTTTGGCAATGAGTTAAATTAATCCTTATTTTCAACACAGGAAAATCAAGAACTATTGAGTCCTGGATTTTTCAAGTAGCATTTCAAAATCTTAGCAGTCCCAGTAGGAAAATAAGCATTTGGGGACTTCTCTCAATGAGCATAACCTATGCTTTTCACCTTTTCTTACTCTGCTGTGTGAGTCATCCCTACCTGGAAAGACTTTTCTTGTTGCTTCAAACAAGTTGTGGTGAAGTATTCCACTTGGAATTGTGCTCAGAAATAAGCACTTCAGCAGAAGCACAGCGTCTTGGAAAGCTGATTATGATTCTTGCAAGCTGACAAGAGGCATTATGACTAGTATGTAGGAACAGTAGGAACAACATCAGATAATTACAATAAACATAGTTTATAGTAAACAAATATTAGAAGTAATAAATATAACTTTAAATTCTCCTCCCATTAAACTGTTAATAGATAAGTATTAAATGTTTAAAAGAAAACCACAGAATCTTTCCTACGTCTTTCTCTTTACCATCTGTCTGAAGAGCGTGGTACAATCCTGGCTGAACATTGTGAAATAGTAGTTTTGATATTGTGACACCAAACAATTTGAACAAATCAATTTTTCTTTGGATGAACTTTGAATGGAGAAAAGCCCTCTTTCAGTTAATGGCATTTTTGACTTCCATCACTTTGTTTATTCCCTGACAACAATGTCAGATTGGATCTGTAGCTCTAGCGGTAATTCACTCTTCCTCTTGTATTTTTGTGTGTCTCTTTCACCGCTGCAGTCCTCACAGAAGAGTTTGACTGGCACTCCACTTACCCAGGAATTTGGCAAAAGCTCATTAGTGTACCTATTCTCTCCCCACTTCCAACTTCAGTCCCATTTCTCATATACGCAGGCTGCCCCCACCCACTTATCTTGTAGTAGACTGGATACCAAGACTATAAGTTATTCATTCCATGAAGAAACGTCTATGATAATCTGAACAAGAAGAGATACATTTAAATTTATAATAAGCCAACTTATTAGAAGATAACTGAGACAGTTTCAGTTAGAGTTCTATTTGCAGTACAGTACCTGCCTGAAACTTCACTCACAAAACTAGACAGACTCAGTGGTAGACAAGATTATATAAGAATATATATGACATAACCCTTTTCCCCTAGTGTGATTGTTCTGTCAAATACAAACAAGCTTCATTGAATTAACAGTACAATTTATACTCAGATTGCAATCTTTAGAATAAATATTGTAAATCAATACTGTTTCTTTTTATTGCAAAAGGTACAGATTTTCTTTAAAAAGTTCTAGCCTGTAATTGTACATATGGCTATCTCTGTTTCTTTATACTTCAGAAATTTCCAGGATTATAAATGGTGCCATAAAAATGCTCATACAATAGTGTGAAGTAAATTCTGCTCATTTGGATACATTGGTCTGAGACTACTGTGTACTTCCTACTGTGTAATTCCTAGTGATGTCAGTTAAAAATGTCAACCTTTCCTTAAAGGAACAGCATTACCCTTGAGATATTTTAATTTTTAAATTCAGTATCAGAGATTATTACTGAATATTTAGTGAATAGGAAACAATAAATAGTCCATAAAGTAATGAGCAATTGAGCTATCCTGTTTTTCACTGGAGTTACTCCTAGTTTATATCAGCTTATGCACAAGAAGAATGTAAGTACATGATGGTCTTTGTGTACGAAAATGATGTTTCTTTTTTTTTTTTTAATTAGCCATTTGCATTTCTAGCTGCATATGATGTCTATTGCTATTCATTATTTTGGCGTTGGACTGGTCAGTCCCATCTTTTAACTATAATATTGACAGATATTGGCAGAGTAGATACTTCACTATATTAGAAGAACTTCTCTTTCTACATGATGTCTGTGTGGCCTTTAGTTATGGAAGGTTGTTATTAAGGCGTGGCCTGAATATGTCAGTTGTAAAATACAGCTGTAAAATACAAATGGGACCAATACTGTATGTTGGTACTGACATATAGTCAGTCTACTGACAGGGAGTATCTGTCCCACTTGAAAAAGTCTTTGTGATACGTAGTCGGTGATGTGCATGTTCATCATCCACCATCCACTTGACTTCATTTAAGTTCATGCTTAAATTTCTCTGAGATTGCTGAGCTCTTCTTCTGGTATGAGCTTGTCCATGACTGAGCTGTCAGATTTACTAACTTCTCTCCCATCTGGTGATAGTTTTGACTATTTTTTTTTCTTTTTGCTCTTTTATATTTGTTCTCTGCTTTCTGTTTGAGGAGATCAGCATATGGAGAAAATGTGTTATGTTCAAATTCTGGTGCTGCAAACGATGCATAGGCAGACCTCTAGGAGTCTAAATATTTTGTGTCAAGAAATTAATGTCTATCGCATATAATGATGAGTTGATCTTGATTTTGGTATAGATTTTATTTTCCCAAAATTAGGTAAGTTAACTGTGACAAATTATGCACTTCTAAAATGTAGTGTTTTCAACTTTTAAGGATTCCTGTGATTATAAAACAGGTTCCTCTGAAATCTGTCAGAAAGAAGGAATATTAAAGAAAAAAACGATACACAAATATATATATTCTACTATGCTAGCTAGTATTTGAGATTCAGAAAGTTTTCAGGAATGCACTTAAAATATATGCAACCTAAAATATAAGCAAACAGAAAAAAAAGATCAGTTTCTTTCTTTCCAAAACAGGCTGACCAAAGATGTGAAATGACAGTCTAGAGACCACATGTTTCATGCTTTGGCAAAAAAGTTTTTTGCTAATCTGAAGTTAGCGGAAATAGTTCTAATCTGGTAGTAGTGGTGGACACAGCAGGAAGAAGAGTTGCTAGCAGGCATAGGACTAACTGCTATCCAAAATGACTGTTAAGACATCAAGTTGTAATTACTTGGATATATCCAAATAAGGAAAAAAAATGAGGTGGTAGAATGGTATGTGAAAACTCTATTAAAGCAACCAGAGTTTTCTGTGAAAGTTACATAGCCAGGAACATTTTTGTGCAGCTGTGTGAATGTCTTGGTATCTGCAGGCAAATATTAAGGAAGACTAAAAAATCCATGGGTATCCAGTATCTCCATGCCATTTAAGTCTCTCTGTATAACTAGCTCAAGTAATTTAAATGTTTCTCTTATTGCTTTTTTTCTTGTTTTTGTTTGTTTGTTTGTTTGTTTCTAGGTAATGACTAAGTTCTCTCACCCATTTGAATGGAGAATACTTTTGACAATTTGCATTACAGTGGTTTCCTTCTCCTCTTCTTAATTCAAGTGAAACTGACAAGTGCCATACCAAGCATCCAAATACAATTTTGCTATCCCAGTCCAAAAATGCTGCAGAGGAGTTTCTTCTTCCTTGTTTGTGATACATTCATCTAGACAGTCCATAATCCCAGATGTTTGTTTTTGTTTTTTGTTTTTTCCACTTCTACTGAATAGGATTAGGAAAGGTTTAAGATTTTATATGCTGCTTTCTGAGGACTTCTGCTTCTTCAGTGCTTTGGAACACTGCTGTATGGTATGCAACAGCTTGTCCTTTTCTTCCTTTCTTTTTTATCCCTGCACTTGTTTTACATTTCTCTACATTGAATTACATAAGCCATTACTGTTAGTTCTTCCAGCACCTCCTGAATTATACTGTCTTCTTTTTCTTTTCTGTTTATTGACCCTTCTTCATTCTGTGTTTTGTTACCAGCACATTTTAGCAACTTACTTGTCACTCTCGCAACAACTGAAAAAAAATGGCTGAAATGCTCTTGTGGCAGTCCTCTGGTCACCTCTTTTCAACTCAAGCTGTTTTTTTTTCCCAATATAAATTCATTTAGGTGCTATATATCATTAACTATCTGTTTTTTTTGAAGCAAAATAAATACATAAATATATCAAAAGCATATTGGGAAAAAATGTACTCAAATTGAAACTTCACTGAAATCTTTTCCTTTCTGTCCATAATCACATGTACTACAGCTAGTACCTAAACTCAGCATGGTAACATAAAGCTATTATCACAGCTGTTTTCTTCCTAATAATTCAAAGACTTGGAGACATCCCAATAATGTCTTACTCATGTCTTTGTGATAGTCTACGGTGAGCTGTCCATTTTACAGTTCCTCAGCACCATGGTACAACTCCTGGCTGGTACAATGTTAAAAAGGTAGTAAATGAGCAAGAGATATGGTATATATTCAATTGTAAATGTTTTAATAGTCCCATTAACTCCTTTGGCCTTTATGCAAATTGTTTCACTGAGTTGAAGTGATGCCCCTTCACTGTTACTTGCCAGTGGGTGTTCTGATCCATGTGGGATATGATGGACTAGGAGCTATGTAAGTATATTATTTTGCTGGGGCTTGTTGAATTATCTTGTTACATTATTCAGCCTCTGAATAACAGAAAACAAAATATGGGAGAGTAATATTTGCTGTTCAGAATACAGAAACAATAGATTTATGTTTCTCATCTATTTGTATTGAATCTTGCTATCTATTCACAAACAAGGAAAATGCTACAGGTGTGAACTGACTGCAGACTGTTTTCTATATTGATGTGCTGAATTCTTTACAGCAAGCAACCCAATATACACGTTTAGTTTGAAAGAAGGTTCCAGCTAGACTCAGGGTGTGCCATCAGTTGTTGTAGAGATGCTGTTACATGAAGACTTACAATGTTTCTCAGTCAACCAGCACTTCTCACTTAGAAAAAATAAGTCACTGCAACAGTAAGGTGATACTCAACTCCTTCAAACAATGAAAGTTCTGTCAAGTGGTAGTACAGAGAAAAAAAAAAAATAGGTAAAAATAATAAATGGTGGATTCGTTCTTTTGTTTTTTTGCCAAGCAGTAATATCAAATAGTCAAATGAAATGGAAAGAAAGTTACTTTTAAAACCACTTCAAACTGCAAAAATAAGATCACCTCATCACTCAATCACCTTTGAGGATATAAATTCAAATGGAAAGATCGGATGCATGTAGTTTTTGCAAATTAACTTTTGCACAAGTTGTACAGCTGCTGTTTAATTTCATACTACTTACAACTTTCATACGGGTAGTCTCAAACTGTATTTTTCATTCTGTGGAAAGGAAAAGCAGAAAAAAACTCATGGAAAGTGGATTTATACAACGTGAAAGATTTGAATTTATTATTTTTCCACGAAAGTAAATATGATTCATAGCTCTGAGTTCAAAATTATGATCAATTATGCAATTTATGTCCAATCCTTCTCATTTTCATTACATGACAGAAGATCATTTGAAGTGGAAAAGCAAGTGATTCCAGTGTCCAGATGTCCAGAGAGCAGCAAAACAAACCTAGCCTAGGCTTAGTTTGTTTTTGTTTTAAAGGCTGTATAGACTACATGCAAAATCACTTCTGAACTTCACTGACTATAGAATATGGCTACTAATTTGTTACACTTTAGAATGGATCAGTGTATTCTCTACTGTTTTCAACTTGATTTTGTTATACAAAGCCTAAATAATAGATGTTACTTTCATATTCATTTGCTTTGCTTTGTTTTGTTGTTTTTTGGCTAACACATTCATTTGCAAACGTAGACTTTAACTACTAACACATTAACAATTTCAGGCTGTTGACATGCAAGCTTTGAAAACGCATAGGAGGATTCTAAGACTACACTGAGGTTCCTGAGTAGCACCTAACACAATTTGTGAGATATACAAATGGCCCTCAGGGTAATAATTCTAAAAAAGATCCTGAGATAGCTTGGGAATCAGGTAGGCAATAGGTTTGCAATACGTAGCAGATTTTGATAGTCACTTATACGGATATATAGCATTATTTACAGCAGAATATGCTTAGTAGTGAAATCTGTGCAGAAATGTTTTAGGTATTTACAGCTAGGAACTGTCAATGGGATTTTTTCAATGGAATTTATCAGAAGTTTAGTTTAATTGTTGACAATTATACATGCACTTAATTTATGACTAAAGGTAGACAACATCTGTTAGTTTCAGCAACTTTGTAACTGTACAGTGTTGGAAGACATAAATTGCTCATAAATATGCAGTAAGGAAATTAAAAAATCCAGGCTTGAATAAAACAGATAATGTAAGAACGTCAGATTTTTTTAACATAAAATAGAGGAATTACCATATTATGTCATCCCAGTGTTCCATCCATGTCAGTCTCCTGGCCTCAGTAATGACCAGTGGTGAATGCTTGATCAGTGGGTACTGAATAAGGCTGACGATATGATGACCTTTCTCTAGATATGTTCCCTCAGCTCCTCAAAATTAACAATGCAGGAATTTCCTGAGATGGATATTATATTAAAACCATAATGTTAACATGGTCTCAATGGATATTTTTTTCTGTATCTGTCTATTCTGTGTTTCAACAGAAAACAGACAATGATTATGTCATGCTTTTCCTGAATGGAAATTGCTCCCATCAGTGTATTTTTGTATGTATGTTGGGGGTAGAGGAAGAAAAGGGACAGATTGTTTCGTTTTGTTTTGCTTTTCCACACATATTTCCTCTGCATTTACTGATACTGAATTCTATTTACCATTTTACTACTAGTTATTTTTGTCTGAGATTGTTCTCTGAGTCTTAGGAATCAGTTTTACCTTCGACTATTCTGACTAATTTTGAATTACCAGAGTCTTTGTCATATCTTTGTTTACACATCCATTTTCTTGTGAGCATACAATAATTTTTTTTTCTGTTTTTTTTTTTTTTCTGTTTTTTTTTTTTTCCATTCAGGCCTAGATTAGCCCACCTTCTAAGGCTGCTTTTCTTTCTACTACTTGCTATATTTTTTTTTCCCCCTGGGAATTATTTCTGCCTTCCTCTGTCTAATTTTTTTTACTATATATTTTATTTAATATACACAATATTTTACTGGTTTAAAGATGCATTTTTCCAGGCCATATACTTGATGCTACTCTTAACACTTTGATAGGACTTCCAAGCAATTGCTGTTTGTATGTGCTGAATGACATTCTTTTATCTCATGACACTTAACTCGCAATTATTTGACTGAATTATTTTACATTAGGCAATAAGAAGGTTTGGTTTCTATTTCAAATTTCAGCAACACTATTCAGAAAATAAAGGCTTAGAATAATTACCACTGTGTTAAAGAGAGGCCTGTGTGATCGATAGCCAACAATTTTAGGTAAACAAGGAGCTCCTTCATACCAAGATTTGTTAAAACACCGTAGTTCTATAACATGCTTTCTCTATAAATGCTTTCTCACTGTGTTCCAGAAAGGCAGGAAAATCTTGATCTGGGATTTTTTGTTTCTCTAATACTTTTAAGCACATTATATTTTATGTAAGCTTTATATTATTCTACTGGAGAAACAAAGAAAACATACTCTGTGTTTCAAAAGAATTTTTTTAGGTTATATCCTCTTATAGTTCCATTTACATTAAGATTTTGCAAATCACCTTATCGTGTCAAGAATAAATTTATTGCTAGAACCTCTTTCCACTTTTACTTATTTTGCTCTTCAGCTATTTTGCATATTTATTAGCTTCTTATCAGAGATACTTTGAATATAATTTCAAAAAGGAAAATATTTATTTTCATACTTTTTTATCGTGATAGATGTAAAGAACCACATTTTCTACATGGTGTACAGGGAGTTAGGCATGCAATTTCCATTAATAATGAATCATGCAGAAAATTTACCCTTGAGAGGTACATGTATAGGCATCACAAACATTAATCATTAGTTGTCCAGTATTCCTGAACTACTTTCTTATCCAAAAATTGTAAGATACAAGAATTTCATTTCACATTTAATTGGCTGGAACTTACACTATTCATTGTATGTAAAGAGATGATGTACAAAATCAGGAACGCTATGCTTCTATGATATTTACGATACAGTTTAGTGGACAAACAGATCCTACCCCTCCTGTTACATATTCAGGATTGAGGCAATTGTTTTTAGCTGAAGAAAAGTCTTGTTGTTTATCACGGAGCCTGTAAAACTGAGATCTGTCATGATGAATTTCTTGCAGAAATTTGCTAGAACGAAACCACTTAGCATGCCTGAGCACAGGGATGCATGTTTTCTTTTTATCTACTAATCCATCCTTCTATGTAATTAGTCAACATCTGCAAATATCTGCATATGTATTTTCCAGCATAAGAAGAATTTATTACTTCAATAGGATGCACAACAATGATACTGAGACTACATGATAAAATTTGAAGGATTACGGCCTTTGGTTTTCAGTAGACTGCCAAAGTCCATGTGAAAAACCTGTGACCTTTGCATGTAATAAGTTTGCTGGAAATGCTCTTTTCTTTTGGTAACTCACATTCACAGATGTTCCTTTACTGGACTCAAATTAAAAGAAAATGTAAGAAACCTTTTTTTTTTTTTTTTAAGTGAAACATTCTCAAAACAGTTTGAAGACATAATTCCATCAAGTAGTATGTTTTATTATTATTTTTTTTAAAGTCTGCAGACTACTTGAAGCAAAGCTAGTGTTTGCAGCGTCTGATGAAAAGGCAGCTAGAACAATCTGAAATTAGTTTATAACACCATGCTTACTCTCTTTTTAGTTTTGTTCTCTTTCCATATGTTAAAGAAAGATGAATGTGAATAACCTTTTCTTTCAACTGTATTACAAAGTGGGCTTTCATTGCACTTTGAGTAGACTTGCATTAAACCTCTGTTCTGGCAGTCACGAAACCTGAGGATTTTTGAAAAAGTTTGCAACTTGTATTGATATAGCTTGCTTTAATTATAAAGCAAGTGTGAAGTTTCAGTTTTACAACTTGCTGTGATGGCACAACATGCAACATCCTACTCATGAACTCTGGAATCTGTATTAGATCTCAAGACTTAATTGATCAATCTGTTGAAGCGGAATGAAGGCACAGCCTTTTTTTTGGAATGTTTGACAAAATTGGCAGAAGAATTTGAAAAGAAACATGGATTTTTTTTTGCAACTCTAATTTATTTGGAGGAAAAAAAAAATACTTCAAACTTTCCCAGGTGGGAAGGGCTCAACAATTTCCATGCGTTCTTGATTATTAGGGATATCACTCCTTAAAAGCTACCACCGTTCACATTATATTTTATTCTCTGGAATTTAGATTTAAGGATAGAAATCCAAAAGTTATAGGCAACACTCAGTGTTTTTGAGCACATCTCATTCTTAAAATGTTTTTGCTTTCTGTCCTACTTGGACTGATTTTGTTGAGATTGCTTGAGCCAGCATAACTGTGTACAGTCGCTTACAGAAAACTTACTTTCTGGCTCACCACTTTCCTCAAACCACAAGAGCAAGCACGTATTTGGGGTTAGTAATGTTACATATGCTACTGAATTCTGAATTGGCTGTCAAGGATCACCAGGTAGCATCATTCTCAACTGCTCTGAAATTTATTTAGGTAAAATAGCACAATAATATTCTTTCTATGATAGCAGACTAGTTTCAAAACTGTGCTTCCTATTTCAGTGAGTTACAGAATACTACTACACATGTTCCAGTAGTGAATACAAGGAAAAACGGAAAAAGACAGGCAAATAACATTTTGCAGTTTAACTGCATAAAGTCTTATCACATTTTTAACAGATGGTTTTCATTGTGTTATTGTGCATTGCTAAAAAGCTGGTGTATCCTCTCAGCACAGTTAAATTCCAGTATTGCATGAAATACAATAGCGTATTCACTACGTGGGTGTTGATATATAAACACGTTACCTGCCTGGATGATGCGTCATATGACAAATCAGCATTGACAGTTCTTCTTATAACATCATAACTCTTCGTATTAAATACTAATGCATCTTGTTGAGATGCTAGCAAGACTCCCAGCATCCATTCATAGCCTTAACAGCAGATAGTAAATAACAGGGGCAGCTGTGCTTGTGTTAATGCTCTCACAGAGGTTACAGGTGTTTAAAGCTTCCCATCGGCAGGAGCTTTAACTTCTGTTATGACTTCAAGAAAGGAAATAAGCAAAAGTAGATCAAAAGGTCCTCCTGTAAAAAACAAAGAAAGAGAGTATCTTATTCTGTAATACTGTACTTAGGACTGAGCAAACAAGACTAAAAAACATTGTGGGAAACGTGGAAAATATAAGAAAAACAAATGTTATGGATATGGAATTTAGAAAGTTGCATTGAATTCTTACTACTTATTTTTTTAGTTTGTAATAAATGTGTTTTTATACTTTATTCTTAAATACGTGTTTGAATCAGGCAATGTAATTAGCTATTCATGCTTATCAGTGTGTATGGGGAACCTTAGGAAATGCATAGGGGACTTACAGTGCCTAACTATTGGATTTAAGAGAGGGATTCAAACTTCTAAAATTGCAGCAGCCTGAAGCCCTCTCCAAGAAACTGTAGTGGAAACATTCCAAAATCCTCTCCCATCCAGAATGTGGGAGTCTGCCTGTACATATTTTCTGAACTTGCAATTTCAACCTCTAGTGTTCATTGCTGCCTACCCCTAAGGATAATATGAAGAAGGTGGTAATTCCATTTTTCCTAACAAATGTGACCATGAGTAAAATAGAGAAAAGTATTCTTAGAACAGCCTTTCCAACAAAATGAAAGGTTTTACGTGACTCATGGTTGAATGTTACTTTATTCTTTTATTCACTTTCCCTGTTTACTACAAAGCCAATAGTCTAAAACTTACTCTGAGCCCAGACTTTTGACTTCTAGGTGCTTCTTCCCTTAAGCTTTACAGCAGGTTAGTCCTGCCAACATTTTCTACAAAGCTGGCAGCTCTGCTGAGAAGTAATCTAAGGGAAAGTTACGTCGTCTGTAAACAGCTATACAAATTTTTCAGTGGAACCAAAAATGCGTTGTTGTTGTCATGCAGAGAAATCACATCTCTGCTTTCTTTTAAAGGTATAACTGAGGTTAAGTCTTGGGAAGACAGTAATCATTTTCCATTGTGTCCTTTAGAACTGAAACTAGATTTCCTGTATTATATTCTGTTTCAAAAATTGGATAGTGAACTAAGGAGATTAAAAAAAAATAATGTCATGGTCAGGAAGAGTTGGCAGAAAAATAAAGTCAAAGTGGGATTACGTGGGAGTTCAAGCACACTATAGAAACATCAGGAGAAAAACTGAAGAAGAGGATCATAAGCACTGTTCTTGCTGCTCACATTGCCTTCATTTCTGTTTTCCTGTTTTATTTATTTATTTATTTTTTGCAGAATTTCCTGCTTAGTTTCTAAAACACAGAAAATCATGACCACTTCCCTAAATGTTCTCTTAATTTCAGCCCACTGAATTCAATTGAAAGTAGTGCCTGCAGAGCTACAGAAAAGTCCAGTCCCAAACTTACTGCTAATACTTCTGGGGTTTTGTATGTGCAGAGAATCAAGACTAAAATCATCAGTAAGGCTGACTTGAATTTGGAAATTGAGTCTGAAGTAACCTAATTTGCATGAACAATGCCTTGTAAAATTATACTCAGACAGGGAATAAATGTAATTGCAGGCCTAGGTAGTTTTCAGATTACTGGGCATTTTAAATAAAAAATACCATATTTGTGAGAGAATTTGAAGTCCAGTGAAGTCAACAATAGAGGAAAGACCAGAAGACCCAACCTTTCACAGATATATATTCTTTAACATATGTTAAAATCCTATAATATTAAACTCACATTAGAAAACTAAATTTAGAACAGATAGCAGTTTTCATATGTTGTGTTTTTGTTTTTGTTTTTGTTTTTAATATTTCTGTAACCCAGAAATATTTTCTGCACAGCTAACTAAGAAGGACTAGCATATTATACTGTCTTAAAGCATCTTGAGCACACGAAGAAGGTGCTGTCACTGTGTTAGAAGGGCTGGTAAAGATTCATATGAGGGGATAAGGCAGGAACAATGAGAAATAATATATCCATCTATAGTTGAAAATCATGTTTGATTTTTGTTTTGATAATTCAATTGTCCCAAATGTGAATTCTCACCTTTTGCCAACTCAGTATTGCTGAGAGAGTAAATGAGAAGCATAGCTCCAAATAGAGAATAATGAGAAGAAAGAATTCATCATTCTAAACTGTCTAGGAAACAGCAAAAATAAATCAGGCAAACCAAACATTGTGGTAACTGTTTTACGGTGTTATGTTTCTTAACAGCTATTATTAATTGAATGACAATTCCTATTTACAGTAGGATACCTAGGCAATTTCGATTCAAAATGAGAGGTGTTTGTGATAAAAGACTTCAAGATATACTGCTGAGAAGTAGCTTCTAATTTAAGGAAAAACATTGCAGAAATGTAGGGTTTTTTGTGCTTTTATTTCTTCTTTATTTATTTTCCTGGAATAATTTTTTCCCCCTCAGTTTAGAGGTATTAAAAACTATTGAACGGATCTTATCTTCAGCTTCGGATTTCAGCTGCCAGGGTAGCTGAAATCCCAAGACACGCTGACATCCTGATCAGAGCTGAAGTGCCTCCATGGTGGCCTTTGCTCAAAGGTTTGCAATTACTAATGCATATTCTGGTGAACAAATATACCTGTGGTGACATTTATAAGCAGAATCTGTGTGATACAAAAAATATCCAACTAAGTTAATAGTACAACTGACAGAACTTGAGTAGTAGTTTTAATCATATGTATCTTTGATTTCATTAGGCTTAAATCTTGAAGGATTTACCATTCTGTAACATTGTTTGAAATATAATTCTAGGTATTACCTGAAATGTTTCTCTTTCACATTGCATATATACTCACTGCACATGCTTTAGGCATGGTGTACTGTCTACTGGTAGGGTTTGTGTGCATTCACAGACCATTATCTTCAACTTTCAGCATCATATGCAGATAACATAATTCTTCTCTTGCTGCATGATCATCATATTCCAGAGAACCATCTATAGAGGAAAAGAATAAAACATTAAGTATGATTCGTACTAAGCCTACTATTAATCCACTTAATTTCTTTCATAGTCTTGAAAAATAGCCATGCCTCTGCAATCACTTTTATTTCTTAGAGAGTTTTGTTTCTTTTGGATTTAGGCTGTCATTCATTCTGCTGTTCAGCCTCAATAATAGCAGTTCTTGCTGAATTGGTTGTTTTGGTGTTATCCTTCTCTGCACAAGGATTGTTTTGCTCTCTGGTTTCCTCTAGATTCCAGGTCCTACTCATTGTACCCCAAGAAGTTTTCATTTCCTGGGTAGGTTCTCCAATCTAGACTTTTCAAACAAGTGAGATTGCTCCACCTCTCCTAGTTTCATATGCAGAAAATAAAACACAGGAGAAGAGAAATTTTCTTTAATGAGGTCATTTTTAATCACAGTTCACTTTTAAGCATTGGCAAAACAACAGAAAGGACCATCAACAGCAAGACTTTTTGTCCAAGTACAGATTTGTATCAGTAAAACAAATTCAAATTTTGAGCTAGTGACTAGAATACTGAAACTCAAGAAGTTGATGATGAGTGGATGTACTCTGGATACAGAGCACCATGCAGTTTAACAGACGTGGAGCAGTAGATTAAGATTTAATTGATGATGAAATTGGCTTTACTCTCTGTTGCAGCAGACAAGTGATAACTTACGACTGTCAAAAGATGAAATTATAACTGGAGATGTGTGTTAATGTTTTAAGACGAGCATGTTTAAGAAGTCCTAAACACTTGCTAGAAGCTGAAAGGTCATAAGAAATGTATCAATTTACAAATCTCATTAAGAAAATTCAGGAAGGAACACCACAAACCTGAAAGGAGCTTTACTTGCTTCGATTTGATTTGATCACTGACAAAATCTGTTTATATTTTTAATCCAAATATTATTTCCACTTTATTATATAGCTAAGTAAGTGAGAAATTCAACAGAAGGAGAGACAACTGTCCAAATATATTAGAAGAAAGTGTTAATTTTTAAATAGAAAGAAAATATAACAATCCCTGAATTGCTTCTGGGAGTTATCACAGGAATACAGGACTCAAAATGATTTCAATATACTATATTGGTCTATTAGATGCAAAAAAAAATAACTGTATTGAACAATCATCTATGTTTTTTTTCCAAGTTATGAACTAGTTCCGGTATTTTAACATTTATAGTTAGAAAATATTCCTCCCAAGTCCAACGTACATCTTTTCAGCAACTGAAAATGATTTCTCCTTTATGTTCCCCAGTTTTCTGGAATATGATAGATTATGATGCTGGAAATAGAGCATTACTTTATTTGAAATCAAATCCTCCTCTAAACAAATGTTGCTTTTTTCAGTCTTTGTTCACAGGCATATATTTGTAAACCTATCACCAGTTATGGATATGCTCAGTATTGAAAACATATGCTATAATCACAGAAATGTAGGTGTTAGAAATGATCTCTGGAGATCATCTAGTCCAACTGCTCTGCTCAAGCAATAATCCCTATTGACTGTAAATTGTTTTTAATCTATTGCAAAACAACTAGAATTGATTTTTGTGGTTACTGTGATAAACATTGGTAATGAATGCTTAATTGAAGTGATTTTGCAAATCAAAAAATCTTTAAGAATCACATCAATCTCTGTTTTAATTTAGGAAGTGCTAGGGTTAAATTTGAAATACGCTTGAGATGAAAACTCTGAAAAGTTGATAACTTTTATATAAAAGTTGATAACTTACATTATTATTGGCTAATCACTGTATAAATTACATAATGTCTGAATTCCAAAGGCTGCTAATTTTCTGTCTTTTGCAATATTTTGAGCTGCTAGGAATTTGGAAAACAAGATTGTAACAGTCTTTTGTACAGGAGGATCCTACCAAAACTAACTGTTCTGAAGACATTGGTATAAATATGAATAATTGAAATTATTAATTCTGCATTCAGTGGTTGTATTTTATGCTAGATACAAGGTAATGGTAACAAAAAGTAGGTTGGAGAGAGAATGAGATTTACCAAACCACAAGACACACAAGCTACTTAAGTTCTAGGTATTTTACATCAATTGATTATTGATGCTGTGGCAAGTGTCAAGTCTTCTGATACAAATTCATGTCACTGGGCATTCTTACTCTCAACTAGAATACTTGATAAATTGTGGGTTTGCTGGAAAATCTATTGATTACTTTTCCTTTGATCTGGCCTCATATCTATTACTTCTGTCCTAAAATGTTTCTGAAGTATGTGATTCCCTCTAGATTTTTTATGAGTGCAGATTCAGTTGTACATTGCAAATACAACATGTCTCAGGCAGCACTGTGATTTTTTTGTTTTATTGCTGATGTGAACTTATGCTTTGGAATTTTGTCAGTTATGACATTCACTCCATGCAGTCCTTCTAGTACCTCATGTTCTTTCTTCTGGAAAAGTCAAAAAATTTTCCCTTCTTCTGGAGATAAGATGCAAAGTTTTTACAATAAGCAGCTTTTGCCATACGACAAGCTGTTAGCTTGCTTCTCTAACCCATATCCTTTGCCAGGACATCACTTGGTCAGTTTATACCATGAATACAGTAATCTTGGAGTCCTATCATCCAGCCTCTAGTGGCTGTAGTATTCCTACATTATTATCTTATTAAGATATTTGTATATATAGGTATTCATTTGCTTTCCTTTATTTTGCTTCACTACATCTATCAGAGAGATGATTGACTTGGAGCCATTCAGCTTTTTTCTCCTCTAATTAGTAGAGTGCATACAAAACTCTTCTTTGGTCCTTTTGGTTAGGAGGAGGTGGCTGCTGTTTGTTTCCCAGTGATCTGGAAGGCATTCTATCTGCACATCACATCTGCATGTCTGTTTGATAGAGCTCATGGTTGCATCCCTTCACCAGAAAAGCTACAATTCTCTTCTGTAACTTTTTGATACTTGGGTCCAAAGTGGGATTTTCAGGTGCACTGTTTCACAGATGACCAGGCTTTTTATGCCTACAGTGATAGAATTTGTATCATGCATTTCTTCACCACAGTCTGTGGCTACTGTGCATGTAATGGCCAGCCTTGCTGACCTTTGGGCTAGCCAAAGCTCTTGCCAAGCTTCATCTGCATTCCCTTAAAGGAAAGCTATTGAATTGTACACCTGTGTCTATATAGAATATCTGAAGCAGTTTTATGGTGAATTTTATGTCATACACTGAATCCTTTTTTTTTTTTCTCCTGTATTTTTGATAGAACTAATTCTGTAAATTGATTACTTTGCACCTTTTTCCAGAAATGGGTCATACTCACTGCTGCATCATTGAGTATACTGTCAGCAGCTATTTGCATGATGTAGCTTGAGTTTTAGGTTTTACATGCACTGAGATTTGGTTGATGAGAGCTTCACTCTTCTGTGGATCATACCTGCACTTTGGGGCAATAATGTGTGTTCTCAGTGCTGCCCATCCTTCTGACAGTGCCTCTACCATGGTCTTTCAACTTTACAGCTGCCTAGAAGGATGTCAGCCTTCATAGCTGTCTGTCTGCTGCTGGAACTGGATTATATTTCTTGCCAAATTTTGTTTCCCAGTATTTTTTTTTTTTCTGCAGTGTTTGCTTATTCATTATTTTTTTGCACTGTCTTTTTATTTCCAAGTAGGAACATGGTTTTGTTCAATTCTATAGATACTCATTCTCTAATCACATGTTAATTATCATTTATTAATCAATGATAATTGAGCAGGTCATAACATGCCTTTAAATATTAATCATTAATATCCTTGAATATTTATTCTTTTAATAATATATATTAATTAATAATCTATGGCATCTACTATGAACTAATATAACTTGTACATTGTTTTACCTGCATCTTTTTAACTGAGTAGTGTCAGTTTCTTTTGAGGTGAGACACAGATACATTTGCAGTGAAACTGCTTCCTTTTTCCTTTTTTTTTCCCTTCCTTCCCTATGCTGCTTAACAGATTACATCTCTGCTGATTACCCACAGCTCAGCCCTGGTTGTCCAGTTTTCTAAGGGACCCCTCTTTTCAATATCTGTAGAAGATGAGCTAAGAAGTAGATGCTTGACTTTTGACACAATACGTTGTTAGCAGTTAGGCTGTGAACCTATTTCAAAACAAATATACTTCCATTCTATTTGTTACTTTAGAAAGTACTGTCATCCAGAATTTGTCAGTTTTAACTTGCTGTTCCTTCAGTAATTCATATTTATACATAAAACTAATAATAACACAGTGCCACTGTTTTCTCTTTTCTTTCCTATTGTTTTCTTTTAAGGCCTCTCTTACCTATAGCAGTGTACGTTATAACTTCTTTTAAATTGTATGACCTTCATGTTATAACATCAGGCCTCAATGATTCAAAATCACTTCTTTTATATAAAACAGTAGACTTGATACTGCTGTACACTTCTTGGAACTGTTGAAGCTCTTGGCACACAGCTAGGTCTAGTGAGGATACACTGACATGTCTGCTTTAGGGAAAACATTCATTCTTCCAACACTTTGTCAAATTCTCTAGCTATCATGCTATAGATAGAACAATTTAATTTCTTCCTGTGGCTTTTTTGTCTCTTGCTGCTCCTTGAAGCTTGTACCCCTGTTGACAGAACTTCTGCAGCACCTTGTTTCCCTTCCTGTAACTTTCTCTGCTTGCTTTCTTCCTTACTGACTGACACTCTAGTAGAAGTTGATGCATAGGTTTTGCACTGAATCCCCCTATATTTTTTTCATCTTTTCAGCTTGGGTGATTTATGTCTGATGCTGTTCTCTTTCTACTCCTGCTGTCATCATCTGCCTTAATAGCATGGTTTTGACGATGGATGCTATTATTAATCTCATATGCTTGCATAGTATGGAACCATTATCATCTCTGTGGAAGAAAAGAAACTGAGTGAGTCAAACATATGGGTTTCAGAGGAAGAGGCCTGTGAGTCACAGTTCCTTATTCTTCTGTCTTTAACTTCTCAGCCCCCCCACATGATGTAAACTATATTATGAAATTTCTCTGCTGCTTTTCCAATTGATTTCTGCAATATGAAACTATTCCTTGAATAGTTCAAGCAGTTCCTTCCAAGATCCTTTTTGTTAAAAATCAAACTCTAAATCTTAATCCATGTTATTCACTATTATTTAGGGATAATAGCCCTAAATAATTTATCAGTTGTCCTCTGGCCAGCTTCTTATGTGGTTTCTCATTTTGACAGCTAAATTCCTTCAGAATGAGTTTCCTCGGTTGGATTACATGTATTATTTCTGAAACTATGTCAATATAGTATATATTTGATATTAAATCTGGGGAAAAAATAAGTGCTGTTCCTGGCCAAAAAGAAAAAAAAAAGAAAAAAGAATATAGCTTTGTATTACTATTAACATAATTCCTATGATATAAGTAGATTTTCTCTTATGCCTTTTTAGTTCTAGTTCTGTATTACTAAGATCCTATATAAAATAGTGTAAGCAATGATGTCCGTTAAAGAACATATTAGCAGGAATTTCTTTACCAGTTATGAAGTTTTCTCAGATCCATTGCAAATGAAAATCTGTCTCAATTTTCAATGTTAAGCCTACAGTAATAAGCCTAAACAAAATATAACCAATTGAACAAAAATAAAACAAAAATCCCTAGCTGTTTGGAAGTTATTTGAGAAAAAAGGCAGGATTTCTAGTTGATAGGGAATCAGAGATTTGAGGTCTTAAGCATTTCTAAGATCACTAATTTGAGGACATGAATATTTTGGTGCAAATTCTTTAGAAGACAGTCATAGGCGTGAGAATAGTTCCCTGATGAGAAATTACATCTCATCTGTGAGGCATACAAGTGACATTGTGAGAGAAGATGGCCAAAGAGCTGGGATGCTAGGGCAGGCCGAGCAGCTGGGAGAGCACACTTGTTCACAGCAGCAATGCAGAAAGAGTAGAGTAGCTTAGATGTGGGGTGTAGGGGTGTTGGAGAAAAACAAAGGAACAAACAAAAGCCTGAGAATTACTGTTGGAAGATAACAGCTCTGCATTTTAAGGTAAAGTGGTAGAACTAGCACTTCAAGCTATGGAGTAACATGTTGCAAAGCTGACATTTCTCATTTCTCAGTCCTACACCTGGGGAAGAATAATTGCATGCATCAGTACAGGTTAGGGGCTGACCTGCTGGAGAGGAGCTCTGCAGAGAAGGACCTGGGTGCACTGGTGGACAACAGGTTGCCCATGAGCCAGCAGTGTGCCCCTGTGACCAGGAAGGCCAATGGTATCCTGGGGTGCATTAAAAAGAGTGTGACCAGCAGGACTGTTCAGCCTGGAGAAGAGAAGGTTGAGGGGGAATCTTATCAATGTTTATAAACATCTAAAGTGCAAGAGTCAAGTGGGTATGGCCAGGCTCTTTTCAGCAGTGCCCAGTAACAGAACAAGAGGCAACGGCATAAATTGAAACATAGGAAGTTCCATCTGAACATGAGGAAAAACTTTACTGGGAGGATGACAGAACCCTAGACCGGGCTGCTCATGGAGGTTACAGAGACATTTGGAACCTGCCTGAATACCTTCCTGCTAACCTACTGCAGGGATCTGCTTTAGCAGGGGGCTGGACTGATTCTGTGATTCTGTGTGATTCTGTAATCTTTGAGGTCCTTTCCACCCCAAGCCGTTTTATGATTATATGACCCTAGAACCATATAGGCATGGTAGACAAAACAAGATAGGAGTTGGAGAGGCAAGGAGGAGGTTATCCAGCAGATAAACTACCTCCAAGGTGGTAGTCAGTCTGAAAAAAGGCCAAGAGAGAAGGAGGATACTTATGATGCAGTTCATCTCAGGTTCAGGCCTTAAGCTCTAGCATGAAATGCAGCTCCTGGAGGAGTCGGATGGATAACAATGAATGGTTAAGCTGGTCAGAACCACTAAGAATTATTAGTGAAGGCTCAGAAATAGTCCTACATTTTCATTGTTAATCATTTTACTATGAATGTAGCAGTAAAAGATCTTGCTGCTCTAAATGTCCCTTAGCAATTTGCAGCTATGAATTTTGGATTTCCCAACATTACCATTTGTATTTTGTCCCTATTTCTGGTTCCTGTACAGCACCTTTTTCCATTGGAGCTCTGTCTTGAGTACTGTGTTTAGCCATATTCTGTCTTATGATATGTCTGCTTATTTCCTGAGTGTTGGGATTGATCGTTTTCCTACTTGGAGGATGTTGTCTTTAACATTTTTCTGAGAAGCTCTGCCCTTCACAGCTATCTTCCAGAGGATCCCACTCTACCAATTTTCTTAATAATGTAGCAGCTACAACTAACTGTCTGGTTTCCTTGTTTTGCACTTTGGCTTGTGTGTAATTTCTTAATAGTTTGCTGTTTATCACTTTTTTGTGTCTTTTGATTCTGAGTCAAAAATACAGGAATGTTTTACCACAAAACAACACATGACTCTTACTTGCTGAGTGGGAAGCGACAGTTAGGTAAGCATTCTCACCAGCAACCGGAATTGTCTAACGCATTTTATTAGCTTATTTTTAATCCTCTTGAAGAGAGGTTTGTTAATATGAGGTTCCATGGTGTTATATATTTGTCTTATTTCCCCCTCAATGGTTTCATTTTGCAGTGGAAGCAAGACCCTACTTTTCTCAAGGAATAGCACACACACCTCCATCTAGCTTGTCTGTTCATAATTTCTAGCACAAGAAACTTGAAGCTTAGCACTTCCGTAATAATAAAGCTATAGAACAGAAACCAGAGAATAAAAACCATTCTCAGTCCAACATCATTGTTTTTTTTCCTGAAATCAGCTTTGCCAATGTAACTAATGGCTTGGCAAAATAAGGGAATTCCATGAGCCTGCACTTCATTGTTATGTATTGAACAGATGTAAAAAGTTCATAGTGACTCAGTTTGCTATGGTTTCTTTCTAAATATTGTTCATTTCTAGATAGCTTGACTAAATAGGTGTTTTTATTTTTATTTTATTTTATTTTATTTTATTTTATTTTATTTTATTTTATTTTATTTTATTTTATTTTATTTTA
>JANHGO010000072.1:25222642-25233079 GCA_024606505.1 Aquila spilogaster
ATTAGTAAGATCCTGTATCAAAATAATGTTAGTGACAATGTCCATTAAAGAATATATTACCAGGAGTTTCTTTACCACTTTGGGGTTTTTCTCAGATCCAGTGCTAATGAAAATTTGTCTCAGTTGCCAATGTTAAGCCAGATACCTAAAAAGTCAAATGAAACACAAAACAAAAAACCCAAACATTTTTTAAGGCATTTGACAAAAGACAATGTATCTAGCAGATTATATAGAAAATCAGAGATCTGCTTTGAGATGTTTCCAAGATTCAGCATATTTAGATTGGAAAGAACACACAATTAATTTTAGTTAGTTTGAAGGTGCAATTGTTCAGTGCAAGTTCTTTGGAAGACAGTGATACTGGTTCCCAAATGAGGAAACGCACCTCATCTGTGAAGCATGCTAGTATAACTGTGTGGGATGATAGCCAATAAACTGGGATACAGGGGCAGGACAAGCAGCTGGGAGGGCAGACATGGTCACGGCAGCAATGCAGAAAGAATGGAGAAGCTTGTGGGGCCGTGGGGATGGTGAAGACCACAGCAGTGAGAGCAAACTTGGCGGAAAAAAAAAAGTGGAGAATTACTGTTGAAAGAGAATAGCTCTGCTTCTTTGGGGAATATGCTAGAGTTAGAGAAAAGAACTATGGTGTAACATGTTACAAAGTCCACGTTTCTTGCGTTCTAGTAATGGGAGTAGCCATTCTTCCAGTAGATTTGGGGGTACTTTTTTTCTTTTTCATTTTTTTTGTCATTCCCTTGATTGGATTGGTTATTATGTAATACAAAGGCAATTATGATCCATTCAGTTATAACTGATTTACAGGTGACCTCAAATGACTACTCATAATGACTATTACTTTTATTATTAGATTTTTTTTTTATAATGAGCAAATTTCTCCAAGCCTTAAGTCCAGCCTCCTCTCTGTTTCTGTGATTTGTGTAATCGTGTGTTCAGTAGTGTTGTTAACTTTTGGCACTCCCTTTGTCTTTTATATACACTTCTTAAATTTTGTCTTAATGTTGACTGTAAGCTTTTTGATTCTATATATGTACACTGTGAAAAGGATTTCTAAGAGTAGCACAATATTTAAAACATCAACTTCTACTACAGGGTTTGCCTTGTATCAACATGAACAGGTATGCTTCAGGTGAGAACCCTCATTTTCTTAGAGGTAGAATTGTAGGATCATAGGGTAATGCAGTTTGGAAGGGGCCTCAGGAGGTCTCAAGTTCAATCCCCTGCTAAGAGGGGAGTTAGCTACAAGGTCAGACCAGGGTGCCCAGGGCATTATCCAGTCATGTCTCAAACCTTCAAGGATGGAGACTGCACAACCTCTCTGGGAAACCTGCTCCACTGCCTGACTGGCCTCATGGGTTAAAAGTTTTTCCTTACATCCAGTCTGAACCTCTCTTATTTCAACTTATGTCTGTTGGTTTTTGTGCTTCCACTGTGTGCTGTTGAAGGGCCTGGCTCCATCTTCTTGGTAGCCACTCCTAGGTACTAGCAGGCTGCTGCTAGGCCAGCCTGAGTCTGTCTCTGAACAAGGTGAGATAGTAAACCGGGCCCAGGGTCCACCTAGCAGCGGGAGATGGGACAAGAGGCAGGAGTCAGAGGGGGTTATCCAGGAGGCAAACTATCTACAGTGTAGAAGTTCAGCCAGAAAACAGGACCAGAGACAAGGGTGGAGGCAAGGATATATATGATGCAGCTCAGGCAAGGACTAAAGGTCTAGACCTGAGCTGAAATGCAGCTCCTGGAGCAGTGGGCAAAGGAGTGCGGTGGATAGAGACCTCAGGTGAAACTTATCAAGGCCATTAAGGTTTATCAGTGCAACGAAGGCCCACAAATGTTCCCACATTTTCCTTATTCACCATTTTACTATGAATGTAGCAATAGAAGATCTTGTTGCCCTTAATGTCCCTTAGCAACTCTCAACTCTGAGCTTTGGATTTCCTAACTCTGTTGTTTGTAGTCTGTCCCTGTTTCTACCTCATATATAGTGCCTTTTTCCATTTGAGCTCTGCCTTGAGTTTCATGCTTAGCTAAGATGGATATTCTGATATCTCAGCTTGTTTTCTTAAATATTGGGATGGACTATTCTTGTACTTGGAGGACATTGTCTTTTAAAGACCTGCCAGTTTTTATGAGCTCCTCTGCTCTTCAGAGCTGTCTTCCATAGGATCCCACTAGTTTTGTGAATAAGGTGGTAGCAGCTACAACTAACTGTGTGGTTTCCTTGTTCTGCACTTTGCTTTGTATGTGCTTTCTTATTTGTTTGTTGTTTATCAGTTTTTTGTGTCTTTTAATTCTGAGTAAAAATGCGTGACTTTTTTACCACAAAACAACAAATGACTCTGACTTGCTGGGTGGGAAGCACCATTACTTAAGTCAAGTACTTTCACCAACAAAGCACAGTTGTCTAGGGTGCCTACATTTTACTAGCTTATTTTTAAGCCTCCTGAATTTGTTAATATGAAATTCCGTGGTGTTATATATTTGCCTTGTTTCCCTCTCAGTGCTTTCATTCTGCAGTGGAAGCAAGACCCTACTTTTCTCAAGGAACAACATACTCTCCTGCATCCCACTTGTCTATGTATACTTTCTGGCATCAGAAATCTGAGGCTTAGAACTTACTTTTGTAATAATAAAACAATGTGACAGAACTAGAGAGTAAACATCATTTTCAGTCCAATGTCATTGCCTTTTCCTGAAATCAACTTTGCCAATGTAACTAATGACTTGGCAAAATAAGGGGATTCCATGAGCCTGCACTTCATTATTATGTATTGAACAGATGTAAAAAGTTCATGGTGACTTAGTTTGCTATGGTTTATTTCTAAGTAGGTAGTTTTTTTAAAACTCTGTAGCTGAACCCGAGAAACAACAGATTGTTCCTGGCCCTGATGAATTCCTGAAACCTGCAGGAATGAAGAAGGCGAAAAGGGTTCTGTTGCCGCCTATGTGCATGACACACTTCAGACTGTTCTTTATTCTTGTTCCCCTTTGATGTTATGGTTGGCTTGACATATAGGGAAGAGCTTGCTAAAATACCAGGGTGTGATAGTATAAGCACACCATCTAAAGAGCGCTGGGAACTCCTACAGAAATCAGGAAGGCTCAGTGTGTTTTCCCACAAGCAAATATCATTCCATACCCCCTCCAGTGCAGGCCAATGTCACAATCTGGCCCTTCTACTTGTAATTCTGAAAAAGTTACTTTCTGTCTCTCCTGAGATTTATGCCTTGCATACGTGTATTCTGTGCCCTGCTGGACTTAGATTTAGACTCTGTGGGTGATCTTCTGCCACCACAGGCCATTGTACATTTGTAAAACACAGTGGAACTGATAAAAGGGAAAAAGGGCATCCAGGTGAATTGCCAGAAGCAGCCCTCAGGTTTCATGAACCTCCTGAAAATAACATAGGGATAAGAATATACTTTCATCCCTTGATGCTAGTGCATGGTAATGTGACTACCTGAAACTCCTAAGGTTCTGTATTTTCAACATTAGTATCTTTTGTTTGAAGTTAGCTCTTAATTAGGTGAATATTGTGGGAAGTCTATTAAATAAGAAACACGGTCCTTGCCAAAATCCACAATTACATTCCTCCTTACCTAAACAGTGAACTGTTTGAACACAAATGGCTTTCATGTAGTATAAGAGACTCTGTAGTAGATGAACATCTAAATGCTTAGAAAAACTTGTAAATGTATATAAATGTTTATTCCAACTATGCTCCTAAGTAGATTTTTCAAGTCAAGAAAACTAGATAGAGTTCTATTCTAGATAGAATGCACCATGGAGAAAAGTTTGTTTCAAACTTAGGTCTGTAATTAAATTGGCAAAACAAGCAATTCTGCAAAAAACAAGAAAAAATACAATTAAAAAAACAGACATTACAATAAATACAGCAGGGAGAAAGTGCTCTGTCACCTGGAGAGTATTTCAAATGTTGATTCCTCAGGAGGATTTCTGTATGATACTTTTAATATACTGCCAGATATAAAATTTTGTTAAAATTTTGCTTATCTCATTGAAAGATGATTTATCTGTTGTCCATTTACTCTTAAGTAATACTTTACTGGGATGACTTCAATTCCATCTTTGCAAGTTATGTAGATGGGAAGTCCTTGCTCAGGTAAGCAACGCTTTTTGATTTAAATGGAAATAGCTTGCTTGGGTAGATGACTGCATGGTAAGACCAATTGTTCCTCCATTTTCTTAGTCTTTTATTCTGTCTGCAAATCATTAAATGTGCATCTGTTTACTGTTAGATAACTATAGAAAGAAAAATGTTTTGTTCTTCAGACCTGCTGACACAGATTTTATGTGATAGTCCATTCCCTGGTCCAGTGGGATTTCCAAATTTATGAAAATTCAGTATCAAGCTAAGTGCTGAGGGTTGAGGTCTTTACTGAAAGGAGAAGAAAAACTTGTAACTCTCTAATGAAGGCTTAATAGGTATGTGAATGGCTTTCTTTTACTTAGTCTGTATACCTTGAATTTAAAATATTTTCTGGTTTCCCTCCTGTCCCCTTTCTCAGTCCTTCTGAATTGTCTTAGGTGATCAGACCTTGCTAGGGCTGCATAAGTAGCGATGACAGCAGAAAATTCTTCAAAGATAACCCTTAAGTCCTTAAGAATATGTTGTTGATGTGAGCAGCAATAAAGGTGGCCTGGTTAGAAGGGGAATATTACTGCGACAAAGAAAATGTCTGCTGAAAAATACTGCCAGAGGAAGACCTGCCAGCCGGGAAGTTGGAGCCTACGAACTAGCCCTGTGAACCAAAAACATCCTTGAAAAATGCAGCTGGCATCTTTGAAGTACAACTTCAAACTGGGGGAACTGGAAGCCAGAGACACCCCAAGATACCACCAACATGTGCAAAAATAAGGACCTGAAACAGCACCTTATCATCTGAGAAGGTGAAAAACAGTCTGGAAAATTAAAATTGCTCTGAAAGAACAGAAAACATTGTCACTTGCTGGTTGTTACAGGTGAAAAATCAAAATTAACAGCATCTATTGGCTGCTCGAAGTAGTATGTCTTACACCCTTTTATGTTACAAAAAAGACTTAATTTTTATCCCAACTAGAGACTCTTTCTCTGAGAACATCCTGTGCTGGACGTACTTCTTTTTCCTAAGCAGGCTGAATTCTCTGCAGCAGCTTTCTACGAGAGCTTGGACTGTCCCTGAGGAGGCCCAGCTGACTCCAGACTCTGACGTGGATCACCTCTGAAGGGACGCTCTGTCTGTTATCTTACTGGCCTTCCTTTGGGCCCCCTTTTGGGGTCAGTTCAGTTTATCATCCCACCTCTGGGACATTTGGGTTCCCCTCTGGGATCAGTTTGTCCTCCCATATAAGTATGGTTTATCTCCATGTAAGTAATCTATTATATCTGCTGTTAATGTTGTTGATACGTTGCTTCACTAATAAGTTTATAGCAAGCTGTAGTGGTATGTACCTACTTGGCTGTTGCTGTTACTGATTGTTGCTATACAATTGATTACTGCTATTATTGGTTGTTCCTATACCTTTTATTGATATTATATTATTGCTGATAGTAATTTGTAGTAGCTTGATACATATATATATGTTACATTTGCTTTGCTAGTGGTGATTTTGTGGTATTTGTGGTAATCTGTAATAGAGAAATTTAGAGGATAAAGCTTCTGCATCCTTGTGTCTTATGGAATCTTACGAACTCACAGTGGTGATCTCTACACACCGGCATACTGGGTAACCCTTTAAGTCATGACTGTTGTATGTGATTGCTTGCTTGGTTATATGAACTTTGTATTCAGACTCAAACCTATGATTTTTTAAAACCAGACATATTGATCTATTTTAATGAATAACTTTTGTGGAAAATTCTTAAAAACAACTAATGACTTTATTTTCTCCATTAAAAAACTAATGACTTTTTATTTTCTTAATTAACAATATATTTCCTTTTGGTGCTTTTTTAAGTATCTAAAAGAAAGTACAGTGAGGTTATTAATAGCATTATGTACCTTAAAGATATTAAGGGCATTTCTAGATATATTTTTGTAGTACTGGGAATGAAAGCCAGCAGTGAAGCATCTAAGCAGCATTAAGAATTTTCAGAACTTGTGTTGCAAGGCTCTTGGAGATTACATTTCGTTTTACATTACACTTGAACTCTGTCACTTTTCACCATGAGATTTTCACACCTAATGATTCCTTTGACCTATGAGAGGAAACCAGCAGTAACTGTAAACCTTATTTTGTGACTATATCTTTCCTTTCTTAGAATTGTTCTAACCTCCACTTTGCTGTGAACAATGAAATTGCCTGCAAGTCTCCATCAATATCCATGTTAATTTAATACTTATTTTTCAGCCTGGAACTGTAAGACTCACTGTGACTGTGACTCACTTACTCCGCTTAACTTCAATCTGCTTCACTTTCTGTCTTTTTTATTTCTTTCTGGCTGCTGTGGTAGACACACCTTCACCTATGACCTTCATGTAATCTTTTTCAAATTTTTTAGACAAATAACTGGGGAGCTTCAAGTAGTGATAATTATGACTCTTTGATTTGATGTAGAGAGGGTATATTACTAGAACTTCTGAACCACGTTTTCAAATAAGTATGAAATTTAGCACAAAGATATGTCTTTCCAGCCTAGGTATGTTATGTGGTAAGCTAAAACCTCTTAAAAAACAGGTTTTCTGGAAAAATAATGTAAGAATTCTGCAGGGCCAAACAGACAGCTTGGTGTCTAGTCCTCAGTTGTCTTATGTGTCTTAGAAAATGCTCCTCTTTGTTAAGGCCTTTGTGGGGAAAAAAGACTAGAAATTCAATCAGAAAAGTTCTCAAGATGTATGTTTTTAGAAGCTTCTTTAAAAAAAAATCCTGCTGGGTTTGAGAAAAATAATGTTTCAAGAGCTCTTATGCTGCTGTCATTTAGTGACTTGACAGTGTTGTTATACTTCCACATATTCTTTATCCCTGTATCTTCTCCGATTTGGATTTACACGGTTGAAATGGAAGGCATTTACAAGTGTGATCTCACATCAGCTGAAAAGTCTGAAGAGAAGATTTGATCATATCATGTTAAGATTATCTAGCAAATAAGGAGAATGACTAAGCAAAAAGAATTTTCTAGTGTCAATCATTCTTTTATTTTGAAATATTTGTTACCTATTAACATTAATGAGCTAGGTGAAAAGCAAAACCTTAAATGCCACCTCATACCTAAGAAATCAGATTTTAATTTAAGAGATAGAAAAATTGGAAATTTTATCTGACTCCTGTTAATTTTTTTGAAAAATCAGAGCCAAAGTCAAGCTTCTGCAGATAATCTTGGTTTATTGTCATTGAAGGGCTATGGTGGTAATAATACAAATGGACAGTTACATTTCTTTTTATATTTGAATCATTTTTTCCTGAAAGTGGATGCTATATTTTGTGAAGGTAGGTGTTTCTCACTACAAGACCTGAGCTGACTGTTCTGTTGAAAGGCACTGGCCTAAGAGCTGTGGAAAGCATAGTTCTCTATTTAATTAGTACACAGAACTCAAATAATGAAATTTTGGGGGGTTTTGTACCCTGTTCCACCAGTGACTCTTTGCTCTGCTCTGGGGTAACCATCTATATCTCAAGAATTATAGCTTACCTATGTATAACCATCAAGTTTTAATCAACTTGCACTTCATTAGTGAAACCAAAATACTGAATGCCTCTAAAAATAAACTGCCCTACAGGCTTTGTCTTCATCAAAGGCAAGTTGGTCACAGGTTTTGCCTTTTATAAATTCTTTCAGAGAGACAAAGATTTAATATGGGCCACAAAATAGGCATTAGAAGACTGTCCTGGTTAAAGTTGTCATTAATTTTGAGTTAGTTTATTTGAAATGCCATTATAGCAAGAATCAACAAGATTTGTTATTAAAATATATCTTTTCCACCAAAGACTATTCCATGTGATTCAGATGGTTTGGATGCATGTGGTATACTGTGTAGTTATTGATGTACATTTACTCCTTACAGGCATAAGCTTTGATGTTTTTTTCTCACCATTTCATTAACCACATTCTTTCTCATTTTAAACATAATATGCATAGTAGTCTTTCCACTTCCATGGATATGGATTCTATCTTTATTTAATCCACACAGCTTTTACAAATAAATCTTAACTTCTAAATTAAGAAAGGGGTGGTTTAACATTGCTTGTTTATATGCAGGCAGAAATACCTTATCTGTGATTTTTTCTTATAATGTTTTTTGTAAGCTCTGGAGATACTAATGCTAATTTCATTGTTGTTATACTCCTGGATAATCTGTTCTGTGTCTTTGTGCATTGCCAACATACAATGTTCAGAGGGTTTTTTCCTTAGTGAAGCCTGTTGTTTAGTCTTGCTATCACTAAAGCTTGTTATCATTTATCCTGCTCATTCAGCTGCAAGGTTCAATCCCTGTCCATCTAGTTTCCTTAATGCGCCATGTCTTTACTTGCCTGAAACTGTTATGACATAATGTCCTATTTTTTTATTTAGCAGCATAATCTGATTTTAGCTTAGAAAGATAATAGCTGATCATGTGTGTATGAACATTCATAGCTTACCTTGTGTTATGGTGTAGTGTTTAATATTTAGGAGGCTGAAAAATAAAGGAAGTGCAAGGGTAAAGCAAAAAGGGAAAACTGTGGAACAGAATATAACAGAAAAAAAATATAGATATTTCAAGCCAAAATTTCTAATAAATTTCCTTTTGTAGGAAGTGAAATAAAATGGACTTAGCTCCTGATTTGGCTTGATTATCTGCACAAAGGGATATGGGAGAATAAGAAACTTCTTTACCTGACTGTGCATGGACTACCTCAACACTGGGCCCCATCATGCTGGAGTAAGTACATGTCATGTAGTCATTCTTTCTCCCATCTATAAGAGGATGGACAAACAAACTCTCTTTACCCCCTGAATCATATTGATCAGAACAGCTGAGTTGACAAGGAAGAGAGAGGTCAAGAAGTATTCGGATATGCAATGGTGTGAATTGGAAGCAATCTTCTTATACCAGTATAAAATGATAGCTTGTGGGTAGTATTTTCAGAGTCTTTTGAGTCCTCTGGGCCATGAGTTGCTGACAGCTGATTCCAGAAATAATATTCCATTCCACACTTTCTCAGAATAAGGGGTTAGTTCATGGTACCACTTACTCAAGTAGGTAAACTAGACATTGCATCTATGAAATGATCTCTATTTCTAAGGAAGAAATGTGACTGAGCAAAGAGGCAGTTATGTCACCATTACACCTGTTCAATACACACAGGTCTATAAAAACTACTTCTGGAATGAAGTACTGCATAGCAGAAATAGGAAAGGTTCAACAGGTGCTCAGCTTGCAATGCTGATTTTTCAAAAACAGAAGGCTGATCTGAGCTTGCAGACATGCACAAAACTGCATCTGTGCATACAAATCTGGTATTTGGATATGAATCATTCCATATGTACACACCTTTTTTGGGAGGCACAAGCCAGTCTCCAAGTTCTTGAACGTATTTCTTAAAACCATTTGTCAATATACAACTTCTTTAGAAAGAATGACAATTTCTAATATTTTTTCAAGATAAGCATTTGCTTAACATTCTTTGCTAAAATGGATTTTTAAAAAAATGTGTGGTGAGCTTGTCACTGTGACTAGATTCTGACTTAAGTCTGAAACAAGACTAGAAAGTAGTGGGTTGAGAAAATGAGCTTTGTAAACTGGCAACACAGAAAAGAAAAATGATTTATACTGGCATTTCTAAAATTGAAATTATAAAATTATAGGTTTTTCACTGTTTTTATCACAAATATATATTTAATGTTATGCCTTGATTCATAACAATCCTTGAGATATCTTTACTGTCAGGATGTTTCATAATGGCCAGATTTTCTGCGATATTTCACCCTTAATTTCAATGGTAGTCACTGCTGACTCTGCTTCCTTTTCTTTCTGGAAAAGTATGTCTGTAAAGTACTGAGAGTTTTATATTTGATTAAAGAGGCAGGAGTTTTGCTCTGCTATCATGATTAGCCAGATGACCGGAAATGGCTACCACTAGGGATTGAAGGGTTGTCCCAGTTTAGTCCTTGGAGTTCTTAGGTTGAATTTAATGTAAGATCTAAAATATAGTTTTTAGGTAGGAACTCTTCATTGTTAGCATCTTAACATTTCACTAAGAGATTAGGCTATGGCTTTTGAGCTCACTATTGGCCTGTGTAGAGACTTTTGGGCCCCTTTGCCTCTGTCATGCTTCCTACCTGAAAAACACAGAACTGAAAACCAGAGGAAGATGGCAGTGCGATTTGAATCTTTTATCTTATGGTAAAGTTTTTCTGTCTGTTATCAGTTCATGTTATTTTTATGTAGTACTGTTTTGATGAAAAATAAATAAATGATAGGATTTTTGAAAAATACCTAT
>JANHGO010000072.1:25233179-25311880 GCA_024606505.1 Aquila spilogaster
ATTTTATTTTATTTTATTTTATTTTATTTTATTTTATTTTATTTTATTTTATTTTATTTTATTTTATTTTATTTATTAAAACTGTGTAGATGAACTCAAGAAACAACAGGTTGTTCCTGGTCCTGATGAATACCCAGGGGAATGGAACAGGTGAAAAGGGATCTGTTACCACCTGTGTGCATGACACCACTTCAGGCTCTTATTTTCTGTTGTTACTCTTTGATGTTATAGTCAGTTTGATATGTAGGGAAGAGCTTTCTAAAATACCAGAGTATGACAGAGTAAGAACATCACCATAAGAACACTGGGACTCTTGTAGAAATTGGAAAGACTCAGTGTATTGTCCCACAAAAGAAAACATCATTCCATACCACTTCCAGGGCAGACTAGTGTTGCAATCTGGACCTTCTTCTAACTCTGAAGAAGTTACTTTCTATTCCTTCTGATACTTATGCCTTGCATACAGGTACTCTGCACTGCTGGACTCAGATTTAGACTCTGTGGGTGATATTCTGCCACCACAGGTCATTATATATTTTGTAAAACACAGTAGAAGTGATAAAAGGAAAAGGGCATCCAGGTGAATTGCCAGAAGCAACCCTCAGGTTTCATGAGCCTCCTGAAGACAACATAGGGATGAGAAAATATCTTTCCCCTTTGATGGCAGTATCACGATGTAAGTACAGGAAACTCCTAAAATTCTGTATTTTCAACATTCCTATCTTTTGTTTAAAGCCAGCTATTAATTAGGTGAATATTATGGAAAGTCTATTAAATACAGGATATCATCCTTGTTTAAATCCTCAGTAATATTCCTCACCTAAACAACAAACTGTTTACACACAAAAGACTTTCACTTAGAGTAAGACACTGTGTTTAGTGAACAACTAAATATTTAGATAAACTTAAAAATGTATACAAATGTTTGTTCCAACTATGTTCCTAAATAGATTTTTCAGTTTAGATCATAGGTAGAATATCAGACGCACAGAGGAGAAAAGTTTGAGTTTTGAACTTAACTCTACAATTAAACTGGAAAAATAAACAAACTGTAATTTAAAAATCAGACATTACAATATATACAGCAGGAAAGGAGAGCTCTGTAACCCGTAGAAAATGTCAAATGTTCATTCTTCAAAAGGAATCTTGTGTGATACTTTTAATATACTGACAGATACCAAATTTTGTTCTAATTTTGCTTATCTCATCAAAAGATTATTTGCCAGTTTTCCATTTTACTCTTAAGCAGTACTTTAGTGGGATGACTCCAATTCTATTTTGCAAGTTGTTATGTAAATGGGAAATATTTGCTCAGGTAAGCAATGCTTTTTGATTTAAATGGAAATAGCTTCCTTGGGTAAATGACTGCATGGTTAGACCAATTGTTCCTCCATTTTCTTAGTCTTTTATTCTGTCAGCAAATTGTCAAACATACGTCAGTTCACTTGAAGATAACTACAAAAGGAAAAAAAGTCATTCTTCAAGCCTGCTGACACAGCTTTTATCTGGTAAGCCATTCACTGGTTCAGTGGGATTTCCAGATATATGAAAATTCCGTATCAAATGAAATGCTTTGGGTTGAGGCCTTCACTGAAGGAAATGAAAAATTTTCTAACTCTTTATTGAAGACTTAATCAGCGTGTGAATGGCTTTCTTTTTCTTTATCTGATCTGTGCATCTCGAATTTAAAATATTTTCAGGCCTCTCTCCTCTCTATTTTCTCAGAATTTCTAGATCATTTAAAGTCTGAAAATTAGCACAAAGATAATGCTGTCTAGCCTAGAGATGTTATGTAGTAAGCTAAAACTTTTTGTGAAGCAGGTTTTCTAGAAATGTAATGCAAGACTTCTGCGAGGACAAAAAGATAGCTTGGTGTCTGAATCATCAATTCTCTATTGTACCTTGGAACATTATGCAATTTGTTAAGATTTTTTATGGGATAAATGACTAGAATTTCAAGCAGACAACTTCTCAAGATGTAAATTTTTAGGAGCCCCTTAAAAAAACTCCTGCTGGGTTGCAGAAAAGTAGTTGATATTCTAAGAGCTTTTATCACGCTATCATTTAGCGTCTTGAGAGTGTTTTTATACTTCCGTATGCTATTTATACTAGTATCTTCTCTGATCTGGATTTACAAAGTTGAAATGGAAAGCATTTCTAAGCATGATTTCATGTCAGCTTAAAGTCTGAAGAGAAGATTTTATCATATCACATTGAGGTAGTCTAGTGAATTGGAAGAATGACTATGCAAGAAGCATTTTCCATATCAATCATTCTTATATTTTGAAATACTCCTTTTCTTTTAATGTCAATACACTAGATGAAAAGCAGAACTTTAAATGCCACTTCACACCTAAATAATCAGTTATTAATTAATTAATTAATTAATAAAAGATAGAAAAAATGTAATTTTTTTTGATTCTTACTGTTTCTGAAATATTGCAGACAAAGTGAATCTTTGTAGAATATCTTGAAATTTATTTTCATTGAAAGGCTAAGTTAATAATAATAATACAAATGGACAGTTACGTCAGTAAATTTCCTTCTATATTTTAATGTTTATTTTTTTCTTGAAAGAAGATTTTTTTTGTGAAAGTAGATGTTTCTCTTTACAAGAACTGATCCGATTGTTCTACTGAAAGGCATAAGACTAACAACTATGGAAAACATAATTTTCTAATTAGTAGATTGAACTCCAGTAATTACATTTTTTGTTGGTTTTTTTTTTTTGTTTTTTTTTTGCACACCACTCTATCACTGAGTGTCAGCTCTGGTCTGTGATACCCACCCGTATCTCCAGAACTGTGGTTTATCTATGTAAAACTGTGAAGTTTTAATCAACTTGTATACTCAGTAGTAAAGCCAAAGTAATGAATGTCTCTGGAGATAAACTGCTTTGCAGCCTTTTGCTTCAGTGAAGAGACAGTTTGGTCATATGTTTTGCCAGTACGGAAATTCATTTACAAAGACTAAGATTTAACATGGGTCAAGAAACAGGTATTAGAAGACTTACACGATTAGAGCTGTTTTCATTTTAGTTTGATCAGCTTGTTTGAAATGTCATCATGGCATAGAATCAATAGGATATGTTTTTTTTTTTTTTTTTTAAATACCTTCCCACAAGGAAAGATGAGTTAACTCCCAAAGACTATTTCATATGTTTCAGGTGGTTTGGATGCATGTGTGGTTATTGATGCATGTTTATTACAGGCATAAGTTTTGATGTTTATCCTTACCATTTCATTAACCAAATTCTTCCTCATTTTGAATGTAATGTGCAGAGTCATCTTTCTATTTCCATGACTATGGATTCTATCTTCATATAATTCACACAGCTTTTACAAATAAATCTTAACTTCCAAATTAAGAAAGGGGTAGTTTAACATTGCTTGTTTATATGCAGGCAGAAATACCTTATCTGTGATTTTTTCATAATGTTGTTGTAAGCTCTGAAGATACTAATGTTAATTTCATCTTTGTTTTACTCCTGGATAATCTGTTCTGTGGCTTTGTGTATCACAGATGTACAATGTTCAGAGGGTTTTTTTTCTTAGTGAAGGCTGTTGTTTAGTCTTACTATCACTCAAGCTTGTTATCATTTATCCTGTTCATTCAGCTGCAAGGTTCAATCCCTGTCCATCATGTTTCTTAATGCTCCAAGTCTTCACTTGCCTGAAACTATTATAACATAACCACTTGTTTTTATTTAGTAGCATTAGCTTAGGAAGATGATAGCTGATCATGTGTTTATGAGCATTTGTAGCTTATCTTGTATTGTGTTGTAGTGTTTAATATCTAAATGATTGAAAAATAAAAGAAGTACAAGAGAAAAACAAAAAGAAAAATAAAATGAATATAACAGAATAAAAGTAAAGATATTTCAAGCCAAGTTTTCTAATAGGTTTCCCTTTCTAGAAAGTGAAGTACAATAAAACTTGTTTATGATTTGGCTTGATCATCTGTACAATGGGATAGAGAAGAATAAGAGACTTCCTTACCTGAATATGCATGGGCTACTTCAACTCAAGGCCCTATCATGCAACAAGAAGCATATATCACTTAGTCATTCTTTCTTCCATCTATAAGAAGATGGACAAGTCAACTCCCTTTATCCCCTGAACCTTATTGGTTAGAACATCTGAGTTGACATGGAAGAAAGAGGTTAATAAGCATTAATATTTCAAACGGTTTGGACTGGAAACAATCTTCTTATGCTGCTGTAAAAACCTGTGTGAAGCCTCTTCAGAGCCTCTTTTGAATCCTCTGTGCCATGGGTTGCTGATAGATGATTCAAAAAATAATAGTCCATTCTACAATCAGAATAAGAAGTTAGTGCACGGTACCAATTACTCAAATGAACAAAATATTTAATTGTGCCCGTGAAGTAGTCTCTTTTGCTAAGAAAGGTATCAAGTGGGCAAAAAAAGCAGTTGCATAATCACTGCACCTGTTCAGTATACACTGGTTGATGAAAGCTACTTCTAGAATGAGGTACTGCATAGCAGAAATAGGAAAGGTGCAAAGGTTACAATGCTGATTTTTCAAAAATTGCAGGCTGACTTGAGCTTGCAGGCAATGCAGACATGCACACAACTGCACCTGTGTATGCAAATCTGGTATTTGTCTATATAATCATTCCATATGTACACACAGCTTATGTAAGGCACAAGTCAACTTTGAACTCTTGAGATGTTTTCTGATATTTTTTCAAGCTTAAGCGTTTAGTTATCATTCTTCAAAAAAAAAAAAAAAAAAAAGTGTGACGAGAACAGCACTGCTATTAGATTCTGACTTCCAAAACAAGGCTAGAAAGCAACAGGTTGAGAAGATGAGCTTTGTAAACTCACAACATAAATAGGAAAAAGAATTTACACTTGCATTTATGAAATGGAAATTATGGGTGATTTTTTTCACTGTATGTAGCCCAAACATATTCAGTAGTATGCCTTGATACTTAACAATATTTCAGACATCTTTGCTGTCATGATGTTTCATATCAACCAGATTATTTTCTGCCATATTTCGTATTTAATTTCAGTGGTAGTGACAGATGACTTTACTTCCCTTCCTTTTCATAAGAACACAGTTTTAAAATACTGAGAGTATTATACTTGACTAAATGGGCAAGAGTTTTGTTGTGCTATCATCATGATGAGCCAAATGGCAAGAAATGGTTACCACTAAGAATTGAAAGACTGTCCTCATTTACTTCTTGGAGTTCTTAGGCTGAATTTAACAGAAGATTTAAAGTATGTTTTAGGTAAGAACTCTTCATTGTTAGCATCTTAATATTTGTTTAAGAGATTAGGCTGTGGCTTTAGAGCTCACTGTTGACCTATGTAGAGACTTCTATGGCCTTTTGCCTTTGTCATTTTTCCTATTGGAAAAGTCCAGTGATGAATACCAGAGCAAGGTAGTATTGCAATTTGAATCTTTTATCTTATGGTAAAGGCTTTCTGTTATCAGTTTATGGCATTTTTTATGTCATTATATTGATGTGGAATAAGTAGATGATAGGATTTTTGAAAAATAACCATACAAATTCCAATTATTATACCTTCTACATATTTAAAATTTCTGCTCTAGTTATAACCAAGTTCATCTAGTTAATTCAAAAATCACGTAGATCTAACACTTGGAACACTTTTTGTTGCCCATTGTATGCTATCAGGAGAAATGGTATTTTTTATCATGATGGCTCTTGTGCATGGTCAGTTTGTTACAGGACATGCATGAAAATGTGACTTCTCATTTAACTGTGGAACTCAAACGTGGTCAACTACCATAGAAAATGCACCATACAGAAGAAGCAGAGAAGGTTTTCTGGACAAGATACATGGGAAAGTGTCCTTTATATGACAAGCCCAATTTAGTTTCAGGAAGTTTTTTGAGAAAACATACTGCTGTTAAAAGTCACTGTTTTGTCCTATTGGCAATGTTTCTCTTTTTTTTCAAACGTAGTAAATGTTTTCTTTCATGTGTACTGTACAGGCTATGCTCCTGTTAATGCAACCTATGGTGCTGTAGGCCTCTTTGCTGTCAGAGCATGTTAGCAGCAATGATCATGTTGAGCTTGTTGCCCTCCAAGATCCTCAAGTTTTTTTTAATCCTTTATTATCATTAGAGGTGCCATGATTTGGGGTAAATTCTGTCCAGAAGAGTTAAAAACAAAATAAAACCAACTGACCAACCAAAAAGAAAAAAATAAAGCATAAAGCTGTACTATGAGGAGGAACTTGTACAAAAGAAACAGAGATCAGTATTTGTTCCTGTACATCCAATGAGCTTTATTTCTGATATTGACATTTCTGGAGACATTTCATTATTTGACAGAGAAGACAAAAGACAGCTGTTATTATTCTCAGAGAATGATGATTTTTCTACCTGTTTGAAGGAATAGTTGGACCACATTCATGCAATTTCTGCGAATTTTGTATTCATTAGGAAATCTTATTTGTGGTATATTCTTGGATAAGACAGGAATAGGTCATTTAGGAGCAAAATCTTAAGTTAAAATAATCTGTATTGGTAGAAAGGAGATATAAGCAGAATAGAAAATGTGCCCACTCTGTTCTTATATGGTTGTTTATGGATCCAAAGTTTAAAAAAATTAATAATAAATGGAAATAAATTAAATAAATGAATAATAAATGAAAAATGTACTGTGAAAAATTTATTAAAAAGGAGAACAAGCAGATAACCAAAAAATTACCTGCCCGTAATAAATAAAGCAAGCAAGCAATCCTTAATACCAACGTAGGTTTATTTTCTGGAAAACAGACTGTTCTTTGTGGAAAGAGTACTTGATTTCCAGCATTTCTGAAGGGCAATATTCAAATTATAGGATATCTTGTACTTTCGTTTTTTTTTAAATTTATTTTCATATGACTTCCATGTTAATATGTAATAAATGCCCAAGTTCGGAAATCAGTTCCTTGCTTTCCTCAAATCTCTCAGAAACATGACAGCACATATCTATTTCACATCACAGCGCTGAAAAAAATGACAACCAACATTCTTCCCACAAGAGACAAATTGTAAATAGTACTGGAGCTTACACTGAAACTGCTTGGAAGAGCAAAACTGGCAGAGAAGTGAGTATGAATTTGCAGGACTTTGACCTTGAAGCAGCACTCTAGAGGGGCATAAACAGTGAAATGTAGGAGGCCAGAAAGAAAGTCATTATAAGAACTGGTGTGGCCTTGAAGAAAGTATGACATCTGATTTTTTCTAAGAAGCATTTGAAGCACTTTCTTTAATAACACATGAAGAAACAAAGTCTAAATAATTTCCATGTAGGCTTTCTATTGAATAATGCCAGGTTTTTCTACAGTCTTTCATTTTATATTTCAGTCCTAGTTTATTTTCCTGTTTCTTTATTCTTAATATTATGATAAACATTTTATGTTGCTTTCATGAACTATTTAACAGTTATCTCAAAAATCACTTTATAGTTTCCACGTAAAGAACTAAAATCTGTAAGAACTGGCTTGTCATCATCCTGGTAGGGAAATTCAGCAAGTAAAAACTAACGCCACATATACTTTTTCTTTTTTTCACAGTTTCAAAACATTAAGATACACAGAACAATTCGAGAAAATACCTATGCAAAAATACTTATCTTGAAATGACCACTGTTCTTCATAAATCAAAATTCACAGCTTAACTCTACAGTTGCTCATTTGTTTATTTCCCCTAAAATAGAGGCCATCTGCTGATGAATTACATACTGGATAGAAAGATCAGAGTTAAATACAATTTGTACTGGAAGCATTTACTTGATATGGAAGCACATACATGAAGGATCAAAAGAAAAAACATCAGTCTTTCTGTCCATCCATCCATACCCTTCTTCTCCTTCTGCCCCTCTCCCAAAATGCTCAATCTTTTTTTTAAGTTCTGTACTCTGTCTGAAGGGCGTCATGAGATTTTAACACCTTCTGCAAATCAGATGGTAGTTTCTCAGTTGCAGTCCATGAAAAATATTGCTGCAGATCGATTGTTAACTTTTTTTCCTAGTGGACAGTTATATTACACAGTAGGATCTTCTCCCCTTTTCACAAACTTGAAGTTAAAAATAAACTGTATTTTGCACAGTTACTGTATTTTCTCTTAGTATGTGTCCAATAGTTGGACTAAAGATCCATTTCACATCACCTTGATTTTTTTTCCAAAATTTCATTTTTACTACTGAATGTTTCTGAAGAATATATATTAATTGTGTTTCCTCTTCTTCTACACTACTGTCGTCTTTCAATATATTTTTACTTACTCTTTTGGAGATAACAGGAGAACAATGTTACATACATATCCATTGATCTTTATTTTGTTATTCTCATTTATAAGAAGATGAAAGTTGGTTTAATTGCTGGTAGTTTTTCTGGTTATTTGTTTAACGTGGCCTTGGGCTGTTCAACCATGTACTTTTCTAGCTGAAGGCAGACTGCGGTATTTTCATCTGCCAGGCAGTAATCATTGTTAGCTCATTCTGTGCTATTTGCTACCTATGGCCAATGTGTTGAATTTATTTCTTCATGGAAAAACTCAACTGTTACTGGGCCCTTTAGACTATAAGGGCAAATACTAACAGATCAGTAGCAGCAGGGGCGATGTATTCTGTCTGAGTACCTTATTTATTGCAATATTGCTTGTAGCTATGATACGGCCAAAGAGAAGTTCTGAAATACAGCATATGAACGACACAACAACTGAAACTGTCACTTTACCACTGGTAGCTCACTCTGAGTTTTAAAAGAGAAAAAAAAGAATAAAACAATATTAATATTGTTATTGATAATATTATTGGGCTTGTTAATAAAATGTTATTTTATTTTATAATGAAGTACTGATTTTTGAAGGGTAAGTTTTTTACTTTTTCCCAGTATTTTCTCCTTAAACCCTAATCACATGGTCAAAATTCTTATGAATTATTTTGGAATAGCATTCACATTTCTGTGCAATAAGCAGATGTTTCAAGTAAAACCTCCAGTTCCATGTAGTCTAGAGAGGATTTTGTCATCTAGAAGTGCAAAACAGCATTAATCTGTTTTTAGTACTAAACTAATAATGAAAGCAACTGAATTTCAGAGGTTGTTAAGAATGTATTAAAGTTTTTAATCTTTTCTTCACATTATTTGGAACATAATGTGAAAAGAAGACGCTTTATTTTGAAGGAAATGTTTCGAAGACACTTTAATTTGCTATACACAGGGGCTGTAAGAGTAAAGGTCTAAAAGTGTGTGAACAAAAAGCAGGATAACAGTGATCTACTGAACTGTAGCTAGGCTACTTAGAATCATAAAATCATAGGATCATAGAATGGTTTGGGTTGGAAGAAACCTTTAAGATCATCTAGTTTCAACCCCCCTTCTATAGGCAGGGACACTTCCCACTAGACCAGGTTGCTCAAAGCCACAACCAGCCTGGCTTTGAATGCTTCCAGGAAGGAAGCATTCAAAGCCTCACTGGGCAACCTGTTCCTGTGTCTCTCCACCCTCACAGTAAAGAAATTATTCCTAATATCTAGTCTAAATCTACCCTCTTCCAGTTTAAAGCCATTTCCCCCTGTTCTGTTGCGACATCCCCTTATAAAATGTCTCACCCCAGCTTTCCTGTATGTGCCCTTCAGGTACTGGAAAGCTGCTATAAGGTCCCCCCGGAGCCTTCTCTTCTTTAGGCTGAAGAACTCTCTCAGCCTGTCTTCACAGGGGAGGTGCTCCAGCTGTCTGATCACCTTCATGGCCCTCCTCTGGATCTTCTCCAACAGCTCAATGTCCTCCTTGTGTTGGGAGCCCCAGAACTGGACATAGTACTCCAGGTGGGGTCTCACGAGAGCAGAGTAGAGGGGCAGAATCACCTCCCTTGACCTGCTGGTCATGTTTCTCTTGATGCAATTCAGGATGTGGTTGGCCTCCTGGGATGAAAGCGCACATTGCCAGACCATGTTGAATCTTTCATCAACTGATACTTCCCAAATCCTTCTCCTCAGGGTGTGCTCCAGGCTCTTAATCATCTCTGTCCACTGGAGTCCTTCTGGGAGATCTCTGTCTTTTTTGAGCTGGGGAGCCCAGAAACAAACACAATGTTATGTCCCTAAATTAATATATCGGAAAGTAGACTTTCTTGGCACATTAGTTTGAAGCACTTGATCTTCAGAGATGCTCCTGTTTTTAAGTTAATACAATTTAAGAAAGGAACTTCATAGTTCTTGATTCTCTTTTGGACTCAGGTTCTTCGGAAGGTGCCAGCCTCAAAGCTTCCAAATTCTAACTTCATTTGGAGCTTCTTGCATAGTTCCTCTAAATTTCTCAGAAAGTCTTAGACTTTCTGATTACATTCCATGTAGCTGCCTTGAAATTCACCCTTCAGGATCCAAATTCAAGGTCTAAGAAATGGTTTTTGTTTCCAGAAGAAACACAATAATATGTTTTACAAAGTATATTGAAATTCCAATTTTGATATATCAAGTAAAAATAACTTTGAGAGATCTCTTTAGAAGATAGAAAAAAAAAATGATGTCTTGATTTGTTTTCTCCCATGCAAAATTTGAGTTTAGATAAAAATACTTTGTTATGAAACAATTTTATTTTGAAAAATGACAATAGTATCCCTAATGTCGTAATCTTTTACAATGACCCATCTACTAATGTACATTAATAATCTCACCATTGTCTTCTCTTCAAAATCATTTCATTCTCTGTTTTTTAAACACGTTGTGCAGAGAAAATATACAAGTGTATGGAAAATACTCAAATTTGAGTCAAGACAAAGCTTAATCATCAATTAGGCAAAAAAAAAAAAAAAAAAAAAAGATTTCTTTTTTAGTTCTAAACATAGAAAGAAAGTTCTTACCTGAGGTCTATAAATTGCAGTAGTGGTCAGGGTAATGAGAACCAACCTTGGATCTATGTAATTAATTTAATAATGCTTCCTGTTCTGCTGGCATAACATTGAAATTAATGACATCATAACACCTTTTGTATGTAATCTTATCTTTTGTTATAATCAAAGTCGATCTTCAGTTATTACTAGTTCTAAGAGTCTAAGATCTATCTAGAAGCTTTTTTATTTTTTTTTTCCCCAGAGATTTGTTTTATTGTACATGGATCCAGAGATTTTAGATTTCTTCAACAACCTAAGACTTTCAGGATGACAAGAAACATGGCAAGACTCGTGGCTGTCATCTCAAAGTCTTTGCTGAGCATGCCAGTTCCTTTTGACAGGCATAGATGGCTAGAGCAACACCTGTAACAAAATGCAATGGCTTGCTGTACCTTCAGATTTTTTTCTAATTGTGTGTGCTGCCTGCAGATTCTTATCTGTGTCCTTAGGCTCAGTTATGATGACAAAGCTTTGATATTAAACATTTTTTTCCTGCCAGAAACATCCCCTGTGGAATTTTCAAAGTCTGTTTCTTCTTGAAGAATTATGTTTTGAGATGTAATGGGAGATCTGCAGGAATTGTCTTCTTCCCAGTAGGGAAAAGACATAGTGCTATTTCATTGTTCCTTAGATCTTTCTTACATTCTATAGCACTGTCTTTTATTAGCTTTATTTTTAGGAGTATTTCTCTTTGTGATCTTCTGTGACTTGTATGTGGGACATAAGATGTCAGTTCTTAATTACTGTAGTCATTTTACTTTACATCAGGAAGAGTCTGCCTTCACATTTTATTTTCTAATTAAAGGTAATGTATCAAGTTTAGTCCTGCTGTGAGTAAGTATTGTATGTTGATTGCACTGGACACATTAGGCCTGATGATGTACCAGAGTTCTCTGAACTCAACAGAAGCAAAAATTCAAAACTGTTTGTATTGTTGCTGCTGGTACAACTGCTCATTGTCAAATCAGAAATGCCCTCATCTGTTTTCTGAGATTCCGAGGATTAAAGAAGCTTGAATTATTATTATATGTATTGTTTTCATTTGAGAACTTCTTAGATACCTTTTGTAAAAGCAATTGAAAGTAATTATTAGTGCAACAGATAAATCTGTTTCTGATCAGGCTTCTTAAGCACTGCATTCTTCCTCTCCAGTGGCCCAACTCCATCCCTAAGTAGTAATCCTTTCTTTATACAAACAGGTATCAAATCCCCTCCAGCTGTTCGCTGTTGAGAAAAACCTGCACTCAGCCTTCTGCATCCCATAGATGATCCAAGATTTCAAATTCTAAATTCTGAAGGTTTTTGGAAGTTACTTGGGTTATTTTGTACCTGTTTTGGATTGTCCTTTCCTCTGGCCTTATTCCTTTTCCTGGACAAATTATTTCTTGGTGATTTGTGTGTTTCTTCTGTCATTTCATTAAAGCTGATCTCCTCAAACATTTTTTTGTATTCCTTCCATAAAATTTCATTACCAGCTTCAGAAAATAGGAGCTTTAGATTCTCTAATTTTTTGTCTATTCCAAAACTTATGTAATACACACACACTATGCTCTGAAAATACTTCAGAAGTAATTTAGAACAAAACCCTTTACATCCTTATTATCACACTGATTTTAAACAGAAGTATTGGAAAACTTAACCGCTATTTGATGTCAAGCAGATAAACAGCACTGACACAATGAAACTTGAGAATAATAAACACTGCTTTTCAAGAAAACTGTATTTTGACTACTAGCTCCAGTACTCAGAAAGGAGAGTTCAGATTTTTGGCACAAATAACTAATAGTAAAGTTAAGTTTATGGCCAGGTCATTTATTCACCTGTGACAAGGAGGAGAAAAATGACACATCACAAAGATGCACAGCTGTGATGTATACAAAGCAGGTTTCAGGCGAAAAACATTTTCTGTACTTTCTAAGATGCTATAAAAAAAAACAACAACAAACAACCAACTGACAAACATTCCTAGGAATTAAGGTACAATTGTATATATAGTTTCTGAATCACTGCATCAGTTCCTAAGATTATGTGTAAGATTTTCTAGCCTCAACAGAAAGTACATATTCAGATAGAAGTAAAATCAATAAACCCACAAATCAGAATAAAAGAAAACCCTTTTTTTTTTTTTTTTCTTCTCTTACCTACTTCAAAAGTCCAATAATTTAAAAAAAAAATATTGGAAGGTGAGTTACTCTTTTCTGAATGGATACAAAATAAAAAAAATGTCTCTTTTTATACCAAAAATCATTACAACTACAGCAACTAAAATCATTCAGAGAATTTAAGTCTTTCTTACTTGTGCCATGCATAGAAGAAATTTGATTTCATGCTGATGTTTCTTGTAATTATTCTGGTGTTAACAGCTCACTGAGTTACCTTCACACATTTCACGATTCTTCAGTTTTCAAGGACAAACAAAGCTATGTATGATAACTCTGTCTTGTGGTGGATACCTGCTAGATGCTGAACGCTTCCTGGAAAATTAAAGAAATGAATAAGGATGTTGTAGTAGAAGTAGGCAAGAAATGACATGTATGGGGGAGTCAGTGATAATTTATGAAGAAAAAAGGAACATTTTCAACTATTAACTGTAATACTAGGGCACTTACAGAATCAGAACACTCCTAATAAACTAAGTTGTTCTGGTCATCATTCATCACTGGTAGGGACCTCAGTCTTCAGCTCCTTTTCTATGGATGGTGGAGAACAGTACACTTCTGTAGCTGATTTCATCTATCTGTTCCATCTTCTCCTTTGAAGTCAGAATTATGTAATTTCACTGTTAATTCAAATGTCAGCTTCTGTATTTGTAAAAAAAAAGAGTTGCTTAAGACATAATGAACATTCAGTGCTTCAGCTGAGTGCTTATCTTTTTGACTCACTGATTTTATAGACAGTTTTCCCTCCAATGTCCCTTTTTTTCTTTTGGATGCCTGCTGTGTATTTTTCCCCACAATGCCAAAATAGTAACTCAGAAAGATTTAAGATACGGATGTTATTATAACAAGGAAATGTCTCTCTGACATGCATGTAATTTTGAATTGCCTTGTCTTAGTAGGATAATGCTGCATGAGGAATGGAGGTCAGATCAGATATATCACATCAAACTTGTCGGTTCCATAGAGAATGCTGTAGCTTTGTCTGGCTTTCAGATGAAATAGTTTGTTAACTGAATGCAAAACCAGAATGCCAAATGAAAGACGCTTCTTCAAGGATCCACAGATTATGAACCTGAATTTCTGCATTAAAGATGAGGTATCAAGAGAAATTTCACTACATAATCCCCCAGCCTGCACTTTCTAATTCTTCAAAACCGTCATTCTTTAGGTGCTTATCTAGGGTATTTGATTCAGAAATCACGGGATGAATCACTAACTTCACAAAGGTCTTTTTCATGTCTTCCAAAACATGAGTACTTAATCCCGAAAAAACATTGCATGACCCTTGTTTTCAGTTTTCAGAAATAACTACTGAACCTACTCCAGTGAATCAGTGTACTAATAAGAAAATTGAACAGAAGAATCAGTGTTACTGAATCAGGTTGAAAATGTTTTATCCATCACTCAAAGAAAGCTGTACCTCTCCTTCATTTCAGGTACTGGTACAATAAGCCAAGAATAACTTGCTGAGTCGTGTGTCTCAGCGTAGGGTAGGCTCAGAGGTGTGTTGGGGATCTACATGAGCTCAGGTACATGATCTACCCCATCAAGTCCGTTCAGGTTTAAAGGAGAAACTTTAAAGGAGAAAATTTAAAGATGTTTACATATTCCAAATGATTTGACATAAAGAGAGTAAATGAAAAAAGGACAACTAATTAAAAGTAAATATTGTGCAAAAGTATATAAATATAGCACCATGGAGTCTAATGTTGAAGCTGATCAGAAAAAAGCAACTTCAATACCGAAGTGTTTTAAATCATGAGAAACAATAGCAGATCAGCAATCTGGTACCAGATAAAGATAACTGTCAGAGGTTAACACTTCAGAAACTGCAATTACATTTTGTCTCAGTCCAACTATAAATGAATGTTTTACAAGTGTTACAAAGAATTTGTCTCTTGATGTTTGTCTTACACATTCATTTAAATTAGCGACATTACTAAAGACTTTTGCATTAAAAACTAACAAGTTAGCGATACTCAGTTAATGATCTGAGGGTGGGTCTGTGGTTTGATATTAGCATGCTATCAAGGTGGATGGAAAAACTCAAGTGTCTTAGAGCTTTTAAAAAAGTCTGACAACCCAGAAGCAGGTGATCTAAGCAGGCATCTGGTCAGCAATGTACTGCTACTTTGAAAGTGATATAGCTACCAATTTAGAAAATGTGCTAAAAATCTTATGACTACATTTGTTTCAAATCTTTCACATGAAGTAGAGAAGAATAGATTTAGAAAGTGTTTATCATGTAGTGTTAACTGTACTTCAGCAGATCAACTGGTAAACTGCATAGTTTTACTATAATGTACATCATAAATTTTAAATGCTTTCATCATCATCATCATCATTATTATTATTATTTTGTATCTACACCAAGGATAATCTATCAGACCCAGAAGACGGCAAGGCTTTCTCTGTAAGGAATTTGTATGCTATGGCACTGAGGAACAGCAATGTAAATTTTAAACTAAATGTTAACAGGATTAGGAAAAAAACATAAGTACATACTGCCTGCATGATCTCCCACACTCGATATCATTGTGAGAGATGACCGGTACATGGAGATGATTTCTCTTTCTTAATGTTTAAAAATATGCTTTATGAAAGATAAAATGGATGGAAGTGATGTTATATCTTTTTAACAGATGTAACCAGCCCGAAATTTACAGCTTCAGCCAAGAGTCCTTCAAAAAAGACACCTTGATCTAAAACAATTCTAAAAATGTTCATTATTAATAATGAAATATACTGAAGTGTCTTTTTTTGATGAGAAGCAAAGCGGTACTTTGCCACAAAAAACCTAGAACATATTCACGACATTTCTAGGACAATGACTCCTGCTGCTGGGTTTTCCATATTTGGAGAACATTTTCATATTTTCAGACCAAGAGAGTGTAAGAAGACAGCCTTGCAAAAATAATATAATGCTTCTCAGTAGGATACTGCCACTTTGGGTGCAAACTATAGGTAATGTGACCTGTAGCATAATCTGCAAATTTCAATGTCATTGTCACTTTAACAGGGGATAAACATATAGAGGTCTTTTTAGATGGAAAGTCTCTCTGTGTTTAATCGGCTTGGAGGAAGACACTTTTCCCAGAAAAGCTTATCTAACACCTGTTGAGCTCCACTGAAAAATTACTATTGATCTGAATGAGAATGAGATTAGCCCCATACTGGGAAAAATGACATGTACATTTATATAATAGTTAATGCAGCAAAGCAATTTGTTCCTTATTTGGTAAATTGATATACATTTAGCAATTAATCGCTGCCAATTAACTAGATAACTTTTTTGTTTCTGAAATAATTCTACAAAGTGTTATTTTTCCTTTATGTACCTGAAGGATTTAAATAATCATATTAAGAATAAAAAAAAAAAAAAAAGGAAAGGAATTAAAAGTCTCATCTAGAAAAAAAAAGATAAATTTGAGTATAAAGTGGTAAGGCTTTATATACATTAGGAGGTCATCTTAAACAAATATCAGACATTGCAAAGGTGAGTAGAGGAAGTTATTCTCATCATTTGGAGTATCTGAGTAATAATGAACAGTTCAAAGTCAGCTGTATCTCCATATCTCCCTGGCAGACAGCGAGTTTTGAATGCAATAAATATTACTGTACTAATTGAAAATTAACTTGCTGAAGTGCATGCAATTGTTGCAGAGGTAATCACTTTTAAAGAACATAGGCCTTCTGTGTTTAACTCTGCAATAAGGGATAAAATTAATTAGTAGATGTAAAACTAAATGCCAAAAACTGTAGAAGGAAATAAATAATCATTGAATGCATATGATCTTTTATTTTACTTTTTAAATTTTAGCATAATTTCTGTACTACATTAGGGCTTGTAGAGAAAGGGAGAAAAGCCCGTCTAACAGGAGCTGGATGTCTTCAAATCTGCTAAGTTTCTTATTCTGGTAGACTTCAGTAGACATATGGGAACAGGGCCTACAGTCTTCTCTGTGTGTTGAACAGATAAAGAGCAGATTGTGCTGATAGTAGTGATATCTGCTTCATAATCTCACATATGAGCTGTGACCTGTCAATCACCAGCTCGATGTTCCAACAACCAAACGTGAAAATGTGGATTGGAAAAGCCCATATTAACTGCATTTTTATCACCTACTTGAGTGATGTTAAATCACTGCTGCAGTTCCAACTGATTGCCACAAAAAATCGCTTGATTTGATCAAAACTCTTGACAACAGTTACATAACAGCTGGAATTTGAATGTCAGTAAGCAATTCAAAATATAAATCAGGGAAAATTATAAGGAACTGTGAGCTCAAAACTATTCCATGTTTTGTCTAAAGTTGAAACTGTCTTTCATGACAGCATTAACGAGGAAAATGGGTTTTACGTGCTGTCATTAGCTTCTTCCTTGAGCAAATTATTGACTTTTGTCGAAAGGACAGCTAAACTGAGTTGATAATAATGATAAAGCCATACAACTTCAATTGAAAGAGGAGAAGAGTTCTTTGCCATAATGGACTCTTTGTTGGCTAGACTCTTACCAGCAAGCTGTTGTACATAAGCTTTGACATATACTCTAATCAGATTACTTGAGAGGAAAGATTAGTCATGAAATGCTAATGCTGACAAATTGCAGATATGTGCTGAGGAAAGCCATGTGTGCTGCTCTTTGCTGAGCTTGTTGCTCAATATGGCACATGACAGTGGCTATCAAGACGTGCAAATCACAGACTGTAGAAATATAAAAAGGTATTGTACCTTTCACTATCTCCTGATTGTCAACACATCCATTTCCAGAGGTGTGTGAGATCTCGAGATATCTATCTTCACCTTAGGTAAGCTGCAAAGTGTATGTGAAATGAACAATGCAGTAACATCCATCAGGATGCCAAGGTGCACAGTTTAGAAGGCATCTTGTCTTTAACAGAACAAAGGGCAAGAACTCCAATGAGTGGTTCCCCAATCTTTTTTCCTCACCCCCCAAAACTTTCTCCTGGTTATATATAGAATTAAAACAAACAAGTGGATCATGTAGGATTTCTATTTACTGATGAAAATGAACTTTGTAAATACTTGGAAAAATAATTTTCTTAATTGATAGGGTGCACTGCTTGTGAAATCTGCTATGTATAATGCCTCAACTTGGCTGTATGTCTTTCAACAAACCATTACTGGAAGCCATGTCTGTACCAGTAAGTAACATGACCATTTACTGTCTTTAAGGGCATGTGGCACGATGCAGATTGCAACTCCGTAGCTCAGTTACCTTCTAAAATAGGGTTGTCTCTTCTATATTGTTTATTGAGACCCTGAATACAGACCCCCTCTGAGGGCTTAGCTGCCTATGCTCAAGATTAGTGCTGGTATGCAGCTGTACAACCTTGTTTCACAGTACTGCAGAAGTGAGCTGTGTCACCCATCCACACTTCCCTCTTCTCCTGGAGCTGTACTGAAGTCCAGGTCCCCAGCCTTGGGCTCTTTGAGAGCTACAATGCATCTTGACATCTCTCTTTAACCTGAAGCCTGCATCATTAGTGTAGCCTTGCTTGGCAAGTATAGAGAGGTTGTCTGACTCTGGCTACTGGTACCAAACTTGCTCTTCTCTTCACGTTTGGGCAATCACAACCTTGCTGATCCCAGTCCTGTGCCTGTGTTGCTGTCATGTTGGCCTCCTGGGTAGCCTTCCTCTTGGAGCAGCCTTGGAATGGCTGGTACAGTTAAATTATAGCCCTTGCTTACATGTTTTTTCTGAGTTCTACAAGGACTGCTCTGAAAGTAATGCCTCCTATTTTATTAGGTTGGCACATGAAGTCAGAGGCAGATGATGGTTGTATGACAGTAGAGGCTGAACCTTCCCACCAATATTCCATTACATTTTGTTGCCGTGTGACAGATAGCAGCCAAAGGACAGTCTGACAAAATAGTATCTGACATGGAAGTGTATATGGAGCAAAGGGGTGTCACTGAATTATTCCATGAGGAAAAATGGCATCCAATGACATTCATCGATGTTTGCTAAACATTTCTGGAGACCAAACAGTGGATGTCAGTGCAGTGAGTGGTGTGTTTCAGCAGTGGTGACAGTGACAGATGGCCATGCAAATTTTTACAAGCACAGCATGCAGCCTCTTGTGCATTACTAGTGAATATATAAAGGTAATAGTGATATCAAATAGTGTTATTGTGCTCTTAGTATCTGTTGTAGTTTCCATAGAAATAAATAAGAGTCATTACTTTTGGAGTGACCTACATACATTGTAATTAAAAAAAAAAATCAAAATATTTTCTACAATAAACATGCCAACAGGTAATTTTCTTAGCAATATGCTATTAAAATAATAATCAGATTTCAGTATAGATTTTCTAGTTTTCCTAGCTGAAAGTAATCTAAAAAATGTCTTCCTTTTATTCTGCATATAGAAATCAGGTTGAATACAAACTTGACATTTCTCTTTCCCAGTTATGTAAAATATAACCCATATTTTCTTCTAGCTGATATTAATGCTGTTGCTTTAAGATGTGAAAGGTGAAGATACAGAGGTTTTATACATAATTTTAAAACTTTTCTGTCTTCAGTGAATAGTTTCTGTCACTAGGAGATAAACAGTCTATGTTTGTGTACCCAGAAGAGCTGAGTTACACCATAGGTTTTGTAATATTTTTATCAATACAACATGTTTCTACTGAAGACCTGGAGGGATTTGTCCATTTCTTTACACTGTTTAATATTTTTTTTTACCTAGTTTAAAGAAAATATCAGTGTTGATAAAATCTGTGTGTGACATAAAGATTAGAGAAATAATACACAGTATAAAAAAGAATTTTTTTATTGATAGTAAAATGGTTGTGAATGAAGAAAATACTTTTCAGTATGACTGAGTGAAAAACCATACCACTAAGAAGAAAAAATATAGGCATACTTGAAGGACGAAAATTTTGCAAAAGATCTGGATAATTAGTTAAATACAAATTTCCAGAGCAACACTAGGAGTTCCCAGTTCTTTGTATTATATTTGTATTCTGAAAGAGAGGCCAAGCTGCATTAAGGCCATCTTGACTTTTTCATTATTATTATTTACTCTTTTTTTTTTAGTACTGAAGTAATTGCTACAGGCATGCTATGTTAATTTCTCATTGATTTCAATTTAAAAAAAAAATGTTAGAAGCCTAACAAAAAGCTAAGTCAGTGATTTATGAAAAGGAAGTTATATCTTAAAATGAAAGAATCAAGAAACACAATTTATATCATTTATGAAATAGAAGGCAAAAAACAATTTTATTAAACAATTTATTAGTTGAAAATAGAAGGAATTTGAGATTCATAGGACACCCTGGGAACATGTTCCATTGTAAATGAGATGATGTCTGCTTTATTTACTTAAACATGGTCATATCTAATGTGCTTTCTTTGTTCTTTCTTAAGCTTTCAGAAAAGCTGTTGCTACAAGCAGACCATTTATACAAGCAAATTAAAAAGTGCCAAAGAACCTTACAGAACAATGGGATCTCAGCTAACTGTGGTATTTGTAACATGCTCCTAGCATGGTTTTGGTCCAGTCCATCCAGAATCTTCCTGTGTGACCTCCCAACACAGTTCCCAAATCAACCTGGATAAAGGAATGTTCTCATATGACACTTGGGGTGCAGACAGAATGTTCTGGAGGATGAGAGTTTTTAAAGTGCAGCTGACTCTACTTCATTCCTACTGGCCTTAATGCCAGAGAACAGTTTCAAAGATATTTAAATTACTAACAGATGTAGATGTGTTGTCCATGCCTCAGGCCTGAAATGTTTGATCTGAAGTACCCCAAAGTCAGTTGTACTTAATTTAACTGTAGATGAGCCAAAGAATATAGACTTTACCAATGTAGAAGAATTAAAGAAGGCTAATATTTCTAATGTCCTCTTCAGCTCAAGTGCTCAGGTTTGACACACTTCTGGTGTGTTAACATACCATTAATGCAAGTGGGCATTAACTGAAAACTGACATTAGCTAGTAAATCCGTTAAGAACTAGACTTAGTAACAAGAATTATTCATGTAATCAAAGAGTATTGTATCCAGACCTGGGGTCCTCAGCACAAGAAAGACTCAAAGCTCTTGGAACAGGTCCAGAGGAGGGCCACGAAGATGATCAGAAGGCTAGAGCCCCTCTCCTATGAAGAAAGGTTGAGGGAACTGGGCTTTTAGCTTGGAGAAGAGAAGGCTCCAGGGATACCTCACTGTGGCCTTCCAGAACCTGAAGGGAGCGTACCAACAGGAGGGGGATTGACTGTTTACATGGGCTGATAGTGAAAGGACAAGGGATAATGGTTTTAAACTAAGACAGGAGATTTAAGTTAGATATTAGGAGGAAGTTTTTCACTCAGAGGGTGGTGATGCACTGGAACAGCTTTCCCAGTGAGGCTTTGGATGCCCCATCCCTGGAGGCATTCAAGCAAGGCTGGATGTGTCTCTGGGCATCCTGGTCTAGTGCTTGGCAACCCTGCCCACAGCAGGGGGGTTGAAACTAGATGATCTTTAAGGTTCTTTTCAACCCAGACCATTCTATGATTCTGCGATTCTATGATTCTATGAATCGTAGAATCACAGAATGGCTTAGGTTGGAAGAGATCTTAAAGATCATTCAGCTCCAACCCCCAGCTATGGGCAGGGCTGCCACCCATTGATCAGGCTGCTCATGGTCCTATCCAGCCTGGCCTTGAACATCTACAGGGATGGGACATTCACAACTTCTCTGGGCACCCTTTTCCACTGCCTCACTGCTCTCTGAATAAAGATTTTTTTTTCCTAACATCTAACCTAATTTTTCCCCCTTTTAATTTAAAGCCATTCGCTCTTGTGCTATCACTGTCAAACCATGCAAAAAGTTGGTCCCTCTCCTTCTTGTAAGCTTCCTTCAGGTACTGGAAGGCTGCAATGAGGTCTCTCTGGAGCCTTCTCTTCTCCAAGCTAAACAAGCCCAACTCCATCAGCCTTTCTTCATAGGAGAGGTGCTCCAGCCCTCTGATCATCTTCCTGGGCCTAATTATTATTCATTTACATCATAAATATTTAACACAGTATCTTAAAACTGTGGGTGAACCAATTCACACTCCAGGCATTTTAGAGATACAGACAATTTAGAATTCCAGAATATGTTTGATTTATATTTTACCAGACTTGGGACTAGATTAAAAAACTTGTAGGAGTAGCTCTTATGATGGTAATGCAGAGAACCAACAACTATGGAATACAGATGTGACCTGTCTTTTCAGTTCCTTGAAAAATTCAACATATGAAAACTAATCAAATTTTAGGAGTTCTTCAGATCTTTAATATAATGTGGGATACACATTCTGAATTCTTGGTCAAATAAAATAAGACTGTCCTGAGTCTGACATCACTGTTGTCTGTACTGCCCTGCAATGGAATTGCCAGGCCACAGCCTGAACCAGTGGGTGAGCACATGGGTGCCCGGAGCGGGGAGCCTGGATCTGCCCTTCCTCTATCTCCCTCCAAGCCTGTGCGGTTTGTCTCCCCCTTCCCTTTCTGGCACACCAGAGTTTGAACTGGAGAAGGCCGTGTTCCTCAGATCACCTTTTTCCAAACTGTTGCTGGGAGGGGTGAGTTAACTCCTCTTTCTTTGATATCTTGTTCTATAGCACCTGTATCTCAAATAAAGGCTCTCTCATCGCCTTTGTTTGCTTTACGTGCTCCCATAACACGAATCTGATACTGTTAGGAGCCTGCTGTTAATACTGGGAAATTTAGACAGACTTTTGTTTTTCCTGAATAGACAAATAGAGTAAACTGCATTCTTGACTCATCTATGAGGCATATTACTCAACATCAAAAACAACACTGTAGCTTAGGTCCTGATCAACTAAATGCATACCTCATTTTAGATGTCCTTTCCTTAATAGGACAGAACTGCAGCCAAAATTTAATGAAATTATCTGGGGTATTTGTCCCTTGATTTGTGACTGCTTGAGACAAGAGTGATAAGGGAGCAATCATTTAATTGTGCTACAATAAATTCTTCAGCTACAAAATGTAGGTAAGTGATGCTTAAAACTGTTGGAATTGTTGTGTAAAAGCTGTGGAATCTAGCGAAAGCATAGAACTACACTTACATTAACCACTCCTGAGTGGTTCTCTGTGTGCTATGCAGACCAGGCTGACACTGTGCTTGGTTACTAGGAAATGATAAGAGTCTTGAAGAACAATTGTAACAGGCTATTTGAGTGGTAGCAACATTTCTGTAGGATTAGATTGACTAGATACCATTATGTATTCTGTTTGAACAGAAAAAGTGATGGTTTCTGTTCATTACTTTGCCATACTTGATTTATCTGGGCTTTCATCTCCCTTGGGATTATTATGATGACTAATATTAATATATAATAAATTATGTATGCTTACACCACACAAGTGGATTTGATAATCAAAATACATGTTGATATTTCATCAACACTTGCAAGTATCACACTTTTGAAATTCGTGAGATTTGAAATAAAATGTTTCAGCACTACTTGAAATGTCAAAATTTGCTGTTTTCCCAAAAGATCCTGTTTGGTTTTAATAAACATTTAATAGCAGCTTGTATTCCTAGTAGAAAGCTTTACATTAAAAAAAAAAATAAATTACTTATTTAAAATACTTAGATTAGCTTTTTCAGTTATAGTTTGGTAGTCATTCATTCAGCCATTCTTTGATGTTGTTATTGTGCACATTTGACTGAAGATATTGTATCTGAGCTGAAGGAGTAAAGTGTGTGTCATAACACACTTACTTTATCATTGTTAGTAGTGCAAAAATGTATTTTCCTCTCAATGAAAGTAGTAGGGTGGGTTAAAAAAATATAAAAGTGGCTTTTCTTAAGGGGGTGAATCATGGCTGTGATTATATAGAACCTACTTACTCTGCTTCAAGAAGCAACTCTTGCTTCTTTACACATTTTGGGAGCAAACGGGTTTTGTATTATGCTGCTGCCTGATGAAATGGGCTGTATATCTGCTCAGCTATTATCATCTAGAGAAGTTAAGCACTGGTACTCTGGAGCTCTCCTTGTGAGGTGGCCTAGGTACAACTGACCAGGAGAAGCTGCTGCTATCAAGACAATATCATGCAGGTGGAGGCCCTGCCTGACCGGCCTGCACTTAATTAGCCCCTTGTGAGGCAAGTCAGGCTCTGTTCAATGTCCCCCAAAGGAGGGCCATGAAAATGTGGCAGGGTCTGGAGGGCAAGGTGTATGAGGAGTGTCTGAGGTCCCCTGGTTGGCTCAGCACAGAGCAGAGGAGCTGAGGGGAGGCCTCAAGGCGGCTGCAGCCGTTCACGAGGGGAGCAGAGGGGCAGCACTGAGCTCTGCTCTATGTGACAGTGACAGGGCCCGAGGGAACAGCATGGAGCTGTGTCAGGGGAGGGGCAGCTGTGGGTTGGGGACAGGGCCTGCACCAGAGGGTGGTTGGGCTCAACAACCACAAATGGGAATCACATTGGCAAGCCTCAAGTCCTCTGGAACCTCTCCAGTTGACCAGGAATGCGGATAGATGGTGGAAGGAGACTTGAAAATCACATCTGCCAGCTCCCTCTGCACCCCTGGGTGGATCCCATCTGGCCCCATGGACTTGTGACAGTCTAGATGGAGTCTCTAACAGTCTCTAACTATTTCAACCTGAATCGTGGGGGAGTTTATTCTGCTCACCATTCCTGGACACTGGTAGGGGGAATCCCTTGGGAGTCTGTCCTGAAGAGTAAAGGGGTCCAGGAAGGCTGGATTCTCCTCAAGGAAGTCTGTTCCTGAATGCTGTAAGATGAGCCAGAGGGAAAGAAGACCAGCGTGGATGGACAGGGAACTTTTCCTGAGGCTCCAGGAAAAAAAGAGTCTACCACCTGTAGAAGAGGAGATGGGTAACTTGGGGAGAATACAAGGAAGTTGCTAGGATATGCACGGAGAAGATTACAAAGGCAAAAGTCCAGCTTGAATTCAAGCTGACCACTGTAGTAGAAGACAACAACAATTTTTTAACAAATATATTACCAGTAAGAGGAGGGCTAAGAAGAATCTCCATCTTTTAGTGGACGAGCAAAGAATGTGACCACTGAGGATAAGAAAAAGGCTGAAATTATCAACGCCTTCATTACATCTGTCTTTAAATGTCAGACCAGTTATCCTTGGGATCATCTACCCCTGCGCCTGAAAGTTTGGGATAGGGAGCAAAATAAACCCTGGGCCATGATGCACACTCCAAGAGCAGAGGTAAGTCTTTCTTATTTTCCACCTTTGCTACTGGGGCAATGGACTCTTGCTACAGAGAAGGTACAGTGTCTGAAATATTAAAGTCATGACCCTGAGTGAAGGCATCAGGTACACATCATCTCATTCTTCATCCTTTTTAGAAACTCATCTGTGCTTATGAGGGAGTCTTAGATACTGCAAACAGCTTACCAAGGAAGAGAGGGAAAGTACAAGACTGTACACATTAAACAAGCTCTGAAGTAAACACATAGATTTGCATTTTGCTTGCTTTGTTCACATTATTTGGACCATCAGCTTGTGAATTGCATCAATTTAGACTCATGAGGCCTCACTCTCATTTATAGGAAGGGCACTTCACATCACTCTGGTAATAGAAAGAGGCATTAAAATGGCAGTAATTTATATTTACATTATTTTTATGGCCCTGTTGCTATTAAAATGGTGTAAAGTGGCATTAAGAGAAGCCAAGATCAGGCTCCTGAGGGTCTTTACTCCCAGACTGCCAAGGATTACAATTAAGAGCCTAAATGACTAAGGGAGTGTAAGTAAAAACATTTAAGAAAAGCATCTGTGGCAGAAACTGTATATTAGAAAGGCCAGGAAACGGTGTTGGTTTAAATTTGCTAAACTCACTTGCAAACACCTGGGACAAAATATCTGCTGGAATAATGCCATTAATTTGTCTGGAAGCTGTTAATCTCTTTCACAAGTCCAATACTGCAAAAAATATTGCTGGCATCATAAGGCTGTTTACCAGCCTTCATGAAATAAGCAAATGCGGAATATAGATATCTCCTTAGTGGAAAAATATTCATTTTATCAGAAATCTCAGAAGAGTTGTCGAAGATTTAATAGATAGAAAATTAATGAACTTGGGGATGGAACAGTACTGGAAAAGACTCTCCTATAGGATGGTCACATAGACCCATAGGCCTGGGTCACTTTTAAATTTACTGTGTCTTCATGTGTGTCTTCTGTCCTTTAGTATAAGCAGGGTGTTCAAAAGAGCTCAGTATTCAGGGTCTGGCTGAATAAAAATCACAAAACCAACACAAGGAAAACCCTTTTAGAATCCTAAAAATAGCTGGACTGTGATATAACTACATGAAAAGTCACTGTGCTAATAAATCTCACTGTTCATCAAAAGACATCCTTGTCTTATGACAATATTGGTCCATGGAGAATACCTGTAATTCATGAACATTAGTTAAATCACTAAAAACAAACCAACAAGAAACAACAAAACCCAGAAAACTCTCTGTATGCAATAACTAGAACTCAATGCAGTCCTAAGATGGCAGGGTGTTTTTTTTAGTGGGGGAAGATGTTGAAACCAAATCTTTTAATTATCAGTTGTATAGTCTCATTTCATAGGCATTGGAGACACACCTATGCATCTATGTAACAACAACAAGATATTTTTATTTTTTTTTTCTGAATAGTTCTAATGACATGTACACTTTTCAGTCATATGGAGGTTCTGCATAAATTTCTGAAAGCAAATCTCCTTTGGAAACCATTCTTATAATAAATGAAGATTTTTTGGAGAATATAAAAGGGAAAAAACAGCTTTAGCTGGTGCCTGAACTGAGACAACCTCCAATCTTCCTATCTACCTTCAAGAATGAGTAGCCTGAGTGGTTTCTCCGTTAAGACATCTTGCAGCATAGATTATGTTCTGCAGCCTGATGAATACTGAATACTGTCTATGGGAATACTGTTAGTGGCCCACCTGTGCAAGCAAAAGAGAACTATGCTTTCCTCAGAAAGAAGATAAGGATACAGCAGTCCTAAATGCAATTAGGATTTGAACTTTCTTTACTTCTCTAATGCCTCCAAAAGGAACGGATTCCCTTGCGACTTGGGCAGTGCGCTAACCTTCCAGTCCTTGACCCTTTAGCTGCTAGGATTCTGAGCAGTGAGTAGGCATAAAATACGTTCCCGTGCTTCAAGAGGGAACAAAATAATAATGAATTCTTTCATTTTAAACTATTGCAGGAAGTGTTGTCTAACTCCTGCAAACATTTATCACTTTTCTACTAACTGAAAACTCTTGTTGTAAGAAATCAGGTACAGCAAAAACTGCTTCAGCTCTGCTGAACAATTAATAAACTTGCTGTATTTTTTATTATTGTTGTTGTTTTCAATCACTGTACTCCAAGGGATTCTTGGACTATTCCACTATTCTCAGATTAAAAATTTAGGACAATAAAGAACTACAAATAAAGCTTATGTGTCTCTTGAGAGTGAGTAGCCAGAGATTGTTGTGTCCATCAAATCTCCGCTCACATCAATAGAGAGCTGAATGATATTAAAGTAGCAGAAATCGCATTAGCTTTGGTCATATGAGTGATTCTTGCATCTTCGTGGTCCAAAACCAACAGATCACTTAAGCATCCATCATTCACAGTGGCTCTTACAGTATCTAATCTCGACTTCAGCACAAAGAGAAATCTTTCATGTGATACTGCAGGGACTGGTAAATTCAGAACATAATGATGCTGTTATCGATTCAGGCTAATAAACACTTGATTGTGTGGGTCCAGTCTCAGGCCTGATATTTTTGTCAAATTCAAATTCTTTATGTTCACCACTACAAAAAAAAAAAAAAGATATTTTGGAATTGAATCCTACTGAAAGGAACAGGCCTGCTACACATCTGTCAGTCCATGAAAGTTCAGTAGTAGGAATGTAAGAAATCTAAAACTTTTTTCATAGTCACAATCATAGAATGGCTTAGGTTGGAGGACACCTCAAAAATCATCTAGTTCCATCCCCTTGCCACGGGCAGGGTTGCCAACCACTAGAAGCTATAATTTACATAAATGTGTAACCTATATGTTTTATGTAAATACAAAACTACTTTCTAGCAAAATGTGGAAATAACTACTCATTTCATGCTTTCCTAAATTCTTTTAGAAAAACTAGTTTTACATGGAATTTCAAGTATTTGATATAAATATACGTGTCTATACAATGAATGCATACAATTGAATTAGATCAGAAAATCTGTTAAGAAAGTTAACTGCAGCCTCAGCAGCTTCCTGCTGTGGTGGTATATTTTACTTATATTATTCAGCTGCTTGTCGTTGCAGCTGTCTGTATCAGGCAACTGAGAGATCAAATGCTCTGGTGAGTATTTTTCAAAGTAGCATTTTACCACAATATTTTTATTATAAGATTACAATTTAACACACATTTGTACCACAAGAAGGACTGCTCCAAAAGTAATGCCTCATATTTTATTATGTTGGCCCACGACATCAGAGGTCAGTGTTGCTGTGTTGGTGATATGGCAGTAGAAGTTGAGCACCGTCCCTCCCCCCTTCCCCCCCCAGTATTCTGTTACATTTTTTTGCTGTGTGATGGATGGCAGCAGAGGGGCTGCCTGACAACATAGTGTCTGACATGGAAATGACATATGAAGCAAAAGTGCGTCATTTAATTCCTCCATGTGGAAAAAATGGCATTCACTGACATTCACTGACACTTTCTGAATGTTTATGGAGATCAAATAGTGCATGTGAGCACAGCAAGGTGGTGGGTGGTGCATTTCAGCAGTGGCAATGGTGAGAGTGGGTCACCTTTGCTGGTGCAGATTTTTACAAGTACAGTATGCAGGCTCTTGCTCCTTGCTGGCAAAAATGTAAAGCTAACGGTGGTGACAATGTTTCAAAATACTGTTTTGTAACTGAGAATTTGTTCTATTGAACAGTGTTATTGTGCTCTTCTGTTTTATTTGCCATGGAAATAAATACGAGGCATTACTTTCAGACCAATCTGCGTAGCTCACTGTTGCCCAAAGTAGAAGATAATTTTCTCCTTTTTCCTTCCTGGTACTGGTTCCAGCACTGCTTGGCTTTTTCCCGTCATCAATTTGACTTACTAAATGATTAGAAAGATGTTTATTTTCCCCTTTTTCTTGCTTTTTTCTGTTTTAGTGACTTGTGTAGAAGTCTGACAAACTCCAGAGCCAGCATAAGGCAAACAATGAAAATATGCATGTTTGGAAACGGAATGGATGTCAACATTTCATCTGTTTTGAGACACTGTATTATTCTGCATCTGATGAAATCATGTACCAAGGCTCTGACCATTGGTACATGTAATGAAAGTGGATTGTGAGATAGGTTGATAACTTGAATAGCTGAGAAAACTCATAGTTGAGGCTGAAATGAAACATTTTAGTTTTATTTAAAAAAATTGTTTTTGATTGAAACGATTATTAATTTATCTGAGGATTAAAAACTTCGGTGTTCTTTTTTTTTTAATATTTACTATTCTATGTGGCATTCCAGCATTTGTAAGACAGGATTTTTTAACTCAGTTTTTGGAGAGGTGGTGAGGTAATGTATATCCATAATGGTGTAAATTTCAGCTTGGCAGTGCTAAATAGCCAGAAGGTGCTCAGTGCAGAGAGGAGTATAAATTTTCTATGCTTCTCTATTAATGGTAACTGAGTTGAGAAGCTCTGTATTTCATTTGCTTTTCCCTGAAAATAGAACAATAGCATTAAAAATAAGAAACAAATATAGGGATAAAAAAAAAGGGTTGAGCTTTCTAGCACTTTCTTTTCGTATAAGCAACATTTTAAAACACGAAACAGTTCTGTTTAAAATTAGATATAGTTCTCTAAATAAATTTCAGCTCTTCTAAAGAGTTTTTCAGTCAGAGACTTTCTGAGCTTGTGACCACAAGCATTTATTACGAGCTTTGTGTTTTGGATAACAGGCCTTCTTTACAGTCATTCAAAGAGTTGGTTCACTTTTCTCTCCAGACTATGATTTGCCCTTCTGTCCTGTGCACATTTATTCTCCTTGTAACATTCAAATCAGCTTCAATATCTTACTCTTGGGGATGAATCCTCACATGGTAAGAAGAAGCCCTGCTTGTGCATTGCTGTGAGATAATTCAATTTTCACCAAAATGAATCTAGTTGAAAATGTTTTGTTTCCATTCTCTCACTTAACTCACATTCCTAGAGAAACAGAGGCTGTGTTTTGTATGCTGTTTATTCATTTGAAACCAAATCAATATGTTTTGAAATTTTGATTAATTTGTGATTAATGTGATCCTCATTTAATGTCTACTAATGTATTAGACCACTTATGACAACAGTAATGTTGCAGGTAGATACTAGGGATCTAAGCAAGTTATATAGTCATTGTCTGGGACTGGATTTAGAAGTGGTTAGCAAATGCCTGTGAGGACGAAAAACTCAGTGAGAAGATGAAAAGAAAGGGGAGAGGTGAAAGACAGGAGTAGATTCTACGGGCAATGTTGAAGACGAATAATGTAATGTACTCGGAAGGATGGAGAGTCAAAAAGCAAAGTTACCATTGATTCACATTCAGTTGCAAATATTCCACACTATTAAATAACTGCTTTAACCAAAGATATTGCAAAAACTGTATTTTTTTTTTCTCTGAGACTGATTGCAAAAGATCTCAAAGAGAAGATCAACAATAGTTGAATGCTCATTCCTCTTTATAGATTACTCTGACAGACAGTGGGCTACAGGGATATGTGGATCAGGTACTATATGTAGAATGAAGCAATATTCCCTGCATTCTCTGTTCTAGTAACTTGATGGCACATCAGTGACTTCAACATCATTTTCAGGATGTGCATTTTCATTATTAATTTATTTTAAAATTAATTTTGCAAGGAAATGCTCCTGAACTGCTCTTGAGAATTACGAATTTTTAAACATTATTCATTGTGATTTGAAAGTTTTAAGTTGGGGACATGGGCTTATTTTCATTCTTACTCATCCCATTCCCATAAAACAAAAAACAAAAAAAAAAAAAAAACCAAGATGTCAATAGATTTCTTTTAATGTTTACTTAAATTACTGTACTAAAGCATTCCCAGTGTTATCTTGATTCATAAATCTTATGGGACGATGAATAGGTTACAAATTAGAATGAAAACAGTACTGTGTCAGTGAAAATCATCAAATTCTGTTATTTCTTTCTTGAATCTTACATACTCTTCTTAAAGATGTTTATAATTCCTTGTAAGAAAAGAGGGAAATTTCTTGAAAAAAGTTCCTGCTGTTTTTACAGAAATTCTGCTTACTATGAAAAAATATCTACAAGGTCGATGGTGAGCATATGGTAAATGGCTGGTTCTTTTCCTCTTTTCTTCATGCAAATTTGTCTGAAGCAACGTCCACTTGAGGCAGAAAATACGGTTATCACACTGTGCAACAATACACCTTAGTATATAATTGAGATTAGCTTTCAATCACTACAATTTGTGAAGCTGTAATTTTAAGAGGCTTTACCAATTTTTCTATGTAGAAGAAATCTACCCCCTGCTTTTCTCTGGAAACATGGAAGACAACGTAGTGATCCTTTGTAGAGTTTTAACTATTAAGGCTGAACATATCAGACAGAATATATTTGTTGTATATGCATTTATGCTTGAGATGAGTTTGATCCTCATTCTTTAGGCTTCCTATGTAATGTCTTTCTTTGGACTTCAGAACATAAATTAAAATATGTATTTAAATAACTTCTTAACCAAGATAAAAAAATGCTGTTAATAATGTGGGACTTCTTGATAATATAAGACCAGCAAATCAACTGTATATTCCTCTGTCTCCTGTTGACCTATTTCAATTTAAACAAGCTAATATACTTTACATCTGAGTTCAAAACAAGTAAAGCCATAGCTTAGTTTGTAGACACAGATTAAAAATGGAGAGTTAAAGAAACAAATGTGTTACATATTTACTCACCAAATGGAATTTAGGCAATGTTTAGTTTCAGTCCCAGAAATGCTTAAGTCACAGAATCACAGAATGACAGTATCAGAGAATTGTAGGTGTTGGAACGGACTTCTGGAGTTCACTGATTCTAACCACTCCCCCGCCACTAAAGCATGTTCTCTACAGCAGGTCACACAGGAAAGTGTCCAGGCAGGTTTTGAGTGTCTCTAGAGAATACTCTACAACCTCTCTGGGCAGCTTGTTTCAGTGCTCCATCATTCTCAGGGTAAGTAAGTTTTTCCTCATGTTCAGATCGAATTTCCTGTTTGTATCTGTTGCCTCTTGTTCTGTTACTGGATACAGCTGAAAAGAGTATGGCCCCATCCACTTGACTCCTGCCATTTAGATGTTTAAAAACACTGATAAGATCCCTTCTCAGTCTTCTGTTCTCTAGGCTGAACTGTCCCAGGTCTCTCAGCCTTTCCTCATAAGGGAGTTGCTCTAGGCCTCTCATCATATTTGTGGCCCTCCACTGGTCTCTTTCTAGAAGTCCCCTTTCTTTCTTGAACTGAAGAGCCCAGAACTGGCCACAGTGTTCCAGATGTGGCCTCACCAGGACAGAGCAGAGGAGAAGGATCACCTCCTTCAACCTGCTGGCCACACTTTTTTCAGTGTACCCTAGGATGCCACTGGCCTTCCTGGGCACAAGGACTAACTGTTGGCTTATGGCCAACCTGTTGTCCACCAGGGCACCAAGGTCCTTCTCTGCAGAGATTCTTTCTGGCAGGTCAGCCTCTAACCTGTACTGATGCATGGGGTTATTCCTTGACCGGTGTAGGACTCTGCACTTGCCCTTGTTGAACCTCATGTTTCTCTCTGCCCAACTCTCCTGTCTATCCAGCTCACACTATCCAGGTCAGCGATGAGGATATTGCACGAGACCAGATACAGGACCAACTCTTGGGGAACACTGCTAGCTGCAGGTCTCCAACTAGACTCTGTGCCACTGATGACAACCCTCTGAGCTCTGTCAATCAGCTAGTTCTCAATCCATCTTACTGCCCACTCATCTATCCCACACTTCCAAAATGTACCTACGAGTATGTTACGGGAGACAGTGTCAAAAGCCTTGCTGAACTCAAGATACACAACATCCGCTGCTCTTTTTGCAACTCAGTTGGTCATGACATCATAGAAGGTTAGCAGATTGGTCAAACATGTTTTTTCCTTGGTGAATCTGTGTTGACTACTTCTGATAACTTTTTCTTCCGCTTCCTTGGAACGGATGTCCAGAATAAGTTTCTCCATCACCTTCCCAAGGATAGAGATGAGGCTGACTGGCCTGCAGTTTCCTAGCTCTTACTTCTTGGCCTTTTTGAAGAGTGGAGTGACATTGGCTCTCTTCCAGTCCTCAGATATCCCTCCCATTCTCCATGACCTTTGGAAGATGATAGAGAAAGATTGGCAGTCACTTCTGCTAGATCCCTCAGCACTTACAGGTACATCTGATCGGTGCCCATAGATTTGTGTGCATCGAGTTTGCCTAGATGATATCTAAGCAGATCCTCTCTGGCCAAGGGGAATTCTTCTTTTCCTCAGACTTCCTCTCTCTTGTCTCCAAGGTCTGGGAGTCCTGAGGGGCAGTCTTAGCAGTAAAGACTGGAGCGAAGAAGGCATTCAGTAACTCTGCCTTCTCAGTGTCCTCTGTTACCAGTGCATCCACCTCATTCAGCAGTGAACTCACATTATCTCCATTCTTCTTTTTGCTTTTGACATATTTAAAGAAGCCTTTCTTGTTGTCCTTGGCCTCCCTTACTAGATTTAATTCCAAGTGGGCCTTAGCTTTCCTTGTGACGTCTCTGCATGCCTCAACAACATTCCTATTCCTCACATATGGCCAGTCTCCTTAGTAACAATATGAGGTAGTTAAATTCACTTCTGGAAATATTTGCCTGACTGTATTCTGTAAGAGGCCTCACCTAGTGCATATGCTCAGAATAAAAATTACACGTAAAAGTGGGGTGTCACTAAAAGATGTAGTGAACAAAAATGTATTCAGCCTCAAAAATTTCCCTTTCAGGGCAATGGTGTAATTATTAATTTAGTTTGTTGTATGCATGGGGAGGGGAATCAGGACACTTTCAACTCTCACCTGCTCAGTTGGTTTGATTAACAGAATAACAGTAAAGATTTACTAGATCAAAGATGTGGAATAAAAAGTTATTATGACCCTATATCTTTGTTGGTGGTGAAGAGTGAAGACATGGACTCAGTTTTATTCTTTTACACTGTCTTCTATAATAAGAATGTATTCCAAATATTTGACGATATAAAATGAGCAGGGAATGCTAACACTTCCTCCTCCCTCATTCTCCTGCAAGAAGGAAGATGTAAATCATTTTTTTTTTAAATAATTTCTCCTGGTTTTATCAATATTTCATATCAAGACATAATGTGGCAAGCTGTTAGTACTAGAAGACAGTACCAGGAAGCTGCGCTTTCCATGTCCTTGCTCCCGGCAGTCTTGGCTGTTCTTACGTTGGTTCTGGCAGTACAAGATGAAGATATGCTGAGAAGAGACAGACTGCAATTCCCAGAAACCTCTAGAACTCCCCACATGATTTCTGATTCTGGGTAAAAGAGGTAGAATAATGTAGTGATGGGAGAGAATGCTCTTCTGGTTTCTGAATAGCACAGAAAGCAGCACGTTCTGAAATCTTTCCTCTTCCATTTGTTTGATTTATTACCCATAACTCCTTTCCATATCATATTATCTTATATTCTTTCAGCATTGTAATAAATTATTTATCTCTTCTTATCGCAGTTGGGTCATCTCCACTTCTTTTTCCTGAAAAGGGGAAGAGGAGGAAAAAAGAGGCCCCTGTCACTCTTGATAACATCAATTAAATAGTGACATTCTTATAAACTTATATTGAAGTAATTGAATTATTGACCTGAAGTGAAGACATACTTCTCTCTTCAGGCTGGAATTAAATGCTTGAATCTCGGATGGGGTTGATGTTGGGAGGAAGTGGTAACATCAAATCTTGTTTTTATTTTACCTTTTGTTTATTCTGAGGAATACTCTGTTAGCATTCAGGCTACTGATAATCTCATTCAGAATCATCTAACCCTCTCCACTTACTCTTTACAAGGTTTGATGCCTGACAGGGAGCAACGTGTTCACTTTCTTTTCAGGTCCAGGCATAAAGTGACGTTGAAGTGGTCAGGTTCTAACCTTTAGGCAAATGTATGGAGGAGCATAGTGCAAGGCTTTTCAAACATGCTGGCAGGGCTCCTGAAAGCCATATGGCCAAAAGGCAAGTTGAGATTTAATTTGTCAGAGGCTCGTCATCCCTAGAAAAGCTGCAAGCCTTCCTTGCTCTGGAAGGGAATTTTGAAACCTAACTTTGTGCTGTCCAAAACTTTGAGAATACATCTAGTTGTCCCCAGAAATGAAACTTTCTGTTTCTATCTCAATTTAGGAAAACTAAACAAAAATCTTTTGAAGATAACCTTTTTCTTAAATTTATTTCTCCCTTAAATCAAATATATTTTCTTAATAACTGTTCTAATATGAACAAAAACATCAAAAATTCAAATGAAGAGGCTTACATAAGTTTCACTTAAGTACTGCTAGAGTACTTAAAAAGAGTGTAGACAAACAAGAAACGTTAACCTGTCACATAAAATAATTGGAAGATTATTTATGCTTTCTGTAAACGAAACAATAGTCACTAGATTTTGATTCCTGTTAGCTAGAATGATTTGATGTTTTCTACCGAGATCAAAGATTCAACCAATAAAAGCAAATACGTTGATCTAGAATACTTAATTTTCTCCAGACATTTGATTTTACTAGATACTATATGACATTATGGTTCAAATGTTTGTATATATATATGTGCATGGAATTGATCAGATGGATTACTGACAAGTACATTAATGAATACTATGATATAGCTTTTGAGAAGGGTGTATACGACTATATCTAGTAAGGTTCATAGAGCTCAGAGCTTGTTTGCTGTATGGTATTTGTATCAATGATTCAGAAGATGCTAAACAACCCTGCTGGTGAAGCTTAGAGATAACATAAAAATATTTGCGATAAGCTGTAGTACAAAACCAGGAAAATCGAAAGGTTAGAGGATTAAATCCAACAAAAAGCCCTTTAAATCAGCCAAATGGAAGGTAACGTGTCTGGGAAAGTTATTTTAACAGAATGAGAGAGTCAGTCTGTCTGTCTGTTTGTCTCTATCTCACAAACCCCAGTAATTCATTGATAAATAGGTGGGTAGTTTTAGATAATTGTCTCAATATGAGCTCCCAACAATTCTTGGCACCGTACTTTCAATCACTTGAATGGCTTCACTGTGGAAGATGATGACCTGCAGTTGCTTATGTCTACAGAGTGAAAACAGGTATTTTTTGAAAAGCTCTGATTTGATTCCGTTTTTGGAAGAAGTTTCCCACACATTAATAGCTGTTGAAATTTATTCCCCTATTATTTGGAGGAAGAGGTTAGGGGAGTGCTTAAAATGACTCATATGAACTGAAGATTTGAATGGATCCCAGTCACAAGTTTGAGCTTTTAATATGTATGTTAAACTGGACAAGATTCACAGTCAAATTAAAAATTGTTTCAACAAAATAAAAGAAAAAAAATCATGTAATTCTTGATCTGATCAAAACAATGTGTAAACCAAATTATGATCCAAGAGTGAGTGTTAACATTTTCAGCAGGATGGAGAGTATCTTATACTGTAATTACTGTTGTTCAAGGAGAGAATATCTGTGATGGTGCAAGGAGACAAGGAAGTGATGGAGAGTGGCTCCACTAAAGAGTCTGTCACTCTGCACTGTAGCAAGGACCTGAGAGAGAGCTGAGAAGAAGAGGGGATAGACAGAGTCAGGCTCCCACAACAGCAAAAAGAAAAGCTTTATAGTAGCAAGAGTGGAGAGGGAAGAGTTTGTTGCTAACCATAAAGCATTAACATTTTGAGCTTAGACAAAGTGATAATATCTATATTTTTTTCACTAATAAGCCTGGATTTTGGTCTTTCAGGGATCTCAGACTCCTAACTGATTCACACTCTTAGCACTACTCATCTGGTTTCTGTGTCCAAAACTAAATACAGAAAAATAGTGAACAAAAAGCCATACATTAAAAGCTTTCCCAGTTTCCAAAGACACAGCCAGCACTTATTTTTCCAAATGTACTCTTTCTTGTACACACACTTGTATTGCTGAAATTTTTAAATTTTAGAATTTGACAAAATTTGGTCTGATCTTCATGGGAACAGTAAAATTCAGCCCTCTGATTCCCACTGTGAAATTATTTTTCTAGTGCATATTAGCAAGAACTTCCTGAATTTAGGGTCATTGGGATAAGACAGAGGATGAGGAAGGCTATTATTCTGTAAATTACTGAACACGACCAATCACACTGAGAGTAAAGGTTTTAAAGTTCTGCACAATTCTACCTTTAAGTGGGAAACATAAATTAGTTTAGAACCTCGGTATCCTGCAGTTCTCTAAAAGGTTACAGTTATATTGATGTGACTGTATTAAACAGACAATCACAACAGACACAATGGAGGCATAGATTCAATGATATTTTACTTAAGAATTTATGACAGAACAGAATCTTCTGCATTATCAAGTGCAAGTCTCTGGATGGTATAATGTAATGTACAAATTGTTTCAGACACCTTAGTAAAAAAAAACACAACTAAATTTGTATATTTGTCAGAAAAAAAAACAGACATTGCAAATAAATAATCTTTCATTGTAAGATTCATTTAGTGGTGATCTATGTTTCATCTGCATAGCTGCACAATGTTTACACTGGGATTTCTAGTTCATAAATCCTTAGTTCTGTGCAAGCTTAATGACAGTCTTGACAAAGCTTGCATTTATTATCCATTTTGAAATATTGGTCATGACAAATGCTAGTTTGTTCTGAGACACCAAGTTTCCCTTCCTTCATTGTCTATTCTCCTGATTGTAGAAATGTTAAGCTTCTATACAAAATAAAGATTTAATAATTTAATGTTGATTAACTAAGGGCAGTTTTTGACACCCATACTCTTATTGAGAGGGACATTGTGCCTAACAGATCCTATGATTTCATGGCATTACTCTCCAAATGAAGTGTTAATCAATAAGATAATGGACACTGGACTTAAATAATTAACTGTGCTGAGTAGGGAAAATAACTGTATGATGCCCCTGGTATGTTTTTTGTCTTTACAGAATGATAAAGAGACAGGAGAACATAGAAGAGATGCAGATCTCGACCAGCTTTTTAAAATTCCCTTCTTTAGGTTTTCTAATAATAATTTCCTGAAGTTTAGTGTACTTCATTTATTTAAGATTCTGGTTTATTCTTATTTGTACCCTTCTATCTACTCAGTCCTTCTGGTACTGCTCATATTTTCTGTAATAATGTGCACATTCTGCAGGATATTCTTCATATGTAAACATGCCCACCAATTTTTTTTTCCCCTTCATTATTTTCAAGATGTCTTTTTTTTATTCCTCTCTGACTGTTCCAGCATGATCTTAGTGATTACTTATTGCTAAAATGAGAAAATTACCATTAAAATCTTGGCACACTGGAATATATAAGGGTAGTCCAGTAGATACACATTTTCCTATTCAGTTAATGTTACTTGACCTAAGTCTTATGAGCAGAAAAATGTTCTAGAAGTGTCACTTTTTTGAATAAGTTGTAAAATTGAATTTCTGGTTATTTCTTGACTCAACAATGAGATTCTTCAACAAATGCAATATTCTATGTTTTATAAACCAAGGTTTTAATACTAATTATATCCATTGATCTGTTTTTCTTAATTTCATTCATCTGACTGAATGCTCTGATTTTTCTCCTTGAATATGTAGTTGAATACACTGCACTGCATTCTAATCTGTATGGATTTTACTGTCATGTATCCACAGACAGTTTCGTTTTCCAGCTTAACAGTAATTATTAGTAGAGATTTTGTTTATCTGAATGCTAGGTTATATGCAATTCCATATATGCCATTCATTTGATCATTGAAATAATGAATGAGCGTATTCAACTGTAACTTTCACATGTCTTTTGCATATCCTTTGATGAAAAATACGTGTAACTCTTTCCCACTAAACAAGGAAATAACATGAGAGAGATTTCTTCCGTTGTTAGCTCTTCAAGGAACCACATGGAGCTGGGAAGCTTCTCAGAACTGTGGTGTGGATGAGGCTGGCCTGTGGCAATACCAGTGACAGACTCAATGTCTTTTGACATAACCCTTCTCAAAACTTGCACTATTTCTTCCTATACTGGATGTTAACTGTGCCTTTGACCTTCGAATATCACCAGACTGTCAGGAGCAGGGGAGTAGTGCCTTGGATAGAGCAGAAGATGGTTCATAATGCTTTACAGATACACTGTCAAGAAAAGAAGAGCTGTGAATTCTTCAGTAATAAGAGGAGCATTAGATAAAAATACACACATAAAGGCTTTGCAGGAGATGGTGTGCTAAAGATTGCACTCAATAAATAAGCATTCAGATGTGTTTCCTCAGGAAGGAAGGGAAATGGAAGAACATATCTCTCTGATGTTGACTGTGACAAGATGAACATTGTGATGCTGTGCCTCTATCTCACAGGTATGAACTACCTCACAAAAAAATATGTTACAGAAGGGAGACTGAAAGGACAGTCCTACCCATTTTAACAGGTGGAAATTACTTATCCTTTGTATAGGAGGTTTCAGTATTAGGACTTTACATCTCTGTTCAGCAGAACAGAAACATTTGTACAGTCTCATCTGTGTCAACAACCCCATCGTTAGTTGGAAATTAGAGATTAAATTGTGTTTAAATGAGACGGTCATTACATACATGTAACTTCTGCTTTAGTGATCCTCCAATTTTTGTGCCTGTATAAGTTATAGAATCATAGAATGGCTTGGGTTGGAAGGGACCCTAATGATCATCAAGTTCTAACCCCTCTGCCACAGGTAGGGCCACCAGCCTCCAGATCTGGTACTAGACCAGGTCGCCCAGGGCCCCATCCAACCTGGTCTCGAACACCTTCAGAGATGGAGCATTCACAGCCTCTCCGGGCAGCCTGTTCCATCACCTCACTATTCTCTGTAAAGAACTTCCCCCTGACATCCAATCTAAACCTTCCCTCCTTGAGCTTAAAACCATTGCCCCTTATTCTATCACGATCTACCTGAATAAAAAGTTGATTCCCCTCCTATTTATAATACCGTTTTAAATACTGGAAAACTGGAATGAGGTCTCCACGCAGCCTTCTCTTCTCCAGGCTGAACAAGCCCAGCTCCCTCAGCCTGTATTTGCAGGGGAGGTGCTCTAGTCCTCTGATCATCTTTGTGACCCTTCTCTGGACCCTCTCTGACAGCTCCACATCTTTCCTGTACTGGGGGCCACAGATCTCAACGCAGTACTCCAGATGGGGCCTCATGAGGGCAGAGTAGAGAGGGACAATCACATCCCTGTCTCTGCTGGCCTCCTCTCTTCTGATGGAGCCCAGGATACCATCAGCCCTCTGAGCTGCAAGAGCACAGTGCTGACTCATATTCAGTTTTTCATCCACCAGGACCCCCAGGTCCTTCTCTGCAGGGCTGCTCTCAAGGATTTCTTTTCCCAGTCCATATACATATCTGGAATTACTCTGACCCAAGTGGAGAGCCTTACACTTTGCTATGTTGAACCTCTTCAGGTTCACACAGGCCCGTCTTTCAAGTTTGTTGAAGCCTCTCTGGATGACATCCCTTCCTTCTAACATGTCAAATGTGCCACTCAACCTGGTGTCATCAGCAAACTTGTTGAGGGTGCTCTCGAGCCCGTCATTGGTGTCACTGATGAAGATGATGAAGAGCACTGGTCCCAAGACAGTCCCCTGAGGGGGAAACCGCTTGTCACCAGCCTCCATCTGCATGCATGTAGTGCCATTCACCACAAACTTTTGTCTATGGCCTTCCAATCAATTCCTTCTCCACTGAATAGTCCATCCCTTAAATCTCTCCCTCTCCAATTTAGAGACAAGGATGTGGTGGGGGACCATGTCAAAGGCCTTGCACAAGTCCAGGTAGATGACATCAGTCTCTTTCCCTTTGTCCACTGATGTCAATCACTTCATCATAGAAGGCCACCAGATTGGCCAGGCACAACCTTCCCTTGGTAAAGCCATGCTGGCTGTCTCAGATCACCTGCTCATCACTCATGTGCCTTAACATGTCTCCTAGGAGGATCTATTCCATGATCTTTCCAGGCACAGAGGTGAGGCTCACCAGACTGTAGTTCCCCAGGTCCTCCTTCCTCCCTTTCTTGTAAATGGGAGTGACATTTCCATTTTTTTCTCCAGTACCCAGGGACTTTACCCAACAGCCACAGCTTTTCAAATATGATGGAGAGAGGCTTAGCAACCACATCAGCCAGCTCCTTTAGGACTCTGGGATGCACATCATCTGGCCCCATAGACTTGTATACATTCAGTCTCAAGAGGCAGCCTCGGACTTGCTGTGCCCTTACAGCAGGGGGGGATTTACTCCCTCAGTTCCCACCTAGAGGCTCAGGGATGCAAGCTTCAGGGATGTGAAAAATAGAAGAATCCTGGCTGACAGTAAAGACTGAAGCAAAAAACTCATTTAGTACCTCAGTCTTTTCCATACCCGTTGTAGCCAATTCTCCTTTCTCACTTACCAAAGGAGGTATGCTCTCTTTGGCCTGCTTCTTCTGGACAATGTATCTATAGAACCCTTTCTTGTTTTTAACATCCCTCACCAAGTTCAGTTCCATCTGCACCCTGGCTTTCCTAATCCCCTCTCTGCAAGTCCAGACAGCACCCCTGTATTCTCCCCGGGTCATGTTCTTGTTTCCACAGCTGGTAAAATCTCTTCCCTCAGTCTGACCAGCAGGTCCTTGCCAAGCCATGCTGGTTTCCTGGCTCTGCTGCCCGCTTTCTTATTCTGAGGGATGGAGAGCTCTTGTGCTCTCTGGGAGGCATCCTTAAAGAGCAGCCAGCTTTCTTCCACTCCTCTGTCTCTAGGGATAGCTTCCCAGGCAATCTCATCCAACAGTTTCTTAAATAGCCTAAAGTTCACTCTCCCAAACTTCAGCATCCTGATCCCACTCTTTGCCAGGCCCACGTTCCTTGAGATCACAAACTCAATCAGGACATGGTCACTGCAGCCTAGGCTGCCTCCAATCTTAATGCCTTTAATGATCTGCTCTGTATTGGTGAGCACCAGATCCAGCAGTGCTTCACCTCTGATTGGTCTATCCAATACTAAAACCAGGAAGTTGTCATCCATGCATTCCAGTAGATTCCTGGATCTCTTGCTACTTCCCTTGTGGTTTTCCCAGCAGATATCCAGGTGGCTAAAATTCCCCATCATTACTAGTGCTTGTGAGTGCACTGCCTCCTGCAGCTGAAGGAAGAAGACCTCATCAGCAGGCTCCCCTTGATCAGGTGGCCTGTAGTAGACCCCTACCACCAGGTGATCTTTATTAGTCCTATCCCTAATTCTAACCCACAGGCTCTTAACCTGCTCCTCACAGTCTATCCACTGTTTAACATAAAAGGGCAACTCCCCCACCTTTCCTACCCAGCCTATCTCTTCCACAAAGGCAATACCCCTCTACAGTGGTATGGGAGTCATCCCACCATGTTTCCGTGATAGCAACCAGATGTAATTTTCCAAGCACATCACAGTTTCTAGTTCTCCTCCTTATTTCCCATGCTTCATGCATTGGTGTAAAGGCACTTCAGCTGGGCTTTCTGACACGTCTCCTTTCTAGAGGTGCCCTCCCTCAAACCTTTGGAAGAAACGTGAAGTTTTCCCCTGCTGCTTCCTAGAGGGACAGGAGAAGGTTTTGGACAGGGGGTTGGCAACATTACCTCCTCTGAGGAGCCCCTGAAAGATCCTTCAGAACAGTTCAGAGGTTTTTTCCCACAATCTCCTAGTGTGACAGCAACCCCCAGCCTCTTTCTGTCCTGTTGCATTTGACATTCTTCTCCCATCAGATCTAGTATAAAGCCCTAGACTACTCTCTCTACTTTAGTGAGCCTCATTGCATCCCCTTCCTACTTAGTTTAAAGCCCTCTCAATGAGCTGTGCCAGCTCTTGGGCTAACATCTGTTTCCCTCTTAGAGAGAGGTGACACCCACCTGCAGCCATTAGGTCAGGTGCCAAGTAAATTGCCCCGTGGTGGAAAAACCCAGAGTTCCTGTGGTGGCACCAGCCTCTCAGCCACTTATTCATTACCTGGGTTTTCCTAGCCTGCCCTGTATCTCTTGCCACCCCAGAAGGGATAGAAGAAAATATCACTTATTTTGAAGTGATTACATCTCTTGGGTTAATTCTGCTAACTTCTTTATTTTCCTAGCTTTCATTACTCATTGTTCTTGCTAGGCTTTTCAACATAATATTCTTCAAATATCCATCTACACTGAGTCTGTTCATCTAACTACAATCAATCTACCATTAGTCGTTCACCAGACTAAGGATCCCTGAAGTTAGAGGCCAACAAATAAATCCCCTTTTCTTCTGAGCATACAACATTTGAAGGAAAAAAAACCCAGTAATGGTAATAACACTAATTCCCACTGATTTCCAAGACATCTAATTCCCATTAATTTGTTTGGGACAAATGATTACTCCACCATGTTTCTTAAGAGGACTGTTCTATCAGGTAGTATTGACTAGGTGTCAGTCACCTCAGTAGATTGGTTACAGAAAGTGCTCTTTAGCACATTTTTTTTTCTGAAAACCAAATTTAGATTAGGATTTATGTATGTGTGTTCAGTGTTCTATATATCTATTTTGAGAGATTAGCATGATCTGTGGGATTTCCCAGAGAGACAAACTTGCTAAGATATCCTTGACTGGATTATTTTCAGCATAAAATGGATGTAGTATAATTTATGCACTTTTAACAATGATAATTTGTAGGTGCTATAACTCGTGTCTTTAGACATCCTGACTATGTTTCATACTGCTCATATTTAGGGTAAAACAAAAAGGAGGAGGAAAAATGAAGTTGGAAAAAGGTCCTGCTGAGTTAAAGAAAATGAGGAAATAAAAGCAGCTGTTCTAACACTAGCGAATATTGGAACAGTAAGATGTCAGATGATTGCATTTAGGATGTATCTTTGATGCAGGCCATGAGTCAATCACACAGTTGTATGATTTATTACTTTTGTATACCTTTGCAATTAAGAGAACATGGAGAAGCACTGTTGTGGGAATTCTTTGATAGCAGGCCTCTTCCTGTTTGAACGGTATTTCAGATTCTGCTTTTGAGCAGAACACAGCAGTTAGATATCACAGGGATATCTGTAAGTACTTAAGAATGATATGGATAATATTTAAGTGGCAATATATCTCAAATTATTCTACTACTTTAATGGAGGACAAGCACTCTGAGAAAGACTAGTGTTAACTATATTCACTTGTAATGCTATAACAGATTACTGCAGGATTTCTGGTATACTGGCCAGGATCTAGACAGACACAGGCGGCAGCTTGGTATTTTCATAGAGTGTTCATCAGAAGGAAAGAACTATTCATCTCTTCGTATCAGATTCTTTAGAGGACTTTTTATTAAAGTTAGTAAATCCATGCCCACCTATGTAGACCTCTGACATAACAAGCTTGCTCTCCTGTTATAAAGTTGGAAGATTCCCCTTTCCTTAAAAATGTTTAATATTATTTAAACTAAGTTATACCACAAACTGGTCATGAGAAAGAATGAAATTCTGGTGATACAAAAACATACAGGGATTTGTAATTTAAATTAGAGAAAATGAAAGTAGAATTTCTAATACTGACAGGAAATACAGTTGTCTCATTAATTGATTTAGTACCACTTGTGTCCATTAGCAATTTTTGTAGAGATGTTTTGAGCAATTGGCGGCTATTCCTTTATGAGATTATGAACATGCTTGTTTTGTTAATATAAGCATTTGCTTGATATGTCTCCCAAACTTTGGTCTATCTCCAGTTCAAAAGGTAGCGCAAAATGATTTCTGGTTAGAAAACACATCTTCAAAATACGTATTTTCTGTTGAGACACTTGAGAATCTTGGGTTAGAGTTAGGGTTTTATTTGCTTTGATAAAATGTGGATAGAATTTTTTTCATATTTCCTTATAGAAAACTGTATTCCACAGTGTAAAGCAGTCCAAAATTCCCTCACCCACCTCTAAAGAAACACTAGGTGGTGCTCATTGTGGTGCTCAGGCCTTCCTTCTATTCTTTCCACAAATCACAGCTCTGTCAGGCTAGATCTTGCCATAGAGGCCTGTCTCACATAATGCAACAAATCTGGGCTTCTCAAAAATAAATTTGTTTTGAAACTTGCAGTTCCTGAGAAATCGGAGTCTAAGACCTGGAAAAGTAAGATCATCACTGTTGACACAGTTGACGGTGACTGCTTTAGTAAAAAAATCTGCCACAGGCATTCTGAGAAGTAACTGAAGAAGGAGCCTGGAAAGAATAGAGTTGAAAACACTATGAAAATTTAAGGGAAGGAAAGAGAAGATTGAGAGTATTACTATACTATAAAATAGTGATATAGCAGCTCTGTGAAGTTATATAGAGAAGGTAGGAGTTATCTGAAAAGGTAGACTTATCCTCATGAGAATATCCTTCCCAGACTAGAAAAACAAAACATAATTTAGACATAATGTGAAGGAAAGCTGGGGAAAATCTTGAATAATTCAGGAAGAAAGGAAAAACAAACCAAAACAGACTGTCTTGAAGTAAATTCCCATTCTCTGAGAAAGGATGGGAGAGGGCAAAAGACTGGTTCTTTTACCTGACTTTCCAGCTCAGCTGTTATACCAGGAAGTAACAGTGGGATACTTCTAGAAACTAAAGGTCAAGGTTTTCTTTTCACCAAAATGTGAAAATGAGATTCATAAAGAAATAGTAAACATTTCAGAAAGGGAAAGGTACTCATTTTAGATATTACTTTAAGCTAAGTGTTAAGAAAAGGAAATTAAAACATACAGGTTCCTGACAACAGAAAAGAAAGTACTGATCATTGAGGAACTAAAGGAACAAATTTTTCATTCTTTCCAAAATCTCTTAAGCCACATGACTATGATGCTAATGCAAGAACACGTGCCTGTATTTTAAACAGTTTTGCATTTGCTCAAGAATAAAACTCCCTTTGGAGCTGTTTCTGAAGTGCTGTAGTTTCATGTCTTTACAGTTCATAATTCATAACACTGTAGGAACATCATACTAATAATCAAATATTTTCTTATACTTCCTCTCCTCCCTCATGATCAAAGATCCATCTACATGTCTGTGTAAAGTTGCTAAAGAATAGTTATTGATATTTATCATATCCCTATTTCACTGATTTAGACAAGTCAGTATATTTTTAGCTGTCAGCTTGCCATCATAAGTCAGTGCTTCAGTGACAACAAGATGTTAAAAAATCATTTGGCTTTCACATTCTACAATTTAAAGCTGTAGATGAATAGAGTAAATCATGTTATATCTCCTTTAAAATACTCATAGTAATATGTTCTTAAAATCAAAACCAAATTCTTTAAAGGAGAGTTGTATGCATATCTAATAGTTTGTCTGCATCAGCAAATTTAGATATGTACTCTGTAACTTTTGCTCTCTAAATGAAGATTTATCTATACATCTAAAATAGGGGAAAAATGAGGAAAAAAAGTGTCATAATTTATGATCAGTTGACATTATATCCTTGTGTTATAGCATCTTTTTGTTCCTTACTAAACATTATCAAGATTTTGCATCAAACTTTATTTTTTTGTTGCTCTATTTTGTCCAGTTGTGGCAAAACTTTTGCTTTCTTTTTATAAATATTTTGTCATTATTATTTACTTCTTCAAAAATCACCTTTTTGAATGTTTGGACATACTGCAGTGTTTTCTCATTATTTTCAGAAGTTTCTGAGGAAGATTCTCTTCCATGGCATTGAAAAAGCATTGGTTATACATAATTTGTTTACACAGAATGTCAGGTAGCATAGCTACCAGATTTTAGAAGATAACAACAGAGTAACATTTCTGTATTTTGAGATTCTGATCCATTAGCATGGCTGATGCTTCCAAGATATGATAGGAAATTGTCAAAAAATGAAGTGCTCATAATGTCAAGTGTACGGTAACCATGACTCTAATTTGGTCCCAATAGAAATCATAAGCAATGAAGCTAACTAAGCAGCTACCAAATTAACAATTAAATAAGTAATGAGTAAGTGTAAATAAGTCAAGTATACAGTGTTTGTTTCTGAACTCTTCTTATCCTTCACTGGTTTCAGTTTGCACACTGTGAATCTGAGACACAGAAAGAGGGGAGTGGGGCTGTAAGTAAAAAAGTTCAAAGAGGAGTGTAAGAAAAAAATTTTTGTCATATGATTCATCCTTCCTAACAGTCAAAAACATTGGAGTCAAGAATGATATGATACTACAGTTTTGTTTTTACCTGAAGTCAGTGACAATTGCAATACAGAATAATCGATAATATAGTTCCACGTGAACTCTCTTAATAATTTAATGGATGGATTTTTTGCAAAATTTTTATCATGCCTCATCCATTCTGCTGGGAGATCATTAAAACAGGTATTGTACATTGATAAAGGCTAAAATATGATTCTAAAGAACTTGTCCTCTGGCAGAGTAGAAATGGACAGGATCCAACCCCATCAAATTAACGAGGATTGAAAGTCAAGGCTATATATGACCAGGAGGTGTCAGACTAATAGATAAAAGTCTCCACTTCCAAAGTGCTACTGAATTATTTCTATTTAGTGTCATGAAGATATCAGATTTTATCTTGGCTCCCAGAGAAAAAAGGACTCTGAGCTGCTCTGGTGTCCTTTGACAACATGCTATGAGGAACTGAGCTTGATGAAGTTCACTGTGCAGTTACATGTAACTTAACTCCTCTCTGTAGCTTAGAGGGGATTTTACATTATAAGCCTGTTGAGCTTCACTGGCATCAAAGTTCACTTTAAAATATGCTATAAGTTGGCAGAAATCCAGTGAGCTATAATTTAAAAAGGCCTGTAGTAACACATGACAAGGTGGTAATGAAAGATTGGTTGTTAAATCAGGGTCATCAGGGCTCCTAATTTTCTTAGAAGTTTACCCCTGCCTGCTTCCTCCCTCCAATTTTATGATGTCTTTATTTAGTTATCTACAGTTCCTCAGACATGTTAGACGTCACTGTAATGTATGTTTTGTGTTATTAAAGAAAACTGCCAATATCAGAGTTCTCCAGGACACTAGAATGTAAACCATTCCTCTTCTGACAGCCGAGACAATCTACTCCATTTCTTGAAATCGTAATCTTTCCTCTCTGCCTCCCTTATTTATCCTCACACCCCTTCTGTTCTATAATACTTCTGCCTTTTCCATATTTTGTCTTTTTTAAAATGTCTTGTTATAAAGCATATGCAGTCAGTAGTTTATAGTATAATGTGAGGGAGCATTTTATTGAACCCTTTCTCACTAGCCTTTACCTTGTACTCTTTGATTTGTCTTCACCCTGTCTTTTCTTATGTGCAAGAAATGACAGGTTTTACAAATCTCAGAGAACAAATAGCTCTTTTTCATATAGCTTGCATTTCAATTAATAACTTTGTTACACTATTATTGTAGACCAATAAATTGTACACATACACACAGAAAAAAAGCAGAAAAAAAAAGCTTTCTCTATAATATAAAAGTGAACCAGACAGATTTTTTGAGGTTCAAAATGCAATTTCAGAAAATGGTGGTGTAGATGAATGAGAAGTTTTGGGAACACAAATCAGGTAGACAAACTTCACACATTTTATCCTGTTTGTGAAACTAAACATTACTGTATATGCAAGAAAAAAACACCCTCAAGCAAGAATATTCAGTGCATATTTTATTTCTACTCCTTTAAAGTACTCCTATTTTATACACTATTTTTTCATTTAGGCCATCATTCAGCTCCTCAGTTACAATATGAATGTTAATTATATGGATATTTCACTTACCAGACTTAAAAGAAAAATAAGTGTAAACCTGTATGAATATTTTGAGAATACCATATGAAAAAATTTGTTGCAGATTATATGAAAGCATAACTAAGGCAAAGGGATAAACATTGATTCTATTATACTATCCTAGAAATATTTTAAAAAAGAGGAGGTATATAAAAAAATAAATTGAAAGAGGTTGGATACCCATTGAACTCTTGAAATACATCATATCTGAAGATGAAATACCTCTGCTCAGCTACTCTTAGATGCAGAACTAATTGAAAAACCTGCAAAGCATGTTCTGGTCATCATTAGGTATTTTTCTGACTCTTGCACTATTAAGATATTAGAAAGAAATTCATTCCTGTATCATAGCCTTCTAATGCACATACATTTGATAAATATTAATACAACAATCTTTGTATTGTTTCTTAAGTGGGTTTGGATTAATTCTTTCATTTTATTAATTTATGAAAAACCTAGACACGTGAAAGTGGATACTGAATCTCTGGAAATAAGGAGCAAGGCTTCAGAGTCTCTATCAGTCTTTAACACATGGTAGAGCAGCTTGTTGTAGCAGTTAAAAATCAGAGCCATATGGCTTTGATCCACTGCAACTGCTACAATAGAAAGAAAACTTTGAAAAACAGAAAAAAAATGAATGAATGAGTGAAGTAGTCAGTTACTTTCAAGAATGTGACAAGGGCTGCTCTGAAAGATGAAGTAGACTCAATCTGTAGAGTTTGACAAGCATCTATTCTGAAAAAAAAAAATAAACAGAATCTCCCAGTGCCAGAAAGACATTTAAGCAGATGGACTCTTTTGCCTGTGTGACTTCTCACCAAATCTGATAGATATAAAAGCATAAAGGTTCACACAGCCTGATACTTCAGTCTGCCACAGGGAATAACCCAGCATGGAAAGCGTGGAAGGAGGGCATGCTCAGATTCTATCCCCGACACAGGTAATGATGAATAGGAAAAGCCAAACAGTCACTTTGTACTTGCTCACTGAATTCAAGGGAAATCAAATGCTGGTTTCATCAAATAATGGCCTAAACCAAATTCACACTCTTGTTTGAATTTCATAGGTTGATACAGTTTAATATTAGTACCTTCCCTTTCTTCTTCCCACTTACCTGAAAGTGTTTACTGTTATTGGAAGTCCATGGACTCCAAATGCGTAATAATTTATGTACCATTTAGGAATGGTCTGACAGAAGCTTTATTATCTCAGCCATAGTGAGAGAACATTTGGACAGAATCTCTCCCTCTACTCCCAGTTCTCTGCCAAATGATTGCAGAGACCCAAGCAATACACTGTTTCACATAAATGGAAAGGTAAGGAAAAACAATCATTAATATGTTAACAAGGCCAGGTGGCCATGCCTGGGAGGGATGGACTCATCAAATGGCTTGCTTACTGCCACAGTTCTAAGAAGGAATTCATCAGTAAATAATGTATGAAGGGATGGTGGAGCCTGTAGGAGTGCACACCCAGTATTGTCATAACTTGGAAGTAGGGGGTTGGAAATTACTAGCTTGTAGTTGAAAGAAGTGCTATTCTAGGTAGGGCAGACCTCTTAGCCAGACATCTCAAATCTTAAATATTAATTACATCACTACTTAATGATTTAACAGAAGAGTATCTCTGTGTCATCTTGCACTACTGTTAAAAGTTTTTTTTAATTTTGTGAAATAGCTTAAGAAAACTTTTTCTTCTCAGATTTATATTTTGTTTATATTTATACATTTATATAATATATATAACTTCAGTGACAAAGATAGAAAGTAAGGTGGAAACATTATATTAAGAAAATATCAACAGTTGTCACAGAACTTGTCTCATGAGATGGCAAATTTGCCACTGTTTTGATGATAACAAGACTGTCTCAGTTCCCAAGGCAAACTGGATGTTCTTAGAATAAAGTAGGATGCCTGTCCTCTAAACCTCCAAACAGATGATCAGAGTAAAATGGGCTCATACTTGCTGTTCCTCCTACCCACTGTGTCTGCATGTAGGTCCTGGCCTTGGATTTAGTCCTTCAGAGGTGTTGCTTTCTGCTTTGCAGCAAACTCCACCCAACCATCCTGAGCCTTTCCTGAAGCTCTGTCCCTGCTGGAGCTGGCTGCTGGCACTGTGCTCCTTGTGATGGTCTCTTGTCTGTGTGAGGTGCAGGCTTTCTCCATTGAATGCCTTCAGTCCTGTACACCAAAACCTCCTACATTTTCTCTCGGAACAGGCTCAATTGTTCTCCAGGGATCCTATATGAGTCTTCATCCAAATCTGCTACTTCTTCTAAAGATGTAACAGACAAATTAGAACACACTGAGAAGCCAACTGTAGTCAATACCCCACAGTATCTGCCTTCGTACAGGGCAGAATTTTAAACTTCATTTGTTTCCAAATATTCATATCTGCTAAACAACTGATACATTTCTTCTCATAAAAACTTCATTTCTAATCTTCTGTATGAATTCCACCCTAGAGAGACTTATGTTCCTAATTATAGATGAGGAATGTTGTGTGATTGGCTCCAAATTCCTGGTATTAGAAACCTCCGTCTCACCGAAACTACCATGCCAAAAATAAAAAGAGTATAGATTTTCAGGTTAAATAATGGTAAGAATTATAACAAACAAACAAACAGATTACTCCCATTATTTTGTAGGTCATGTTGAAGATGCTCTGCTTTTAAAATTCTGAGCTATGGAATTTAATATCATTATATATTGGTTGAAAAAAAGAATAGAAAATGTTATATCTACACATTGTGCTGGGATTCATTTTTTTGAGGAGAAGCAGCTTTAAATAGTTCAAAATTCATTACTTACAATAAATGTGAGAAACTTCTCAGAAGCAAGTTGATTTTTTCATCCTCTGTGACTCATGCCCCTCCTTCTACAATTAGACATCCAAATACTATTAAGTATGATTCTGAGAAAGACTTTCAAGTTCTTAAAACAGAGATTACTACTAAAATTTCTTTCTGCTAATAGTGTTAATCATCTTTTCAGATCAACTAGTTAATGTAGCAATATTGTATTATTTGTGTTAAATGCTAGTACTTTGGAACAAACTGAGGTGATAAGCATCCATATAGTCCTAACTCTGCTGCACTTATATACTATCCTTAGTTTACAAATCCACAAAGAGAATAGAGAGAAAGGGAAAGAAGGTTTGAGACAATTTAATATTTAGAGCAGTAGAGTACTTTTCTTTGAAATGTTCAGTATGGTTACACGTGACATTTAGCAATGATTGTAGTTGCAACAAAACTGTAGAAGTCCAATGAGGATGCATCGTAGGTAGATTTGATTCAGTTTTGTGCAGTCCAGCCTACTTTTTTTTCACATTTTTTTTTTTACAAACCTCACTTTCAGATTAGGAAAATATCTGCACATGCTTTCTCTGATAGAGGTTGAATACAGATGAAACTGGGCTTACTTTCATATTGTCCTTGAGAGCCTAATGTAACAAAAGTGTGCATTTTGTTTTTACAATTTCTATCTTACCCTCATTTACTTTCTTACCTCTTCTTGACAAATAAATAAATAAATAAATAATATATATATGTAATTATTACAATATATAATATATTAATATATATATATAATATAAATATAATATATAAATATACCAAAAACTGCATAAAACTTAAAAACAATAAGGTAGCATGTTTCTCAAGATCTAGGAGTGAGATTTGAATTGTATAAGCATTAACTGGTCTTTTAGAGCATAAATGTGTAAGTTATTTTCGTCATCCTTAGGATACCCCAAAAGATCTTAGAGAAGAGTTTAGCATCCCTCTGAAGTTTCCCCAGTCAAAGAAATATTTGAATATTTGATTAATGAAATTGAATAAGTGTTTGAAGTTCAGATTGTAGCTTTAAAGTTTTCTTTGGTTTCCATTCACTTAGCTTTCCTTTTCCTTTCTCCCATCTCTTCCGTAACTAAGCTGATACACCAAAGATATTTGGCAGTTTGGGTCTTTTTAAGTGAGCACAGAATGCTTAAAAATATTTGTATGAGAGAGAGAATTCAGACTGTTTACCTTTCCACACAGAGTTTCACTCAAGCAGTGAAATGTATTTCTGCATCCTAAAATTAAAATAGGAAAGTCTAGAGTAGAGTAGGGAAGTATTAGAATAGAATAGAATAGAATAGAATAGAATAGAATAGAATAGAATAGAATAGAATAGAATAGAATAGAATAGAATAGAACAGAACAGAACAGAACAGAACAGAATAGGAGTAGTTCGTTTGGAAGAGACCTTCAGAGATCATCAAGTCCAATTGCCTGACCCCTCCAAATTACTAAAGCATGTTACTATTGAGGCATTATCCAAATGCCTCCTGAGCACTGACAGGCATGAGGCATCAACTACCTCTCTAGGAAGCCTGTTCCAGTGTTTGATCACACTCATGATAAAGAAGTGTTTCCTAATGTCCATGCTGAACCTTCCTGGCGTAGGTTTGTGCTTTTCCTGTGTGTCCTGTCATCAGTTCCCAGGAGGAGAGCCTGGCGCCTTGCTCTGCTTCCCCTCCTCAGGGAGCTGCAAAGACCAATGAGGTCACCTATTGGCCTCCTCCAGACTGGACAGTTCAAGTGCCCTCAGCCTCTCCTCACTGGACATTCCTTCCAGTCCTGTTACCAGGTTGGTTACCCTCTTCTGGATGCTTGCAATAACCTTAACATCTTTTTTACATTGTGGCACCTAGAACTGTACACAATATTAAAGATGAGGCCACACCAACATTAAACACAGAAGGAGTCTCCTCTTTTGACTGGCTGGCTATGCTATGTTCAGTGCATCCAGAAATGAGTTTTGTCCTCTTTTCTGGCAAGGCATGTTGCTGGATCGCGTTGACACTGCTGTCATCGTCACCCTCAGGTCCCTTTCTGCTGAGCTGTCAACCAGCCACTCATCTTCCAGCTTGTATCTCTCAAATATCTCTCAAGTAATGAAAAGAAATGACAACAGAGAGAAAATGTACATACTTAAGATACCAGAAGGACCCATCTTAGTCTGGATCTGCAGCTACAATTAAGGAGCTAGACAATTCATCCTTACAAGTATTTTCACCACCAGCGGAGCAGTCAAAGGCAATATAACATATTTTTTTATATTCTGATTTCTTTCTCAAGAAACGATCAGACATGGGGCTACAGAATATCAGTCTTCCTGTAAATGACTTGCTAACATTGAACATAAAAAGTCATCCTACATGTTCTTTATTTTTATGACTTCTCTCATGCCTCATTTAACCCTCCAGTATCCTATCCAGTGCCTTTGTGGAAAATGGGAATAAGTTGATACCTGATAGAGATACTATTGCCTGGAGAACATTATTTGGTTATCTTTAGGCTACCACCAGATTTTCTTCTAAACTGACATACTTCAAAATATATTTGAGGATTATGTAGCATTGACCCTGAAAGTTTGCTGTTTTCCAAAATTATTAAAACCAAAAAGCTTATGGCTACATTTGAAGCAACCAACAGATATTTTAAATGGAAAAATTCAACACTGTTGTGTCACAAATTCATAAGAAAAGGGATTTTATATTTTGTAGACATATATTTTGCTGAGATCTAGCAAGACCATCTGACTTCCAAAATTCCTGGGAAAAAAAAAACCTTAAACAATGAACTGTTCTGGGTTTTATTATAGTTTGATTCACACCAAATTGGTATTTTTACATCTAAGAAGACCAGCAACTCTTGAAGACTTATCCTTCTTCATATAAAAAATATTTCCAAGTATAGTTTAAAATGAAATATTTAACATTCAGACAAGTTCAGCGTTCTTACATGTCTTATTTCTCTTTTGCAGTGCTTCATAAGTGGCAGATTTTTAAAGTTTTAATTCAAGATTTCAAATATGGGTAATGAAAAAAACTGGAATTAAATCAAAGTGTGATTTTTACAAGGTTGTCATATTGCTAATATTATCTCTTTAATGTTGTATTCATTTGGCAATTGTAGCTCTTTAATTTGTGTCTTATGCTTCGATTCAAAACTTGTTCTTCATTAAGTAGCCTAAGATCTCAGTAATTTTAATTAGACAAAATTGGAATCAAATCTCTTTTGTGCAAATATAAAAATGCTGATTCAACAGCTTTCTTACTGTTGCTTTGGTATTTGCATAATGCAATGCAAGAAAAAAGATTTTTTTTCTCTATTGAAAAAGCGTCTCAATCAAAATTTACAACAATGCTTCATGTAGCTACTGGGACAACGTGAGAACATTTTTATTTTTAGGTATAAAGGTGTTAGAAAAGAAATGTGATAGCATGCTGATAATATAATCACTATATTGATGCTACTGAACATCTCAGATGTGTGTAGTTTTGTTCAAATAAAAATTTAAAACAGAAAGGCCTGTTCTTGAGAGAAGGGATAGTGACTGGAAGGTGTTTGCTGAATCAGGTTCTTCAGATTTCAGAAATTGGGGAATATCTAAGACTCTGATCTTGCTAGTGCTTATCCAGTGACTGAACATGGATCAAAAAATTTGCACTGAACATTCTAGGTGCAAATTAAACAAGGTGCTCAAACAGATAAAAAGATTTCTTTTTTCTTTTTTCTTTTTTCTTTTTTTACATATATTGCTTTCTATCAATTCTAGGCTGCTTGCATGTTTGACATTAGCATACAATAATGCTAATGGTATGCCTATATTTTCTGCTAAGTGTGCCGAAAACATTCCTAGTTTCATCTGTGTGCTTACAAGAGCTGAGCATCTGATTCTCCATAAAAAGATTAAATGAAGGAGTATACCTTGAAACAGCACTGAAGTGCTTTACTTAAGTAATATTTACTCTGATATTACAGTTATTATGCAATGCTTCATGCTTACGGTGCAGTGCAACCTTTCAATACTTGAAAGAAAGGGAAGTGGGATGTGTTATCCTGTTGCTATTTTTAGAGAAAAAATCATTCTCTTCAACTGATACAAATGAAGTTTTTTGGGATAAATGACTCAAGCTTAATGTTTTAGTGTTCAGCATAGGAAAAACTAATATAAAGGACACTATGATGTCATCAGTGTGTTGTCAAAATGCGAATTACAAAGTTAAATCATTTAAGACTATGATAAAAACATTCAGTGGAATACAAGAGAAGGAATGTTTGATTCTCTCTAAGATTTATATAAATCTTTTCTCTCTCTTGTGAGGTCAGCTCACTAACTAAATAAATGTACTTTTATAAAGCAAGGTGGCAGCAAGAATCTTCTGACAGAAAAAAATAGTCTGTGCTCATTTTTTTCATACAGCAAAAAGATAAGATGTAAGCCATGACTGTATTCTATCTCAATTCCCTACAGTTTGTACCCACAGTTACCCTGTAGTATTTAATGAGTTTGTATAAAAATTATCTTTTCTTTTTCTTTCTTTCTTTCTTTTATTTTATTTTATTTTTTTGAAACATATTCATTGTTGTACTGAAGAATTTTAGCTCAGGTGCTGAAGAAAATATAGTGGTTAATACAGCTTTCAATAACTTTTTCATCCTGTGTAAATTTTAAATCATATGCACCTAGGGATGCATTTGTAAAGGGTAGATTGGATCAAATTTCTGTTCATCTGATGTTTTTGAGTACATATTCTCTTCTTAAATAAAGCATTTTTTTTAATCTCTTTTGGTCGTGCTGGAAACTGAGATCTCTGATGGAGTGAATTATAAGAATGTAGATCTTCTTTTAAGTGTGAATACCAGCCTATAGGAATTACTTTCCTCAATATGTATTTATATATATATATTTCTGTTTTAAAAGCAGTGCTGAGGCCAAAAGCATCTAGGAAACATCCTGAGAATAAGACTTTTCTACTTGTGACTGCTAGAGGGGAACTAAGCAATCTTTAAAGTTTTTAAAATAAAAATCAATAGAAAAGCTTTCAGGCACTGACAGCTTACTTACAGGGAAAAAATGTCTTTCAAAATTTCTTGAATCCTAAATTGCTTTATACAGGTGACTTTTTCCTTTAATCTTCTTAGGAAATTAAGAATGTTTTGTTTTCATAGATTGCTGTCTTCAGTGAAGGTGCACGTTTTTACACACATCATGGAATTTCTGCGAATCTGTTTTTCTAATTATATTTGAAATAATCCAAATTGTTCTTTTTCCCCCCTGTATTTTTAAAGATTTCACATGAATCTAATAGTTTGTCTCCCTCACCTCTTCTCCCACTGACCTCTTCAAACTTTTCCATAGTGTTTCACACTCACCCAATACTCATGGATCTGTGATTCTACCTTGTGACATAGAGAGCTAATAGCTCACAGATGATTTTGAAAATATCGTTTTAAATTATAAGACCTTATCTAGGCTAGGATTTGCTGTTATTATTGTGTTAAATGGCTAATTCTGACGCATCCTTTCATACCAGTTTAGATAAAGGATGCATGTGTTTGGTAATGTTTAATGTTTTCCTACGACATTTGGGTTTGATTCTCCTTTTGTTTGTGTGCAACTGTTTGTATGAAAAGCAATGACATTTATATTCACTCATTTGTAGCACATATTTTATAGAAATAAGTAATCTAGCAGCAAGGGGATGGGTAATGAAATCATTCTTCTGTGTGTGTGTTTGTGTATGTGTAGAATACAATTAACTGATGTCTGAAGTAAAGTGAGTAGAGTAGATATTTTGAGGGAAATTTGGAACATAATTCTTTTTTAGTAGAAAAAGATATTTATTATAAGAGAGACAGTTTTTAGACTGTTTGGAAATGTTATACAAGTAGAAATAATAAGATTACCAGAATTACTTTGGTGTTGCATAGTATCAAATTAAATAAAAATCTTATTATTGTTTATTATGAAAGTGTATAGTTCAAGGATGCACAAACAGTTTTGATATTTTGACAAGAAAATGCCATGTGTTCAACATTCTGATGGGAGTTTTGGATTGCTCTACACCTATCCAACTCTAATTCAAATTGGGAAAAAAAAATAATAAAAAGACAAGGAAACAGAGAGATAAAGATAACTGGGAAAATTGATGAGTTTCAGGACAGAAGTTTTTGTTCTGTGACTTATACACACAAAATTAGGAATCACTGTAAAAGCACTTTATCGTATGCTTCTTAAAACAAGCGTCAACAATGATTGAATCCTCTTTTTGTTTGGAATAATGCATTTATCTTATCCTGGAACATATGAACAGTAAAATGTGTTACATTAGCTATCAAGACATGTCTGAGAGGAGGGAAGCCAGATGGGGAGGGCTTACTAAAGAGCAAAATGGGTGCTCTTTGTGTCTCCCATACAGGGCGGGGAAGTCTTGGAACTTTGTTACGAATAAACTTCTTCACTAGGAAGGGCTGTAACAGCTTGATTTTTGTTGCATTTTGTAGAAGTTATACCTACTACTGGTGTGGTTACCAGGATGCTTCCATCTTCAGTAGATAGTGTTAGTAATGTAACAGTGTTGACTCAACAGAACAGGGCTGTATGCCATCCCAGTTATTTTGCCCCAAAATGCACAGTCCAAGGCAATGGGCCACCAGCTGGCATACCAGTCCCTGCCAGCTTTGTGCCACTAGAGGAAATATCAAGCTAGTAGTACAAAAGGTCTGGCACGAGGCAGGGAAACTCTCTCCAGGGTACTCCAGAATCCATTCATTATTACCTGTGACTTTAACAAAACAACTTTTCTACAGATCTTGCAAAATTGGCTGGATACTCTTTTGTTTATCCTGCTAAAAAGTACACTTACTGATGACAGACAGGGGTGGAAGGCAGACTAATACCACCAAAAATAAAAATTAATTTCAAAGTGAATTTGAAATTTGAGAGCAGAAAGGCTCTCACTGCACTTTCCTTTATTTATTTATTTTGTAGTCAAAGGGAGGTTGCCAGGGAACACATTCTGCGAAAACCCTGCAGGAATCCACTCTAACTTCTTTCAGGAACAAACTCAAAACCTTACTCTAAAAGACTTGGCTTTGCAAGCACTCTCACTCATTTCAACCTGCAAATCTCATGCAATCCTCTTTCTCCTTCTCCGTCAACTAAATAAACCAAAATTTAAGCATTTCAAAGCAAAGTCTGCTTGAAGTTGTGCTCTTATGCTCAATTGGGAAAAGCTAAACTGTGGAATCCAGTACATATAAGTTCTTCCTTCTGCATGACAATCTTTGTCACTGCTGGGATAGTGACACTGGAAATCTTTCATAGGAGTTGGTGCTCTTTTTATGCCATTCTTTTCTACTGACTAAATATGTATACGCAAAAAGTATTAGAATATGAATTCTAAAATTAGCCACTGTAGTTACAAATTTTCAAAGGTTTGATATAAAAGTCTGATATCTGTGCTTTCCTCTGATATAATCATAATTAATTTGTGTAAGTGCTGGGTGATAACATAATGAAGACTTTGACAGTGGGGATAATACTCCAGTGGCCAAATTACTTTCAGAATTTGGTCTTGTATAAACTGCTTGAATTCTACTCCTTGGAGGTAGGATGTTCTTAGAAAGACAAAGATTATCTTTCTGCACGTGTCTAGCACTACTAACTCCACAGCAGTGTCATAACCTGGCTGCCTTGTTTTCCAGAGCTGTCCTAGGGATGACCACGCAAGAGAAAATGAGGATCTGAGCATGAGAAATCTCTGAGTAGTTTCCTGGGCCATTTAGCATTTCTAAATACACGATGAAGGGTCCTTTTTCTTTCCAGGTAGCTGCATGACTTCAGTCCTTTAAGATTTGTCATTGAGCACAGTGATTCTAGCTGGGCTGCCTGAAGGATGGCTTGTTCTGCGTGCAGGCAGAGAGGGAGCTGCTCCAAGCTGTCATAAATACTCCTTGGGAGCCTGCTTGATGTATGTGTTTCTGTGTGTGTACATATATGCATATATAAAGGCGGTGCGATTTTAAGCTTGAAATTTGTTATCTGAGGTGCTAGCTCTGTACTCAATCACTTTTTACGGGTTATATTAATGGGATGTTGTTTTCTAAAGCATAGAGTGCTACTTTCATTCTAAAAATGACTCTTCATTTTCTAACCGTGTGAGTAACACGGCATTATAAGCAGACATTACATGATGTGCAACAGAAATGCATATAACTGTTACACCGAGGTATCTCTAGGCCAAGAAGTTTTTAATATTAATGCAGGAATGATCTGCACTAACCGGTTTTCTCTGAATAACCTGCTACAAAGTTCTTGGCTGTTTAAGTGCATTATGACATTATTAGGTAGAATAATGAAAACAATTTTTACCAGATTATGCTAGCTTTTTGCTGTATTTGCTCTTCGAGAGATCCCAGAATGCTTTAATGAATTTGTTTTTTCAGCTTTTTTTTTTTTTTTTCTTTTTTTTTTGAGAAAGGCAAAAATTTCATCCAGGATTCTAAATTCTAGGAGAACACGTAAGTCATTTATTTGGACTATCATGGGAAATCTTTTGAGAACAGTGAGTAGGTTATTTGACGTTTGGAACTCTAATGTAAGTGACCATCTCATAAACTGATAGATTTAGCTGCAGAGGCTTAAAATGCGACAGCTATGTAGTTGTACCCATTTGCGACACTTAATCCATTGACTGCTCAGGCAGATGTGAGCCGGCCTGTGGACTCAGGTGGGAGCTCCGGGCCCTATGTGCCTATCACCCCTTCTGCCCAGCAGCCTGTGCTGGGGCTCTCGGCCCAAAGCTACCCCATCTCCCAGCAGCCAGACTCTTTATCACGCCCATCTCTTTAGAGAAAAAGGGAGAGGAAAAAAAGGAAATGGAAAACAAAACACAATCCCAGTGCTGGGTATGTTGCCTTTAAATGTAGACTCCCCTTCCAGCTTCCAAGTGGTGTTTTCAGAAGTGTTGATTTCAGGTTACTACTAGCAATATCAATATTGTGGCACTGATGTACATGGATTTCTACAGGCTCATTTCTTCCTTTGAATAGGCTTTTTTCTCTACTTCCCTGTAATCTCTGTAACAAAACAGAGCAACAAGCCTTTTTCAGTAGAACTAGCATTGCTTTTGAGCATAATCACAACCTGCACGGTCCACGTCAGCTAAAGACAAAAGGCGGTGTCTCCCCTCACGTTATAATGAAGAGCTGTGGAGAGGAAGAGATGTTTTGGCCCTTTTTTTCTTAGATTAACACAGCACTGCGAAATCTGTGCTGAATACCTCAGGTTCCGTGAACGCTGCACATGGGTTGGAAACACGAGAGTGCAGATGTAGCTGATTGCCAAAGATCGTGCTGTGCTGTTCAGTGTCACTGCTTCAGTGTCACTGCACGCCCAGGGACCTGTTTTGAAAACTGTGCAGAGAACACTGCAGCTGTACCAGTGTCAAACAGAGGATGTGTTCTTGTGAATCAAATGCTCACTGTATTTCCTTTGTGTTTTCTAGAGATGTACAGATAACCTTCTATGTATTGGGAAGAAAAGGTTTTTTCAAAGAACTACACATTCAAATTGTGTGCCTCAAAGCAATAGGAGGGGTACTAATTTGGATGAGATATTACAGTTTGTTTTTTATTTATTCTTCTAGCACTGCAATTTCTTTTTTTTATTATTATTTTTTAATTGTTACCTTTGGAAAAAGGAGAGGAACAACTGGAGCAGAGGAGCTGGAAATGGAACTGGAAAGAAAACTGCAGTATTTTTTCTGAGAAACCCTTTGGAAAGACTACCTGTTTTCTCCTGCTGTGCCAGCGTAGATGCTGGCAGTGCTGCTCCTTCCCTGAGCACGACTGCGTTGCAGCACTTTGTGGAGTGGGCTGGTTATGTGCCTGCTTGCTTGCTTCATAACCCTTGCTTTGGGTAGGTCCCATAAGGTCTGCAGCAATATGAATTCAGGCAGAATGATAGCCTGATCTGGTGATTTCAACTCTCAGAAGTATCATCTTCAAAACAAAGAAGAAATCATTGTATTGAAAATGCTGATCAATGTTTATTCATTGGCCATAACAGCCCTTTACAGTGGGGGGGTTTGTATGGAAGCACAGGTTGGCAAAACAGTACAGCTTCCTTAGGTCAGTGCTTTACCTGGGACAATTACACTTTACAGAAAAAAATTAAACTCTGTGGAATATTTCGTGTCCTGCAGTACTCAGACTAATACGGGTATTTCCTTCGCAGTGTGGCCTGGAGATACACCCATTATTTTCTTATTTCCAGCTGCTAGAATGCATCCATCCTGTATTGATTTTATTCTTAGATTATAACTTCAGGGGCAGGGATTATTTTTTCTCTTTTTTTTAGTCTGTGGTGTTCTAGATTTTAATAATTTAATATTTTTAGCATTAAGTTGATGCCTGTATCTTGAATATATACAAGGTACAGGCAGCAGCGTAATGCAAATATTACTGACTTATTATTCATCCATTCTTCTTGTCTTCTGATAAATGTTGCAAACAACTGGCTCACTTGGGTACTTCTGAGCTTTTTACTGGTTGTTCTCATTAACAATCTACCAGTTCATAATTGTAAGGAGAAGAATAAATAATTAAGGTTGGGCTAGAAGTCTTTATTTATCTTAAAAAAAAAAAAGTTTGCAAAAATGGCTTGAGAATTAATCCTGTCTAAATGAAATCCAAATACTTAGAAAAAGAAAAAAAAAAGAAAATTTATGATAGAATTATATAGATGTTCTGTCTTGCCAAATAAATACTTATTTGAGTGGGTTAATAATGCACAGCTGATTTGGAAAGATTTTTCCTGTTATTGCTGTGGATGTTAGGCCCTGAACGTTATTTCCTGTAAAATCTTTACACTTTCACGTTCTGTGTGCTCTGAAAATGGAGCAGCATCCACATTTTCTTGTTCTCGTGTAAATTCTCCCTTTCCCCACAATGAAACCTGGAAATCAGCTGTTTGATGTGCTGGGCTGATGTCCATGATTTGTCAGTTTCACTAGGTTGTGATCGTGCTCCCTTGACATAATGATGTTATTCCTTATTTACACCAAAATATCTGGTGAAGTCTCTGTAGATTCCAGTGAAATTATGTAAATAGATAAAATGATATTAATAACTGTAACTTCTCAACGCTTTATTGTAGGTTTTCTTGGAGTAGACTGTTCATTTACAGTTGCATTTCAAGATGTGTTGAGTTTCGCTATCTGATACAAACCCCTCTGGCTTCTCAGTTAGCTGGGCTTTGTAGCAGCAGTATGCTGTGCCCATTCTGGCTTCCTCAGAGTGGGGGGAAGGGAAAAACAAAACTCTCTTCACGACTTTCTAACCCTCTTTAAGAATATGGTATTACTACATCTTTGCAGTCGGGATTCATTTGCTCACCTACCTGAATACTAAACACTTATATTTAATTTACAAGGATTTGTTGAGAAGTGAGCCTGTAAGCACAATGCTCGGGCCTCTCACTGAGAAGGAAATGCCTCTGTCCTCTCCCTTCTATAGTATTTGGCCCAGCTTCCAGAATCAGCAGTGAGTGTTTAAAGGAGGGAGTCCAAAGTGCACGCAGAGGACCAAAAGTCACGAGGATGCTGACAGCTCCAACACAGCCCAGGACTTCCCTTAACAAATGCTCTTACACAAATGGATTTTCTTGCTAACATTACCAAGTAAATTCCATAGTAACGCTCATTGATTCACAGTGATACACGAAGCCTAACCAGACAGCAAATGGATTTTCTTTTATTTCAGACAGCAGTTTGAGATTGATAAACCCAGAAAGAGAGCTCACTTTCAAGTTTGAACTCTCCTGTCTTTAAGCTGATGGGAAAAAAAAAATAACAAAGCACATATGGTTTTGTTTTCTTGTTTGTTTTCTCTCTTTCAGTCATAGCCTTCTGAGTTGCTCTTCATTTAGTGTGCCTGTATGTTGTATTTTACAGTCTAGGCTTTGAGACTGGCAGCCCAACCCCAACATGGTGTTGCTGCCTTGTTTTGCACTTCCTATCCCCTGAAAGCGTGATTGCTCTTTCTGCCTCAGTGTGCTCCCGATACCGCTCTGATGAGGAGAGGAAAGGAACAAAGCTGAATGGGGCTCCTCAAGGCCAGGAAAAGTGCTGGCAGAGGCTTTAGCTGCAACTGTGGAGGCTTCTGTCATGGTAGCCTGTGCCATTTGGGAAGCCAGTGGCATAGATAGCTTAAGTGCACGGTATCTCTGCTAGGCCAGAAACAGCTTTTTAATAGAGACAAATCCTCAGGTCTGAAGATCAGACCTACTTTAGAAAGTCTGGCCACCAGAACTAAGCTAAGTGGATATGTTACTCCTCTTGTCTGTATTGCTGGCAAAGTACTGTCTGGCTTACATCATTTGCTTTGGTGGAAGCTACTCTGCCCTGCTGATAGCGGTCTGAGACTAAAGGTTATATATTAAAGCTTTTCAGCCTCTAGAGCATATCCACATGAGTGATGTGCAATTAACTGCAGGTGGAGGAGGCTTTTTGGCTTGTACAGATGTGGTTTGGGAGGATTAGGCAAAATTGTACTGTTCGTGACATGTACAAAAAAGTTGATTTTGAAAGACGGCATAGATATCCTTCGAGTAATATGCAGCCACTGCTATTGTAATGTGCTACCCAGGGTACCCTTCTACTGCATGTGCTTTAGGGAGGTTTTGTTTGTTACGTCTGTTCAGACCAAGCTGAGCAGGAAATAAAACTGTATTTTTTCTGGAGCATAGAGTTCTAGACCAGTGACGTGTGAGGAAGTTACCATGGACTAACAAGCTATTTCTTATTTAGGGAAGAGCACTCAGTTAGTTTGCACTACTTCTTATGTGTTTAGAATGTCTGCAGAGATACAGCCTTCTGTTCCTACAACCAGGTGGTTACAGGATGTCTACAGATCCACCGTAAGCTTTACAGTGCTGTGCTGTCCTGGGATCAAACTCATGGGGCATGCAGGAGTTGGTGATAATGACAAGTGCACAAAAGGTGAAGAATTTCTAGTTTCTTAGTATTGACAGAGAGCAGTGTAAAATATTGTCTTGTGGATGTTCTGAGGAAAGGTATCTACCTGTTCTTCTGATTGTGGGATAAATTGAGAGCGTCAGCAGTTTGAAAGCTGTTCTTGCTGGTAAATTGAACAAATTTGATCTGGATGTGGCAGTATACAAAAATCATGGAACTTAATAATGTTGTCACTAGAATCAGTTTTCGTACTGAGATTCACAGGACCTGAGTTTGGACCTCACATTCACTGGTGAAAATCTGGAGTAGCTTAATCTGTAATTTGTTCGATTCTCCCCAGACATACTTTGCTGTAACAGAGTTCAGACTCGGCCAGCACAGCCCAGACTAAATTGTTCACCTGTTTATTCACCTATTCACTTGTTCATTTACTCACCCACTGACACAAATTTCCTACGAAGCTGAAAGACAAGCACATGTTTTAGAAAAACATGGAATTCTTGAAATTCACAGCTTTGAACAGCCGTGGCAAATAAGCAGCTATATCCATTACCAGTCCTCTGAGTTATCTGGTATCCTTTCTTCATGTAGTTTCTTATTTTTAATTTTTTTTTTCTAATCAGTCTTCACTTATTATTATTCATAGTATGAGTTCACTTCTTGGCTTTTCTTTCCATTATTGTCTTGGATATTTTAATACAGATCTGTCCTTGGTTTGCTTCCTTGCTGTAGATGTTTTAACGCTTTTTTCAGCGTGTGTTTTCCCATTTTATCATCTGGAAATATTATTAAAGATATTATATACCTTTTCTTTATCCAAAGTCATGGTGCATCTGTTGACCTCAGGGCAATTGCTGGGGCCATCTGGTTTTCAAGGGAAGTGGGGGTCGGGAGGGAATGGCGAAGGATTTGAGACAGAAGGAGATATTAGGTTACATATTTATTATTTGATTAAGGTTTTATTTTGTCAAAGGATAAGACTGTTTGGTACTTTGTTACAGTTTTTGACTTTTTGTAGTCTGTTTTTTGTCCTTGTTTGTTTTGTTTTGAAGTTGTACTGGGCCCAGGAAGCCATGTGGGTGTGTGCCTGGGTTTATCAGCATAAACAAAACAGTGTGGCCCCAAACTGCTTTGAAGTGTTGACCTGCGCTGCTGTTGCAGCTGTGTCTGCTAGCGCCATGATTATGCTGCAATGCTTAGAAGCTTGTTCCTAGACTGTGTTCACTTCTCACCTGAGGAAAATGGTAGTTGCCAGTGAGGAATTAGCAGGTCAAGATACCAACCTCATTTGAACCTAGAAAAATATCTAGAACACGTTTGTATTTTGGAAAAACACTTTTCCCTCAATTTTCCAATAAAGAACCTGATAGTCCATGCCCATGTGCAGCTGCCCCCTTTAGATGATCCTTAAGAGCACATGTACAGGAGATACCGTTTCAGTTCTACTCTTGTTTCTCCAGATTAAAAGAATCTGACATGCTTCTGAGGGCTAGAGGCAGAAGAGGGGGAAAAAAAAGAGTGTTATCTGCTCTTACTGGTCCCACGTATTCAAAATGGCCAACGTGGTAGCTGTTCTGTGGTTTTGATGCGTAGTTTAGCATTAATTAAAACCTTCAGTTGTACAGTTTGTATTCCTTCTTTCCCTAATGCCATTAAGAAACCATTTGTTGACAATATATGATAAAATTTAAATTTACTTTTATTTTGTCAATTTATGTTTTATATCATGAAATACATGGTAACACAAAAAAATCTTACTTTCATTTGTTAAAAGCTCAGATAACCAAAATCTTATGAGTTAACTGGAAATATGACACACACTTTTTGTAAATGGGAAAGAAAAGGTCTCTCAAATAAAGTTACAGGACAAAGCATTTTGTTCCCACTGAAAACAATAAGCAGCTTGGTTATAAGATAATGGTTTAAACTCACACGTTAGAAATAATCTTCTCTAAGCTAATGAAGAGCTAATTTAAGGTAAAGCAGAATTTCTAACAGCAAATTCTTGTGTCTTCATGTGTATCTCTTCCGAGTGATCTGTTTAAAACACACAACCACCATCCTGGGTATGCAGGGGGTGCATGGGGGTAGTTCTGCTGAAAGTTTTGCTCCAAATCCTCCTCATCCTTGTGTAATCAACCCTAACTGATACCCTGTAAAACAAATTCTCCCCCAGTCCAGCTTCTCCTGCCCACATGCAGATCTTCTGATAACCTGGTGCAAATGAAGCGTCTAGGTTACAGTCATGGGAATATGATCATCTTCTTGTATAGTCCTGTACCTAATAATGTCCACAACAATTAATACTCAATTTGTTGACAGTCCACTCAGAGGATTTAGTTCTCCATCTTGGTCACTGTATTTTAGAAGGAAATAAGCCATCTGAGCAATAAATTTTCCATGCAAATAAATTAGCGTATAGGGAGAGAAAAGAGCAAAAGAAGTGATGCACCTCTGTAATGCTTAATCGGTTCTGCCTGAATCTGGAGTTCACCAGCGGGGGAAAAAAGCCTTAGCTAGGAAAGAAAAACTAAGGAACCACACTAGGAAGCTTTGCTTTACATGTGATTTCCAGAGATACTCCACGTCTGTTGAATTGTGTCACTTTGATGTGTCATTTCAGTCTTGCTCCTGGGCCTTTTCTGCATTTTCTGTTACATAAGCTGTAAATTTGAGAAGAGTTTGTGGAAGTGTTTCTCTGATGTTTTCCTTGTAACCTAATAAAATCATGACAAAGATTTACCTAAATGTAAATGTAGCTCTTGGACTCTCAGCCTTCTTACTTTTTGCTTTGTTTTGCAGGGGGAGGAGGGGCTAACTAACCCTGATTTTCCTAGCTATTGTGGAACAGACAAGCAAAAGTTTGCAGACTATTGTCTTTGCCCCGGGATTTCCGATGTCTGTGATCAAAAGCGTATCTCACAAAGCCAGGCATGGTTTCACAAAAATTCCACTGAGGGGTCATAGCTGCTTGAGTTAGAAAGCTTTCAAGACTACGTAGCTCTTCTTAGGAAAACATGTTAAAACATAAAACATCTGTCAGAAGAGTTCTTTGTTTGGAAGGCTTCTTGAAGTGCACCTTGGAATTTCCTTCCTTGGTGATGGTGGTTTTGTGCAGTAAACACAAAAAAAAAACAGTGGTTATGTCACCTGGGTTCAGCAGCTGAGGCGTATGCGGAGGTGTTAAAGAAACTAGGCTTTCAGAGCATTTCAACGTGCCGTGAAACGTCGTCTCAATATACTCTGAGGTAATGACAGGTTTTGGTTTTTTTTTCCACAGCGTACATTAAAACCAGACACAATAAGGACGTGTACAAGCAAGGAAGCACGTTGTGTTCGGGGTAGCACGCAGTAAAAAAAGTTTAATGCTTTTAAATTTTTATTTTCAACATTGAAATGCTGTAGATTAATTTGTTCATCTCCTTTTGTTCTATAGATCAGATCCTCACTTTCTGTGTATTTGGATGTGCTGAGCTCCTTCATACTATTATTTTTTTCATGTAAAAGTGCTTTCAGAATTCTAAATTAGATTCACTTCTGGCTCAGACATCAACTACATCATTAGCAAAATTCCAAGAGTTGAGCCAAACCTTATCCTGGCTGCCTCTGTAATGTTAATGGAATCACAACAGGTGTGGTGGCAGAAGAATTTTGCAATGAAAGTCTTGATTTCTTTGGTTAGCCATAACAGTGAAAGCCTGTTTGACTTTTAAGTCCAGAATGGATTTGCAGAATGTGAATCTGAAATAACCCTTGTAAGCTGATCAGTTTTAGTGTTTTCCTTGGGTCCCTTAACATTATCCGTTCTTCCCATTCTTTTTTGAAGATATACATAAACGAATAAAATGGTTTAAAGTTTTCTTAAATTAAGAAAGTGACTTTTTTTTCTCAGTAGAGTAGTACTTTATGGTTTTCTTACCAAATCAACTTTTTTCATAGAAGAAAAAGATGATCTTTTCTAAAGATCTGAAGAAGAACATGAAGGACTTTAGTGAAGTAGCTCAAGGAAACATGTAGGAAACAGTTTCCAAATACAGCAGCCAGCATGAAAAGAAACATGAGAATTACAGTTTGAAAATGTAATAAATAGGCAAGTAAACTAATACACAAGTCACATAAAGGGCGTTGGAGTAAGACTATGAAGGGTCTTGAAATGTCTCATCCCTGGAGACGCCCTAGGCCTAGCAGAACGGGTCTCTGAGCACCTTATCTAACTGTAGGTGTTCCTGATTATTGCAGGGGAGTTGGACTAGGTGACCTTTAAGCGTCCCTTCCAATTCAAACCACTCTATGATTCTACAAAATGGTGAAAACTGCTTGAAATTGAGGTGAGTGTCATTCTGTGGTAAGTTGGTTAGAAAGGTTACACACACTTTTTATCTAATAAGAGTTGCATGCATGTAATATGTATTCTGAAAAACAACAAACAATAAAAACTGTCAACATTGTTTATATAACCTCGAGATGGCCATCCACAAAAATACGTAGGCTAAAGAGAATATTATCAAGTGTAGCATGACAAATTGGATGACTGTCATGTTGACAGTGTTGACAAAACTAGTTGTGTAGCAAGAATGTTTGCAGAGCAAGGGGGAAAAGAGTACTGAGTGTTCAGAGTGGCTTTGGAGTTCACAGCCGAAAGTCCTGGTCACATCAGAAAAGGACAGAGAAGAGGCAGATTTGGAGCACAGAGTATCCGTGCACAAGTGATAATTAAAATCAGTTTTGAAAGAGATTCCCTCATGAGCAAAGGAGAAAGGAGTTAAGGACAGAGTGCTGTGGAATCCCCAGAAGTATAAAATACAATTAACAGTGATAAGGAATGTTTAAAGCAAAGACTCATTCCATAAACTTAAGAGTTTATTTAAAAAGAAATTTAAAAAATGAGCAGGTTCTTTTTTAACTTAACATGTATTTATATGCAACATTCATGTTTAAGTTGATGGTATTTAATTTCATTTTATTTTTTGGCAGTAGAATCAGATCTCAAAAGTAGGAAAAAATCTAAGAATTTGAATTTCAGGAAACGCTAGAAGCTGAAAGAAGAGAACGCGTCTTCTGACACACATTGCAGTTCTGAAATATTTGTTGATGGCAAGGGAAAAAATGTTGTTCTACCTTCTATTGAGTTAAATAATACGCTGAATTGAATTAAAACTCCATTAAACAGGAAGGGATATTGAATAAACCAGTATATTTACATGAGAAGTTCCATTAAACCCTAGAGAATAACAGTGAGTAAAATGAAGGGTATAATCTTGCATCCAAATGAATAAAAGGAGCATGAAAGCAGAATCATTTTGATTTTCAGGGTGATACTGTCTGACTCTTCATTGTTGTTGTTTTTTTCAAGTGCACATATGTGCACATGCATTTACATACATACATGAGAAAGAAAAGTAGAAGAGAATAATACCTAGTTTCTTGGCTGTATCCCTGTTACTTATTAGCATAGGGTCTTTTGAGTGGGATCATCTCACCTAACTTCTCAAGTTCCAGACACATCAAGTAACAGAGGTGGTGTCTTCCTTCATCATCAGGAAAAAAAACAGGTGCTACCAGCACATGACCTCTCCGTCTGGACGGAGTCTAACCCATGAGGTGTGTGGGGCTCCAAAAGTGGGAGGCTCCTGACTTGGAGAGGAGCTTCGCTGGAACACAGATGTGCATGTCAAAATGACATCAGTCCAGCTATTAGCATTGGCTGCACTCCACTGACCTGAATGGTGGACTCCTTAGTGTTCCTTAAATACTTAGAGAACTTGAGCTAGTGCTCATTTTGTCCGTATCTTTAATCAGCAGTGCCCTCTGGGCAAGGATTGTCTTTATCATATTTGGTGTTAAGATCTTTCTGAAATGAAAGTAACCTGTAATAAGGTACTTGCTAAGGCAAGAAAACTGAGGTGAGTTTCAAGGCAGAGAAAATGCCGAGGCAAGAACATGGGTTCACTGTCAAAAGATCCCTCAGCAAACAGCACTGGAAGGGTTTTGAGTGAGGTCAGAATAGTGCTGGGAGGAGCTGAGTAGCTATAGGCATGTTTATAACTAATTTTTGAAATGCTGCAAGTGTAGCTCATGTTAGAAATAACCATATGTTTGTTAAATAACTGAAGAAGGGAAATCTGGGAAAAGTTTGTCCAGACATTTATAACTTTTTTAAAGGGCAGTTGATTTTTTCCATATGATTTCCAGGCTAAAAAACTATTTTCATCTCTTGAGACTGCACAGTGTTGTAGAGAGCTGCGCTGAAAGAAAGAGCAAGGTTGTCATCCAACCCTAAATGCAAAACATGAGAACGTTTGGGATTTAAGCAGACGATTGGTTGGTTATGCAGCTTTTATTTTACAGCAGAGCTCTATAGCAAATCTTCCTTGAAAACTTAATTTGGTACTTTTTTCCTCCCCCCAAAGTCCAGTGGGATGGTTGTATGTGTGAACTGAGAAAGAAGAGCTTGCGCTGGCTGCCAAGCTGAAGATGAGTATATGCAATACAGTTCGTCCTCATCGTAAGGAGCATAGTTTCTCTATTTCAGATTTTGTACTCAACTACAATATAGATGTATCCCAAAAATGGTAATAAGTTTTATGTGAGGAATATACAATAAAAGGGTATTTTTTAAGTAAGAGCAAGAGTAGTTCACAGTGAAAAAACTGAAATAGATACAGATTACTCTGCAGACACCATTGTAAATGTCAAGTAGAGTTTGACAGCTGGTAAGTTAGAGACATAATTAAATATATATATATATATATCCATACGTGTACAGACTGCCTTTTAGCACGCAAAATTGGCACGCAGCAAAATAAGAAGGTGAGTGACATATGGGGATTAAAGCAGCTGAGTTCTAGTGGAAACTGTAGGCAAGCAAGTAAGCCTTTGAGACAAAGACAGCAATACTGTACTGCACGGTACTGCTGGCATGTGTTTGTTGTTTCATGGCACAGCAATCTACACTAATTAAAGGAAGATGTGTCCCGTGTAGTACCCTACCCCAGTCAGAGCCTCTGTAATACCAAAGAGAGAAAAGTGTCAAAGGCAGGCTGCCTCGAGGAGGAGCAAAGTTGCTCCCTTAATGGACTGGTCTGGGTGACTGTCCGCTTTGAGAGAAAGGACCAATACTGTCTTTGCATACTGAGCTGGATTGTTAGAAACTGTGGTGGATTGCATTAATAAAGGTATCCAGGGGTAATCTAATTTTAAGCAAAAGTCAGTATTTCTGATGTATTTTTTTTAATTACTTTGTATTTAGATACCTCCTCAAGTATTTAGAGGAAATTAAGCTTTGAAGGTGGAATACTTGTGCCCTTTATATATTATTTCCATGTTTATTTATTTTTGGCTTCACTTTAGGTTACAAATACTTGGCTGTGACCCTACAGAAGGAGAGATTAGTTTGGTAATGAATATTGTTTTAGGAACCGTGCTTTTCATTTATTTACTCATCTTTGGCTTTTGTCTCTTGCTTGGATTTCTCTGAACATCAGCATTACAGCTATATTCAACCATTTCAGTTTTTTCAGACGTATTTGTTAAATCAGTGTTGTGTGAGTCAGCAGTATTGCCCAACATGCTCCAGCCTATTGTGTGAGGAGATTCTGCTGAATCACAAGTCACTGTGCACCTATTAAAAATATATACATATATCTGAATCTTAACTAGAAATGAAACAGACTTTCTTTACACATGGAATGGAAAATTGTGAGTTGTCATTAAGTCCTGAGTTTATTATTTTGATTGATCTGATGAAAATTTTATCCAGACAGTATTTGTTGCTAGAGTTTTAGAGAAAGTCATCTACTCACCTGTGGGAAGACTCTAGCTATGTACCTTTCCACAGCAGTAAACCCACAGCTGGGAACTGTAACCTTTCAAGCAAGCTAAGGGCTTTTCTTCATTTCTGCCCACCAATCTAGTGAATGGCTTTAAAATGGGAAACTGCTTGGCAGGTTGCTAGGCAGGGAAGATCTTCCTTTCTCCCAGTTAGAAAGTTAGTTAGAAAACCAAGAGAGACTGCAGTGTGGTGGTTTTAAAATCTTGGAGGACATGGGGACTAGAAATATTTGGTTTGTTTCACTAGTTGTACCAATTTCTCTTGTATGTATTGAATTGGTTCATATTGCAGAACTTTAATTAATTGGTATGCATATTTTATGTGAACTCTTAACTGGTGATGTGTTATTTCTAAATCATGTCCTTCTTACAAGTTTTAAAAAAAAGATTTTTTTTTACACTCGTCTTGAAGTTTAATTTCTGTTTTAAAAATTGCCTCTGTATATAAGATAGAGTTATTCATTACTTTAGAGTCAAATAGCATAGGAAAATAGTAAATGTGGAGATTAATATGTTTAGGTATGTATGTGGCACAGCTTTGTGGTAAGCAAACTAAAGTGTCAAGTTGGTGTAAAGATTGTATTTCATTCTACATAAATGAGTGATGCTGAAAAAAACTGAAAAAAAGTAACTAAAATGTGGTGTTTTAAGAGGCTTTACAACACCAGGACCTTTTTGGCCATGTGGTGTAGGTCAAAGCGAAGTGGGACAGCTGTGGGCTATAATGGCAATATACCATTTGCACCCCTTCCAAAATGAGGTTAGGCTGGGTATCTGCCTACAGGGCAAAGCAGACAGGTAAGGCCACAGCAGTTCTGGCCGTGGCAGCCTCATCATCCTTGCTTGTTTTCACATGTGGAGGTGCAGCATTCCTAATGCTGGTCCTGCAGCACGCCTTCTGCTTAGGAGCCAGGAGCTGGCCAGCTGTAGTTGAGAGGGACTGAAGAAACTAGAAAAGCCCAGGTTTGTCTGAAGTTATTTTGTTGTTCCTCCTGCAGTCTGTAAGCATGAGCATAGACTATATGCTATATGGCTTATTTTCTGGGTCCTTTTGAGGGAGGTGCTAGCTGATGTGCACTTCACAGAACTTGAAGTAAATCTTGTTGAGACAAAAATAATGAAATTTATTATAAACTAGATATTGAACATACGTGTTCTGTTCACATTACTTATAGAACTGGGGAGAAAATGTTCTCTTGCAGGGTTGAATTTTAGTTGATATTACACTTTGAAGCATTTGAGATACATCAATTGATAGTTGCTTTCCGTTCTGAAATTCTGTTCTTCGTATTCAGTTGTCAGTGTTACAGTGTACATAGGTTAAAGTTGAATTACTGTGTTTTATAAATCCCATATCTTTAAATGTGAAATATAAGCAGCTGCCCAGAACAGGAGAGTGTGAAGTGTCCACAGTCTTCATCTCCACGTTGATGCCTTCCTGGTGTCGTTATCGTTGTTCATTTATTTATTTAGTCTTCTGACATTGCTACTGTTTGACTTGCGAGTTCATTTCTTGGCCTGGTTTTAAGTGTTTCTAAATTTGGTACAGAAGAGTTTCATCAGAAGGAAAGAGATGTTGAGTGTAAGCACAGTGGCAGGGCAGCATGTGGAAAATTTATACTCCTTCATGAGAGTCTTGGTTGGGATTCTCAGCCTGGGATTGCTCTTAATAAAACCCTATTGATTCACTGCAGGACAAGAAGACAGCAACAAAAAACATAACTTGTTTAGAGATTCTAGAATTTTTTTCAGATTTTTAAAATGGCAGATTTTCCTAAAAAAAAAAAAAAAATCTGCATTGAGCAATGTTCGGATTGTATTTATTAAATATAGTATTTTATCTCTCCTTGTAATCACATGTAGAGATTCACAAATGGTTTAATGCAGTCACATTTTCCCTGTAAATTGAATACTTCAAATATTTTTTCCACTGAGAATTTTCTTTGATTCTGAAAACTGTGAAGACAGGAATTTAGGAAGAATGGAGTGAGAACCGTCTGTTGGTTACCATTATAGTGTACAAATCTCTGAGGTTAATTTGAATTTCTCTGTGCATCATTGTGTACTGTGTGTTCTCAAGTGTGCGTGCACAATTGGTAGGATGTGTATAATAGAAAAAAATAAGATATCTATTCTAAAGAGTCTTTTCCTTCTTGCCATATCTGTCCTGCTATCTGCAACAGTTGCCTAGGCCTCATTCTCTTTTATGTGATCTAACTCAGCCATACTGAGTCTAATACTGTCAGAAGGACTGAAGGGTATTTAATTATTCAACGCGAATAAACTAGAAGGCGGTGCAAGAGCAGCAGCTGTAACATAAGACATTGGTATTTAATCTCCAAAATATAAGAATTGTTCAGTAATAATTCAGTATTTGTGTCCCCCTGGTTAGAAGGAAAGTCATAAAATTCTGAACACTAAATGTTTGGAGAATGTAAGTGAGCAGTGAGCTTGTCTTCAGCATCTCCTTATACCTTGTGTATGTTCTTAGGCATGATGGCAGTTGATTACTGTTGCATGAGAAGAATGTCAAGTTACCAGATACATGCTGTTCCTACAGTGAGATTTTTCAATAGGGGACAATTGTGCAATAGCGTTTCTGTGGTTTATTTCCAGGTAGGTCTGTCACTTCTGCAGATTGTATTCTGCACATGTATGAGAAAATGTAATGCTTGTTGAATAGATAATTGTAAAGATCTCCAATTTTCTTGCATGTTTTTCATGTGCAGATTAATTGTACAAGTATTCTAGTGTTTATATGGCTTTGAATTTGGGCTGTATTGCAGATTCAAAAGAAGGAGTTGAATGCTAGAGTATTTTCTAACACTTCGGACATTACATACAAAAATGAAGGACAGGATTATACTCAGCAAATACTGTTAAGGTAGTTAAAACCAAACTCAGGTGTTTTGTCTCATGAGATTACAATGTTACCTGCTATAAATCTGCAGAAGGAATTCTTTCTATGGTTGTAAACTGCAAACACTGTGCATTAATGTTCCACTGAAATATGTCTTGGTGTTTCTTTATTCTGGAACCATCAACTGGTCCCAGAGCTGGAGGCTGCTGGAGGCTGGGAGAGTACCACTCTGATTGCTTTGTTCTTAGATTCTTCATTAGAAGTCTATTTTTTGCCATTGTTAAAGAAGATACTGGCTAAAGTGGATCGTAGGTGTTTGACTTGATGTTGTTAGTCTGTTTTTTATGGTCTTCTAATTTTACGTTTGAGTTTTAAAAAATTGAAATAATGAGTACTGTGGAGAACTGTGCTTTGTGGATAGTGTTTACATAAAAAGTTGAAAATTCTGGAAAAGAGCAATGCTGTTAACACAACAGAAGGAAGGAACACCATCCAGAGGGACCGGGAAAGGCTCAAAAAGTGAGCACACGAGAACCTAACGAAGTTTAACAAGACCAAGCATGAGGTGTTGCACTTGGGTCAAGGCAGTTGCCGATAAGGGTCCCAGGTAAGACTAAGAGAAGAACTTGCTGAGAGCAACCTTATGGAGAAGATCTTGGGTGTCTTGATGGATTAAAAGCTGTCCATGAGCCAGCAGTGTGCACTTGCAACCTGGAAGGCTGACAGTATCCTGGGCTGCATCCAAAGGAGGGGTGACAGCAGGGAGAGGGAGGGGATTATCCCCCTGTACTCTGCCCTTATGAGGCTCCACTTGCAGCATTATATCCAAGCCTGGGCCCCCAGTACAGGAAGGATGTGGAGCTGTTGGGGCAGGTCCAGAGGAGGACCGTGAAAATGATGAGCAGGTGTCATGCTCTCTTGAAAAGTAGTTCATTGCCTCATCTTTCTACCTAAGAGGAGATCTTCAGATATTTTATTTTTGGCCATATTCATTTTTCTGTTGAGTTTTTAGGTGGAAGGCAACTGTCTGTACCAGGGGTAAACAAATCGTAACGCTCCTCTGGGTTTTCTGACCTACCAGTGATGGCCTGAGACAGTTCTGTGTAAAACTTGTTGTGTTACATGGCTGCTTTTTTCGTCCTGTAAATATGATCTTGTACATCGTAGTTCCAGGCCTGCTTCACACATGCAAGAGGTGATGGGGTGGCTCCTGCAGACCTCCATTCATTGCCATGTGATGCTCAGCCAGGGTGTTAGCCAGGCCTGTGCTGGGGTGGCAGCAGTTTGGCCTTACTGGGGCAGTTTGCAGGCATACCGAGCAGTGTGGTCACAATGTGGCAGAAGGAGGCTGAGTTTGTGGAAGTAGCAAATGTTGGGGTTCTGGGTAGGAATGAAAGCCACCTTGTTGTGCTGTTTAAGAGGTGAACTTTGCTGTGGCTAGAGAATAGATCGTGGACATAAATAATGGCCTTGTTTTACTCATTAAAGCTGAAGCAATTAAGTAAACATAACGTGCCAATAGCACAGCTCAGTGTCTGCACATTGTCTTCAAAAGGAAATGAGTTAGTGCTGTTAGAAAAAGCAAATTATTTCAAATTAGTTTTGTTGTTTCTACGAGTAGACCTTAATTAATTGTATGTGATCAGGATAGTGCAGGCCAGTTCCTGAGTGACTTATGTCTGGCCTGTCCTTTAATGCTTACGCATATGTGAGCATATATTTTTGAACTGATCGTGCACCTCCTGTCTTGGGATAGTTATGTTATTTCATGAGCAATGTCTGGTCGTAGCACAATGTATATAAAGCTTCATATTTAGTGTGCAGCATTTTCAGAGTAATGGCTAAAAGAAATTCCTCAACAATACAAATACGTTGTAATGTTCACAAAATGTGCAGAAGGTCTTTTTTCTATATGTAAATTCCATGTCATGATAGCCACGAGTCTCTCAAGCTGTGCAATTCTGTTTGATTATTCTTGCGTTTATTGAATGGTTGGAGTTGCTCAGCCTTTGGCCTCGAGCCATTGTAGCATGCCTCAGGTGGTAAGTAAATTGCCTGCAAATGTGCTGCTTGTCGTGCCTTACTGCTTAAGTTATTCTTTGGAATAAATTTAGTCTCATAATAGGCAGACACATCACGAGGTAAAAAAGAAAAAGCATTAGACAGGGACAAAATATTAGCCTTGTAAAATCCAAAGTTGAGTCACTTGTCTTTCATAGAAAGTAATAAATAGTAAAATTAATGACATACAGCTGTGTACTGTTTTGCAGAATATTAGCATATCATAGCAGACTGTTAAAGAAGTACCCCTTTAGTAGTCCTGTGTTGGGGATGTGCTACCATCCAATCATCATAATTGCTCCCCTTTTTCTTTGGTACGAAGAGGTGAGGTGCCTTAGAGATGTCTGCACCCAGAAAATCACCAGTGAATTAGAACATATTCGTCCCCTTCAGAGGTAATGACAGACTAGGGTGAGAGCGCGTTTCATAGTCATAGAGTCAATGCAATACAATTCATGTGATGGCTTATTTTTAATGTGGTATTTCTGAAGAGTCACAGCAGTGCCTCTTTTGGAACCAGGGTGTTTTTTCCATTTAAAACACCCTTCAGTTACATGATTTGAAGTAGCTCAGCAACTCAAGAAAAAACAAAGGAGAAACAATGAGAACACTTAACTTCTGCATAATAAACTTTGTTCTTCCAGAGTGTACATGGCAGTGCACACAACAAAGAAATCACTCAAATATCAACCTTGGTTTATGTTGCAATCAGATTACCTAATGATAGATGCCTTTATACGTTGTTCTTCTTACTTTGTTTTTTTTATTGTATTACAGTATGGTTTGCTATCTTTGAAATATGACTGCAGGTTTTAGAATGATCTATCATTTCTGATAGCACTAAGTTATTTATCAGTTGGCTCTTTAATGAGATTGTATGCTATTATATCATGCTACGTTCAATAAAACTGAAATGTATCTGTTAGTCTGTATCTCTGGTTATTGCTGTGGATGTCAGATTCAGTCCTACTGTAACAGTTGCTTTGATTTCTTAATTCACAGAACCATTGAATGGTTTGGGTTGGAAGGGACCTCAAAGCCCACCCAGCCCCAACCCCTGCCATAGGCGGGGCTGCCTCACACCAGCTCAGGCTGCCCAGGACCCCATCCAACCTGGCCTTGAGC
>JANHGO010000072.1:25311980-25336621 GCA_024606505.1 Aquila spilogaster
CTGAACTCAAAACATAGCACCGTACCAGCTACTAGGAAGACAGTTAACTCTATCCCAGCTGAAACCAGGACAGGGAGCGAGCGAGCGGTTGTGTGGAGCTTAGTTGCTGGCTGGGCTTAAACCATGACAGTCATGTTGAAGTTCCTATGTTTTTAAAATTATGAGTTACTGAACTTAATATCACATTATATATATTGGGTAGAAAACAAGAACAGAAAGTGTTATATCTGTGCTTTGTGCTGGGGGTACATTTTATGAGAGCAGCTTTAAATTGGTACCTACATATGTTCAGAGTTGAGATACAGTACTTACAAAGAATTTTAGAAACTTTTAGGGAGCAAGATAATTTTTTCAGCTTATGTGACTTATGCCTCTCCTCACCCAACTGGTGATATAAATACAATGAAATGTAAGTCTCAGAAAGACTTTCAATTTCTTAAAAAACACCCAATGTACAACTAAACTTTTGTCCTGCTAATTATATTAAACACATTTTTAGATCAGCTACTTAATAAACAATATTATATTATTTATGTTAAATGCTAGTACTGATCTTCAGAACAAAGAGGCGATGAGTTACACCTGTCTGGTATTCCTGCATTATCAATCCACAAAGATAAGAGAGAGAGAGGGAGGGAAAGAAGGTATGAGAAAATTTAATTAGAAGTTTTGTTAGAAATGTTCAATGTGATTACATGCAATATTTAGCAGTGATCATATTTGCAATTATCTAACAGTCCCTTGTAAGAGTCCAGTGAGGATGTATCTATGTAGGTCTGATTCAGTGTTGCTTTGCCCAGCCTGTTTTTTTCTGCAATTTTACTATGAACCTCACTTTCAGATTAGGAAAGTATTAACATATGCTTTCTCTGATAGATGATACTTTAAATTGGTGACTTGGAGTCTGCATCCAGCTGAAACTCAGTTTACTTTAACATCACCCTAGAGAACTTTGTGAACCAAAACTGTATTTTGTTGTTACAGTGTTCATCCTGCCCTCATTTACTTTCTTACCTCTTTTTGACCACAAAACCAAAAGGTGCACAAACTTTTAAAAACACAAGAAGGCAGCATGTTCCTCAAGACCTAGGAATGGGATTTGAGTCATACATGTCTTAATTTTTCTTTTAGAGACTGAATGTGTAAATTATTTACACCAACCTAGGGTGCCATGAAAAAGCTTAGAGAGGAGTTTGATGTCCCCCTCAGGTTTCCCCAGTCTATCAGAGAAGGACTTGGATATTTGAATACTGAAACTGAATTAGTGTCTGAAGTCTAGATCATAACTGTTTTCTATTTATTTTTTTTTGTCTTTCCTTTTCCCTCTTGCCATCTCTTCTGTTACAAAGATAATACACCAAAGAAATGTGGTGATTTCTGTTTGACTGATTAATTCTCTTAAGTGAGTGCAGAATGGTTTAAAATATTTGTATGAGAGAGTGTTCAGATTGTTTGCCTTTCCACGCTGACTTTCACTCATGCAGTGAAATACATTTGTCTTAAAATTAATAAATGAAAAGACTAGGTATCTCTCAAATAATGGAAAGAAATGGCACAATAGAGAAAAAATGTACCTATTTAAGCTATCGAAAGGAGCCTTATTAGTTTGGATCTGTAGCTGCAACTGAGATAGACAAATCATGCACAATACTTCACGCTTACACGTGTTTTTACCACCAGCAGAGCAGTCATAGTGAACATAGCATGTTTGCTGGTATTCTGACTTCTTTCTCTGGAAATGATCAGACACGGGGCTATGGAATATCAGTCTTTCTTTAAATGACTTGCTAACCTTGAAGATAAAAATCATACTACATGTTCTTCATTTTTATGACTTTGTCCATGGCTCATTTAACCCTGCAGTACCCTTTCCAATGCCTTTGGGAAATCCGGGATAAGATGGTCCTGGATACAGATATTGTTGCCTGGTGAACATGATTTGATCATTTTTAGGCTATCATAAATTTTTCTTCTAAACTGACATACCTGGAAATATATTCGAGGACTATGTGGCACTGACCGTGGAAATCTGTGGTATTGCAAAAGTATTAAAAACAAAGAGTTTATGGCTATGTTTGAAGCAACTGACAAATCTTTTAAGTGAAAATACTCATTACTGTTTTCTTACAGATTTACAGGAAGAGGGTTTTTGTATTTTATAGAAATACATTTTGTGAAGACCTAGCAATGTCACCAGACATTCAAAGTTCCTAGCTAACAAAAGTAATGGATTGTATTGGATTTTATTACAGTCCCACAGTCATACCAAATTGGTAATTTTACATCCAAGTAGTCCAGCAACTCTTGAAGAATTCTCCCTCTTCATAGGAAAAAAAAAAATCAAGATGAAGTAGTGCATAAAATAAAATGGTTAGCATGTAGAAAAGATCAGCATTCCCATATGTGCTATTCCTCCTCTGCTGTGATCCACAAGTGGCAGGTTTTTAAAGTTTTAATCCAGGATTTTGAATATGAGTAATAAAAAAAAATAATCCAGAGTTACACTAATCATGATTGTTACAAGGTCGTCATCTTGCTAATATTACCTCATTAATGTTGTGTTCATTTGACAATTGTAGCTCTTAAATTTGTGTTTTATGCTTTGGTTCAAAGCTTGTACTGCACTAAGTAGGCTAAGATCCCAGTAATTTTAATTAGAGAAAATTTGGTATCTCTTCTATCCAAGTATGAAAATGCTGATTCAACAGGTTCCCAACTGTTGGGTTTGTATTTGCATAACGTGATTGCAAGAAAAAAGTGCTTTTTTTTTCTCTATCACAGAAATACCTTAACCAAATTTTTCAACAATGTATCATATAGCTATTGGGCCAACATGAGAAAATTTTGATTTTTAGATACAAAGGTGTTGGAAAGGAAATGTGATAATATGCTGATGATATAATCACTATACTGACCCTATTGAAAATCTCAGACACAGGAGTAGTTTTGTTCAAATACGAACTTAATTAAAATACAAAGGCCTGTTCTGTTGAGAAAGGATAGCCACTGGAAAGTGTTTGGTGAAACAGGTTCTTTAGGGTCTAAAAGTTGGGGAATATTTAAACCTCTGATCTTGCTAATGCTTATCTAGGGACTGATCATGGATCAAGAAATTTGCACTGAATACTCCAGGTACTATCAGAATTTCAAATTAAACAAGGTGCCCAAACAGATGAAATAATTGCTTTTTTTAACATTTCTTTTTTCAAATGTTACATGCTATCAATTTTAGGCTGCTTGCATGTCCAGCATTAACATATAATAATGCTAATGATACACTTATATTTTCTGTTAAGTGTACCAAAAACTTCCCCAGTTTTGTCTGTGTTCTTATAGGAGCTGAGCACCTGATTCTCCATACAAAGAGTAAATGAGAAAGTATGCCTTGAAACAGCTTTAATGTATTTTACCTTAGTAATATTTATCTTGATATTATTATTATGCAATGCTAAATCCTTTCAGTGCAGTGTAACCATTCAATAATCAAAAGAAAGGGAAGTGGGATGTGTTATCCTGTTGCTATTGTTAGAGAAATAACATTCGCTTCAACTGATATACAGATGAGGATTGTTGGGATAAATGACCTATGCCTGATGCTTTAATATTCAGCGTAGGATAAACTGATGTAATGTGAAGGGCACCACAATAACCGTAGCATGTTATCCAAAATATAATTTGAGAATAAGTTCATCCACTTAATGTTTCGGTAAAAATGTTTTTATGGAATATAAGAGAAGGAATATTTGCTTCTTTCTAAGATTTATACAAGCCTTTTCTCTTTCTCCTGAGGTCAGCTGCCTGACTAAATAAATGTACTTTTATAAAGCAAGGTGGCAGCAAGAATCTTCTGACAGAAAAAAAATGGTCTACTATGCTCATTTTTCATGAGTGCAGCAAAAAAGATGAGATGCTAACCATGACCACATTCTACCTCAGTTCCTTCTTTCCATATATTGTACCCACCTTCACCCAGTAGTACTTATTGTCTGAGTTTGTATTAAAATTATCAAATTTTGTGAAACTCATCAGTGTTTTGTACTGAAGCATTTTAGCTCAGGTGCTGAAGAAAACCTCATGGTTAATATAGCTTTCAATAACTCTTTCATCATCTCTAAGATTCAAATCATGTGCCTGGGGATGTATTTGTAGAGGGTAGATTGGATCATCTTTTATGTCCATCTAATGTTGTTCAGTGCATATTCCCCTTTTAAATGAAGTAATTTTTATCTCTGCTTGTCTTGCCAGAAACAGAGGTCTCTGATGGAGTCATTTACTTTAGCAAGAAAGTAGATTTTATTTTAACTGTGGATATCAGCCTATAGGAATTACTTTCCTTGATATATTTGCCTTTTTAAAAAATAGTGTAGAAGCAAAAAGTATCTAGGAAACATTCAGAGAATAAGACCTCTCTACCTGTGACTGCTAGAGGGGAACTAAGCAATCTTTAAAGTTTTTAAAATAAAAATCAATAGAAAAGCTGTCAGGCACTGGCATCTTATTTATAGAAAAAAAATTATGTCTTTCAAAATTTCTTTAGTCTTAACTTGCTTTATACGGGTGACTTTTTGCTTTAATCTATTTTAGGAAACTAAATCTCCTTAAAGAATTTTTGGTTCTTGTTAATTAATGTCTTCAATGAAGATACAAATTTTAACACACATCAAGGATGTTCTGAAAATCTGATTTTCTAATGATATTTTAAATTCTTCAGGTTTTTTTTGTGCATTTTTGAATTCTTCACATGAAGCTAATAGTGTATTATCCACTTTGTCTGCTCTGTAACTGACCTTTTTAAACTGTTTCACTCTTACCTAAAACTAATGCTTCTGGGATCCCATCTTGAGACCTAGAGTACTAATAGCTTTCAGATGATTCTGAAAATCTCCTTTTAAATTATAAGACCTTGTCTAGACTAGGATTACTGTTATAAATGTGTTTGTTGGCTGATTCTGATGAGTACTTTCATATTGGTTTAGATAAGGGGGGTATGTGTTTGGTAATATTTTCCTTCATTTTTCGTAAGAGTTGTGGGTTTGATCCTCCTTTTATTTTTGTGCAACTATTTGTACAAAAAGCAATATACACCATTTCTATTCATTCATGTATGTTACCTATTTTGCACAAATAAGTAAGCTTGCTGCAAAGGGATGGGTAGTTAAATCCCTTGTGCGTGTGTGTTTGTGTGTATGTGTAGAACATAATTGATGTCTGAAAACAAGACCAATAGAATAGCTATTTTGAGGGAAATTTGGCACTTCAACCGTGTTTTAATAGAAAAGAAACCGTGATTAGAAGAGGAAAAGTTTTTAGAATGTTTGGAAATAGTATATAAGTAGAAATGATAATATTACATAAGTAGAAATTATAATATTACATAAGTAGAAATTATAATATTACCAGAATCATTTTGATGCAGCACAATATGGAATTAACTAAGAATCCTACTATTAGTAATACTGAAAATGTGTATTTCAAGGATACAAAAATAATTTTGATGTTGTGATAGGACTTTGCCATATGTTCAAAATTCTGACTGCGGACTTGGATTCCTAAAGAATTATCCAACTCCAGTTCAACTTGAGAAAGAAAGAAAGGAAGGCAGAAAGAAGAGAAAATTGATTAATCTCTGGACAGAAGTCTGTGCACCTTAACACATACACACAAAATTAGGTACCACTGTAAAGCATTTTATGCTACACTTTTAAAAAAAACCCTAAAAATATTTGAACTGTCTTTTTATTTGGAATACATATATTTACCCTTACACCAGAAGACATGAACACTAAAATATGTGACACTAGCAATCAAGACATGCCTGTGAGGATGGAAGCTGGATGGGAAGGGAAGAAGTGAGGAGGGCTTACTGAAAAGAAAAATTACTCCTCTTTGTATCTCCTATACATTGCAGAGAATACTGGGAACTGTGTTATGAGACAGCTTCTTGTCTGGGAAGGGCTGGTGGGTATGCAGGGAGCTGGCTGTAACACCTTCATATCTACTGCATTTTCATATAGGTTATAGCTACTATTATTGATGCTCCTAGGCCACTCTTACCCTTAGTGGATAGTGTTTGTAATCTAACAATGCTGACTTGACAGAACAGAGCTATATGCTGTCCTGGTTACACTGCCCCAAAATGCACAGTCTGAGGCAGTGAGCCATCCAGTGCATGCCAGTGGCTTTGTGCCACTAGAGGAAATATCAAACTGGTAGTACAAAAGGTCTGGCACGAGGCAGGGAATTTCTCTCTAGGAGACTTTAGAGTCCATTCATTATTACCTGTAACTTTAACAAAACAACTTCTCTACAGATCTTGTAAAAACGACTGAATACACTATTTTGTTTATCCTGCGTAAGGAGTACACCTACTGATCATGTGCAAAGGTGGAAATCAGACTAATACCACAGCAGAAATTAATTTGAAAGTGAATTTGAAATTTTAAAGTAGAAAGGCTTTCACTGCACTTTCTTTTCTTTATTTATTTCGTAGTCAAAGAGAAGTTGCCAGGGAACACACTCTGCCAGGACCCTACATGAATCCACTCTGACTCCTTTTGGGAGCAAACACAAAACCTTCTTCTAAGAGGCCTTGCTACTGCAAGCACCGTCACTCACTTCAACCTGCAAATTTCAAGCTCTCTTCTTCCTCTTTCTCCACCAAATAAATTAACTAAATTTAAAAAAAATCTCAAACAAAAGCTGGTTTGAAGTAGAGCTCTTATGTTTAAATTGGGAAAAGCCAGACCATGAAATCCAGTATGTGTTTCAGCTGTTTCTTTTACATGAAAGGTGATTGGCTACTGCTGGAATACGATACTGGGAATTTTTGTTTGATGTTTGTGTTCTTTTTGTGCCATTCTTTTCTACTGACTAAATTTGTATATGCAGAAACTATTAGAATATGAAATCTGAAATTATCCACTGCAGCTACATGAAAAAGCAAATTTTCAGAAGTCTGATATAGGAGTCAGATACCTGTGCTTTCTTCTGATATAATCATAATTAATTTGTGTAAGTGCTGGTTGATAACATAATGAAGACATTGACATTGGGCATAGTTCTCCAGTGGCCAAATTACTTTCAGAATTTTGTCTTCTATAAACTGCTTGAATTCTGGTCCTTGGAGGTAGGATGTTCTTATGAAGAAAAACCCACATATTTTTGCATGTGTCTGGCAATACTAACTCCACCGCAGTGTCAGAACTGCTTTTCAGCGCTCTATAAACAGGCAGAGTTGACAAAGGAAGAAGTAAAGTTAGGTCATCCAGGAAATGGGCTAATTCAGTATTGCTTTTTATCAGTTTATTTTGACAGAGATCCTTTAAAAAGTATTTGAAATCCTCTCTGTTGGGTATCTGTCAGAAAAGAAAGGAAGTTATTATAAAACAAATCCCTCAAGCCGAGATGAATCCTTCTTGCTTTTTGATATAGCTGTAATCCTATAATTCTGCACAAACTGGTATTATGATAGTAATAATGTAAAATACTTAAAATATATCACATTTGATTTCTTGGAATTTGATAAAGAACAATGGTTTCAGATGAATTATTCTATCATAAGGAACATCTAAGTGTTTGGCAAGATTAACCCAGGAAGCAGTGACAAGCACTACCCAACTGACATTGGCTTCCACACTACAGAATGTACTCATAGTTTTTTGCATGTACCCAAGGCCAAAGACAATGAGTAGACCTCCATGCAGTGGCCACTGATGGTCTTCAGTGGGTGTTGAGTCAAATGAGTTCAATAGCTATAGGGTCATTCCTGTTGTGCAGGTCATAGTACGTGAGACTTACGTGCTCCAAGATTCAATTTGAGAACTGCTTCAGTGAGATTTATTTAGTAATAATTTCTTTGAATGAGCATACTGTCTCTTCCAGAAGAGCTTGGAGCTGCAACCTAACCCAAATTATTTTACTCAAGAAATCTCCCTACCCTGGCTAAACTCTTTAATAAGGAAGAGAAAGCTGAGAATTAGAGATAAGACTGCATACTGAATGAGATGAATCTGATGGGACCCAGAAGGATTTCATTAGCAAACTCTTAAAGCATGTCTTTGCTGCAGTGATAGCTGCTTATAGAATAAAAATCAATGAAGTTTTGAGTGTTGCCAACATGGAGCTTTATGCCACCACAGCTAATTCTCTAAGTACCCAGGGTTATCTGGGAAGTTTTGGAGCAGACTAGGAACAGCTATTGCTCTGCAGATGTACCCTGAAATTGGAAGCTGTGACTGGCCACGTGTGTGACAGGAGTTAGGTGCACACCATTTCCTCTTCCCTCTTTCCCCACTCTCTTCCTATCCTCTCACAGTCAGGTATGTACTGGAAAGCAACCCTGGGGTGCAAGCACAGACCATCCAGACCAAGGTGGCAAGATGGTAACACTCAGCCCACATCTCACCAAATCTGTAGTTTAGGAGCAGTTGATTGATAGACTGTATGGAAGATACTATTACTTTAATCAAGCCTGTGTTTTAATGGAACACTGATAAAGGGTATCTGTTGGTCAGGTTTGGCTTTTCCTGCTTGAATATTTCATGTATCTAAAAATGGTATAAAGAAGCAAAAATCTTGATGAAAAAGGGCAAGTATTGTAGCAATGACCATAAACAGATGTCTGCTTTCTTGCTTGCTTTGTTTTTTTAATTACACTATATCTTCTTACTGATGCCACAGTCAACTTTCATTTGTTTCTTTAAATACTTCTTACTTTTTCAAACAGATTTATTTTTCATTTAATATTCAAACTTTCTTAGTGTCTGCATAGTCTGAAATGCCTGTCTTTGTGCAAGTGTGTAGCTGAAAATTGGAGCATTGCTGCATTTTTATATCTAATTGAAAATAAATACATAAAGTGCCAGTTGTGCTATGTCTTTTGCTTGATGAAAGGTCATTCGTAATCTTTTTTCATAGTTAATGGAATGCACTATTGTGATTATACTGAAATCTGAATGCCTTCAGAAAGTTTGAAAACTAAACAATTGTATGCGAGATAACAGAGAAAAATAATTTCCTTTGGAGAATGACCTTTCAAAAGTGACTAGTCCACATCTTTTGGGTGATGCCAACATGTCAGCTTCACATTGTGTACAAACCTCCCTGTCTTTGCTATATGCAAATATCCTCACTAAAATGGTAAAATAATGCTACATATTGTAATATTTATTTTTTCACAAATGTTCATCAGATAATAGCTTTTAAGAGTCTTTGAATACAGAACACTGTATGTGCTGTCAGCTTAGCCAGTTGATTTTGTTTACAAAATGTCAGCATTTCCTTTTTTCTGAAAAGGACATATGATAGTGTCTTTTGAAGAAGGGAACCTCAGGCCAGCTCTCAACTTACACCATCAGCGGTGACCTCTATTGTCTTATTCACAGTAGCATCAATAACAAAAGGTAATTGTTACATACATGGGAAAAGACAAAAGGTACAAGGATGTCAAGATAAATGAGATAATCTTATACTAGATCTATTATAATTTTCCAATAAAAGATTGTGTTATATTTATCACTGCAATTTCTTCAGAAATCCTGAAATTCAATTATGATCAAATTATAAGTCAGAATAAAACAGGATATGCAACCTTAAGGCCTTTCCTTTAGATGAATGATTTATTGACACTAAAGCTTACAGTTAGTGAGCATAAAATATGAAAGAAAAATACTTAAGAAAGTATTTGTAAATCTTCTTGGAGAGTAATCAGCGCAGACTTTTCCTTCCTATTTTATAAATAATTTTTACAATGTACAAAATAAATGTTATTTTCACAACACAGCCTGCTTCTCAGAAGTCTTCACATATGACAAAATATAATAGGAAAAAATTGCATAGATTTGTATTCAGAAAAGCATTTATGTGACTATTGAGCAAAACAGTTAAACCCACATGCTGCTACTGGACCTTTTACATGGTATTTATGTCATTGGAATGTATGACCAAATCGACGACAGAGGAATTACATGGCGAGGTCCAATAAACCTATGCCATATTCTGGCTATCTTTACATCTTTCTAGCTTTCATTTTCTCTTTCACTTTAGAAAGACAATTTTTTTCCATCATAGACTCATGGATAGAAATCTATGCTCTTTGGACTTGTGTGCCTGTCAAATGTTGTCTAGATAGAGGTAATGAGCCACAAAGGAAGAAAAATGCATATTGAGCCATTGAAACACAAGCATTGACAAGCTCTATGTACTAAAATTACTTCATGACTTACAAACCACATAAATGCACACATTGCATGAAAATAACACTGTCCTGTAAATGATGCTTTGTATATTCCCTGTTGCAATATACCAGGCATTAGGTGATCATGGTGTTGCATAGCATTGACGCAGACTGAACGTGCCTTCTGGAACCATATTGTTTTGTGGTTCCACACACTTAAGATTTTTATGTAGAGAAACTAGTTTATATTAGCCAAATTTTATTTGATTGCTAGGTGCTAGGTGATCTGTAGGTCTGTTTTTGTTTTTAATCATGATATATAATCATCTAGAACTTTTTAAAGTGATGCATTATGATAATCTAGAACACAGTCTTCTTTCATCTCAGCAACATCTCTTCAGTATTTGAAATCCTTCCTAAGATTTTGAAATAGAAACCAAAGTATTTTATATCACACCTTGCATCCCTGTTACGTTACCTTATAGTCATATTCTGACATGAGAAACCAGCTGGAAGCTTTCTTGTTTGACAAGATTATCTATTTATTTGGGTTCCTTATGTATACCAACTCTTTTTGTCAACTCTTCCTTCTAGCAGAAGCAGTTCTTCTTTACCTTTCTGAGTCACACGGAAGTATGAGTCACATTTTAGGAACTCCTGCATTATTTTAATGCATTTAATTATATTATATGTGTGTCTACCCATTCATATTTTATTTCAATAACTTTCAAGCTCCTTATCCAAGCCCAAAAGAATAGTTGTCATAATATTTGACTTCTTGTGATTCTAGTCTCAACATCTGCAGGGACAAAGGTACATCCTAGTCATATATTATAATTGGTCCCTTTGCACAATTAATAAGTCAAGTCTTATCAATCAGTTACTTTCTGTTTGTGTAACAAGTGCAGATACTACATAGAGAAAAAACCTTCACTGTGAAAGAAACTAAAGCCAAGTAAGAAGAATGGTTTATGATTTGAGATTTTTCCTCATGACTTTTGAGGGAAGATCCGATTCACAGAGCTGTATTTGACTACAGGGAATTGATCAGGTGAGCCATCAATTGCTGTACAAAAAGCAAACAACTATTAGGGCTGATCAGAAGCAAAAGAGTAGTTTTGGAAGCCTATGCTACCCAGTTGCTTTGCGTGGTAAGTAGTCAGTGAAAGTAGCAGTCAGGAATATCTCGGAAAACCTCTCACTACCGCAGATCCAGGATGACTGCTTCCAAGCTAAGAGTGCAGAGGTGGCTCCAGTGTTTCTTGATAAAATACATTCTGAGGAAGGCCACTGCAATGGGATGTAATACACAGCCATCTTGAGGTACTTGAGATGGTCCAGGTTTAAGTTAAATAGCAGGTGTGTGAAGGAGAGATGGGCAGCTTTATTATTCCCCTTGCCACCTGCAATACAGCGCTAGAAGAGCTGAGGTGCTCCTAAGCTGGGAAAAGAGACTGGGGGGACTGTTGGTGCTGCCCTGCAGGGGGGACAGCAGGGGCTCATTCAAGGGAAGTTTCCCTCTCTCCTTTTCCACCACTCAGGACGGATGGGGAGAAGTGGTTTATCCACACCAAATGCAGATGTGATTCTTCCTTTCTAGCCTACTTCCAGGATAGCACATTCCAGAGCCAGCTAAGACCATCTCGTATGTTCTCTGTTGCTGAATAGCTGGTTGTCAGATGCAGAAGTTGACCTTTCTTAGGCAGCCCCTGAGAAAAACCCCATAAAGGTAATAATAACTAAATAAGTCAAGTGTGGTTTGGAATGACTGTATAAATTAGGTGAGCAGAATCTTCGATGATGATTGGAGAAATGGTAGCAATGCAACTGCCTCTTTTACTTCTGTCCTTGAGGTTTCATCTGAAGATGACGTATTTCTGAAAGTTGACACTGCTGAAGGTTTTTGTTCTGAACAAATTTTGTGTTACGGCATTCAGCAGGCGGGCTGTAACTGGATTATAACATTTCTAAGGGTTAAATAGTTGAGGGTAGCTTTTGGGGAGGAGAGGGGAACACAAAAGAAACCAAAAGCATTATGCCAAAACTAACAAATCACATATCCAAATTTTCTGTTTTGTTTTCTGACCTTTGTATTGCTGAGGACATTAAACAGGACAGACACTTAAGAGTTCTTATCCTGCTGTTTTGTTCTGGAATTCATGATTTTTCTTTGGACCATCCTAGTAATTATCACAGCAACTATTTGTTCATATGTCAGATCAGTAAATGAATGAAACATCACTTTCAGTAGACCGAACTTAATGAAAGAAAGAAGCAGGTCTTCTAAATGGTGGTACATAAAATTAAGTTAAAAAAAAGGGTAATGAATGCTTCACTTAGAAGAACATACTGATTTGTATACCTTTTAAATTACTGATTTCCTGTTGGGTTATGGAAGAAAGATAAGCATGACAGTGTCAAATAAAATGTGATTTCTGAATAGATATCACACTTTGATTTAGATTTGCAATATCTTTATTTGGAACATTTTCAGGTTTTTTTCATATCTGAGATGCTTGTGTAATACCCGAGTGTATTAGGTTTGTGTGGTGGGGTTTTGGTAGCGGGGGAGGGAGCTGCAGGGGTGGCTCCTGTGAGAAGCTGCCAGAAGCTTCCCCGGCTCCAAGTCAGACCCGCCTCTGGCCCAGGCCGAGCCCATCAGTGACGGTGGTAGCGCCTCTGGGAGAACAGATTTAAGAAGGGAAAAACCTGCAGCAGAGAGGGGAGTTGAATGAGAGGTGCGCCGGAGGAGATGATGCCCCTGCAACCTGTGGTGAGACGGCAGGCTGTCCCCCTGCAGCCCATGGAGGTGAGTGAGTGGGGGGGAGCAGATGCCCACCTGAAGCCTGTGGAGGACCCCATGCCAGAGCAGGGGGATGCCCCTGAAGATGGCTGTGACTCCATGGGAAAGCCCGCGCTGGAGCAGTCTGTGACTGAAGGACTGCAGCCCACGGAATGGACTCACAGCTGGACCTGTTCATGAAGAACTGCAGCCTGCAGGAAGGACTCACTTTGATGAAGTTCGTGGAGTGTCTCCTGTGGGAGGGACCCCACACTGGCGTAGGGGAAGAGTGTGAAGAGTCCTGCCACTGAGGAGGAAGGAGCGGCAGAGAAAACGTGATGAACTGACTGCAACCCCCATTCCCCTTCGCCCTGCGCCACTGAGGAGAGGAGGTAAAGAAAATCGGGAGTGCAGTTGAGCCGGGGGAAGAAGGGAGGGTTGGAGGCAAGGTGTTTTATGATTTGGTTTTATTTCTTATTAGGATAATAAGACTTTGACTTGATTGGTAACAAATTAAATTGATTTTGGTTTTTTCCCCCAAGTCAAGTCTGTTTTGCCTGTAACGATAATTGGTGAGTGATCTCTCCCTGTCCTTAACTCAACCCATGAGCCTTTTGTTATATTTTCTCCTTCCCATTCCACTGGTGGGGAAGGAGTGAACAAGCAGCCTCATGGTGCTTTGTTGCTGGCTGGGCTTAAATCATGACACCAAATATGGAATCTATCTTGGAATCAAGAATAAAAAATGACACAGTATTTTCTTCCTGATGAGGTAGCATGAACCTTACCACATAAGTATAGAGGATAAGTTAGACAAACAACATGTGCACTGGTTTTGGCTGGGAAAGAGTTAATTTTCTTCACATTAGCCAGTATGGGGCTATGTTTTGGATTTGTGCTGAAAACAGTGTTGATAACATGGAGATGTTTTCGTTATTGCTGAGCAGTGCTTACACAGAGCCAAGGCCTTTTCTGCTTCTCACCCTGCCTCACCAGCTAGTGGGGTGGGGGTGCACAAGAAGTTGGGAGGGGACACAGCTGGGACAGCTGATCCCAACTGACCCAAGGGATATTCCAGACCATATGACGTCATGCTCAGCATACAAAGCTGGGGAAAGAAGAAGGAAGGGGGGACGTTTGGAGTTATGGCATTTGTCTTCCCAAGTAACCATAATGCATGATGAAGCCCTGCTTTCCTGGAGATGGCTGAACACCTGCCTGCCGATGGGAACTTGTGAATGAATTCCTTGGTTTGTTTTGCTTGCATGAATGGCTTTTTCTTTACCTCTTAAGCTGTCTTTATCTCAACCCACGAGTTTTCTCACTTTTACCCTTCTGATTCTCTCCCCCATCCCACCGGGGGGGAGTGAGCGAGTGGCTGTGTGGGGCTTAGTTGCTGGCTGGGGTTAATCTACGACAACATGCAAAAACATGGATGCATCTTAAGTGACATAGAAAAAGGCAGAACTTGAATCTCTCGACTCCCAGTCTAATATATTAGAAATTTACCATCTGAATATTTAATACTCAGTTCTCAAGATTTAGAGCAACCTGTGGGCTAAACATCTGGAACAATTTCTGTTTCAAACTTAGATTACTGACACAGCAAAGCAACTGCATATCAGCAATAAATTCTTACCTTGTTTTTAAGGGACAAAGTAAGGTGATTTTAATTCCAAAATATACACTATTATAATTAAACCGGACTGATCATTCAGTTAAGAAGGAGATAGATTTTTCCAGTGCATTAGAGAGTTAATTTGATCACACAAATAGATAATCTACATACTTACAGGAGCTAATAATGTGTTTGCTAAAATATTTATGGAGTTAAATTATTCCATAAATTGTACTGTAGTTCACCAAGATTGTTTCATTTTAATATTAATATGGACAAACTATGCCAGAGATGCTAAAATGTTGAACTTCAAACACATTTCTTGAACATTCTGATTTATATAACTGCTTTTTGGTTTAGGGCATGTTCAGTGAAAGATAAAAAGAAAAAGTTCTTGATATATCTTAAGGTGATAGGTGAACAAAGTGAAGACCTATATAGAAATAGGTCACAAACTATCACTTGCATATAATAAATATTTTAATTTAGGTTGCTGTAAAATGCTGTTTGCAATAACTTTGCAGAGAAGTAGTTCAGTGTAAAATAGCTTTAGAGCTGGAAAACTAAAATGATATATTTTCTGGCACAGTTTTCTTTGAAAGAAGTGTTTATCACTTTAAATCAAAATGAATTCATTTCTTACAAATCATATAGTGAATGTAAAACCATTCCTCTAACATGTGATCATCCCACACATACTTTAGTTTTTCATTCTTCCCTTTCTTTTTGCAGGTGTTGTTAAAAAAATGCAAAAGCCTCCACTTGCCAAGATGCATGTGTACTTAGCTATTTACAGCTTTAAATGAGAAAATAAGCCTTCTTAGAATTCTGAAAATGTTGAATTTGTTATTCCCAGCTGGAGAGTGGGGTTTGCTTCATTTTTACAAATATGTCTATGTCAGAATGTTCTTCAGCTTTATGCCAGGAAACTGTGCTGCATGTTCTGGAGTTCAATGGAAGGGAAGAGGACTGACTCTGCCTTTGGCAACTGCTCCATCCACCTGATGATTGAAATAGACATGGTGATTTTCGAATATGATTATTCCTGTGAGCGAAAAGGTTGATTAAGCAGTGAATCTTGAGATTTCTCCATGCTTTTTTTTTGTATATCCCCAAGAATTGCACATGAAAGGTGACCATCCGTCTGAAATATTTCTGCACTATACTCCTGGGGTTGCTATTTGAATTCATATGAGTTCAAGACCATCATGCATAGAGAAATTGAAAATTTGTTCTATAATTTGAGTATTTGGGCTGTTGTTTTTCTTTTTAAAATGGTGTGTGTGTGTGTGTGTGTCCCAACAGAAATGAGATTCAGAAAATGAGGACATATTAAAGAAGCTGAATATCTTTCAAAGTGTCCACCTTTATTCCTATTGTTTTCCTTACAGCATGCAAATATCTTAATAGGGAGTCATGATGAAAGCCAAAAAATGCATAGTTATAATTACTTTTCCCATCATCAGTTACTGGCCTTCTTTATCCCGCTCTATGCCCATACATATTCGCATTACTTTATTTTGCATTTTTGAAAAGATTACTTTGTATCAGTCCTCAGGTCTATGAGATAGTCTTTGCTCTTGAGATATGCATGATCTGACATAATCTAAAGAGGTATACCCTTACCTGTGCTGATATGAGATAAATAAATTAATATGGGAACTGTGATTTAATCTCTTCAGTTAAAGCCATTTTGGTATAATCTTCTATCTTTGCTTGTTGCAGCTTTTCCATACTATAAGAACATTTTAAAATTCTGAAGCTAAACTGTGAAATACATCATGTATCTTTTAAGAGCTTCTATATAATGACATATGAACTTAGTGGGCTCACCTTCCATGTATCAATAGAATTTTAATAACACTGTGACTTCACTAGTAATAAACACAGTATTTCAATAACATTTTATAAAATTATTCTCCTTTTCACTTACAAAAAACCTAGATAATCTTAAAAAATAATGTTTACAATTTAATGATTAAAAACATATCTAGACAGAATTACATACACAGTAACTCCTTTCATCATTTTTTTTTCCTCCTACCAGCACATTTTTTCCTTTAATTTCTCCTGTGATTCCATCTCCTCTGAGTCTGTAAGAACTGAAACAACAGAAGTTGTATGTTGTGGTATTGCAAGAATGCAGTTTGACCTACTGTTTTGCACCTAAGACAAAGTCTAATGTCTACAAAATGGAGGAGGCTCTTGCCATTGGAGAACTGCACATGGAACAGGCACACACTTTCTGCCATGCTCATAACAATTAACTTTTCATACTTCTGAGATCATAGGCATGCCATGCTTTATCAGCAGTGCCATATTACTTCTAACCAACAGCAGTCTTCAGGTGTTCCTGAAGTTTTGGCAACAAAACCTGACATCTGATGGTCTTTCTCTACACTATGATCAACTAGTAAAATGATATATCCTACACATATTTAGTCATCAGAATGAACAATAATCTAAGTCTCTCTCAAGCTTGTTAAATCCTAAGCACTAAAGTTGTCAAATTGATTATCACCTGATCTCTCTCCAGGTGGAATTATGTGATATCCTGAGTCAGTCCCACAACTGACCACTGCCAAATGGGGAGGTTTTGTCTTATGTGGCTGCAGGAGCAGCTCCTCCTCCTCCTCCCTCTTTCACATGGTGTGGTTCTGCTCATTTTTAGGGTCTAGTCAAGATTGTCACTGAAAAGATTGATTACACTAACACAGAAGAAAACCATCTGAAATTGTCTCATGGAGAGACTTGATGTATGTTATAGCTGAAGCAAGGTAAACAGAGACAGCATGCAGTAGGGAGCAGTGACAAGGTGTTAGATTGGCTCAAGCTGTCTTGTGTAATTTTGGTTTTGAAAGTGAAGTGACACAGCTTTTGTAGCTTGGGTATGAAAAGTAGTGTTAGTTCTGGTTGATGGTTTATTTGTTTGAGTTGGGGGGGTGTTGTTTTTTTTTTTTAAAACTGCATGTTAGTGGTAATACTTCTCATCCATTCAGAAAGCATACTTTGGGTTTGAAACCATTCAGTTGAAAAGAGGTACTAAAATATTAATGAGTTTTTTTAATGGGATTTTACAACTCCCATTATCGCTTAACCTAAGTTGGCCAAAGCTTTGAAAAAAATATGCCTAGTCCTGTCTCCATTTCACTATAAAATGAATTACTGAAGATCAAATGGTTGCTAAATATTTTTAATAGAAAATGAAGCAGACTATTTAACCTTTTTGAACAGGGAACACTGATCTATTAGGGAAGACAAAACTGGAGTAATAATAGATTATGTACAGCTTTGCCCTGCCCAATGTATCCTGGCTTTCAGGAAACTGATGATTTTCAAACTCCAGCAAAGTGCTCCCAGTTCCCTTTGATTCCTAAGAAGCTCTTCACGTCACATTCAAGGCCCTGTTGGTACAAGCATCCTGATGTGACCCTGCTCTACCATTTGGTCTCTGAAACCTTCTCCCCCTAAGCATCTCTCTCCAGGTTGTCTAGCCATCAATTTAGAAAGATATAGGAATCCATGAGGAGTAGCTGTGAACAAAAATAAACTCCCAAAACACAATATCCATCACATGCACATTAGGCTCGTTTGAGCTGTACACATAATTGTCATTTGTTACTGATAGTCGTGCACTTAAAAGCTGTATTTTCTATTTCTACAAACTAATTTCTATGTCTATTTTTATGTTTCTGCTGAACTGAAAACATGACAAATTCATTTTGGTGCCAAAAAACCCCAGGACTTCAAAATAAAGGGAAAAAAAATCTTCCATATGTAGAAATTTCCTTCTTTTCTTCTTCCTTCTTTCATTCTTTTACCTTACAATAACTATAGTATATTTTAAATAGCTTTGAAACTTAACTGTGTATGATTCTTTACACCCTTTTTGATGAAATAAATAAAATTTTCACTGGAAAAATCATGGCATGTTTTAGTAATGAATATGGTGAACACTTTCATTAAAAGTAACATACAAATCTAGACTGAGACTAAATATTGACCTAGTTAAACTTGTTATATGAGCCTGTGTACATTCATAAAGCAGTTAAGTCCAGACACACACATGGGTATTACAGCAAGCACCTGTTTACCTCAGAATCAAAAGTTGCTGTATAACACTCAAAAAAAAAAAAAAAGAAAACATGTCTAACAAATAAAATTATAACAAAACAATGGCAATTAAAAAAAACCAACAGCAAAATACAATAGTGAACATAAAGTATTGACAGAAAAGGTGAGTGCATACTTTTAAAAAAAATTTGATAAAAGGACATCTTTTTTTTTGATCCTACAAATATTTATTTTATCCGCAGGGAAAAAAAACCACAATAAAACCAGCAAAAAGAAACAGTCTACCTTCCTCCTCATTTTATCTGTGATGACAGCAGTTACTTGGTCTTTTCGAAGAAAAGATCTCTACAAGAATTATTGCTAAGAAGTTAGGGCTTAGTTATTTTAATTTTATCTGAGATCATTGACTTTAATGAAGTTAGTTTCAGGAAAGAGTGCATAATTTCTCTGCTTCCTGCTGGTCTGCTGAACCTTTATAATCTTTTTTTGTGTGTGTTAAAAATGAGCTGGAATGCCTTTCTGTGGCCATGCTACTTGATGCAGGGAAGGATTTTGAGAAAATAGGATAATGTTATTCACATAGAATCTTTGAACTATTTTTTGTAGGGAACAGACTATCGATTGTGTCAGCATCCCTCACACTACGCGCAAAGACTCAGAATGGAACAACAACTCCTACGATGAAACACAAGACATGATTGCCCTGAATAGATCTTATTAGCCCAAAAAGCACTATAGTACTTTCCTCAACTGATTTGACATAGAATTCACTCTAATTGATTTCTAACAATATAAATATATGTTGCTGCCATTGTATTTTATCCTGTTCTATATACAAACCTCTCTTAACATATTGAGCTTTGCAACCAAGTACCTACATAAAAGGTTAATTGGAAGAAAACCAAAATACTTGTGCTCCATTTCAAAACCCAACCTTACTGTAGCTTATAGAGCATGTTTTTTAAATAGTATGTTAGCACTGAAAGACCTTCTGTATGGAGTTACCTTAAACTAACACATCAAATCTGCCCACTAACACAAATCTGCCCCCAATTTCTTCCTATGTATTAAATTGAAAGCCTGTTTAAAGCTAAGTGTTTAAAATACGAGCTTGTGGATACTATTTTTTTTTAATTTGATGTGCTATAATGAATTGTTGCATTAAATTGATGGAAACAATTGTTGCAGTATAATGGCTACTGGTGTTGCTTGTCATATAAGGCTTATTATCTATTAAAGTTACAGATCAAATTATTCCTTCAGATAAATTGTTGTAAGACCAGCACAGCTCATTAGTTTCCTAGGAGTTATAAGCAATGTCTTTCAGCAAATGCATGTCTTCCTTCTTTGAATAAGTTCCTAAATCTGGTAGTCAAATTCAACCCTAATGCAAGCTGAATGTCCTCTAGTTTACAACACAATGAATTCAACCATTTCAGCCCATTTTTTAAGACTGTTCTTGGGGACTCTTTCATAATATACTGGCTATGATAACTACATTGTTGACATTTCTGTTAAGTCCTACAGGCTGGATATGCCTTACTCTACTGTGGTTCTGGAGGAAATCTATTGAAGTCAATGGAGATACATGAGTTTCAATAGTTGTACAAGAAGAAATGCATCCTGTGGGTTAGAGTAGACAAGGATGAATCCACTGTCTTCATTCAAATTGCAGCTTAAGCCTGTGCCATTCCCTGAAGTTTCTGGAGGTGGAAGAATAGTGCACTAACTCACTATCATCCTGTCAAGTACATCCTTGTGGCTTTTATTAGTTCTGCAATTTAGGTTCAGTGTAAAAAGGGCCAGTATCCTGGTTTATCAGTCTTATGACAGTGGTGTTCTTTCTGTGCTGAAGAAAGTGGAAAAATAGTTTTCTGGGAGAATGAGGCAGATCTGTTATCTATTTGGATTTCAGGGGAAATTCTTTCGGGACATTAGACCCCGACATTATTCCCCATCCTAAGGAATAAATCTGAAATCTTTGCAAGATTCTTATTTTCAATTTGCACAATGTCAATTAGGTGCAGTTTCAGACTAATGACATGATAGATGACGAGTGTAATGCCCCATTCCATAATTGCATTAGGCTTGAAAAAGCACAGAGAGAAGGGAAGATTTTATTTGGGATACATAATCCCAAATACATAACAGTATTTCTACCTAATCAGGAGGCCAACTCAGTGACTCTGTGAGGGCATCCTTCTTGAAGAGGGCCAATCCTGCTGAAGAGGATACTAGTGTGCAAACAGGAGGGATGGAAGAGGGCAGGGGAAATGTACAGCATGCTGGATGGTGGAATACGTGACTTATTTGCCTTGACAGAAAGTTAGGAAACCATACTGCAGTAACTATCTATTGCTTTGGAGACTCTAACCGTGATCAGAGTTTTATCCTCTGTGACAAGCTGCATAGTAGCAGACTGCTGTACAAAGACTGGGGACCCAGGGCTGTCAGGGCAATACAGTGCCCTTACTGCCCAACCAGCCATGTCCCACAGCCCCCAGTGAGGTGAGCTGGGCTGGGCCAGGGATGGTGATGGGGTTGGCCACAGCCCAGCCATCCCCAGGCAGTGCTGCAGGCCCTGAGCCCAGCCAGGAAAGCAGTCCCCAGGCTGGGACCGTGTCGGGTCAGTAAACAGTCAGACACAGTCCAGGGCTCAGCTGGCAAGATCACAGTGATAAGGCATATCCAAGGGCAAGCCAGTCTGTGGGTCAGGAACAGAGTCTGGATCAATGGGGAAATGGCAGGGCATGGCAAGTCTGGAACACAGCTGCAGTGTTTTGCAGCTGGAACCAATCTTGAGAGGCTCAGCTTAAAAGCAGCCCCCAGGGAAGGGGTTGCTGCTTCCTTGTTGACCAGTAGCTTTCCTTCCCTGGATGTAACTGTGCTCTTTCCCCACTTAGTCCTGAGCTTAGGTAGCTAAAACTTTAGGAAAATGGAGGATGTAATAAAGACCTCTAGAGTGTATATCCAGATATTATATCTGCATACAATAAGATAGAAAACATAACAGGCAAATGGCTAGAGTGAATTGCCTTACTGTTTTGAGCAACTGCAGCTAGAGTGTAGAGCCTCTTGTAGTTAAGAATAACTTGGACTGTTCTCGCAGATTCTCTCTGGATGAAAACTGCTGTGGACTCTTCATCTGGGAGTAAGACAAAACTGTGATAACAGAACTAAAAACTCTTGTAAAGCATGTATTCCTATTCACAGAAAAAAATTAAATGCTTGCTTGTAGCTTTTTGTGTTTTTCTTTTTTTTGATTCTTAAAATCTTTGAATTCTGAAGCATATAGGCTTAGGCTTCTTGTTTTAATATTTGTCCCCTATTAGAAGTAATGCATCTGTTTAGAAGGAGTTAACTGTTGTATTTTACCCACTATAATTTTCGAGGTGTGATGACTTATGTCTCCTTTGTTCTTCTTACTTATCCATGTATTGCATGATACTTGAAATGAGGTTGGTATTTCCTTGAAAACTGGCTGTGAGTTTCAAGTCTGAGCTTTCCAAAATGACCATAGTAGCTCCAGCACTAGATTTCCTCCTTGTGAATGAGGCTGATTTCACGGTATTAATCTATGAATATCTATCTGGGGAGACCTTACTTTCTTTGGTACTAGCTGAGGGGTACAAAATACTCTTCCCCCTGCAGCATTTCAGAGTGTTTGATGAGCTCCTACTGATACTTTCACCTTAGAATCTGAATTTCTTCCAAATGTGAAATTGACAATACGGGCTGTTAATTTACAGTACTCCAGCTGTGCATAGTAATGGTGATTTTTGCCTAAATTTTTCTCCCTTACTAGTTTAACATTATTCTATGAAAATCAGCCAGAGTTTTGTGCCATATTCTGATGACTTTACTCGGGTAGCTTGGTGTCTTAAATATTTACCAAGCAACTACCTTAAACCTTATTCTTTCTTCTTACATTTAATGAAAAAAAAACAAAAAAAACCCCTCCAGTTGTTGACTTGACACTGCAGAAATGTTTTGGAATTGGATCCCAGTGGAGCCTGCAGGATATCTATTACAAAATCTAATGTTACATTTTACCTCAACTGTTCTGTGTGTATTTTTTCTGGTTTTTGTCACCATGTTCAGCCTCCTCTGTCCTAATGCATCTACCATCCTACATGGCAAAAAAGCTCAGCTTGTTATGAAAACCTCCTTTTAAATGCCAAGTACACAGACTTTAGCATAATATGATAGTAATCATTTGCATATGAAGATTATGCCAGTAGAAGTGGAACTGTGCTGTCCTTTTCTGCCCAAGGCACTAACAAAACAGGTTCTGAGAACTCTCACTAAACCCAAGTGCTGTACTTTGTTTTGCACGTCAGCATCTACTCTTACTTGTAGCAGTCTGGAGAAGTGTTTGTGATCCACAGCTCCTCTATTTCTGATCCTGTGAAAGAGCATAATAGGTGTGTGAAGTTTATCTATCCGCTTGCACAGGTATTCATAATATAACACAGAACTTTCTTATTTGTGAACACAGCTTACTTGCTTTTACTATTGAATGAAAACTTCAGATTAACTTTTAAAACAAACAAACAACAAGTTGGAGGTGAATAGTTAAGTCTTTGGGACTATTACTGTTTAACAAATGATACAGACAGCCAGGTAATTTATTAATGTTTCATTAATAGTTATCAAATGGTAAAGTCCAGATTTTAATCTGTGGTGATTAAGGATGGTAGGTGCTTGAAGACCTCACCTGTACATTGATATCAATGTAAAATAAGAACGAGCAGGTGAGTCCTGCAGAGCAAGAACTACTACCCTTTGTCACATGGGCCAAAAAACCCAAAATAGCCAAAAATCTGTAGCAAAAAAAAAAAAAAAAATCCACATTACCCATTGGTGGAGTCAAGCTGTCTGTGGTATTTCTAGCTTTGTGTGCTTGCCTGTCATGGTGATCAAATGAGCTGTCATAGTGGAGCAACTTTGAGTGAGAACATTTATAGTAGAACAAATGTCTTTGGTTAGCAATGTCTATGTTTTGTTCCCTACTGTTGAAGATTTTTGCTTTAATCCAGCAGAGAAGTTCACAGCCTATCCTCACAGTTTATTTTCTGCTTGATGCTTTGGTTAAGTCGTAATCCTATGTGTCATGAAAATTATGTCATAAATCCAACAATGTTTTTTGCTGTAGGATGAAGAAGTAAAAGGAAAGGAGCTGAGAGAGGCCAAATATGGTAGATTATAGAAATATTTGATAAATAAAAAGGTATTTCTTCTTTTTTTTTTTAATTTATGAAATCTTTAGTATGCAGTGTACAGACCCTAGGACTGCTACGGCAAAAAAGGCTTTAGTCTGCTACAGTCTGTATTTTCCTCTTCCCCCTTTTTTCTTAGTATCAGTCACATTTCCTTTTGTTTGGGAAGAGAACATATTTGAGAGTAACAACTTCATAATTACAAGAGTCAGTCTGGAAAAAAATATAAATGATAATATTTTGGCTGGAGCACTGAACTGGGACTTGGGAATTCTTGATCAGTGGATAATAATTTTTGAACCTTGTCTATTAATATATGAGATCATTTTGGAGTGGGTGCTGTCTCTCCACGTATATTTACAACACATAGTACAATGGGTCTCCTTTATCAGAAATTAACAGTAAGTGCTACTATAATATACTACTACTGTGTAGTAACTATGACACTGCTAATAAGAAGCAGGGCTGAATGATTCTGTGTGCTCAGATCTGCATAGTTCATGAGAACACTAATACTGTTCCATGTTTAAAATATTCCTTTTATTTACTGCTTTCTTTATAGACACTTGTAAGATGTTGTCGTGGTTTAACCCCAGCCAGCAACTAAGCACCGTGCAGCTGCTCACACACTTCCCCCCCACCAGTGGGATGAGGGAGAAAATCAGGAAAAGAAGCAAAACTCGTGGGCTGAGATAAGACGGTTTAATAGAACAGAAAAGAAGAAACTAATAACGATAATGATAACACTAATAAAATGACAACAGTAATAATAAA
>JANHGO010000072.1:25336721-25354932 GCA_024606505.1 Aquila spilogaster
CCTAACTTTACATAAACCATAGCGATATCTGAATTGGTTGCTGCCACTCAGGAGTGAGACTGAGTATGTGTGGCCTGTAGTAGTAATGTTCTTTTCTTTGAAGGACACTGTCTCTTCAAGAGCGATGTGGAGCTGCAACCTAACCTAAATTATTTTAATCAAGAAAGCTCTTTACCTTACCTGTAGCTGAACCCTTTAATAAGGAAGATAAAGCTAAGAATTGGAGATAAGACTACATATATGAGACAAATCTGATGGGATCCAGAAGTGATTTCATTAGTGAACTCTGAAAGCATGTCTCTGCTGCAGTGATAGCTTCTTACACAATAAAGATCAGTGTAGTTTCATATATTTTCCACATGGAGCTCTGCACCATCACACCTAATCCTCAAGGTACTTCTTCAGGTTATCTGACAAGTGTTGGAGCAGACAGGGAACAGCTATTGCTCTGCAGATAGACCTTACAATTCGAAGCTGCAACTGGACACCTGTGTGAGTTGGATGTGCACTATTTCCTCTACTCTCTTTGCTCACTCTCTTTCAGCCCTATCACAGCTCAATATCTTTCAGAAAGATACTGATGTGCAGCACAGACAGGTTGCAAAGTGGAAACAGTCTACATTTTACCAAATCTGTAGCTTGGAAGCCACTGGTAGTTTATGTAGAAAACAATATGAACTTCAAGCTTCTGTTTTGATAGAGCTCTGATAAAGCATACATGTTGGTTCATTTTGGCTATCCTTTCCTGACTATTTAATGTATCTAAAAATATTATAAAGAAGCAAGAATCTTGATGAAAAAGGGCAAGTATTGTATCAAATGCAATAAAGAAATGTTTGGCTTCTTGCTTTTTTTTGTTTAAGTATGCTGTATTCTCTCACTGATGCTACCCTCAACTTTCCTTTACACTTCTTTAAATAGTCATTCATTTTTCATATAGAGTTATTTTTCATTTAAATTTCAACCTTTCTTAGTATTGGCATAGCCTGAAATGCCTTTCTTTAACAACGTAGCTGAAAATAGAAGTTTAGCTTCTTTTTTATAACTAATTGAAAATAAATACATAAAGCTGCCAGTTCTGCTATGTCTTTTGGCTGATGAAAGGTCATTCACAATCTTTTTTTTTTGTAGTTAATGAAACGCACCATTCCGATTACACTGAAATCTGAATGCCTTCAGAAAGTTTGAAAACTAAACAATTGTATGTGAGATAACAGAGAAAAATAATTTCCTTTGGAGAATGACCTTTCAAAAGTGACTAGTCCACATCTTTTCAGTGATGCCAACATGTCAGCTTCACATTGTGTACAAACCTCCCTGTCTTTGCCATATGCAAATATCCTCACTAAAATGATAAAATAATGCTACACATTGTAATATTTACTTTTTTCACAAATGTTCATCAGATAATAGCTTTTAAAGGTCTTTGAATACAGAACAGTCTATGTGCTGTCTGCTTAGTGAGTTGATTTTGTTTACAAAATGTCAGCATTTCCTTTTTTTTTCTGAAAAGGATAAAATGATAGTGTCTTCTGAAGAAAGGAACCTAAGGACAGCTCTCAGCTTACACCATCAGCAGTGACTTCTCTTGTCTTACTAACTTTAGCACTAATAACAAAAGATAATTGTCACATTCATGTGAAAAGAAAAAAGGTAAAGGAATATCCAGACAAATGAGATAATCTTATACTAGATCTATTACCATTTTCTAATAAAAGATTATGCTATATTTATCAGTACAATTTTTTCAGAGATCCTAAAATTCAGTTATGATCAAATTATATGCAGAATAAAACTGGAGATATGCAACCTTAAGGCCTTTCCTTTAAATGAATGATTTGCGGTCACTAAAGCTTAGAGTTGGCATGCATCAAATATGAAGGGAAAGTACTTAAGAAAGTATTCATAAATCCCTTTAAGAACTAATCAGCACAGACTCTTCCCTGTCATTCTATAAATCATTTTTACAATATACCAAATAAATGTTATTTTTAAACATGGCCCACCTCTTGAAAGTTTTGGCATAAAAGAAAAACAGGATAGGGAAAAAAAAAGCATAGATTCAGAGAAGCATTTATCTGCCAGTTAAAAACACATGCTGATAACACATTTTGTTATAGGATTTATGTGATTGGAATATATGGTCAAATTGATGGTTGTGGAATTACATGGCTAGGTCCAATCAAATTATGCCATATTCTAGTTGCCTTTATATACTTCTAGCTTTAATTTGCTATTTTACCTTAGGGAGACCTTTTATTATTATTATTACTATTATTATTATTATTATTATTATTGCCCATCATAGACTCATGGATAGAAATCTGTGCCTTTTGGAATTGTGCACCCTTAAAATGTCATCTAGATAGAGGTAATGGAATGTAGCCACAAAGGAAGAAAAATGTCAAGCTTTTGAAACACAAACACTGACAAGCTCTATGTACTAAAATTATCACATAAATTATAACCCACGTAAAATCACAAACTGCATCAAAAGAACACTGTCCTGCAAATACTTTGTATACTGTCTTCTGCAGTATACCAGGCATTAGGTGATCATGGTGCTGCATAAAATTGATCTGGACTGTATTTGCCTTCTTGAATCATATTGTTTTCTGGTTCTGCATACTTCAGCTTTTTATGCAGAGAAACTTTATATTAGCTAATAATTTAATAAATTACTAGGTTCCAGGTGATCTTCAGGACTGATTTTAATTTTGGCATATAATGATTTAGAACTTTTTACATGGATGCATTAAAATAGTCTAGAACGCAGACTTTTATCTCAGAAATATCTCTTCAGCTTTTTAAATGCTATCAAATATTTTGAAATACAAGCCAAAGTATTCTATATCGTACTGAGCATCTCTATTATGGTAAATTACAGAGTCATATTCTGATATGAGAATCCAGATGTACATTTTTTTTGTTTGAGAAGATTACCTATTTGTTTGGATCCTTTTTTTATTTCAATTTTTCTATCAATCTTCTTTCTACAAACAGTAGTTCTTCTGTTCCTTTGTTAGTAACATGGAAGTATGATACATATTTTAAGAACTCCTGTACTATTTTAATGCATTTAATTATATCACATCTGCATCTATGCATTCATATTTTATTTCAACAACTTTCAAGCTTCTTATCCAAGCCCCAAAGAATAGTTGTCATAATAACTGATTTCCTGTGATTCTAATCTCAGTATCTACAGGGACCAAGGTACATTCTAATAATATATTATAATTGGTCCCTTTGCTCAATTAATAAGTCAAGTCTTATCAATCAGAGACTCGTTCCATTTGTGCTACAAGTGCTGCAGATACTATGCAGAGAAAAACCTTTACTGAGAGAGAAACTCTAAAGCTAAGTAGGAAGAATCACTTTTAATTTGACTTCTGGGAAAGATCCCATTCACAAAACTGTTTGAACAGTACAGATAATTGGTTACGTAAGCCATCAACTGCTGTACAAAAGAAAACAACTATAATGGTTGATCGAAAGCAAAAATGTACTTTTAGGTCAAATCTTTGCCTCTGTTGTCCAGCTGCTTTGCATGGTAAATAGTCAGCAAAACTTGCAATTGTGAATACTTTGGAGAACCTCTCACCGCTACGTATCTGGGATGACTGCCTCCAAGCTGCTTTGGTACAGTACTGCTATAAGATCACAGTGACTTCAAAATTTTTTATAAAATATCTTCTGAAGAAGGCCACTGCAATCACATATATAGCCATTCTTAGGTACTTAGATGGTCCAAGTGTAAGTTAAGTAACGGGTATCTGAAGGAGATCCTTATTATTTCCCATACCACCTGCAATGATTCTTCCAGTCCACTCACAGGATAACTCACTCAAGAGCAAGATAACCATCTCATTTGTTCTCTGTTGCTGAACGGCTAGCTATCAGATACAGAAAATAACCTTTCTCAGATAATCCCCAGGAAACTTCCCTGTAAAAGTAATAACTAATACAAGTGAGGTTTGGAACAACTGTACAAATTAAGTGAGCAGAGTTCCAGAATGATTGAAGAAATTGTAGGAATGCAAATGCCTCTTTTACTTCTGTTTCATCAAATAATGCATTTCTGAAAGTTGTTACTGCTGAACATTTTCAGCAAGCAGGTCCTGGATTATTGAATATCTAAGGGTTAAATAGTTGAAATAGTTGAGAACAGCTTTCGGGAAGTGAGAACACAAGCAAAACAAAAAGAATCATGCCAAAGGCAACAAATTACAAATCCAAATTTTCTGTTATGTTTTCTGTCATTTGTATTACCAAAGACATTAAGCAGGACAGACACTAAATAAGAATTCTTATCCTGCGGTTTTGTTTTGAAATTCATGATCTTTCTTTGGAGCATACTAGTAATTATCACTGCAACTATTTGTTCATATGTCAGGCCAGTAAATGAATGAGATATGGTTTTCAGTTGACTCAACTTAGTGAAAAAGTAAACAGGTCTTCTAAATGCTGATACATAATATTAAATTAAAAAAAAAACAAACAAACAAACACAAAACAACAGTGGGTGCTTCTGTAGAAGTGATTTACAGACCTGCTAAGTTACAAGTCACCAGTTGGGTTATGGAAGAGAGATAATCAAGAGGGTGTTCAATTAAGTGATTTATTAACAGATACCACCCTTAGATCACTAATTAACAATAATCATCATCATCATTTTCATTTCTGGGATGCTTGTGTAATGCTTGAGTATGGGATCCATCTTGAAATCAACCATAATGAATAACGTTTCCTTCCTGATGGGATAGTACAAACAACATGAAAACAAATGAAGGCGTCCTAGCTGACACAGAATTGGGCAGAATTTGAATCTGCCAAATCCCAGTCTGATATGTTAGAAATTTACCATATAAGCATTTAATATGTGGTTCTCAAGCTTTAGAGCAACTGTGGTCTAAACATTTGGAAAAAAATATGTACTTCAAATTTAGATTACTGACAGAAGAAAGCTACTGCATATCAGCAACACTTTTTTCTTTTACTTTTCAAGGGACAAACAAAGCAACATGATTTTAATTCTATACAATACACTGTATCATTAAGTAGGACTGATCATTCAGTTAAGAATGATGCAGACTTTTCTAGTGCATTAGAAAGTTAATTTGATCACAAAAATAGATTAGCTACATACAGAAGCTAATAATGCTTTTGCTAAAATATTTATGGAGTTAAATTATTCCATAAATTGGAGTGTACATCTTCAAGATTGTTTCATTTTAATATTAATATGGACAAACTATGTCAGAGATGCTAAAAATGTTGAACTTCAAACATGTTTCTTGATCCTTCAGATTTATATAAGTGCTTTTTGGTTTAGGGCACATTCAGTGAAAGATAAAAGGAAAAGCTTGATATATTTTATGGTGATAGGTGAACAAAGTGAAGACCTATAGAATTAGGTCACAAACTACCACTTGCATATAATAAATATTTTAATTTAGATTGCTGTAAAATACTGTTTGTAGTAACATTGCAGAAAAGTGGTTTGGTACAAAAATAGCTCTAGAAAAGGAAAACTAAAAATGATATATTTTTTTGCAGTTTTCTTTGAAATACGCGTTTATCACTTTAAATCAAAATGAATTCATTTCGTACAAATCATACAGTAGATGTAAAATCACTCTAACATGTGATCATCCCACACATACTTCAGCTTGTCTTTCTTCTCTTTCTTTTTGCAGGTGTTATCAAAAAAAAAAAAAAGCAAAACCCTCCACTTACCAAGATGCATGTGTACTTAGCTATTTACAGCTTGAAATGAGAAAATAAACCTTCTTAGAATTCTGAAAGTGTTGAATTCATTTTTTTCCCAGCTGGGAAGTAGGGTTTGCATCATTTTATTAATATGTCTGTGGCAGAATGTTCTTCAGCATTATGCCAGGAATCTGTGCTGCATGCTGTGAAGTTCAATGAAAGGAAAGGCGATTGACTCTGCCTTTGGAAACCACTGCATCTACCTGATGACTGAAATAGACCTGGCGATTTTAGGACATGATTTTTCCTGTGAGGTGAAAAGAAGAATGGATGGTTAAGCAGTGAATCCTGAGATTTATCCATGCCTCTTATTTGTGTATCCCCAACACTCGCATACAAATGTAACATTCCCTGTTAAATTTTTCTGCTTCATACGCCTGGGTTGCTATTTTGGGTTCAGATAGTTCCTGTGAAAAAGACCATGATGCACAGAGAAAATTGCAGTTTGTTCTATAAGTCAAATAATGAGCTGTTGATTTTCTGTTTATAATGTATATTTCCCCCAGTAAAAACAAAACTTAGAAAGCCAGGACATATTAAAGAAACCGAATATATTTAACTGTGTCCAGCTTTACTCCTATTGCTTTCCTTTAAGTAGGCAAACATGCTAATAAGCAGTCATCATGAACACCAAAACATACATAGCTACAATGACTTTCCCCATAATCACCTGCTGTCTTTCTTTATCCCACTCAATGACCAAAAATATTTTCATTACTTAATTTAGCATTTTTGACAAATATTACTTTGCATCAGTCCTCTTGTCTATGAGATAGTCTTATTAGATAGTCTTCACTGTTGAGATATGCATGATCTGACATAATCTAAAGAAGTATGGAATCAAAATCTAAAAAGGTAAGAATCTTCACTGATATGAGAGAAAAGAATTAATAATGGAAGCTGTGATTTAATCTCTTTCCAAAGGAATTTTGGTACAATCTTCAATATCTGCTTGTTGTAGGTTTCCCATACTACAAGAACATTTTAAATTTCTGAAGCTAAAATACTGTGAAATACTCCATGCATCTTTAAAGTGCTTTTAAATAATGACATACAAATTTAGTGGGCTCACCTTTCTTGTAGTGGTATAATTTTAATAACAACACTGTGGCTTTATTAATAAAAAAAAAAAACACAGTAAAGCCAGATCTAGGCATAATTACATATACAGCTAATAACTCCTGTCATATCTTATTTTTCCTTCTGCTAAGACTTTTTCTTTCATTTCTCCATAATTCCATTTCCACTGAGTCTCTGTACATAAGAATGGAGACAACAGTGTTTGAACATTGTGATGTTCCAAGAATACAGTTTGACATACTATTTGGGCACCCAATGTCCACATGATGTAGGAGGCTCTTGCCATTGGAGAGCTGCAGATGAAGCATGCAGCACATTTTCTGCTGTGCTCATAATAATTAACTTTTTGTACTTCTGAGATCATAGACATGACATGATTTATCAGCATTGCCATATTACTTCTAACCAACAGAAGTCAGGTTTTCCTGAAATTTTGAAAACCAAATATTACTTGTTATGGTATTTCTCTATATTATGACCAACTTGTAACATCTACACATATTTACTCATCACAGTTATTAATCTTTTTAAACTTTCTTCAAGCTTGTTAAATCTGAAGCAGTAAAGCAGTCAAATTTATTATCATAGAATCATGTAATAGAATCATAGAATGGCTTGGATTGGAAAGGACCTTAAAGATCATCTAATTCCAATGCCTCTGCTGTGGGCAGTGTTGCCAACCACTAAATCAAGCTGTGCAGGATCCCATCCAACCTGGCCTTGAAGACCTCCAGGGATGGGGCATCCACAACTTCTCTGGGCAACCTGTTTCAGTTCCTCACCACCTTCTGAGTAAAGGATTTCTTCCTATCATCTAACCTAAATCTCACATCTTTGAAATGAAAGTATTTCTCCTTGTCCTATCACTATTAGACCATGTGAAAAGTTGGTCTTTCTGATTATAAGCTTCTTTTCAGTACTAAAAGGTAGCAATGAGGTTTCCCGAGGGCCTTCTCTTCTCTTGGTTGAACAATCCGGCTGCTCCAGCCCTTTATGGCCCTCCTCTGGACAAGCTCCAGCAGCTCTACATCTTTTTTTATGCTGAGGGCCCCAAGCCTGGACACAGTACTCCAAGTGGGACCTCACGAGGGCAGAGCAGAGGAGGACAATCACCTCCCTCAACCTGCTGGCCTCTTCTCTTGATGCAGTCCAGGATACAGTTGGCTTTTTGGTCTGCAAGTGCACACTGCTGGCTAATGTTCAGCTTTTTTGTCCACCAGAAATCCCAAGTCCTTCTTGGGTGAGAGCAGGAGGGCTGCTCTCAATGAGTTCTTCTGTACTTGGCTTTGTTGAACCTCATTTGGTTTACATGGGCCCACTTTGCAAGCTTGTCCAGGTCCCTCTGGATGGCATTCCTTGCGTTTCACATGTGCCTCTAACATAGCTTCCAGGAGGATCTGTCCCATGATCTTTCCAGGCACAAACATGGTGCTTACTCGCCTGTAGTTTCCCAGGTCTTCCTTTCTACCTTTCTTAAAAATGGGAGTGATATTTCCATTTTTCCAGTTGGTGGGGACTTCATCTGACAGCCATGATTTTTCAAATGTGATGGAGAGTGGCTTGACAACCACATCAGTCAATTCCTTCAGGACCCTGTGATGCATGTTGTCCAGCCCCATAGACTTACACACATTCAGTCTCATCTGGTGGTCTCAAACTTAATCTTCTTTTACAGTGGGAAGGATACTGCTCCCCCAAACCCTGCCTAGAGTTTCAGGGATGTGAGAGATGTAGACAGCCTAACTGCCAGTGAAGTCTGAAGCAAATAATTTGTTGAGTACCTCAACTTCGTCTGTGTCCATTGTTGCCAGTTCTCCCTTTTCATTTATCAAAGGAATTACACTCTCCCTGGCCTTTTTCTTCTGACCAGTGTACCTACAGAATCATTTTTTGATTCTTTTGATATCCCTCACTAATTTCTGTCTGTGCCTTGACTCTCCTGATTCCATGTCTGCATGTCCAGAAGGCATCCCCATATTCTTCCCATGCCACAGATCCCTGCTTCCACTGACTGTACATTTCCTTCTTATCCCACAGTTTAACCAGCAGGTCAAAACATTCAAACATACCGGTTTCCTTCCTCCCCTGCTTGATTTCTTATGCTGGGGGATGGAGAGCTCTTGTGCTCTCAGAAAGGTGTCCTTAAAAAAATACCAGCTTTGTTCTGTTCCTTTGTCCCTAAGGACACCTTCCCAGGGGATCTTATCCAATCATTTTTTTAACAACCAGAATTTTTTTTTTCTGAAGTTCAGCATCCTGACTCCGCTTTTTTTCAGGCCTGTAATCCCTGAGATCACGAACTCAGCCAGGGTATGATTGCTACAGATAAGAATGTTTCCAATTTTAATCTCTTCAGTGATCTCCCATTCATTGGTGAGCACCAGCTCCAGTAATGCTTCACCTCTGGTTGGTTTGTCTGCTACCTGGACCAGGAAGTTATCCTCAATGTGCTCCAGGAGTCTCCTGGATCGCTTGCAGACCAGTGTGTTTATTTCCCAGTAGACATCTGGGTGATTGAAATCCCCCATGAGGATGAGAGCCTGTGAGGGTGATGCTTCTTGTAGCTGAAGCAAGAAGGCCTCATCAATAGGCTCACCTTGATCAAGCAGCCTGTACTAAACACTGACCACACGAGGACCTTTATTGGTCTGGTCCTTAATGTTTACCTGCAAGATCTCAATCTGGTCATGGCTGTTTCTTAGAGGCAGCTCTTCACAATGTATCCACTTCTTAACACAGAGGGCAACACTCCCCTCCCTTCCTTCCCTGCCTATTTCTTCTTACAACCTTTTAGTCCTCTATCATACTGTTCCAGTTGTGAGATTTGTCCCACCACATTTCTGTGATAGCAGTTAGGTTACACTTTCCTAATTGCACCATCGCTTAATGCCTCCTGTTTTTTTTTCCCTATCACCTGCTCTCTCTGGGTGAAATTATGTCAGAGACTGAGTCAGTTCCACAATGGACACTGATAGATGTGGGGACATTTCCTCCTATGCAGCAGCAGCAACAAGAGTGACAGCAGCAGCTCCTTCCTCCGTTCCATGGTGTGATTCTGTACCTTTTTAGGCTCTACTCGAGATCATCACCAAAAAGATTGATTGCACTAACCCAGCAGAAAACTATCTAAAATTGTCTCATGGAGCGACCAGATGTATGTTACAGTTAATGCAAGGTAAATAGAGACAGTATGAAGTAGGGAGCAGTGACAAGGTGTTAGATTGGCTCAAGCTGTCTTGTGTAATTTTGTTTTTGAAAGTGAAGTGACACAGCATTTGTAGTTAGAGTATTGCAGTGTTACTTCTTTGTTGTTGTTTGTTCTTTTTGTTTTATTTATTTATTTATTTATTTAAGCTGTGTTAGTGCTAGTACTTCTCATCCACTCAAGAAGCATTCATTAGGTTTAAAACGACTCATAGATCCTGCAATTCAGTTGAAAATAACTACTAAAATGTTAATGAGGTGTTTTTTAAGTGGTTTTACTATCATTATCACTTGATCTAATTTGGCCAAAGCTTTGGTATAGATGTGTATATTTCTGTCCACACTTCACTATAAAATGAACTACCATTTAAAAAAAAAAGTATTAGAAAGTTAAGTAGACTATTCTACTTTCTTTTTCAGAAGATGATACCTATATATTAGGGAACACAAAACTGGAGTAATAGTGGATATGTACATCTTTTTTTTCTGTTCAATATATTCTTGCTTTCAGGAAATCAATTATTTTTCAAACTTCAGCAAACCATTCCCAGTTCCCTTTGACTCTGAAGAAGCTCTTCGTGTCCCCTTCAAGGCCTTAGTGCTGCAAACATCCTGATGTGAACCTCTTGCTTTACCATTTAGTCTGAAAACTTCTTTTTGTGGACACCTCTCTCACAGAATCACAGGGGTTGGAAGAGACCTCAAGAGATCATCGAGTCCAACCCCCCTCCTAAGGCAGGTACCCTACAATAGGTCAAACAGGTAGGTGTCCAGACAAGTCTTGAATATCTCCAAAGAAGGAGACTCCACAACCTCTCTGGGAAACCTGTTCCAGTGCTCCATCTCCCTTACTGTAAAGTTCTTCCACGTGTTAGTACGGAACTTCCTATGTTCAAATTTTAGGCCATTACTCCTTGTCCTGTTGCTACACACCACCAAGAAGAGCCTCATCCATTTGCCTTCCACCTCCCTTTAGATATTTATAAACATTTTCCAGATCCTTTCTTAGTCTTCTTTTCTAAATCTAAAACATGGACAAAAGGTAAATGCCAACTTCTTTACAATCGTGACGAAAGAAAGTTTGTAGGGTTTTGATCCTAAAAAGATCTATTTTATGACCAAGAAAAAAAAATAAAACAACACATAATAAAACCAGCAAAAAGAAATAGTCTGCATTCCCCCTTATTTTATCTGTTGTGGGAGTAGTTACTTGGTCTTTTAGAAGCAAAGATCTCTACAAGGATTATTGCTAAGAAACTAAGGCTTTGTTATCTTAATTTTATCTTACATCATTGACTTTAATCAAGCTAGTTTCAGGAAAGAGTGCATAATTTCTTTGCTTCCTGCTGGTATGCTGAACCTTTATCATCTTTTTTTGTATGTCAGAAGTCAGCTAGAATCCCATTCTATGGCCATACTACTTGATGTTGGGAAAGATTCTGTGGAAATATGGTAATGTTACTCCCATAGAATCTTTGAACTATTTTTCGTAGGGAACAGACTTTGATTGTGTCAGCATCCCTCACGCTACATGTAAAGATTTGGTGTGGAACAACTCATTCTGGAATGCAACACAAGACATGATTGCCCTGAATAGATCTCATTAGCTCAAAAAACATGACAGTGCTTTCTTCAACTGATTTGACACAAGATTCACCTTAATTGATTTCTAACATAAATACATGTTGCTGCTATTTTATTTTTCCCTGTTGCAGACTCAAGTCTCATTTAATATATTAAGCTTTGCAACCAAATATCTACATGAAAGGTTAATTGAAAGAAAAACAATATCCCTATGCTGCGTTTCACAGTCATACTCTACTGCATCTTATAAAGCATTTTTTTAATTATATGTATTTATAAATTGCATATGCATATGAAACACCTCCTGTATGAAGTTATCTTAAAGTGGCACATGACATTTGTCCACTTCTTCCATTATTTTATTAAATTGCAAAGTATTTAAAGCTAAGTTTTTAAGCTTAAAAGATGATCTTGTGGATGCTTGCTGTTTTTTTTTTTGTTTGTTTGATTGATTAATTGATTTCATTCTTTTCCTTCCTCTTTTATTAATATGCTTTAATGAGTGGTTGCATTAAACTGACAGTAAACAAGCATTGCAGTATAAAGGAAACTGGTGTTGCTTGTCATATAAGGATTATTATCTAATAAAATTTTAGATCATATTCTGCTCTCAGAAAAATAGTAAGATCATAGCAGATCGTTACTTTCTCAGGATGTATAAACAATGCCTTTCAGCAAATGCATGCCTACCTTCTTTGAATGAAGTCCTAAATCTTATAGTCAAATTCAACCCTTATGCAAGCTGGATGTCTTCTAGTCTACATCACAATAAATTCATCCACTTTATCCTACTGTGGAAGACCATCCTTGGGAACTCTTTCATAATATACTAGATACTATAACTACATTTATTGACATTTCTATTAGGTTCTACATACTAGATGTGCCTAACTCTGCTGTGATTCTGGAGAAAATGTACTGAAGTCAATGGAGATACATGACTCCAAATAGTTGTACAAGGAAAAATGAATCCTGTGAGTTAGATTAGACAAGGATGAATCCACTGTTCTCATTTAAATTGCAGCTCAAACCTATACCATTCCCTGAAGTTTCCGGAGGTAGAAGAATGGTATACTAACTCACTATCATCCTGTCAAGTACTTCTGTGAGGGTTTTATTAGATCTGCAATTTAGGTCCAGTATAAAAAGAGCCAGTATCCTGATTTATCACAGTTTTATGACAATGGTGTTCTGTCTGTGCTGAAGAAAGTGCAAAAATGGTTTCCTGGGAGTTCAGCTGCCGAATGAGCCAGATATGTATCTACGGGGATTTCAGGGACAAATCTTATAGGACATTACTCCTCTCCCCATGCTAAGGAATAAATCTGAAATCTTTGCAAGATACCTCTTTTCAATTTGCACAGTGCCATTTTGGTGCAGTTTCAGACTAATGATTAATAGGAGACCAGCATAATACCCCATGACGTGACTGCCTGTGTCTTGAAAAAGCCCAGAGAAAAAGGAAGGTTTTATTTGGGATATATAATCCCAAATACTTAAGTGTTTGTACATAATCAAGAGGCCGAGTCACGGGCTCCATCAAGGCAGTCCTGCAGATGGGTGAACTGGTATGTGAATGGGAGGGCTAGAAGAGGGCAGAGGAAATGTATGGCATGTGGCAGAGTGGAATGAATATCTGACAGTTCCGCTGCAGTGATTATCTATTGCTTTGGAGACTCCAACAAGGAAGAGAGTTTGATCCTCTGTGTCAGAGTGTGAAGTGCATCCTAGGCAAAGATTTGGGATGCTGGGCCACTGGGACAGTGTGGTGCTTCCCTCCGTGATGAGCCCTGTCTTACAGACACAGCAAGGTGAGCTGAGCTGGAGATGGTGACAAGGGTCAGCCACAATCTGGCCACCTCCAGGTGCCACCTTAGGCCCTAGGACCAGCAAGAAATGCATCCCATGGAAGAGGATAGGGTCAATAAACAGAGACAGACACAGCATAGTGCTCCTTCTGCAGGTCCACAGTGATGATGTCAGCAGCACAGCCCAGATCAAGAGGGGCATGCTACACAGCTGCATTGTAGCTCAGCTGGAGTCAGACTCGCTAGCTTCAGCTTAAAAGCAGTCCTCAGAGAAGGGAGCTGGTCCTTGCTGAGGTCTTCAGCAAGGCCTGTTTATCCATGTTCTGCATGACACCTACAAGAAGGCTGGTATTTCTACCAGTAGTTCCAACAGAACTGGCTGCAAATTTCAAGTATGATCTTCTCAGAATGACCACCATAGCTATCTGGCAGTGGCTTACCTCCTTGGAAACAAGACTGATTTCACAGCACTGATCTCTGAATATCTATTTGGGGGTCTTACTTTTTCAGTCCTAACTGAAGTGTAAAAAACATCCTTCCCTCTCCTCACTAAAGCATTTCAGAGAGCTCAGTGATCTCGAACACTATCACCTTAGAATCTGAATTTACTGCAAATATAAAACTGACTATATGGACTGTTGATTTACTTAAGCTGGGCCTGGTTATGATGGCTTTTGCATAAATTACTCTCTGACTAGTTTAACATTATTCTCTGTAAAAGAGACACAGTTTTGTGCCATATTCTGATGACCTTACTTGTGCTCTCCAATAACTTCATCCAGCAATTACCACAGATCTTATTCCCTTTTTTATTAAATAAATAAAGAAATGCCCTTATATGGTTGATTTAACACTGCATAAATATTTTGGATCCATCTGAAAACTCTGGGATATGTATTCTAAAAATCAAAATATTCTGTTTTGCTTCAGTTGTGCTCTGTGCACTTTTATCTTTCTTTCTTTCTTTTTGTCACCCTGTTCAGCCCTCTGTCTCAGTCCCATTACATCCTACTTGGCAAAAAAGCTCAGTTTATCACTGAGAACTTGATTTTATGTGCTGAGTACACAGACTTAAGCCTAATAAGATAGCAAGCATTTGCATATGAAGATTATACAAAGAGAAGTCTAATTGTGCCGTCCTTTTCTGCTCAAGGCACTAACAAAGCAGATTATGTGAATTCAGCCAAAACCTGAGTACTGTACTTTGTGAAACACAGTTTTTGTACATTAGCATCTACTCTCACTTGTAGCAACCTGGGACATTGTGATCCACAGCTGCTCTATTCTTGATTCAGTGAAAGAATGTAATAGGTGTGTAAAGTCTGTTGATCCACTTGCACAAGTATTCATAATCCAGAACATTCTTAGTTGAGAACTCAGGAATGCAGTATACCTGCTTTCCCTTTACAGAAAAAAAAAAGTTGGAGGTGAATAGGAAAGTCTCTGTTACCATTAGAGGAACTGTTACCATTAGAGAAATGATGCAAAGAGACAGGTAATTTATTAAGACTTCTTCATGAATTATCAAATGCGAAAATCCAGATTTCAATCTCTGATGAAGTACAATAATAGTATATGCTTGAAATCTTGAAGGTGGATATTGAGGTAAAACAAGTATTAGCAGGTAAACACTTCCTGTTTCGCAAAGAAAGGGCTGCTCCCCTTTTTCCAATGGGTCCGTAAAATGAATCAGATAAAAAACCATAGCAAGAAAATATTTGTATAACCTATTGGTGTAATCAAACTGTCTGCAGTGTTTCAGGCTTTGTATCCTTTCTTGTCACGATGATCAAATGAGTTGTCATAGCTGAGCAAGTTTGAGTGAGAACATTTATAGTAAAAGAAATGTCCTTGATTAGCAATATCTATGTTCTGTTAGCTACTGTTGAAGATTTGTGCTTTAATCCAGCAGCAAAGCTTACAGTCTATCCTCACAGCTTATTTTCTTCTTGATATTTTCTTTAAGTCATAATCCTCTGTGTGGCATTTCAGTCATGAAAATTATGTCACAAATCCAGCATAATGTTTTTGCTGTAGGATGAAGCAGTAAAAGGAAAGGGGCTGAGAGACAGTTAAGTATGGTTGGTTATAGAAATCTTTGATAAATAAAAAGATATGGCTTTGTTTTCTTTGAATTATGAAATCTTCAGTAGACAATGTACAGAGTCTAGGACTGCTACTGAGAAAGGCCAGAGAGGAAAATAGTAGCAGACTAAGGCCTAAGTTGCACTTCTTTCTTTTCTGTTTGGGAAAAGAACATATTTGAGAGTAACAACTTCATAATTACAATAGCCTCACATAAATATAAATGATAGTGTTTATACTGGAGTAATGAACTGGGACTTGGGAACTCTGGATCAGTGAATAATAGTTTTTCAACTTTGTCTATTAATATATGAGATTGCTTTGGAGTGAGTGCTGTCTCCATATGTTTATTTACAGCACATGGTACACTGGGTGTCATTCATCAAAACCTGACAGCAAAAGCTATTATAATATTATACTATGCTACAGTTAAGTACAATACTGGTAAAAAGAAGCAGGGATGAACTCTCTTGTGCGCTCAGATCTGCATCGTTCATGAGAATACTATTACTATTCCTCACTTGAAATGCTGCTTTTATTTACTGCTTTCTTTATAGACACTTGTAAAATGTTTGCCATCAGGTTGTCTTTTTAAATGCTACATGATTTATAGATGTCAACACAGCTTTAAGATAGGACAGCAATTAATTTAAAAGGCCAAATACTGCTATTTTTAGCACAAAGATTGTACATGTTAAATAAATGAAATGGAAGTACTTTAAAATTACATTCACTTTAACTCAACGCAGAATCTGGCCCCCAGTGCTGCTGCACTCAGTTGCCTGCTACCAATAAAAAACAATTATGTCATAAAACAGCATTAGAATGGCCACTAGCAGGCCTCGTAGATCATCAGCTTCCCATTAAAACAAAAAAACAAAACTAACAAAAAACCCCCACAAACCCAGAAACCCAACTTTAATTTGCAGTTTAATTTTCAAGGAATTATTCTTATTATCTGATGATTAAGATGCAGTGTGGAACTACGAGGATGATTTTTTTTCATAAAATATGTCCTCTTTTCTCCTTTGGCAATTTGGATTATCACTGGCTGTAATAAATAAAGTGATTTCCAAATGGAGTGTGTCTATGTACTGTGTTTTGATGTAGTGTGGGCATTATCTTTTATGATATTCAGTTTTGACTTCAACTGCATATTATCATAATTTGAGACAGGCACATGTAGTTCTGTTGCAACTAAGTGAAAATCCAAAACCTCCTACTAAGCAAATTTTACTTCAAACATATTTACATATTTCTCCTTCAAAATGCTGCCCTCTAGACCTTGTATATTTAGAGATTTATACAGTTGCAGAAGCAATTTATTTTTTATTTTTAATAAATGGCCCTTAAGGTACTTTGGACAGTTATAGTAAAATTAGTAGTTTGGTCACATCTAAAGTGTTCCCTTTGAGAAGCAATAACACAACCTTGTTATTTCATTATGAAGTAGTAGCTAAGTTTCATGCACGTCTTGTTAGGCTGAAAAAAATTTAATAATTTCATGAGGTTGATATTTGTTAACATACTGTGACCTCTGTTATTTTCAAATTTGCTCTGAAGTACTTCCTTAATGCAGCCATAGTAAAACTGTCCAAGGAATTTCCTTTTGTATTGGGAAAGAAAAATTCTTGATACCTGAATATACTTTTATGTGAAAAATTCTGTATTGTGTATAGATGCTTATGTGTACGTATTTTGTTGAATAACCTCAGAGATCTATCAGGGTTTAGTTTTTTATGCCTGAAATTGTGTGGTCGTTTCTGTCAAGGTCTCAGTATAGGCTGGTTTTCATTGTTCTTTACATACTAATAAATAATCTGACTTGACAGTAATACGTAACTGGTAAAAGTTTTCCTCCTTCTGGGCCTAAGATGGCTATAAACACAGATAAAGAAGCCTTCCACTCCTTTAGCCAACGTTAAAAGTGTTTTTGTTGTTATGGTTGTTTTCGTGTTTTTGTTTGTTTGTTTGTTTGTTTTCCCCATTGCAATCTGGAAGCCTGTAATAACAAACCTTTGGATCTAAAGCATTATTTGTCAAATTTTCAAATATTTCTGTCAGCTTACTGTGTAGCCAGTAACTTTCAATGTTTTGAAAGCATTCAGAGAATCCTTCTTGGTGGCTACTTGCTCCGTATTGCTTGCACTGAATGCTGGACTTAGTTCTAGGAAATCTGGGGAAGAAGCAGACCAAAGGCATTTTTTCTTCTCATTAACGAAATTTACAGTTTTGCCTCCTAGAATGATCTTACCTTTGTCATTTGCAGAGACCTCGGAATCCCTATAGGATCCTGCTTCTTTTGACCCTAAGTTACAATTTAGTTCTGAGTGAAAAAAGTAAGGGGAAGAGAAGGATGATTAACTCTGTACAGGAATTTTGTACTGGGGATAATTTAAGCTACTAGCTTTGTACAAGGACTGCTCTGAATGTCTCCTATTTTATTATGTTGTCCCATGTCAACAGAAGCCCATGTTGGTGGTATGGAAGTAGAAGCTGAACCTTCCCGCCAATATTCCGTTACCTTTTGTTGTCGTGTGACAGAGGGCAGCAGAAGGACAGTCTTACAGAATGGCATCTGACTGTTGCATAGGAAGTTCTGCACAAATGTGCGTGGGAACTTCTTGACAGTAAGGGTGACGGAGCACTGGAACAGGCTGCCCAGAGAGGTGGTGGAG
>JANHGO010000072.1:25366326-25440071 GCA_024606505.1 Aquila spilogaster
CTGACCCAAACTGGCCAACGGGGTATTCCATACCATGGGACGTCACATCTAGTATAGGAACTGGGGGGAGTGGGGGCGGGGGATCGCCGCTCGGGGACTAGCGGGGTGTTGGTCGGTGGGTGGTGAGCAATTGCACTGCGCATCATTTGTATATTCCAATCCTTTCATTATGTTGTCATTTGATTAGTGTTATCATTATCATTATTAATTTCTTCCTTTCTGTTCTTATCTCAACCCACGAGTTTTGCTTCTTTTCCCGATTTTCTCCCTCATCCCACTGGGTGGGGGGGGAGTGAGTGAGCAGCTGTGTGGTGCTTAGTTGCTGGCTGGGATTAAACCACAACACCTTGATTCTGTTGGCACCATTTGTGTGTTTTCCACTAGTGTCCAAGAATTTATAATTTGGTCTCAAGTGTTGAGTAATAGATCTGTCCATGTAAAATAACTTGGTATATGTCCCGTCTGTCATCTGGTTTTGATATAATTTATCGATTTTTCCTTAATAGGTATTTTTTTTCCTAATAGTTTCCTCTTGCCCACAGAAAACATTCAATAGTGAGTGTAAATGCAGGTTAAATATATGTAAGTGTATCCATTTCTCTTGTGGTTTTTTTTTTTTTTTTTTTTTTGTAATCAAGTAAATACAATTAGCTTAGCCCACTTACCATTTTAACAGTTTGCCATCCAGCCTGAAGATAATTATTAAGCAAAAGATAAACATTTAAAGCTGTTTTCTTTATGCTAAATTTTGCTTGCTGTATTTCTAGCTGACAACTGAAGCCTGATAAATGAGAGTAAATACAATCCTAATGACTTTGTGAAATTTGTAATGATTAATTTATTCAGTTTTGTTGTCAAAGTTTTCCAGTCACAAGTGAGAATATATTTTAAGTAGGGTTAAAATGTGTTGCTATAATAGTGTTATAGTGGCTGAGGAAAGCAATTTGCAAAGAACAATAAATGCCAAAAATAGAAATCAAGTGCTCTGGCTATCAACAAAACAAAACACTAACCTAGGAAAGAGTTCATTTAGCACCATTCCAGATGGCTAGAATTTTCCAGAAGAGCACATCTTTTGCAATCAGTATTGCAAGCATATGTATTTTTTCTCTAATAAAATTATGTCTCAAATTATTCCTATACAATTTGCAGTTCTAAACCTTGATCCTACATATTTCTAGCAGCAAGAATAATATTTCTTCTTGTATGTTGCTAGACAGAAATCAAAATATGATATAAAAGGAATTGTAATATATCATGATTTATCACCAAATTGGTAATGAATTGTTGAATGGAACTTGATCCTCTAGTGTTTTGTGCAATCATTCTGCAAAGTAGCTAATCTGTTAATTTTCTAATTTTCTATCTTCATATTGGATACTCTGCATGAAAGCGAAACCCAAATTTTTGTACAATAGGGATTCTATTTCAGTGCTTCTAAGATAAAATGAAGAGGTTATTGAAGCAATCACAGCATTTTATGAAGCATGATGTAACTCAATTATGGTAGCAAGTGAATTTGAACATCTTTTTGTGTGGGAAAGCACAGGTATATTAAAATTTTTAGGTACTGGATTTCAGAGATATTTAAGGGTTTTTTAATTATTATTTCAATGGAAATTAAAAAAACCCAATTCTAAAGGTTAGAGAAATCCACTCAAGGAAAGTCAGTATTCAGTGAAAACTCTATACTTTCTCTTTATTTCTAATGAATGTTTTCCATTTTAATATATCTTTTTAATAAATAAATTGCATGAAGTTTGATGTTTAAACTGTATTGAAATGTTCATTAAATTCTTTGTTTTGACAGCTTCCCCTCAGCAGTTGTGATCATTATTCTATAACGTGTGACACTGTTGTATGTTGTCTGTAATTTAATGATTTGCATTTTTTCTGTCCTTGTAGCAGTAACCTTTTCAGTATTCAATGACAAAAATGGCCCTTGAGAACTTCCTGATTAACATGCAAGAACAAAGTGTCTAGGAAAGCATGTGCTATGAGCATTGCATTCTGTGATCTGCAGTTTAAAAATGTGTACCAACTTGAACATATCTTTGCATCACGTAGGCAACTGCCATAACTCTGTAGGGAAGAAATGGAAGCTTACTGTCAAGTGAAAAAGTATGTTAAACCTTTTAATAGGAAGATTAAAAACAAAGATGAAAGAAGGAATATGTTTAGAATAAATTAGTCAAATTAATTTTTAATAGTACCACTTGCTTTATATCAACTGGGCATATAAGGTGGAACAGGGTGGCAGAAAGAAAGAGTGCCTTTGTACCCTCAGATGGATTAACTGAATGGAAAGAATTCTGGTTTTAGATCTGTTCTACTTTCAGATATTTTGCTCTTTGTGCCAATTTCCTTCATTCTGATCAGCCAAATTCATACATCAGTCCCTCAGCACCTCTAGCCAGGGAATTGCTCCGAACTGCATTGTCTATTTATATTGAGTTCAGCCACATTTTGATTTTTCTCCTCTGTTTTCATAGTGTCATTCTCCCTACTTCTTTCTCTTTTGATACTAAAGCCAGATTAAGGCAACCTCTGTTGGTGAGATCCAATTACACAACACCAGGAAAATTCAGTTATTCCTAGTCTAGACAATGAAGCTAGAGTTCTGCTCTCTTTGTATCCATATGACATGAATTTGTTTTGTGACGATCCTTTGCCATAAGGATTCTTACTAATCAATAAGAGTGAAATTATGGACAGTGCAAGGGAGTCAGAAAACTGTTTCCTGAGTTTTGATGATAGATAGGAGTGAAATTTTGACACACACCCCCAAAGTAATCTGGCCATCTAAAAGTTCACCCAGATTTCAGAAGAAATGTTTTTAATAGCCTTTTGTGTGAATGGGATAATGAAGCGACAGACATTGAAAAGACTATGAAAAAAAAAGCCATGGATATCATGAGAAGAAGAAAAATAGCTGAGAGTTTTTAGGACCCCACAAACTAGAAACATGTTGCAGAAGCTCACTCTAGTAGTGAAGCAGTTTCTAGTAGTGAAGCAGTTTCTAGTCTAGTAGTGAGGCATTTTCTAGTAGTGAAGAAGTTAGAGCATTTCAACATAGCTTCCCCCCTGTGCTCCTCCCCCACCCTCCCCGGGAAATTAAGTACTTTTGTAATACAGGATTCTTCCCCCAAACACCTGTGTTTATTAACAAATAGCTTTGGTGACACTTTTGACAGGAATGAACCAGTTATGTATGCGAATCAAAGTAGCCAGCAGAGACTGCAACTTGCTACAGAGATTTCAAAAGACACTAGAAAGGGATTACAAATTGCTTCTGATGTCACTTTGATTTAATCATCTTGAGGTTTGAATTTCATTATGAAAAGTGCCAAATGACTTTGGCCTTTAGCGTCAAAACCAAAACTTGGTCATGGTATATAGTTTCTTTGATCCAGATTTTCTTACAGAAAAGGAAAATACAATTTTGTTACTAGTATTTTTTTTTCAGCAAATGTTATCCATGTAAACATGTGCATTTACTCCCAGAATACATTTTAATGTAATTTATTATTTATAAGTGAAATCACAAATCAGTAACATATAAAAGTCGTAGTAGATCAAGATATTAGCAGAGGTGAGTTACTTACAAATTGAATGTTCTGGGTGACACACCCGTATCTTTCAATGAAGTAGAAACCAAAGGTTGCTTTTTACTCCCCCACCCACTCTTTCCTGCTTTCAGTTCTAACTTGTACAGGAGAGGGACCTGCAGTCCAGCAGCTGCCTACCGTGATTCTGCACTGATCAGATTCTGCTGAGAATGAAAGTGTCCTAGGAATCCCTTATATTAGCTGTGAATTGGTGGGACGGGTTAAGTTCAGCTTTCCAGTCTGTACCTTCCTATTTTATTCTTAAAAAAAATGACAGGTTAATGAAATTTCTGAAAGAATCTGTTTATGAAAATGGCAGTAGAAGTCCACAGAATTATGTAATATTCTATTTCTGGTATCTTGCTTCTCTTCTGTTATTTGTTCCTAACAATTAATCAGGACAGAGGTTCTGGAACAAACTTCTAATGTAAAGTTGGGTGGGGGGCAAACCTAATTATTTTGAATATGAAATTTAATTTGTGTGTGAATTACATGATGGTGAACATGAACTGAGAGGTCCTATGTTTTGGGGGTAATAAAGCAAATGATTCTGCAAAAGAAAATAAATGCATGAAAGGAAAGCCTTCTTATATAGTTTATATATGTCCACCTATCACTTTCATATATATGTATATAAGGATGGGATATTTTATTTATTCAATTAATAATATAATCTAGAAGTATGTTCACCGCATCAAGTCTCTAAGGCATGACATTCTTACAGAATCATGCATCTTTTTAGAACTATGTTTTTCTCTGAATTTTAAGGTTTATTACTTTCTTCCACTTTTGAAGATGTTTGGTGAATGTTTGGCAAATGCCAATTCATTAAACTAAAGTTAAAGTTTATTGATATCAGCCATTGCAAAAAAAGAATCAGTTTCCCTCCAGCCCAGGAAGAAACTGTGTTGTGTACTCTATGTTGTAATTTCATTCTAAAATATGACTTATAAATATGCTTTGAATTCAAAAGAAGCATTTAATAAGAGGGTGTAAACAGTACATATGCAAGCAAGATTTTTCAGTGCACGTGAAAATAAGAGTACGTTGCTGTTTTGTAATCCACAGACTACGGAGTAGTATAACTGTTATATGTTATTTTGCTTAAAATATTTTAGTATAGTCTACATGGAAAGTTACTTTGGGATTAAATACTTGAGTTTAAAAGGCAAATTAAATGTACAGTAGCATTTTTGAGCTTTTTTAGGCAGTTCATCAGAAGAACCTTTCAGCTGGGTGTATATGTTAGTGAAAACATATTTCAACCTGATTTAAGTTTTTGTAAAAGTCTCCTAATGCCAGCTGTGATTATGGCTGAATGATGCCGCTTAGCACCGTTGAGGCATTTCAACTTCCCCTTTTTTCATCCCCTAAAATGGAAAGATCTTCAGTGCATATCTTAGCTAGATGGATTGATACCAGAAATACTGAGCTTCAGTTAGTAAGGAAACTCTGTTGCGTCATGATTCAAATAAAACCCTCATAGAACAGAAATACAGATGTATTTCCTTCCTTTTTGATTAATATTGTCATTCCAAAATAGAATTATTGCGCCTTTAGTGTATCTGCCTTAGACTGTCATTCCAATGTAAATGAGTATCTCCTCTGCTGTCAGTGTCCTTGCATGAGAGGATTACTTTAGAAAAAATACTTCAGATGAGTATATTAGGTGTCATATGATATTTGCTGTTTTCCTGGAGCTATTTAGCATGTTATCTCCTTTTCTAGTTTCTAATCTACAAATAAGAAAATATCTACAAATTTTCAAGTTTTAGTAAAAAAATCTGTGTTTTAGTGTTTTGTGTGGAGTTCTGCATTGCTGTAAGCTACATGTATTTTTTTCACAAAAGAAATTGGGGGAAAAGAAAAGCTCTTAAAAACAGAGTCTTCATACTCTAGTTTACATGGAATAACTTCCTGCTTCAAGTAGGGATTGCTGACAAAGTGCTAAGTAACATGAGAAAAGGTAGCTGAATACAGTCTCTTTGTAATTAGCATTACTTGTCAAAAAGACTTTAGGAGTGGAAAATGTTTGAAATGAGCAGTTTTAACTTCATTTTTGAGACAGTTAAGTAGAATTATTTAATGAGGTATTGCAATGAGGAACAGGAAGAGGAATTTTTTTTTTAGTACTTTTCAAGTGATAGAGGTAGAAGTCAGAGATACGAATATGTCCTTCTAGAATATTTGGCCTAATTCTGAAAAAAACTTTGCCAATGTCTACATTAAGTGTTCTTTCTGAAAGTCTCCCTTGAAAGTTTTTCTGTGAAAACTTTGGACACTTTTAACCTTTATAATGCTACTTTACTTCTCTCCTAAGTATTTTTACAATAGGTAGCTATCTACTCTCCTGGTGTTCTGTTGCTCTGAATTCAGAGCTTTATTTTCTTTTAAAAGTCCTAGAATGCAGGCTGTCATTTTTTTCACTATCCCATCACCTATTTACATGCCCAGCCAGGCAAGTACTATATTTTATGTCGCTTCTGCAATGACTGACCTCTCTTTGGATGAGTAGTTTCATAGGAATGATCTGTTTGATAAGCCTGAAAATATAATGGGCAAAATCAGAGTACAGAACAATCTCTTGGATCCCACCTTAAAGATCATGTAAGATCATGTGTGTATCATTTTACAGAAATATAGATTCTTACCTACCTACTCTTCAAGTAAACCTCTTGAAATTGTTGGGGTACTGTGCCAAAAATAGAAGTGTTCGTAGCAGCTGTTGAATTGAATGAGTTGGAGTGCCTGTTGGGAAAAGCATGCAACAGAGAGACAAAAATCAGAACAGCTGAGTCAAACAACTAGAACAGTCTAAAGAGTCCTGGGGTGTATGAAGAGGCAAAATTGCTGGATACATTACAAAGGACAGATTATGAGACACCAGTGAACAGAAATCTATCCTGTTAAAATTATTAGGACCAATTGCAGAGTAAAGTGCTGTTTAACATGCACCAGCTGCTACTGCTTCCCCTACTGCATGGCATGACACATTCTGGGACCATCAAACTTCCTCTCAGTCATGTATTCTTGTCAATATCTCCATTCTGCTGAACTGCTTTGGGATTTATCTTTTTTTTTCATAACCTTTCTGAGACCCCTCCTTTGATTTCTCTGGTTATGTCTTTTGCTCTAGCTCCTTCTTCCATTCTTCATAGGAGTCACTTTACAGTCATTATTCACCTTATCAGCTACATGGGGTGATTTAGGGTATATAAGTATTGTTAAGCAGTGAGCCAGGTCTTCAAAAAAGCCTAAGCATATTTATTTTATAATACATTTTAATCAATCAGTTACAATTTAGAGGCCTTACATGTAGAAAAATTTGTGCGGTGGATTCAGCATTAGAAAACCAGATGGCAAAGAAGAAATTGGAAATACAACAGATGGACAATGAATGATATGCAAATTAAATAAGGTTTGAAAGATCTTGGGGTCTAATTGTAATTTTAAAGAGGGGGATACCTGTTAAGTTCATTTTATATTTTTCATACCATATTATCTCATTTTATTTAGTTATTTCAACTTTCCTCTGTTCCTTCAAATAAGATTTTCTTGGCTTGTAGTTTGGAATCTTTTCAAAAAAATTATTTTTAACTGAAACAACATCACAAAATAGAGATCTCTTGTTATGATGCAGTTTCATGAAGGACAGGCTAGAAGTTTAGATTCTGCTTGTGCATAAAAACTTACTGTTGTTCTATTTAAGCAACAATATCAGGCATTATTCTGTTTTGACATTTATCAAGGAATACAAGGCATTAGGAAGAAATTCCTCTCTTAAAAATTTGTTTATTTTAACCTCTGTGCCTGTAATTTATGTGGAGAAAAATAACTACTACCCAACTTTTCCCACATAGCATACACTTACAGTACATTGACCTGAATAATGCATTATAGCAGATGACAGATTTGTCATGGAGCTTTGTTTACATTACATTTGGAGCTATTCAACTGAAAAATCAGTTTAAGAAAGAGTGAAGTTGATTTCTTTACATGATTTAGTTGGCTTTTCTTTTTCTAACAATGGGGTCCATACCACAACAAAGATACTAGCTTCTATTTCTGGACAGAGAAATGGATTAGTTACCAAATGAAAATGGACAGCTTTGAATTCTTAAAAAAAAAAACAAAACAAAAAAACACCACAAACAAAACCAAACAAAGAAACAAAAAACCCCCACCAAAACTCAACACAAAACCTGACAACAAACTGCCACTTGAATCTAAACTTCGAGATTGTTCCCCAAGAAACTGAATCATAGAAAGAGAAATATGTTTTTGAATGCGTTTAAAGTAAAAAAATAATAGTAATAATAAACCCCTCCTATGTCTATGCATACATTGGTGCTCATTTTCAAACTGTCCAAAAGTGGTGGCAAAAAAGTTTCTTTCTTAAGCCAGTATCTCTATGGCCTATTCTTAAAAGCAACCAAAACTTGATTTTTTTTTTAGAAGTTTTCTATAACTCTGTTAGTTTCAGACTTTTCTCTTGCCTCTCCTGTCTTTGTGGCACCTCAGCAAAAGTGTCTTAAAGGAATAATTACCTTTAAACAAGAGTTGGAGAAGCACTGCAAAATTATTAATCAGTACATTGAAGGAGCATGCACCAAAGCATGATTTTATCATGGGTTTAAGGCACAACCACATTTATGACAGTATTAGGACTTGGGGAAAGCTAAAAAAGAGCAAGAATTGGTTACTATATGGCTAAGGATATCAATAATGAATAAACTGGAAATGCATTATAAATAGTGACCTTATTCAAGCAGAAAAAGCCGATAAAAACTTTGTAGTGTACTTTCACTGTGAAGTGGATGATAAAGCTGATTGAGTCAAGCAGGAACATAGACTCATTTCTTGTTTCATGGTGGAGATGGCCTTTACTTTCTGGGATTGGTATACAACAGCACATGTCAAAAACTGATGGAAGCACTAGAAAATTTCTTTCCAGGTTGCCTGAATTAACTCACCAAAAGAACCCCAAATCAAAAGCAACCTCCGAGGACATCAGCCGTTACGTTATGGTCACAATTTTTAGCATCCTCCCAAGGGGTAGCAAGTTGCATGTGTAGATATAGCCTTAGTTGGTAGTTATGGTCCACTGCAGCAAATAAACATAGGGAAAAAGCCAAGAGTTCGAATGATTCTTGTAACAGAGATTTCTAAATTCTTCATGAATAGCAGTTTTTTAACTTTCAAACATAACTAGGTCACATAACCATAAAAGTGGCAAGCTTTGAAAAATCTTAATTTATTAAAAGTACAGTGAGATTAAATCTCCAAAGCTTTGGATCTGTTAAGTTGTTCATAGACTTGACCACATTAGTATCTGTGAACCTTATAAAAGCAGGAACAGCTATTAGTTCCTCATGAGCATCAACTCTGAGTAGCTAGCTTTGATTGTTTTTGATTTTGAGTGAATTATTTAGTTCAGTGTTTAGAGTGTGGATTGGTTTTATTGTCTTGCTGGATTACAGCCTGCCTTTTCTAGGTTAGTGTAGGCAGCTGGAATAGTTCTTTTGAAGCATTGGCAGTTTAATTTCATATAAAAAGATCCCTTTTCTTTCAAGATTCCAGAGGACTAAGTGCATAATATATTTTTTATTTATCCATACTTACTATGGGTTATTTTTTAGAGTTCCAGTTCATGAGATCAGTACCTAAAACGGCAAAATAAATATTTTTAGAAGAGTCAGAATCAGAAAAGAAATTAGACTACACAGTCATGCAAAGTTAAAACATGGGCTTAATGGAATATGTTTAAGTGGACAGGTCTGCTTACTAACATCAAGTTTTCCTACTTTTACGTCAAGAATTTTATTATAAGTAGTCTTGCTTGCATCTGTGAGGGCACATAAAGGCAGGTGGGTAAAAATCAAAGTCTAATAAAGTAGTGATACTGTAGGATTGGTTAAAATGTATAATAGGAAATGCATCAATAAATCTGTTAAATACAGCATGTGTATTACCAAGCTGAAAGATAAGTGTCAAGCATTGATATCAATGGTTAAAGATGAAAGTGACTTGCTTCTCTTTATGGTCCTCTCCAGATGTGGGGTGGTGCAGTTCCTCAGACATGCTGTTTCAATCTTCTCTTTTCTTTTGGGTGAAGGGAGGACTGACAAAGCAGGAACATCTGCAGCAGGAACAGTAAGAGGTTTCTGGCTTTCACAAACTTCCATCCGGGAGGAAAAGCAGCTGCAGAACTCAATGAGAAAAGACTTTGGGTGGGGATTGCTGCTTGCCCTGGCTAGCAAGTAACTGATATGGGGGCTATAGGATAAAGGGTTCAGAGCATCAGGACGCACATTGACTTTTCCCCACCTTCTTTCACCAACACCTGTGAAATGCTATCCCATCAAAACCTCATTTGAAGAGCCTTGCAGTTTCACTTTACAGAACTTGACTGTGAGGATATGAAATATTGTTACAACCAATTTATGACCCTCTTGTAATTTTTTTAGAAGTATGCCAATATTCTCTACAAAATGGCATCTATACTGACTTTGTCTTGTCAGAAAGTACTTCAAATAATGAGGACAGTTGCAAATGTGAGGTTTTTGGAAACTCTTTTCTCAAAAACTCCTAATTGTCAACATGTTAATAATTTTTTAATGTATTATCAAACTTTGGCCTGTTTATAATTTGTCATTATGCTATAACCCATCCCACTAATGTTTATCTATATATCATTTTCTAAATTAATATGTAGCTATTGCAATCTCAGAGTTAAAATAATTGTTTGCAAAATCAGGTAGATTGTTTACATAGGTACATAAAAAGACAAGGAAATCTTAAGTCATCTTAATTGTTGTAAGGCCAAAAAACCAGCTTTACATTTCAAAAACATCTATCACAGTAATGAATATGCATAAGTATAGAGAGGGCTAATTTTGCTGGAAAGGTGATGCCAGAATCACAACCCAAATAGAAACTAGAAGTAGTATGTTGGTGTGTATTTGTAACTGAATGGTCTGGACAAGTTCTGGTACTCATTTTGAACTATTCCATTACATACATCGCTCTGTACATAGACATTCTTACCTGAATCCAAGTCTTGAGGAAAAAAAGACAATTCCTTCCAATTTGTCTCATTTTATTAAAAAAGAATGGAAGTACATTTTTGCATAATGTAAGATTAAATCACAGAACTCTTTGCCCCAGAATGTCATGTATGTCAAAGTGTACTTTAAAAATTATGAAATTATTTAATGGAATAAAATACTTTTAAAAAATTCAAACACATGGTGAAGATGCTCTTTTAGCTCAGAAAAATCCCTGTGCCTCAGGTAGTTGGGGTGAGAGGCTGCCAATATAGGAAATATCACTCCATCCTGTTTTTATTCTCTATTCAAATAATCTTTACTAATAATGATGATTTGACTAGTAATTACCAGAGGCAGTATCCTGGATTAAATGGACCTTTAATCTGACCAACTTCAGCTACAAATGTCCTTTCTCGGTAGCTCTGGCTAGATGTCTCAACTTGGAATATGGAAAAGATTCACCTATTATCACCACATTAGGACAAGATACTTCACTCCCCCTGGATATTTTATTAAAGAAGGTGTATTTCCTTGTTTCAACTTTACAGATGCTAAATGACATTTTCTGTTTTCAGTTATAAAATAGCAGCTAGATTGACTCTGAGTGGTAAAAGGAATTCCTACTTCTTTTCATCTCCTGAGTTGTCCAGCTGAAAGCTCATATTCGAAACACAACCCCAGTATGCTTTGTGTCATTATTAGCAAAGCGAAGACCATGAATGACTTAGTATAATGATGATAATGTACTTCTATGTACTTTCCCAGCTTATTCCAACAGTGAATTTTGAATCTGTGTATTTCACTCCTAAATATTATGGCAGGGTCTGACTTTTAAGTAAATTTTCATAATTTTATATCAGTTTTTAGACAGGTGCAAACAATCAAGACCTTACCAAAAAGGAGGAAATCCTACTGTAAGACCCTGGAATGTTGACATTTTGATGATCATAATGCCTAGTGGGAATGAGATCATGTGTGAATTTTGCTAGTAAGGATTAGCCTTAGCTAGTAATGACTAGCCTGCTAATAAACCTGCTAGTCAGGCTAGTAACCCTGATTAGTTACTTGTTTAAAAGAATAACCATAAAATCTTGAAATATTTGTTTTACCTTCATTTTAAATGATAGTTGAACTGTAATGGCTCATATGACCTGAGATTTGGGGATACTTCATATATAATGAAAGCCAGTACGACACATTTAAAAAATAGTAATTTGGAGGACTTCCTAGATGAATCTGCTATTCTTATTTATTCAGTTGGGGGAGGAAGTGACAGGTAGGCTTCGACAATCACTCCATTTAGGTACAGTGGGTACATAACATTTCCTGTGATATATCTGTAGTAGATCCTTCCACAATAAATTATATATATTGTGCATATAAATATTGCTGCTCATTAACTAGGCCAGTAAGAAATACAGACTTTTGCAGAGGAGAAGAGGTATTTTTGTGGCATTTTTAGAAAATTAATGGAATCTTTTTTGAAATACTGTTATTTATGATTTCTAGGAAATGGTATGCATGAGTCATGAAATTATGATCTGCTAACCAATTCGGAAAGTTTGATTATTTGATGACATTCTAAAATACCATTAAAATCTTAGAGAAGACAGACATTAGAGAAGGAGAAAACCAGTGATATTTAAGGGGATTCAGGCCATAGGGATTCATACAAGAGAGATTTCCCTTGCTGTAGTGATAGACATGAGACAGCTTCACAGTATTCGCACTGCTCAAGACAAACAAATCCTGTGACAGGTTGGCCTTACCTCCACTGCTTAACCCTAGTTGGCTCAGCATCTACTCTACAACCCTTTGCAGCTAACTAGGGGTACTCCTGTGTAGGATAACATGCACACTGTGTTGGACATTCTCTTCATCCTCCCACTCTGTATTATCAGGATCTATAACAAAAGTCTGTACCCTTCCCAAACCTGTTTTGTTCAGCATCCTGTGTTTGCATGTTATTCTCTGCTGCCTCTCTACTTGTTTTTTTCCTGCTGTTGCTCAAGTGAACAGGGTGTCAGCTTGACCACATCACTGGGTGTGCTGCTTCCTCCTCTGCTTTGGAGACCTTACAAAATGGGAGGAAATCCTGCTTGCGAGACCCTGGAACATGGACAGTTTGCTGATAGCCCCTACGGAGAATGAGATCATGTGCGCACCTTTTAAATGCAGAGAATCACGTTTAAGGCTCTGTGCCAGCATCAGCATCACAAGCAAGACTGAGCATATCCTTCTCTTAGGTCCTAATACCAGCTGAAAAAGGGTCACTGCTGAACCTCTGAGACTTGTCAGCCACAGCTTTTACTGGCTATTGTGCAATCATTCCTCCACAGGTCTGATCACAATAGAGGTTTGAAAGGCTCCACTAGACTGTTGGCCCATGAGTAATCTTCATCAGCAATTTCTGAAGATGCCTTTCAGGGCTTTTGAGAGCTGTGATCATCAATGGGATTCACATTCCCATGTGGCATCCCCTATAAACAGATCAAATACCCCAGCTATGAGGTCTCCCATTATATCAAACAAGAAGTCAGAGACTGCCATGGAGGAGTCATGTATGGAATAACCAGCTGGCCTGGCTCTGTGTTTGATGCTTGGGTCCTTCAAAATGCTATTTTTTACCATCCTGACAAATCAGAGATTCTTCTCCTGTGACTGTATCAACCATTCCCAAACTCGGGGGGGCGGGAACCCCAGAGTGGGATAGCCACAGAGGTGTAGCTGAACCTCAGTTAGATGCTTCTGAGGCTGGTGGGACAGAGAAGAGGTGCCAGAAAGTGATACCTTGGTAAGCCCATAGTGGATGTATCATCAGGGGGAAAAGCAGGGAGCGGATGAAGGACATGTGAGGCACATGACAGATTGGTGATTTCTTCTTTACTAGAATGGTGCTCTGTAAAACCAGTAAGCACTGTCTCCAACAGCTGCAGTCCTTTGTTTCAAAATTCAGTGAAAATGAATTTTTTTTTTCCATCTGAGGAGCAGAGTGCCACTGTGAAAGTAGTACTTGTTTTCTGACCCATGCAGAGGGGATACGTGGCAGCTTATGTTTGTGCATCATTTGTAGATGTTTGTCTGTTCTTGGTGGTCATAAATGTGTATGGTTGTGGTTTATCAGTCTCACTTTCTGTTCTTGGCCAGCAAAAAACTGAGCTGCAATGCAGCTTTTTGTCATGCAGACCTGTTCTTTGGATGTAGAGCCAGGTGAGCTGGTGATGGGAGGCTGCCAGGTACAGAAGCTGTTGTTCCTCTGTGTAGCCTGTGCCCTGCTTGTTTTAGCCTGCTCCCTGTCATACTTTGTCTGCCCCCAAACACAATCAGTATCTCCTGCCCCTTTCCTCCTTGCTCTCTGTCCTCAGTCAGATGTAAGGAAAAATGGAGCATTTGCCACAACTGCTTTCTTGTGATGGTCCCAAAGGTCCTGTTCTGGTCATGTATGCCAAGCTGCACTAGACCTCTAGCTAGAAATCATCATTAACAAGCTAGTCTTCAGGACATGATTTAGTGGGCATGGTTAATGGTTGGACTCGATGATCTTGAAGGTCTTTTCCAACCTAAATGATTCTATGATTCTATGATTCTATGATTCTATGAGATTTGATGTTTGAGTTGACATGGCTGCCAATGTGTTCCTACCACGCAGCATCAGCCAGTCCAGCCACTTCTTGTGAAGCAGAGGTTTGATCCTGCAAAGGGTAAGGCTCCTGTGGCCTCCATTTTCCCAATACAAATGGACTCCAGTGTCCAGGTCTCTTCTGGCTTCAGGAATCGCCTCTGTGATGGCAAGACATTGTTTTGCTCCCTTTTTCAGTAAATCAGATGACCTGAAAAAATGACTGCTGGTTGCGGTAGCATCGTGGTTTTGTAGCACAGTACAAAGAATGCAAGGTATGCCACCCAGGTAGTGGTATGAGTGTCTGTGATTGCACTGAATTGCAATGCTACTTTTGGATGACTGTCCCAAAGTGTAGGATTCATTTCCTGTAAATGGTCTTATACACATTGTCTACTTGGAACAAAACATGAGGTAACCCCGGTCTTTGTAAGGTTTCTTTTCAGAAGGAGTTAAAGGCTCTCTCCAAATGACAGCCCAGGAGCAAACTAGCATGCGTGCAGTGTGGAGTATCAGAGAAGTGGGACCAGAGACTAAACTGAGACATTAGCCAAATTGGCAGTGTAGACATGGCTGTAACTTAGAGAATTTTAAAAATAAATTGATATTTTATATCTTAGTAGCAACAGCACTCATTGCAATCTTGTGCCTTCTCACACAGTGCAGCTCACATAACAATAATAGAGATAATTATGATAATTATAATAAAAATTAATAATACTTGCCCTTTTTTCAGTGGATTTTAAAGTGCTTTTCACCATTGACTAATTAAGTCTAACAATACGCTGTGAGGTGGTTAGCAGGTGTTTGTTCATCTCTCTGGATCATGTCACCCACCATAGTAATACAGCTGCTTCTACTTAAGTCTCATTGACTTCTAAATTGTCATCATGGTTTTCAGTAGATAATTTTCCTGCATTCTCTGCATAGTGTTCTGAAAAGTGGAAGCCCTTCCTTACATGACTTCTGTTTTGAGAACACTGGAAATTTACAGGGAGAAGATTTGTGGCTAGACCTGTTATGGCTACAGCCAGCATGATAGGAATGGGAAGCTGTGCAGCCATGTGAACCCAGGCATGCTTGCCACGTAAAAAGGTGCAGCGTACTTTGGAAGGGAGGCATGAAGAGGCCCTAGACAAGAAAGTCACCTCTTAGATGACTCATCTAGATAATGTTTAGTCATATGATCAAGTATTTCCAGGCTGGGTCCCTGGAAAAAAACTTAATCCAGGTTCTGATGACACCTATACATACACAAGGGAAAAAACATAAGGAGTCACAGAAAAAAGTTTTCCTTTTTTTATCTCTTTCCCTTCTCTCCTTCTTTTCACCTGCCCATATGGTGGGGCACACATGGTGCATTTATTTTATTTTCAGATGTTATCTGAGAGATTATTCATGCTGAGGCAAACTAATCTGGGATGCAACCTGTTCCTCCTAATAATCATGGAATAATCTGGACTCTGCAGCAAAATAAAGGGTTTTGAGAAGGATATGAAATGACAGATGCTTGATTAAATTTTTAAAGGGTAAAGTGGAGGATGTAGAGTAAATTTTCTGAACAGTGTACAGAAGACTCAACACAAATCCCATTATTAGTTTACAAGATATGTGGGTGTTAAGTAATAACAGGATTCCTACACAGACACTTCTAATATACTGCTGTACAAATTTACACCCATGCATTCAATAAGTTTAGACTCTGAAAACTGGAATCAGTCTTTCAGTCCTTATACACTATCAAAATTAATGTTACTCTTCATTTTCTTAAGTAGGACAGCAGGATTTTTAAGAATAGCACCTCATAAAAGGCCTGGTTCTAACTCTGGCCCTCAGGAAATTAATGGCGACAGATAATACATCATGAACTTTGAATATCGACAGCATATCAGGCCCATATTATGCCAGATCAGCCAAGTATCTTTGCCCAGGAGGCACTTCTGCATCTATCAAGTCAGAAAGCACTGAAATCAGATAGTATGTAAATGAATGCTGTCCTGAACAGGGTGAATTTGAGCATGTATGTCAGATTTCTTCTGAATTCAGTGTTTATACAGTCCTATGAGAGATTTTTCTTCCTCCTAAGTTCTGCAAGTTGTAGGAAGAGCAAAGCACAAATCCTCCCATGTGGCTGATCAAAAGAATAAAGGTGCTACTAGAACATCTGGGTAATTCTGAATCACCATGTTTCCAGAGATTACAGAAGACCAGACAGACAGATGGCATCTAAGATGGAGAAAAAGTATAGTATGATAACTAACATAAAGATGTAAGGGAATATCTATTAATTAAGAAGTGAAAAACAAGTGACTCTGGCTAATATTAATAAAATTGACTTTTGGCAGAACAGAAAGGTTAAGAGAGAAGGGCGATGATGATGGATTTTGCTAGTCCTTGAACTAGAAGAGTTCAATTATAACTCAAGGTATGTAATTCAACTAAAAAAACCCTGTTTATCTGTTTATACACATTCAAACAAATAATTTAGTAGCATAGGACCTTTCTGATAGCAACAGTAAAAAATATCTGATTTGGGATTCTTTACTCTTTAGTTCTTCATCTTTAGGGTGCTGGCTGCAGAGCATTGGGAAGCTTCTTTCGAGACACACCATATTTCTGAGTCAATATGACACATCTAAGATTTTTTCCCTTGTATATAACACCCTTCCCTGAGCAATAAATGGCCTAGGCACTGATATGTGAAAGCACCCCCAATCCGAACAACTCTTAAAGCATTTGCTTAATGTTCTGCATAGGGGTGGATTCAAGCATATGCTTATGAGCTGTCAGAATTCAGGCTCGGTACCTAGCCTAGTACCTGAAAGAATAAAACTCCATGTGTCATTAACCTTCCTATCCTGCTCCCATAAAAAAGAAGATCTAACTGATCAATTTAAATTGTGGTGACTGGCAAAGATATAGGATTAGAAATGAAGCCAACGGCAAGTTTAATGCTAGAAACTCAATGTAAATCATATAGGGTTTTAGCAGAGTTATGATACATGCTGTCAGAGGAGATTGTAACAGTCATACTTTCAATAGAGGACTGAAGTATATTTTTTTAGTTAGCTGTTAGATCCCCTTTATTAAAAGAAGTAATATAAGCAATCTCCAATTCTTTAAAATGTGTTAGAATGCAGAAAGAGAAATATTGATTTAGAAGGCAGAAGTTTTCACAAGAACATCAGTTATTTTAATCTGTGAAAAATATATAACTTACCTGAAACAACCACATAGAGCTGGTTTAGACCTGTTTGAGCAAGTTACTATAGAATATGATTTCAGATGTAATACAGAGCTAGGAAGATAGTAGTTCCAGTTTTAATCTCTTTTTCTTGCATTAGTTTGTACTACCATCTTGTCCAAATCAAATGAAAATAAATTTAAACTAGGAAATGTAACTCAACAGTTCACTTTTTGTTTTAAGCTGAACAATGCAGGACATAATATAAAAAAAGTTCAAAATGTGACATGATTTTACCAGAAATCATAAAGTGGGAAATTGTCTTTTACTAACTATATTGAAAGCAATTAAGTAAATGCCTTTATAGACTAATTAAAACATCTGTTTTAGGTTTTTTTTTTCCTCTTGCTTTTGTTTTTGAAATATTTTCAGGAGGAACTTAATCTTTTTTTAGGTTTTATTTCCTAATTTCCTATTAGAAATAATATATACAATGTATACAGTGTACTACCTTACATGGCATTTTAAACCTTTATTTACTTTATTGTTATTCTGTTTCTTTTCTTTGTTCTGGTATCTGTATATTTATGAAATCATACTTTCCTCTGTCTTTGCCTAATGTAAAAGCCCTCTCCACCTCAGTCACGTTTTCTACTTTTCCTCAAATCTTTTTCCTTTTTCCAGTGTATTTTGGTGGTGTTATTAATTGCCACTGATGGTATCTATGGCTATCATATGTGGGGGCATTAACTGTTTTGCAGCATTCACAACTGAAGCAGGCTTATCAAAGGAGATACATAAAGTACACACCCAGTGTTAGTTAAGCAAAAAATAGATGTAAGAACAATAGGTGCTAAACTGTTTATAAGGCAGCATGTAATCATGCAATGTAACCATGTAAACAGGCATGTATCTAATTCTTTCCCATCCATCTGTGAAAAAACAGGAAGCTCAGAGTATCTTAACCTATTGCTTTCACCCCCTTTTATACCCCTTGAGTGTGCAAGACTTGCCAATAGCTGCTTTCTAGCTTCAGCCTGGGCCTATCCTGACCTTTTAAGTTGTTTCACTTCCTTCAGTGACTTGGTGTATTTGTTTTCATTTTAGAAATCTCTATTCCTTTAGGAAGTCTGACTACAAAATTAAAAAAAAACCCACAACAACAAAAAACCACATGAAAAATTCAAGTACCACCTCCATGTTCTTTGTCTTCAAAACTGCTGTTTCTTTGCAGCTGGACTTTTGTTTATCTTACTCTGATAGGGAAAGCAATTAGCCAAAGAAAGAATTTCAATAATAATGTAACCGGATAGCACTGCTTTCTTGGTGTCAATGACAGTATTCCCTGATACAGCATTGTTTGGTCCTTTTGTTCTTACTGTTTTGAATTCATAAAAATGAAGGTTATATAGATTTATTAGATGATTTAATGTGACAATCTGCATGATAAGCCCAAATGGCTTTATGTAATTACCCCAATATTAGGTTCAATAACTTGTACAAAGCAAAACCAGGTTTTCTAGAAGGACTTTTAGACTCGATTGGAAATCATCATGAAAGGGAAAATCCACAGTTTTGCATAGTACCTTGTTCTGATGCATAACGATTTTGACATCAATTGTTTGTGCCTAAATCCTTATTTAAATGTGCCTAACTGTAGTATCCAACCCCAGCTTCTTGGCATGACTCTTCACTAGAGTAAAAAGCTCATTGTTATCTATCATTTTCCCTCAGCAAGTATTTATGACCAATCACTAGTCTTTCAATGTTGTCATCACTGTTTTCTTTCACATAAATATATGAGACTGAGCTTTCTAATATATGCAAGGCTTTTTTTTTTTTTTTAACTTGTCATTTGTGTGACACACAGCCCATGTTTTCAGTGTCCATTCTGAAATCTGAGCAGGTGCAACTGGACATGGTCTTTCATTGTCACCTTCACCATCATTATTTGTGAAGATAAAATTGCTGGATTAATTCTATTCACCATTCAACTGTTTATGCATTAAAAGATTGTTTTAGATTTTTTTTTCCCAACCATTTTCATTGTAATTTTTTAAGTTGTAAAATTATGTTGAGCTAGTTATCCCTTTTAAAATCTAACCCATTTTCTAAGTACCTGGTTTGCAGAATATAACATCCCACACTAAATACGGTCTGCCTTTGTGGTTTTTTTAAGATCTATAAAAATAATACACTTTCTTGCCTGGGTTCATCATACAAACTAATTCACAGTCCAAAATAATTGCTGCTAGGTACAATGTATCTGCCATAGAATATAATCTGTAAGATTTTAGAAATTTGTAATGTTCTTCCACACATTTCTCATATGGATGTTCTGGAAAATCATTTCCCCTAACAGTTATTATAAGAAGAGAACTGAGGATTAACTCCATCTCTTCTCCAGTTCTCTTTTGGAGTTTAATTCTATTCTCAGATGTGTCTTTGTCTTTAGACAATGTTACAGAAGTGGAAATGCATTTTGCATTTCAGTGGTTATACTAAAATTTGATCGAATCACTACTACTGCTTCCATTCACTTCATGTAATGAACATCTGAGCAATTGCATGCGGGGAAAACTATAGCAATATAACCAAGAATCAGGGTGTCTGGTCTGGAATCAACCACAGATGGGTATGTATGAACCTCGAGTGTTTTTTGTGCAATGCTGAAGGAGAAAAATGTGTCACATCCAGACATGTATTTCAGCCTTGTTATGACAGATAACAGCTCAACTACTAGAGAGGCAAGTCTCTTTTGAGAAACATCCTTTATTGTATGCTATATAGAACATGAAAATCAACAAACTTTGTACCAGTGTTTGAAAATATACAGAAAATAACATCATGTTTCTTGGGGACTTTCTGAAAACAAGGGCTAAATATGTCCTTAAAGTAAATTTGTTAGAGGCTAGAGCTCTGTCTTGCAGATCTAAATGACTACATGGAATTGGTGGTTATGCCTGTGCCTATCGGTACATCACAGCAAGAGCAGCACCTCTTTTATGAAGTGGTAGCAGAAGAAAGCTATTACAGAATTTGCTAATAGTTCTCACATATCAGTATCAAACATCTCCTATAGCTTGAACTTTGTGATTGTATGCAGCAGTTTTCTCTTTCTGTATGTCTAATTAGAGATACCAATTCATGTGTGTAATTCCTGGCATTTCCATGCTTTTTTTTCTAAGTGCATAGATTCCTCTCCATCATTATATCTGTCATCTTTAGGATGGTAACTACATCCTATAGCACAGCAAATTTGTATGGAACTGACAAACAAGCCTTATACTGCAGAGTAAGAGACCCTGAAGTGAACAGTGTGGGATTATGACTTTTTATTACAGACCAATCCATTTTTAATCTATTTTTGATGCCAAATTACAATCAGAGCTGCGATAACAATGTATACAAGTTTTCTATTTCACAACTTCCACATTTTATTTCATTTGCAAATTACAGGTAATCAAAATCATGATGGTTTTTTTGCAAATATATTTGCAATTCACAATGTTACGCTGAAAAATATCTGTAGGGGATTGTTTCTATCTTTTAAAATATTCTTTTTTTTTTTTTTTTAGCAGTGTCATTCAGCCACATTGACTGTACAATATTTTGTTTGGAATGAAATGTAACACTTAGACAGGGACTTCTGATATAAATTAGAAAAAACCATTCTTTAATATATTCTGCACTATTTTCTTTTAATTTTCTATTGTAATGCATATTTGTGCTATCTTAGTTTACAAAGATATCCAAATAAAGTAAAGAAAAAATAAGAACATAACAAAGCATATTCAAAGAAATTCTTTGGAAAAATATATTAGAGAGTCATAAGCTCAACAATGTGTCCTAACTGAATTCTGATATCATCAAAGAAAGATGAACCTGAAGTTCTTTGGATGTAAATGTGGGACTTGACCAGTTATATAAGCTGCACAAGTGGGATCTGCAGCAGTCAGTTGTCAGCTCAGTGAATGAAGAAAAATTCAGTTTCAGAGGAAACCAAATAATCATTTAATCAGAAAATGTCAACAGAAAAAAGAACTTAACATAATTTTTCAAAGCCTTTAGTCGTTTTAACACAAACATTTAACTATTGCTTCCTATGATTTAATTCCTCAACTCTTTCTTTTTTGGCTCATTTTTATTTCATTTCTCAGATATGGAATAAAACTGTTGGAGGAAATACAAGGCAAAAGAGTCTGCAATCAAATACAACAAGCGAGGTCGCAATGTTAATGAAATATTTAGTGCAATGGTTCTTAATTTCAGTAAGAAAACAATGCATGTCTCTTTCTTCTAAGGTAACATATCAAAACAATGGACATGTCTAGTCCAATGCCTTCAGTCTAAACAATCCTTACACAGCTGTCATCTGCAATAATTGCAGTGAGGCAGTACTGAAGCAATAGTCAATATCAAAAGTCAGATAATAGCAGAAAAAGTTGGGACTCCTGAATATGACAGTATGTTGCAGTAAATATTTAAGAACTGCTTGCATTTTTTAAAAAGAGCTTTATTTTCAAAGAGCTTTTCATATGAGTAAAAAAATAATTTAACTTCAGCACATTTGAAAGAGTTTGACGTTTTGTAAAGATGAGCTGCAGACATGAGTGCAAGATATGTGCTGTTCACATACATTCATGACCAAATTTATATCTCCGCTTCCTTGCATCCTGTATAGGTGCTTATTGCATTTCATAGAGAGTGTAACAGTACAAGTATGATTAAATTTGGTAGCATTTAACACCTTTTTTGCATAAAATAAAAGGTTTTCCAGATGGAAGTGATAGAAAATCAATCTGAAAAGCAAAATGATTCATTATTGGAATTAATTTATGGTGCTGTTTGATGTCACAGCTAAGCTAGTGGCTAACAGCTGCCAGAGGAGTGATCCTGCTCCTCACTTCTCATCTCTGGCCACACAACTGTACTGTTCCCTGTGCTCCAAGAGCATCAGGCTTCAGAGCCTGCTGTCAAGATAGTAAACCAGGAGAAAATAATTCATGTTTGTTTTTTTTTTAAAATATCTTTCTGTAGATTTTTGGATGACATATTTTCTTGCAGTGGCAGCTGGCTGCTAAATTGGCTAGCAAACTCTATCGTTGGTCTGGATCAGTAATTGCCTATCTGACTATATCAAAGCAAGTATGGTGTTTAGAACAGGCGAAACACCTAAATAAAACCATAAAAGCAAGCAAAATGCTTGTTTTTATGTAAATGTAAATGCAGACTGTAAAGCTCTTATTCACTACTATGAAAACTCCTTCTTTGCACCCAGATGTGTATGTTACCACTACCACATGCTGCAGAGCTCACACAGCTAAGTCTTGTCCATGTAAAAAGGCCACCCTTCCAACCAGACTTTTCAAAACTTGATATCAGAATAAAAGACTCCACTCAGATCTAAAGAAAATGGCTATGTAATGAATATTTCCAACTAATTGCCATGCTTGGCGCTTGGGTAACTTCAAGCTATTTATCCCTAAACGAGGCATAGAATTACTTACTGGTAAAAGAAAATTGGTTGAAATTGATCCAGAAAAATTTTATAGGAATGAATCAATATTCCTATCTAAAAGTGAAAAAGTACCCCCAACATACTACAATATTGTGATTATATCAACAGAAAAGTTAATTGGAATATTCAAAGGTATTAACAGTAATTCGTATGGATGAAAAACTCTCTGGCAAAATTCTTCACAAAAGGCTAATATGGAAGCAGCTTCTTATCCTTCAAAGGCTGTTTTAAATGTTCTGTATTGTGAGTATGTCACTTTGACATCAATAGGCATTAAATTATGTAGGTGTGAGATCAGGCCTGTATTTTTTAAATAAGAGGCAATGGATGTTTAAGAGCTAAGAAACTACTGTAATACACAAAGTGAAGTAGTAAAAAAATGTGGTGGTTTTTGTTTTTTTTTTTAATATGACACAAGGATGATGAAAGATGACCCAATTTTTAAATTTGATGTCATTAAATATATTTTATAAGATCTGGAATGTAATGAATAGAAAATGTGATAAAATTTTAGATAAGTGAAACTAGAAGAAATTTTGAGTAGTGTTAGAAGAATCACTGACAAACTGAATGTAACTCAAATGTTAACTGAAAAAACAGTCAATTTGATTTTGATAAGTGCATGAAAATACCTAACAACAGGAATAATTTGGTCTACTTGTACAAAATTTTGTATTACAAAAATAGCTTAGGGCCACTGAGGGAAAAAAACCCAGACAAACAGATAATGGTATCATTGCATTCAGTTCAGTAAAAAGCTCTCCTTGATGTATGGTGATGATATAACATAAATGAAAATAAATATACAAGAACATGAGAATGTTTTAAAAAATAGCATAAAAAGTAACAATTAATGTTATAATTCTATCATGCACTCATGGCATGTAGACACAATGTTGTATTCATTTCCGGTTTCTCTACTTCAAAAATAAAGATGGCTTAGGGATAGATTATTAGAAATCTGGTAACACTTTGTAAGCAGAGGGTAAAAAGATTACTTCAAAGGGATGACTGAGACAAGAATTGGCATAAAAAGTGAGTGACTGCAAAAACATGTTGTTTTTTTTCTAGATTGTGTTATTGTTTCAACATGAAATTAAAACCAAGCAGTTCAACATTTGTTACTTTAAAAGTATTGCTGATTTTGTCCATCATTTACTATATTTTCTAGTAGCTCTTTTGGTCCAAAATGTTTCCTAAAGATGATTTATTTCCCTCTGTACCTCTTTCCAACATAAGTTCTTCTATTTGTTGTTGGTTTTATTTTTTAACCTTTACTGTAAAACTAAGCTGATTTTATGCATTTACCTTAGGTTTTATTTTTTATTTACCTTAGTTGTATTTACTCTAAGCCATTTTCAGTACAATTTTGTTTTGCTTTTGAACCGTCAAGTCTTTAAACAGTGCTTTGTGAAAATGTTTTGCCATCTCCTGCTCACTTGAAATGTTTTATTTGCTTATTTCTAAATACTTGGTGTCAGTTGTGGCTTTAAGATCACACAAATACTTCAAGCAATGCTAAACCTCATTTTAATGTTAAAAGAACCAAATATGGTTTTGAAACTCATTTAGTTTTCACACATAGTGAATTTCTCATGTTAGTGCTGACTTAAAATACAGTAGGATAAAATTTTCAGGTATTGATTGTTACCACTGGTTGTCACATATTTTTACCTTCTCACACTGTAGTCATAAGAAATGGCTGTGCTCTGTTCTCTTTTATCTTCTTCATAATTCAGGCAAAATATTTGGGATATGGCATTTCAAGCATGGAGACAGTTTAAAAAATGTGAAAAATTAATTCTGATACATACTTTTAAAGAAGTCATCTACCACACCAGATATATGTAAATATTAAGGGAACAACCACGTGGAAAATTCTTGATCAGAAAATTGTCTGTATTTCAATTTTTTTCTTTTGCTTATCAGTGATCTGTAAAGACTACAATTATGCACAATTAGTTGCAGTAAACACAAGTGTCAATTAATACCAGGGGATTTGAATTTTGGAGTTCGTTTGGTTTTGCATGGGAGAGATAGCATGTAATAAACACTAAATTTAGTGACCCTTTAAAGACAAGAAATTAAACTTGTTTTCCAATAGATTTATAGTATTGGTATCAATATTTCCTGGTATTTTTCTACAGAGTGACAAAACAGACATACAGGCATTGGGAATTGGGTCGTACATATCCAAAGACAGACCAGAAATGGGAAAGCAGGGAGCTCTCCCCAGCTGAGCAGTGGGCATGAGCAGCCTTCCTGGAACTCTTGCCCCACAAAATATGGAGCACTTTGGGTAGCTGCTCTATGAATTCCACTTTCTTTGACGGAAGGATGAATTATGATCTTGCATCAACTAACAGAGAAATGTCCACTTCTTGTCTTTCTAAAACAGTAGGTATTCTGTCATTAATTTTTATTAATTTCAAAGAAAGAAAAATCAAAGTTTAGCAATAATCAGGTTGAGCTGGTATATAGTGCCCTGGAGCAATTCCGATAACAAACCAGTGATACTGCTGTGACAAGCAAATATAGGTAGCAGTCGTTTGCAGAGCATTGTGTCTGGGTTAGGTCTTGTCTTGGTTGTTTTGAAGCATCTCTTCTGACCTTTTGCTCGGGATTTTTTTTTTTAACTTTACATAAGAGTGTCTTTTTTAGCCAGACTTTTTTTCTAGTTTGTTTCTATACATAACAGTACAAAGATCCCATTTGGTTGGTCAGGGTAAATATGTAAGTTCATGACTTTAAGCTATTGTCCTCTCATTTGTGAGGTTAATGTCATGTTTATTGTTTTTTCTTCTAAGATGAGATGTAGATGTAACTTTTGAAAATGGGATTCTCCAGTGGAGAATCTTAATGCAAGTTGGACACATTTTCTGACCTCCCTTACATATTTTGCAGGGGAGTTCTTTAGGTGATTATGTGGCACAGGAAATATCAGTACATTTTGCTGGGAAAATTCTGATATTTCCTATCTCAGGTTTTTTTGGTAATATATACTTTGCATTGCAGTATAGCGAGTACAGTCTGACCTCTGCAGAAATTCAAGGTGAAGAAAACTTGGAAATTGGAACAGATAGGAGAAAAAGGTTAACAGAAATATTTCAGACAAGATCTACGTGATGGGGTGACCCAGACCCAGTGCAATCCACATTTACAAAGTTAATTTTACCATTTTGAATTAGTAAACCTTGCTGTTTTACGCTAATGAAGGAACTGAGGACCTCATTCTTTTTAGGGGACCAAGTCCTAGACCTGTGTTCAACATTAGCTATATTGGGACACAATAAAACAGGTAAAAATAACATTCCAGCTATGCACTTTACTGAGGTATTGAAAGTAAACTATACTCAGAAATATTAATTCAATAAATTACCCTGATACGCAATTTGTTCAGCACGAGATTTTACGTGTCCTTATCAGCAAAAGGATAACAAAGGTACAGTTATAAGCTTTTGTTACAAAAAATCAGCACCCCTCTGAAAAACTGCCTCCTATAGGATCCTCCTGTGTGAGCTGTGGCAACAGGGCACAAGGTAATCCAGTTTCCCGGGATGTAGATTTGACTCTTCTGTTATCTAGAAAGAGCTCATTAAACTCTTCCTTATACGCTGTGTACAGCAGCGTATAACACATTGGTCTTTTCCAACAGTGATACTACCTCTTACAAATTGTATGAAATTCACCGAACCTGTTTGAAGGATACCTCTTTTTGAAATCAGAACAAAATATTGGAATATCCATGTTTTGTGCTGCTGCACAAAAAAATAAGAACACTGAACAGTAAGTTGCAAAGAGGTAGTGGATATTTTGTCAAATCCATTACAGGTAGGGTTTTTTTTAAAGGATTTGCTCTGACATTACTAACACACATGGTCCTAAAGAATCAGGAAATAGGCAGGGCAAATCTTAACAATAGTGTCCTTTAGTCACACAAAGGATGACTCTCAGTGTTTTATTCACATTAGATTAATATTCCCTGTCTTAAGGGAACAATCTAATTGAAGACAAGCAAAATAGCTCTAATGACTTCCAATAAAAGAAGAATAAAATGAGAGCAATAGGGAACGCAAGGAATAAATGCTGGTTTCTTCACCTAAGTGCATGTTTCTTTATCAACATGGATATATCATCTTTAAAGGCAATAATACATTGAGTCAAGTATCTCTTTTGTAAGTAAATTAAATTTAAAGAATATTATTCTCCAAAATCAATGTGTCTTGTCTTCTTATGCTTTAGACAATTTAGTGCAAATTATTCATGGGCAAAAGGGCTTTGTTTAATGGTTGGAAAATTCTCTTCAGTTTATAATGAACAATCTAGACAATGTATAGGTGAGCTAGTGAGCAATCTTATCAAGGCCGCTGTAACCAAATAAAGTATTTAGACCAGTTAATTAAAAGAAGTCATTAAAGGTATATACTTGCAACAAGCAATTATTGAATAGAAAATAGCCTTAAAATGTAATTAAGTTCAATTATTGCTCTCTGTTTACCAAGATTAATTTATGTTTCCTTGCCAAGATAATGTAACTTAAGGATTTGTAATTTGACACTGTATTTTAAGATACAATTATTGTCTTAAATTTGTAATCATAACAGAATTTCAATTTTCCATTAAATTTATTACTACAAGAAATTAAATCCCATTTCTTTAGCTATGCTTTAATCATTTTTGTTTCACCAAACATGCTGTAGATGCTGTAGACAAGGTGATTTTGTTACTGTTGGAAAGTGAAATCTGAAACTTAGGGTTTTAGTATGAACAAAGGTAATGCTGAATCTATAAGGTACTAATGCTGAACATCAGAGGCATTTTAATTTTGAAAATATTGACCTCAAGCAATGAATTATGCAAGTTATGTGCTTTTCTGCAGTACTTCTAATTTGCTGTTGTTGTATAACTTTGGTGTGATTCTTAATAAAATTCTTAGAAAGGTTTGGAACAGATTTGTAGGTTACTGCCATTGAGCCCTTGTAATTCTCTTGGTGTGTGTGGTGTTAGGGTTATTAGGTGGGAAGGATATTGTTTTCACATAAAATGGCACTGGTTTAGTCTAGAAAACCACCAATGTTCCTCTCTCCTCACCTAACTCAACAAAGCAGACCAACAAAATTAAATAACTGAAAACATAAACACTTGTTTAATACATACTTCCTGAGAACCACTAAGAAACTGTCTCAGATTAGTTTTGAAAGGAGCAAACTATTAAAAAAATTATAGAAAATTGAAAATGTGGGACATACTCATAATCAGTTGTAAAGCAGCCACTATCCCACATATTCGAATATAAAATATTTTATTGTTCACATAGCACTGATATTAAGATGTTATTAATAGTTATCTAAATTTACACACAAAATGTTTCTAAGTGCACCACTTGAGAGGTTAATGCTATCTTTGAATATTAAGTATTGTAATTTTTTCACCATTAAGAGAAAACATGAATTTGCAATAACCAAAATATCTTTCAAAGATAAAAGAATCCCTTAATGTCAAATAAATGGATGGTCCACAGTGCCTTTAAAATAAGATATTCTCTGTAATATAATGATTCATATGAGTGTTTTAAAAGAAAATCTTTTTTACTCAAAATATAGGGACCCCCTCCCCCCACTTTTACAATATTGTTTAGGTCTTTTGGTAACAGATTCCCCAAATATTTTTTTTCTCTGAGTTATGCATGGTAAAACCTGCTTGATTTTTTACATGTACTCTTACTTGAAATAGAACTCCTGACTAAATACGAAAGAATAAAAAAAAGGCTTTTTTTATAGTTTTGCAAAAGATAATCTCAGTGGTCTCCCTCCCTTTTGATAAAAGGCATTTAGGATTACATGCTACTATTTATACCATTTGCCATTTTTATTTAAAGGCTGCTTGTCAAATATGCATAAAGAGTAACATGATCAGGATTTACACATATATTTCAAAACACAGCATGCAAAATGTTATATGATGTTGTAGCACTATAGTGGCTGGAAAGTGTCTTTTATTTCCTTTGTAAACACATTTATATAAAGCAAATACAGTTTAATGTCCAAACAGAGTTTATTTCCCTTTAAGATGTTGGAAACTTCCCATGTTGAAAGAAAGTATGTCCCAAAAGTTACCATAATTAGCTCAATTATTCCAGTTAATGAAATAACGCCGCCTATAGATAAGACTATTTTTTCTCAGTAGCCATCTGAGATACAAAATTGATTGCAGTCACTTAAGACTTGGTAAAAATACAAACAAATTTGTAATGACTTGATGTTAAAATGCTGATTAAGGCTTATTCATGATCGTTATTAAAATAAATTCTGGATAAACTTTGAAGTGTATAGTAAGAGAAAATAATATTTTAGATAATGGTAATTGATATATTGATCCTAAATCTAAGGAAATTAAGATTATATTTAATTTTAAATGTTTTACCTGCTTAGTCATGTGTATGTAATGTGAATTGGTATTGCATCTGCTATACTAGATCATGCTGCTGAAGAGGTTATAATCCTTATATTATTTGTCCTATCCAGTAAATTTGCATAATTTTCTCACCCCTGGAATTTAATTTCTGTTTAATTAGGTATAAGTTAAACATGTGGTATGTAGTTTCTCCAATTAAGACTGAAATGTACCATTCTAGTTATTATATCAGCAGTGTCTATGTTCAAATGGTGGTGGCTTTTATGTAGTGTACCAGGCATAAAAATCTTCAAAGCCAAGCTAAAAGGTGATATGAGAGTACATGACTCCTCTTTCTCTATTTGGAGACACACTGATTCACTGGACACTAGAGAAAACGCCATGTAAGAGAGAGCACCTTACAGCACAAGCACTGCTTCAGCTGATGTGCGCATTTCCATTTTATCAAATATAATAAAGGCATAATGTATGGCTATTTTTTTACTAAAAATTAACTTCTTATATCCCAGGACATTGAAAATAAAATAAAAATACAGTAGCATTTAGCAAAGCAATTTTGAAAATAATGCACAAAATTTCCATTTTGGATCATAGAAAGAGTAAACGTTAATGCCTCTGAGTTAAAACAATGTGTATGAATGGCAAGGTCTGAAAAGGAAAAGTGGCTGAGTTCACAAAGTCCCAACCTAAAGCCAATGCCATTTTCTGAATTTGTTAGTGTATACAGATCTATTTTGTATGAGGTCTGACATGGACAGGAAATTATATTCCAATGAAAATGCATTTCAGTTAAGATTTTTCTAAGAGGTACACTAAGCTGAAGCTTCTAAGCTATTTTAGCTCTGTAAGATAAAATTTAATGCACAAAAATGTGGAAAATAAGTACTTTTCCCTGCTAATGTATATATTTTGTGGCCATCTCTTCCTACAGTCATTAAAGCAGTTTTAATTACCATGTTAAAATACCTTGTTAACTGGCATTTTTATAATGGTTCATTTAAGTGGTATACATTTTTTCTTAATGGATAAAGCCTATCTGCTGAGCAGACAGACAAAACTTAGATCATCAATAGAGTAATTTCTTGAATCTTGAAAATATGGCTAGAACACAAAAAGTGTTTCTGTCTTTATGTATATAAAAGACAGAAACATACATCTATTACGTATAATGTATAATTAATGTATGATACAGTATCTAATATATAGTATGTAATTAATGTATAATATCTACACCTGTAATAATAATGTATAATAATACACCTATATAATGGTCGGATATTTCAGAGAAATTCCTCCAAGCAGGATCTAAGCAGTAAATCTATTATAAAATTGTTTTGAACACACAGATGGTGATGCATGATTTTATTGTTGTATTTATTGATTTTATTGTGGTACAGTACAAATCTGCCAGCAATAAAATAGAATATGATGATACCAAAATGTATGAAGAGATATTTCACTTCATGCATAATGAAGACAGTTTTTGAACCGATATGTTAGAAATGCATGATTTACAGAAAAATAATGACTTGTTATTTCTTACTTATTTGGCCTGTGTGGCTTAAGTTTAAGAAAAAAAAATCAGGCATTTCAAGTATCATCATTCAGGTCAGCTTTAACACTACGAATTCCTATTCCTTTGTGAAATATTGTTTGTGGATAGTGAATAAAGGTCCTCAAGATTTTATTTCCTCCATTTTAAATATTCCAACTCAAATGATAAACCAAAAATGTACAGTCACTGAAACACTTAAAACTATGATTACATTGCATATTTGTAATACCTGTTCCTCAAAGAACTCATCTAGCCAGTACACAATGCCCCCTCTGCAACAATTTTCCCTTTTCTCTTGCATCACATCTTTTACATTAGCTTATGCAGTAACATGTCATACAAATACTTCTGACGTTTTGTGCTGAGACATGAGAAAATTGATTAAGCTTCTCTAGGAATGATACCTTGTTTAGCAGCAGTTCTGCTTTGTTTTAGCAACTGAGAAATGTGAACCCCCAATACTTTATATCAGCAAAATAGGGAAAAGATTCATGCTGATGATCTGGGAGCTGCTAAAAAACCTTCCTGTTTCTCCAGCTGACCAACGAGGAAGGAGAATATTATACAGTAGGGAATGATTTCTGTTAATTTTCTTCAATGAGAGATGCAATATATGGATATCTATGACAATGACCAAGCCGGGAGAAGATGTTTTGATTTTACTGTTTAGAAAGCCCTGCAATGAATTGGCCATTGTCAAGAGGATACAGGGTTTTTTTTACTTTTTTGTTTAATGCTTGACTCTAGAATAAGATTTCTGAAGTTTCATAGTGTGTTCTAATGATGAATTCTTGGTGTAGCTAGCCCTCACTATGAAAACAGAGTTTTGCCTATAAAGTGGTCTCTCCCAGCATCTACAATTTTTTAGTCTAACAGTCAAACCTGAATTCCTACCTCTTTATGTTGATTGTTAAGCTCTGAGAAATGGCTGAGTGTCTGATATGAAAGTCAATTTTTGCTGGAAGATTTATATTTTAAAGAGAAGGTGAAAAAAAAGTCATGAGCCCAGAGGAAGAATTTTTTGTTCCAGTTTCCCAAAACACACAAGCAGTCTGTGGTTTCTATTTACATGTCAGGTATATGTTGAGTGAAGAAGAGACTGCAAATAGTTTTCTGTGTGTTGTATCTTTTAAACACAGACTACTGAAATCCTTGGAGCTTCAAAAAGGACTTAGAGATACATTTCTCCTTCAGTAAACATTATTGCATGATGACAGACATGATACAAAGGTGGCACTGCACAGCTACATTACCATGATACAGGAAGGAAAGGGGAATAAATGGAGACAAGAAAAACATAAGTCTCCTTTATACCCTTTCCCACTCCTCCCCCACCTCCCAGAGGGTGCAGGCATTCCTTCCTGTGCACTCCCGGAAAATATTAGTCCCCTGAGCCGCTTCTGCCATCCTCAACCTCTTCCACATTGCCCTGGAAGAGTCAGCACAGAGCAGTGCTTTAAACAAACACCCCCTACACAGCTCCACAGTTCTTTTTGTCTTCCAAGCAAGCTGTCATTTACCTTCTGTCACACAGTCACTAGTTGTATTAAATCTGTATTCTTAGTTTCTGCATTTAACTTATCAAGGCACTTTTGTGTATCTGGATTTACATGCTCAGAAGTGGAAGTTAAGTGGTTTGGGCTTTAACCTGTAAGGCAGTGTAAGCTCCTACTCTCTTCTTTTTGCATGAGATGTAAAGACAGTATCTCAGAAATTTCTGAGCCTAGGGAATCAAATGCCCAGCTGAGACAGACTGCTGTCTCACACTCAAGCATCACGAGAATCAACAATCTTGCATTTCCTGCATGAGATTTCCCCGAGGGATCGAATCCTGTAGGTGTACTCAGAGCATGTAAAACATACCACGACAAGGGCACAGCTCTCACAGAACAGCATGGCAGCTGTCATGTTTGTTGAAAAACATGGCTAGGAGACTACGTGATACTTGTTTCTGACCCTTTCTCTTCATCCTTAATACCAGTGGGATGCCTGGATGCTTTTCTATTCTTTTTCTGAATGTTTGTCCACTTAAATCTCTTACCATAGGCTGTGCTAATCACCAGGTTACTGACAAGCCTTGCATGTGGGAATATGCTTTCACAGCCTTTCCTTGCAACTGCTTCATTTTCCAGAAAATAATTTAAAGATTCAGAGGTAAAACAACAGAGAAAATGAAAGAAAGAATGGGTAAGGAGCACTGGGATGGGGGTGGGGAGATAAGGGTTGTTTCTGGAGCAGGGACTGATTTTTTGGGCAGGCTCTGAGAACAACTGCTGGCTTAAGCATTGTGGGTGAGGAGAGCAGGAAAGCACCATCCTGCTGGAGCTCTGCTCTACACTCCAGATCAAGCCAAAAGCACATTTTTTTTTAGTGCTTGGGCAATTATAAAATTGAAACCATAAGGATCATTGGACATAATGTGTCTTTGGGTACAGACAGGAGTTAGTGATCTGGGTAACTGATGTGGAGATAGCAGCTGAAAATTGCAATTATATGTATAAATTCTCCTAAGTCTCGTTACAAAACTAATCCCTAAATCTAAGCCCTAAATGTTTTCCATGTGGATAGACATGCAAGACTTGATTCACTAAAATACTTTTACCAAATGTTTTGGTATAAAGTGGGTTTTTTAATATGGTATAAAAAGGTGCGAATAAAAGACATTGTAGTATGGCACAATAGGTATATTTTGTTTCACAGTGCACACATTACCTTACATTTCTAGTGATTCCCCTAATGTATGAAATACGTAATTTGCTACTATGCATCAAAAGTACTGAATAATGAGTATTGTGAGTTTTATGTAAGCAAAAAGGACACAAATAACCATTGTTTCAAAAGTCAGATCTGCCTTACAACCACACTTCCTATTTTCTCAGTCCCCTTAGAAGTATTCTACATAGAGGATTGTTGATTTTTTTCACAATTTTTTTTCTTTTTATAGAAAAATGTCATTTAATGAATGCAAAGCTTCTTTTGTGGAAAAATATTGGTACTAATGAAATGGGAGTTGTGAGGGTTTCTCACATTCAAGTTGTAATTTCTGCTTAGAACAGAAAAGCAGCAGAGACAGATGTACTGCAGAACTGAGCAAGGGTTTGGGACAGCAACTTAATCCTTGAAAGTTCAGGAGGACATTACACTGCCCAGGCTAAGAGGTTTTCTAGAACAGAATTACCTGAATTCTTTTTCTATGGCCTATATAACTTTGTAAGTAAATACTGATTGATCTGGACTAATTCTGAAGCCTAACTAGCATGCACTGTCATAAGATTTGGCAAAAACCCCCAAACTCTTCATTCAGATTCAAAACTGGAACTGAACCCCAGTTTCATAGATTTCAGGTCGATTCCATAGCCTGTATAAGGTTGCTGAGAACATTTTTTTCCCCTCTCCTAATTCACCATTTTGGGTTGGAATATTTAAGCCAAAGATTTTTTTTTTTTTTTTCTTGGTAGCTTCAATGCTAGTATTTTTATGAAGGTTAAGAATTGACTTTGCTCCCAGTGAGTCAGGAAATGGACTGAAGAAAGGTATTCTATCTCACCAATAAACATTTTATACTTCTTGGCAATTGTAGAGTGGGCAATAGAGCTCTCCATCCCCTCAAAATTTAAAAGTGTTATAAGTTTCAAATTTTTGTGTTACAGAAAAAAAAATCAGAAGTGTTGAGTAAGTTAATAGAATGGGAGAGCTATTGCCCTCCTGCCTCTCTGCCTCTATTTTTTTACTCTCTTTATATACACGTATTTATTTAAGATATATTCTCTTTTCTGATGTTACAATTCTAGCGATACATGCTATACTTCAATTAGGAAATGACAACTAGGAAGTTAACTTTTTTAGGTCAGCATATGTGGGTATGTACAAACTCATGCATAAACATAAACCAAACTACCCTTGTGGAAAAAAGGCTAATACCTTTTTAGAGCATAAGTGAAAAATAGCAACCAATGAAAACCGAAGACTGCATGATCCTAATTGCTGAGAGAATGACTTATTTGTCCATGCCACCCAAGAAGGCAGAAAGCTGAGGAGTGGGTAGATATGAGAGTAACAAAAGATAACTTTACAGTACATCAGCTCTGAGAGTTTAATGCACTTGTATTAAAGCATGAGTGTGTGGAGGCGTATGCAGTGACAGGCAAAGAGAGCTATGTCTGTTATGCAAGTGGAACGAAGCCAAGTGCAGAAGCTAGGGATTTTTTTTTTCCACCATTGACTTCAAACTCTCAGTTTACATGTACTCTTATAAGAGCAAATTTTCAGTTCAGCTAACAGCTACTGCTTACACAGTAACACAAGTATACGCTAAACCAATGTAAGTGATCTCAGGATTTAGTAATTGCATTCTTTTTGATCTTGTAAAGGGTGTTCTTGCCTTACTCACCTTCATCCTGACTTCTGCAGCAAGGGTCGCTTTCCTGCCTTGTCATTTTGATTGGATTAGTTGTAAGAACCTTCACATCTCTCCACTAGCTCCCCCTTTTTAACATGTGAGATACTGTGTTTTGATTCTAGTTTCAAGACTCTTTAAGACTCTTTCTTCTCTTCCTATAAACTTGTTTTCCAGTTTTGAGGAATCACTTTTGGCCCCCCAGCTGGTCAATGATACTAGTTGCCATTGCTTTCCTGCTAAGCCTCCAAACAAATACTTTCCTAGCATTTCTCATGATGCCTCTTAAGTGCAGCAGACTATCTTCATAAACATCAGCAAAATCCACAAAAGTTTCCTTTGCCATGCTGTCTACAAAAAGCTCGATATATGTTTGCTCAGACCACTGTGAGTAGCCATTTAGATGTCTGATTCACTCAACTTCATTTTACAGATGAAAGGATTTACTGGAGACCTGTGTTGCGGTTGGCTTTGGCTTTGACTAGACATCACCTGCCTTCTCTGTTTTTTTCCGCTGTAGCTTTGACATGTTGTTGCTTTTCTTTGTTTAGGTTGTGTGATAAGACAGTCTTCCCATTTTTTGTTGCTTATTAGAAAAAAGGATTAAACCAAACAATCAAACATCAGCTTGTTATACCCATCTTTGCAACATGCAAAAGTCTGTTTTTGTCAGTAGAAATGAAAAGTATTCACTACTTCAAGGTCAAATGTTGCAAAAGAAATGTCAAAGACATTTGAAAAGGTTTGAAAGAGCTGCAATTCATCAAGTATCTCAAGGAAAAGATTACGAAGGAGAGATGAAGCCTGCCTGAATACTAAATGGAAGGATAAGTAAACCAGCTGGAATTAGGTGCCATAGGAACATAGTAAAAATGACAAAAATCTTAGATGATATATTGTTGTTAAATAGATCAAAATAGGATAAAAACAGCGGCTGTTCTGAGAATGCTGAGTTGGAATATAAGCTACAAACTATGTATGAAAGAGAAAGTAGTAGTGTCCACAACTGTAATGCTTACAGCAGCAGCTCTTCCTCATTTCTTTTCCTCTGCACCTCGTTAGTGACAGCAACAGGAGTAACACCTTTCAGGAACTTACCATCATCCAATGAAGAAATTATTTCCCTTACAGTTTTCTGCATTTGGGATTCCATTGGTAACTGACAAATCATCTCAAAGAGTGAAAAATATTGATAGTTTCTTCCTGTGTGGTTAAAAATGGTCATCTTAGGTTATATGAAGGTCTTTCAGTCATAAGACTGGTTGAAGTCATTGCATGAGTTCTACAAGTACACTACAGGCAGACCAAGAAACCAAAAGTAAAAGGAAAATGAACTCTATACACCTGGTGCATTAGGATCATTATTAAAAGGGAAAAACAGAGGTAGAAGAAAGGAAGTAGTAAGTTTTTACATGAACTTTATTGTTCTCAAGTTTCTTCTAGTGTGCATAACTAGAGACCCATTTTAGCCCTGGGAAAAAGAAAAAAACCAAATTATTTAGGCAATTTTATTTTTTACCTGGTCCCACAATGAAATACAAAGGAACACTGAGTAGCTTGGCTCCTATGGAGACTGCATGAAGAGTTAGACACCAAAATGTGACTCTCAGATTATGTTTACAGTAGAGAAAGCCAGTTGATGAGCTAGTCAATGGCAAACCCTGGGGGGGGGGCGGGGAAAAAGAGAAGTCACTTTTAAATTTCTCCCTCTTCAAGGCTCCTTCCTCTACAGGCTTATGTCCCACATGCACTTCTGGAAGGCAAGACTGAAATCCTTTCATTCACAAATAGAGCTGGATTTGTTCCTTTAAGAAGAGGAAAAGATGGTTCATTCTCTACTGAAGAGAAAGCACTACCCAAGTGATAAAGTATTTGGGAGCTCAATAGAGGACATAGTTTCCATCCTTCCTACCTTTTAAACTTTTCATTTAAAAACAACCACTACAGGATTCAAGGGGTTGAACAGAGAGCACAAAAGAAAGGCCCTTCATGTTGCTCATAAAGCCAGTTGTTTGAGTGGAAAAGATCAGCTCCAGTGGCTTTATCAAGACCCGATTATTCATTTTACCCAGTACCTCTAAAATACATCCCAAACAGAAGAAAGTCTAATGAGAGACCTATAACAGGCTATGAATTGACCTGATTGTTTAGTTTGGTCAAGACTCTACAAAACTTTAGGTCTCTGAGGAACTAAAAAATCAAGTTGAAGTGCCTAGCTGAATCTTCTTGTCTTAAAACATAGATAACTATATATTTTCTTGACTGCAGTTTTTTACTGGGTTATCTAAATTCTGCCAGAAATTCTTACTTTCCATGAATGCGTAGTGAATTTTGGGTTCTGAGGGATGGAGTTTCATTGTGTTCATAGTGTTTTTATCAACCAAAGTAGATAATAAAAACTTCTAATCTCTTTTAAAACTACAGCTTTTTTATTATCATATGGCTTTGGTTGGTAGTGTTTATTTGCTCTAAGAATGGTATTAAAAAAGTAACTAAAGCCTACTTCATGTGAAACCACTCTATTTTAAATTCCTCCTCTTTCAACATGTTTTGGTAAATAACACACTGAAAACCTCTTCTGTGCTAAGACATCTAATTCTATTGAATATTAAAAATCATAATCTCCTTATTAAATTCATGACATATGTTAGCAATCCCAGCTGTGACTAACTGTTTAGGGATCCTAAAGACGACAATTTTCTGTCTGTTTTTCCTACAGGTGATAAAAATCTTGTTCAAATAACATAATAAATGTAATTTTAGAGTAACTGCTTCAAATTTGTTTATATTTTGAAGTTTCTTCCTTATATGTTACACCTGGAAAAAAGAGTAAAAAAATATTGCAACTATAAACTTGTTTATTTTTTTTTACTAAATATATTAATTGGTCTTTTAAGAAAAATCACATGACCCTATAAACCTTGACTCATGTGTAATATTACATCAAAAGAGCTACAAAAACTCTGAAAAACCTCTTGAATGTTGTAAGACATCACAAGAGCCTATCCAGCTTTTTTCCACAAACCAACACATTTTATAGATACTTGAGATGTATATGTCTATTATATGTATTTGTGTATAATATAAAAATAGGTAAGTATATATCATATACTTTATATCTAATGCATAAAAAAATATATAAATGGACACAAATACATACTTTAACTTCATATAAACAACTCTAGTCCCAGATTTATAAACTGTAAAAAAAAAGTTTATTATAGTCTTTGGTAAAAATAAGACAAGAAAAAAAAAGGTGGTAGGATAGAGAGAAAGCTGAAATATGACAGTCTTTATCTTAGGAGTATGAGGTTCCCTTTGTCCTGAGGTTAATTTTTCACACCTGTATGCAATTCATTCAGGTTAATCCAGAGCATGTGATGGTTCAATTTGTAACAAACTCAGAGATGATAACTTGCAGCTGTTCTTTTAGATATGCAGTAGCATAAAAAGTAGAGGCCATTAAAATGTGAAGAACTTGAGTGTTTTTTGATTTTGAATTGGTAGGTGTTTAAAACTAATCGTTAATTTGGATGACTATACCTTATTAGTACATGAATATGATGAAGAAGAAGATGATCTTTTCCTTCTAATCAGAGGTAGTTTTATCCGTAGTACTTAAATATGTTTGTTTTAGTGGCTGTTTCTGTGATTGTTTCAAGGTTTATGGAGAGAACTAGAAAATAGATTGTCCTTTTTTTTTTTTTCTTTTTTCTAGTTTAAGTAATAAATGATATTTTTATTTTTTCTAAATTTCAAACTTTATGTAAAATTTCCTCAAACTGATCTGTTTGTTGCTAAATAATCTTCTCACTTCTTGAAGTTTTTTATCACTTCATAGTTTTCAAAGCCTGACTGTCAGAAAACAGCTTATGTTTTGTTTTTTTTTTCCCCTCCTTTTCTTATTTTTGGGTGGTAAAGTTGTTTTCTGTTCATAATGAACAAATGTGTTAAAAGTCCTGTCAACTTTTCTGACAGATGTGAAAATCTGATTGATTCCTGGCATGGATGTATTTTTCTCTACTGAGGGGTTTCAACTTACACATTTATTCTCTCTTCCTTAGGGAGCAAGCTGATATGACAGAGAGAAGGAGCAGAAAACCTACCACAAATTAAGAAATGTGTAAGTACATACCATCTTTCACTGTAGTGTTAAAAGAAAAAATGCAAATAGACTAATTGCTGATACTGCCAATGTAAGCTAAGCATTCATAAACTCATTGATTTTGGTATAGAGCAAAAGTAGAGAAAAAACCTTTTTAGTAAGGTTAATTGTTGGCTAACAGGTTCAGCTGGTCTCAGTACAGGCTCTGTACTGAGAAATGTTGAATATTGTAAAGATCTTTACAACTGTACAAACTTAAAAAGCAGTACTATGAAATATCTGGCAAAATTTTTAACACACTTTAAAAGAAGGTGTAACAGAGGGTCTAATATTTCTAAGTATCTGAGAAAGGGGTTGTTTTACAGTTCTTCACGCTAAGAAAAAAAGCAATTGTCCAGAAAGAGTTTTAAGAAGCCAGCAAGTGGTTTTCTATGGACAGGCCAGATCTATTTAAAGAATTGTCTACTTAAAGTTCTTAAGAAATATTACAAGCCAGAATTAAGTTTCCCTACGTAGTCAGAGTTTGCTTTTTTTGATTCATATTAACGTTGGTTACAGTTTTTTCAGTGGTAACCTCCTTTTTCCAGGATCCCTTTCACTCTGCAAAATCCTCAGTTCAGGTAGTGAGCTGGCTGGACAGCCTTGACTAAATTTTACCTTTTGTTTGTTTTCATGGTTTAGCCTGTGGTGCCCATGCAGCAGACATTATGCAAATACTGTTTTGGTTAAAATGGTCTGTGTTTAAATAAAAACAAGGTAAAGAAGCAAAGCTTTACTATTTGGGCAATAATAACTGTTTTGTTACTGTATGCTTGGTTGCATTTTGCCATATTCAGAAAGGAGCAGCTTCTTTGGAGAGACCTAAAACTTCCTGCAGGATTTCAAAGCGAAGAATGGTTTCTCCTTTGTTGCTGTGGTGGGTCTGACTAAAGTTAGGATGTTTCTTTCCTACCTTTTGAGCATCATTGGGACATCATGGAGAACAGGAAAGAGCGTACCTCCCTCCTCTCATTGTGAGGTTAGGTATTTTGGTTTGCCAGAGCTGTAAGGGGGACCCGCCCCCGCCATGATGCTGTTTATTGCTACTTGTCCCTTTTCTTATCTACAGTCTTTTACTGGCTCCAGCTCTCTTCAGACTCTATTCTTGGCCATTTTATATCGATAACCTAGGGAAAAAGGTCTGTGAATACTAAAAGCAAACACTTGATTGCAAATAGGACAGAGCAACGATGGCAGATTTGTTGGGGAGTTGCACCTAGTGGCTATACTATACACATTTCAGGAGTTTTGCTTCAAACTGGCTCTAGTCAAGATTGTGGACTAAGTGTCTGTTAGCATTTGGAGCATATTTGATGTATTCCTGGAGCACATCTTCAGATTTGGTTTTGTCTGAAAGGAATCCAGTTTGTTCGCTCCTACACCTCTCCATGGAGTGACACAACGCACAGTATGTGAGTGATGGGGAGATATGCTTCAGAAATACTCTCTTGTTCTGGTAAAATGTTTAAGTGGATGGACTCGGTGCAAGCCACAGTCTTCCTTTCTGTTGCTTCAGACTATAGGATATCTCTCTCTCCCTGGTATGGAAACACTTTAACTTGCCACTGAATTTATGGGGAAAATGAGCAGACAATGAATTATTTAACACAAGCAAAAGGACTTGGTTTCTTTTCTAAGAAACTGCCAAACTGTTTTTAATTACATTTTCTAAAAATCCAGTCTGAAGCTGACACTAGCATAACAAATTTCAGTCCATATGGTTGAGTTTGGTGAAATTAATGACAGATGAACTGGTATAATACTGGAATGCTGATCTGTCTTACGGACACTTTTCAGTATCTCTGCTGGCTAAAATAGCAGGGGAAGGTGAGTGATATTAAAACTGCTATTCCGAAGGAGAATCTTGAAAAAAATATTGTGTTAATGAACTAAACTTGGGAGTCTTGAGTTTAAGTGTCAGCTCTCTCAGCACTTGCTGTGTAATTCCATTTTATGACCTTTGACACATTTATCTGATGCATGTAGACAGACCTTGGGTGGTGCTTGTGCTGTAGTCACAGCTAGAAATGTCAATATTCATAAGAAGTTAAATGCCACGGCATGAATGTTTTGGCCTCTGCTAGCTCAGTGATATCTTCAGTGAACCTGCTTTCAAGTTAACATTCATGTCATATGTTTTCACGTTGCTTGCCTAACTTGTGGAAAATGTCAGGTTTTGGTGATGGGCAGTCTTTCACCGGTGTGCATATGCAGAGTCCATACAATGTGGTCCATACTGAGGTTGCTTCAGGTATGATAAAGCACAAAGTAGTAAGTATCAAGACCTATCAGAAATCGTAAGCTTTATTGTTCATACTTCAAAATAAAGTAGCCTTAGTTCTAGGCAATGTCAGTGTACAAATTTTTCAACAGCACAAAGGACATTGGACACTACCAGAGATGACAATATCAGGAAAAACAACTGAACAGATTTTGGAGATAAAACTAATTCCTCAGGCTGCCTGGACTGAAGTACAATAATGGGTTAGGGGGGACAGTACTGCCACAATTAAGACCTTATGGTTCTGTAAATAAAATGGATCTCATCCAGGAGACCAATATTCTTCACAAATACTACATGCATAAAACATTTAGGGAACAGGTTTTTGTTGGTTGGTTGGTTTTAAAAAAAAAAAAAACAACAAACAAACAAACAAAAAAACCAAAAACAAGTAGTGACTTTGCAATGCTGTGCCTCCTGGCAGTGTGATTTCCTTTATACTGCAGTACAATAGAAAATGGACTGGCTGGCTATCAAGCATGTGAGGCATTTAGCACTTCCACTGAAATACCCAGAGGTTGTATCTGTATGGGAACAAAATCTTAAAAGTAAAGGTATTTGCTAATTAAGCCTGTGTCCATTTTGAAACGCTGATTAGTAGGATTAATCTGCCTCTGTGCTTGGAGGCTATGGAAAATTGTTGTTTTGATGGCAAAAGGTCTAACAATAGAAAAATAAAAGTTCCAAAGGCCTTGTAGAATACACATTGGTGGGAAGTGAAAATGTTTTAATAAACAGCAAAGTGTATTGTCTTTGAAATGTATACATCTATTCATTATTTATATGAATATATAAATGCAGATACATTTACTCACTTGCATTTCTGGAGTATCTTCCATGTGGGGATTTCAGTGCTTTGCTATAGTTTAACAGCAAAACATGAATGTGAGCAACAGCATGTTATTTACCTGTATATTTGAGCAATGCTTATAGATATCTTGCTATAAATCAAGACACAGGCCCATTCCTTCAAAGGAAGCAAACCAGTCCAGCTCTGTGAGCCATAACACTGTTTGCCTAAGTTATGTCAAATGCTTGGTCTAACTCAGCACACATTCAGCAGCAGTTGAGGTACTTTACATTTAAACTATCAGGGAAGAAAGCAGGAGAACTCTTGTGTCAGAAAAAGAATGCTTGCTTTCTCTTCCTCTCCTACAACGTCATTGACCACAAACTGTTTCTTCTAATAAATAAAATGGACCTTGATGTAAGGAACCTAAACCAAAGATTGCTTGTGTCTATGGTATTAAATACTATTCAAAATAGTTTAAGGAAATCTTACTCATCATTGATATCATAGCACAGCTGTTTTCTTCAAGGTATCATTTTCAGTAAGCCCTTTCAATATCACTCTAGAAAGACTAAAGTTAGGCCATTCTGAACTTAGCTTTAAAATGTAAAGGCAGAACCCTCTTTAAGCAAAGTGTCATAACCTCTTCAGCTTGATTTCTTTCAGCAGTGTTTCCAATGGATTTTTTTTTCTGCATTTAGTTTTTGCCTAAATGTACATTTACTCTTCAGAAGCATGGCAAAAGAAAAAGAAATGCAAATATATTACGTTTTTATTTGTATTGTCAGGAAATGATAACAGACACATGAAGGCCATCTCTGACGCTCAGGTTTTGTGTTCAAGGTTATGGAATCTTTAACGTAACTGAAACTAAACAAGGGAACAGACGGTGCATTCTGAACACGATTAGTTTACATTTTGCATTCCATTTAACAAAATATTTTTGCTTGTACAAAATTCACCTTTTGTACTGAGTGCTCTTTAAATCTAGTTTCTGTATCTCTTAGACAATATGTTTATTTATTACAGAAGACATTTCTCTTGCAGTTACAGTTTTTAGAAGCTATTGCCATTGCTCCTTTTGCAAGAAGAAAAATGTATATCTGTTTTAATGTTACTGCACATCCTGGGTATGTCCACAACATTAAAGAACAGTGAGGACAACTTGGTGCATATACATGGTTTCCAATTCAAACACTTGTGTATGTTAGTCATGGAAAATGTTTGTTTCCTTTAATCTAATCAGAGACTCAACACCATGACACTCATACCTTTGTAGCTGTAGGCCTTCCTTGGTAGTCTGACTGTCCTGCTTAATGCACTGTAGGAAAATTTTGACTTGTAATTGTTAGTCTTTATTTTACACTCATGAGTCTGTAAAGAACTTGGAAGATGTCAGTTTTGAGAATTTAGGCATTGGCCCAGACTCCTCATAATTTCTTGTCTGACTTTTAATAAAACTGGAACTGAGAGGGTGGATATCTTCCCTGAGGTCCAGTAGTGCCTGTCTCTCAATCACTCACAGGTACCTAGAGCCAACAGTAAGCTAGTGCAATGGAAGAGGTGAGACATTTTGAGCAAAGAGTGAATTCTGGAAGGAATTAGATCTTTAAAAAATGGCTTAAAAATAAAATTGCATATTGCAAGACTTGCAACTTACTAGACTTTGCTTCTTTGCTCTTATCTTCATTGGATTATCTTCATTAAGACTTAAACTGAGGAAGTGCTAGTGCTTGAAATAGAAGATATGGCCTACACTCATATAATTTAAAAGAGTTTTGTTTGATTAGTTAGTACAAGTTTGTTCAACGTATTAATAGTGTGGACAAACTCAAAAGAATTAGTGACCTATGGCCCATTTTCCCTTACAATTGGAGTGATGTGATTTCTCTGTCGCCTATTGCACCTGTTATATAGAAGACTAATAGATGGGTTTACAGCAGGTTTTAAACATGACAAATCTAATAACTGCAAGGAAGCCAAGAATTTTTACAACCTAAGAGTCTGCACTTGTAGGAGGAAATATTGAGCTGTTAGCTAACTCTTAAATAAGTCCAGCAGATGTGGAGAGGCATGTGATGGGTTCTGTATAGAATCAATGGATTTCTGGAACTGATTTATGGCCTTTAAACATTAGGGCTTCATTGGTTTTTACTTACCTTCTTTCTTTTCCTCTCTTTTTTCTTCTCCTTTCCTTTGATTTTGTCAAGTATTTAATGTATCAGCTTCATTCACAAATGCACTGTGAAGAATGAAGTTGTTTTTTTTCCCCCACCACCTGTTTGGGTTTTTTTTTTTATGTGAAAGTTAGGCTTTTGATTTTCTATTTTTTTTCTTTTAAGTTTATCTACCACAGCGTTTGGAAAATAGGGGAACTTCTGTAGAAGTCTGAAAGAATTTCACTTCAGAGAATAACATACATTCAACATAGAGGAGACTATATTGCTAAAAACTACCTAATGCCCTCTATCCTTATCTGTGATATTTCATTTTTAAACACATCTGCAGATTCAGTCTGAAATAATTGATGTTTCCAAAGAGTGAAACAATGTGAAGGCTTAAGTTTCCACTAATTTAAAAAAAAAAAAGGGGGGGGGGGGGAGAAAATATTTAGTTTACTTTATCCCCCCAAACCATGTTTTGTTGACTTACAGGGACAAAATGTTGAGAAATCAGATTTTAAAAAAATCAGTTTAAGATAACAGTTTCAAGACCATTATTCTGGTAGTAATATCAAATGAATATATATATGTGGTGATTTCAGTTTCACAGTTCCTATATTTATTGAAATCCTGGAACACATATCGCAGATTAAATGTTAAAAGCAGATTTTGAAATGTTATATACCCTAGAGAGGCTTAATAAATCTAACATAATATTTTCATTAACCCTTTCTATATTATGCTGACTGCAACTTTTAAGAACTAGTTTGGGAGGATACTAGTCATATAGATAGCAAAGCTTGCATGGAATGGGTGAGGAGTAATGGCTTGGGAGATAGAGCAATGTTTTCTGTGCTTAAAAATGTAAGGCACTAGACATGGCTGATATGTGATACAGTAATAAAGAAGGTGAAATAAAGGTAGTTATAGGAATAACTTACACCTAGTGGTTAGTGTGGTGCTTTAGTGGTTGCTTTACGTACTTGTGAATCAAGGCAAACATACTTTAATTTGGGTTGATACCTAATGTACTACCAAGCTGTGAAATAATTCTCTCAGATGAGAAGTTTTTCCCATTGGTATTTAACAGATGAGAAACTAATTTTTTGGTTTTGTTGTCTAAAAGCAGATTTAATGTTGAATTTATTAAACTTATGGAAGATCTTGCTAAAATGTTTCTGGTTCATTTATTCTTTTTGCCCTAATTTATGGACTTTCACTAAGAAATTAAATTGAACTTTGGGTAAAGAAATCTCTGGTTTAGAGCTAGAATACTTGCTAGTGCCTGACACCATTAAACATGAACACTTATAATTTGTAATGAAAACATCAGGTATATGACATAAATTGTTGTATGTATTTCACAAAATTAAGTTACAAACAGTAATCTTTACAACTTTTTTTCTTCATTAAGGGAAAAATTTAGACTACTCTGCCTTAAAAATCTGTTTATGATAATAGAGAGTACTTTTTTTCCCTTATAGAAAAGGAGTAGAGTCTCAAATGTGGAAAAGTTAAGACAAATGAACAAATATTCACATCATGAACTAAATCATTTTCTAGTTAAAGCTTCTACCCAGGGATTTAACATGCTGAAGTTATGCATTTTAGCTTAACACGTTTAATGGATTTATCCCAACTTTTGTGAATACAGAGAAAGTACCTGATTACAGATGTGCCAGTATGATGAGTATTAATTTGTTAAAATGTCATAGAGGTTTGTTTGAACCAATTCTGGACAAGGTTCTGGGTTGCCAGATATAGATATGGTCCTAAAGGCTTTTCCAAAGTCTGTGGCCAACTCATTTGAGGCTGTCTTGGACAGATAACTTGTCAAATAATACTGACTGTGGGTCTGTTTCTGAGTTCATGATTTAGTTGCATAATTTAGATTTAATATATAACATAGATGTCTCCTTAATTTTTTTTTTTCTATTCTGTTAGTCCACCTAATCCTTTCTATTCAGTTTCTTTTGAGGCAGAAGTATTGACATATTTATAAATTGGAGGGGGAAAAAAATCACCACTACTTGCGTATGATACTCATGCCCTCACTTTCCAGATCTGGAGATGATATCCATTGGTAAGAATATGACATATGTTCTGTACATGAAATTCAATGTCTGCCATCTCCCAATCCTAATTTTCATAAACCTTCATAGGTTACTGAGCTCTCTAAGTCCTTTACTTATTGAAAACTAAGTTAATAGTGAATGCCCTTTTTTCTGATAAGTACTCTTTTACCAGGTCTAAACTTTGACCTGGCATGTTTAATAGAGACTGGTTGAAGATTGATGGTTTCCTGACAGTAGCTGATACTTGTTCTCTGGATTACTACTTTTGACATGCATTTGAGTAGCCAGTCCCCTTGGTAGATGGGCTATATCAGTTTATAAACTGCCCCTGTTCTACCTGGCTATTTAAAAGAGCATTGTCATCAGCTCAAACTCTGAGAAATATATTTTATTATTGCAGATTACACTCATTCAAAGTGAAACAAAATGGTAAGAATCAATACTGGCAATATTAAAAAGTAATCAAGTTATCATTCCCTAACAGTTATCAGACAGCTTGTGCAAGGCAGCATATTCTATGCATTATTTAGAATAGAGAATTCTATTGGCAATTTAGAATTGTCATCAGTCTTCTGTGCTAGTTGTTGGATACTGTTGTCACTTTTAAGAGTGCTTCTATATAATACTCTAGACCTGGTTGCAAATTCAGACTTTTGGAATCCAATGTGTAGGTGTGGATTTTCTTCTAAAGTTATTTATTCCAAGTACTTAATATGGTCACTTTTGTCAAATGACTGAGCTTGCAGTATGCTTATTGTACCTTTTCTTTTCCTTCCTTTATTCTGTTATCCTGCATATATGTTTTATCAAATACCAGATAAAAGTCAAATTGTGTAACATTGCTCCAGCAGTTCCAAAGGCTCAAGTGCAATCATGGATTGGAACCATGATATTATGGTGTCATTATTTAAATATTGGTTAGTTATACATTATAAACAGAGGCAAAGTTAGCACTTCTGTTCATTTGTACAGGCCAAATGAAACTCCCTTCATTTCCTCGTAGCTGTATTTCTAAGATTTCTTTCATTTCTCTAATTTTTATAGACATCATTATAAACCTAGAAATGTCAAACACATTAGAGGGTTTTTTAAGTGTCTACATCACTTAAGAACTCAAACTCCATTCTGAATTTCCTGGAGCTTGTACTAGCATACACAAATTATACAGCAATTATAAACAAACATGGAAGAGTTTTCTTGGGTTCTGAAGAAATTTAATAAATACCTTCCTACCAACTTTGCTGAATCAGGGCTGTTTGGTTTAGGTTCTTATCTGTCAACCAAAATATAGCCCATGTTTATTGTACTTACCCTTTGTTCACCTTGGTTATGAACAATTTTAGTGTTGAAATATTCTTCTCTTAATTCAGGGCTTTGTATTTGGGGGGGGGGGGGGAACGCAATAGAAGATGTAAATTGATAGTATAAAAAAGCTCTCAAGAAATGAGAGAAAAGACCATGCTATTTCTTTCTTTTCACAAATTTTGTTTTTCTTCCTCATCCAGGACTTCCATATTCTCTTTATCCCTTCTTCCTGCACCTTGTTTACTCATTGCAGATAAAAGCTCTTTAGCTTCCTTTCAACAAAATAAGTATATTCTATTAACTTCTGTCTTTTCTATAGCCCAGTTCTGTATTATTCCACTTTGCTCTTTCCCACTTCCTTTTCTTTTTCTTCTCTCAGTGTAGCATCCATTGACCTCTATAATCCAAAGCTCACTCCGGACTCTTCCTGGGTTAGTTTAGATGCTGTTCTGTTACCATTTTTTCTTACTGACCAGTGGGATACCTCACATTATCTCAAAAGGACTCCACCACCACAAATTTACAGTTGGAGTTTTCTGAAAATGTTGAAAGAAATTATCAAGACAAGAGTAGAAGCTCTTCTTATTTCATAAGAGAAAGGTATAAATACTTTCGAGACACACCTGAACAGCTGAACATTGGTCCCTGTTTTTCTAAGAGTTTCTGAATTAACGGTTTCTGTGGTAAACTTTCTCACTTAAGTAAATACTTTGTTTTGCAGGTAGATGACAGCCTTGAGGTAACAATGGAAGTGATTGATATCTGTTAAATCAGTATTCACCAAACTTTTGTCTTCAGGCCTTTATTCCCCACTTTTATTTCCTACCCACACAAAACCTATGGTCTCTCGTAGCACAAGTCCAGCCGCCAGCTTTTCATTATTGCAGAAATGCTCAGCCCTCTGAAGACAGTGGTTTTGCTTCATTCTCTGTTCATGACTATGACCTTCGCTAAGATTTTTTCATTTATTTCATGCCCTTACTACAGATATGGATGAAAATCTAGTCTGTTTCTATTAGCAGGATGAATGGAATTGTTCTTCAGTTGTACCCAAGCACTTCTACATTAGATCAAATTGCTTCATGGTTAGACAGAATGTCTTTCAATTTTTTTTTTTTTCCTCCCTCTATCACAAGGATTATTGATAGCTCAAATACTGACAGAAGTTCTACTGAAGCTGCTAATTTTTTTTCTAAAGTTATTGCTTGTTGATATCTAGGTTAATGAATAATACATTATATGTTTTTAGGTGAAATTGTGGCATTTGATTTAAAAAATGTCAGCATGGATTTAGATGGGAATTCACTATAGGAGCTATCTTTCAGCAGTTTGATAGCAGTTTGACTTAAAGATCTTCATGTTTTGTGCTTTTTGTATGCTAGCTCTTCTAAAAACAGGTATCTTTCAAAGACTCTTCCTAACGGAAATGCAGTGTCAACATTAAGTCTACATTACAAATATTCTTCCATTCATAATACTAAGTTTTTATAATTGTTTACAAGAGGTGGAGCATTAACCCAATTGGGAATCTGAAGTCGGACAACTTTGTCAGCTCCAATATTATAGCCAGCTTACTGTAAAAACAAATGCTACATATAGGAAGCTCTTTTTTAAATGTGTGTTTTATATGATTTCCAAGGTCAGAGTATGGCTATGAGAGCAGCTTTTAAGAAGGGAACTTTGCTTGTTTGGGCTGCATGAGAAGAGATAGTAAAGGACTTCAGTACTCTAGTATTTTAAGAGATTTTGTGCAGACAGCCCAACAAAACATAATCTGGCAGTGTGGCTACTGTAATTTGCCTTTCCACTCAGTGGAAAGAAGAGGGAGAAGAGTAGCATGAAACTGCTTCCAGCTTTGAGGTAAGAAATTAATGGAGAGTTTATACCTAGTCTGTTCCTATGTAGTCAATCCTTTTCAGCAGCTAAAATGAGTATATAAGAACAGGCTAGGGGTGGCTGTGAATGGATCATGATCCTTGTTGAACCTGAAAGTTCTAAGCATGTTTTAAGAGTAGTGCATCTAAGCCCAAGACTTCTGCATTCATATTAACTCAAAAAATGTTTTTCTTTACATAAAGTGCTTTTTTTCACTGTGTTAATTTAAATCTGTGTCTGTTTTTTTTCCTCTACGGAGATTACCTCAGATTTCACTTTGCTAGAACTTGTTATAGTTTATTATATTTATATATACAGCTATACAGTCCAGGAGCTTGTGTCATTTCCTACAGGTTGTGATTCTAGAGTATTGGCAGCACTTTATTCTCCATGGCAAGTATTCAAAAAAGAAATATTCCAAAGTTTTCTGAAGTTTAATACTGATAAAGATTATTAAAAACTATTCTTCTAAATATCATGAGGGTTCTCTTATTTTGGTGAAATTTGTCTGATAGTTTTGGGGAGAAAGACCATCTCTTTTGAGTCTCATTGGTTTATCATTTTTTTGAATTCTATAATGAAAATTGTTTTCAGCTATGAGGAATTCTGAATATATGAAGTGATTACAAGAACTCTTGCCTATATTAATTTTACTAGTTGTCTGATGCACGCCAACTTTCTGTTCCTTATAATTGAACAGGCCTCCTCTAGCCTTAATAGAAATGCTAAAATGAGTCACAGATCATTTGAACCACATGATTCACTCCTGAAAAATTTTCATTGCTTTATAAACTTTACCTATGTTGGGCATTTACTTCCTGCTTTAGCCACTCATTTATGTGATTCTCTCAGAAGGCTTCCGCATCTGCTTGAGTCAGGGAATTAAGCTGTTGCATGAAAAGAAACATAAAAGTAAACCAGCTTGCTAGCAATTAACGTGGAGAAATCGGCTGCTATTTTGCCAGGTGTAAGATGTTTTGTGTTCTGGCATCGTGCTTTCTACAGGAAACAGTATCATTCAATGTGTTCCCCCAGAGCCAGCAATAGTGACTTCCTTCTTCATGCTGCTGCATACCTGTAAACCCATAATGTATTGGATAATGAACGGGAAGCTTGGGTTTAGCAACATGTACATCTCTATATCAAATTTACCAAAGTTGCATAATATGTGATTCATCATAATATCAGGCTTTCTTCTCTTTATTGAATGGATTGATTTCCTTATTTCCAAGAAGGTAGGCATTCTGAATTCCAGGCTCATCTTGAACTGCCAATTTTCCTTTCACTGGAGTAGTGTGAGAGTATTTCAGTATGCACCTCATTGAAAAGAGGTTCAGTCATGAAAAACATGTGTGATCATACTGCTACAGAATTTTTGGGCTGAAGTACAGGAAAAACAAGGGTATTTCTATACCTAGTGCCTATTCCTTCATTTCAAGTGATCCTGAATTCAGAGATTTAGAGCCTGTTTTCTACACCAGCCATGTCTTTGAAAACTACCTCAAATCTTCAAACAAAGGAGAAAAGTTATGCTTAAAATTAAAAAGAACCAACAAACCAAAACCTGCTTGGAAGCAGAATGTGTTCTGGTAATTTTGACAGTAAAAAGTGGATGCTTTTTGAGATTTACGTAGTTTTACAGATTTTTGACAACTTGATAGTTGTGGAAGACATGTCTATTGCTATTTAATTTTCTTCTAAGTGTTTTCTTGCTTCTACCACAAAATACAAATTTGCAAACAAATTATAAATCCAGCTAGAGAAGGAAGGAATGACATGACTGAATTCTTTCATAAATAAATAATTAGGTATGTAGACAAAGACTCAGATTAACAGAAATAGTATTTCTTTTAAACAGTAACTCAGTAGAGGAAATAAATATTTCTCTCTTTCATTTTTAAGTAAGAAAAACTGAGAAACAGGGTTACATATCTGAAATCACATTTGCTGTAGCATGGGGTAATAAAATATGCATCAATTTATATTTTATACAAAAAATTACGCAGGTTTAGCATGTAGACAGCCTAAGACTTCTGATGCCCTTTGTTTTCTTTCTACTACTTGTAAGCGATTGGGTGATGGAAATGATATGACAAAGAACCACACTGCTATCACTTGGCATAACAGCATTACTGAATATTTCAAATGAATTTTGTGGGGCTTTGCAGAATGGCGTAAGGATCCACATGAGTTCAAGTCATGGATACGTGACTGGTATTTGGGTAAGACATCCTCAAAATTAACAGTATTTTTCTTATTGTCCTTGTAGGATTTGCCTTTCGTGGCATGTGTGAAAACACCTCTTAGGCTAATCACATAGAAGTGCTAAAAAAAAAGCATACATGGAATAACATGATAGTATCATGATCTTTTTTCATAGTATGCCTTTTGAGGAAGGACAGAGAGGGGAAGAAAGAGCAATGGCCCACAGAGCAAAAAAGATCACTATTATAAAAAAGGCTGTCATGTTTCTTGTTTTAGTTTGTCTTATCTTAATGTACTACAGTCCAGTAATAATGTTACTGAATGATACCAAGGACACAATATCATCCACCTTCTACTTTCTATTTAAGTGAACATATGTTCAAAGGCAAGTAATAAGATCTGGTTTTGAGTCAGGTGAAAGATTTATTCACGGAAGTGCTATCCCTTCACAATTACTCTAGGGCAAACTTACTTGACCTGCAATTTTGTTAATGGCCAGCTTTAAAAACAAACAAAACCCCCACATCCCCCCCCCCCCCAAACCCTGTTGATATTCAATCAACCACACAGAAAAATCCCAACTTCAGTGTTGCATGATATACAGTATATCCTGTATCAGAAGCCTTAGGTAGGATTAGAAGGAATTTATTAGCTAGAAATACTGGGTTTGTCACACACAGGGCTTGTCTAGTTTGGATAAAAGGAGGCTGAGGGGTGACCTCATTGCTCTCTACAGCTTCCTGAGGAGAGAAGTGAAGAGGGAGGTGCTGATCTCTTCTCCCTGGCATCCAGTGATAAGACATGTGAGAATGACTCAAAGCTGTGCTGGGGAGGTTGAGACTTGACATTAGGAAACTTTTCTTCACTGAAAGGGTGGTCAAACACTGGAACAGGCTTCTTGGAGAGAGAGGTGGTTGATGCTCCATCCCTGTCAGTGTTTAAGAGGATTTGGACAATGCCCTTAATTTGCTTTAACTATTTGTCAGCCCTGAATTGGTCAGGCAGTTGGACTAGATGATTGTTGTAGGTCCCTTCCACCTCAACTATTTTGTTGTTCTAGATTACTCTGTGCCATCAGCATGTTTCCCTCCTTTTGATCTGATTATTTTGCTTTCACATGCTTTAGTTCTGCATGTTGTTAAATTCACTCAAACCACATTTTGCTTGCATTCACATCTTCCCCTCCCCACTTCAGCATAGTTGAAGTATGTTTTAATCTACAAGGGCGGTCCCTATGGTATGTTTGTATATGCTGACCATGAACAGGTGGTTAAACTTCTTCACACCAGTTACTACCTGTAGAAGTTGTCTTCAATAAATATTCAGGGTAAAAGTTTTCCTTACTTTCTCTGTGGAAAACTTCATAATGCCTGTGACAAATGAAGACTGAAGCAAATCAGTTTCCCAAAAGTACTGCTATGTGTCATTCCTTCAACCTATCACAATGAGTTGCTGGGAAATTAAAAATTTGCAGCTACAACTCTGAGCTATAATCCAATGACTTTACCAGATAATTCTTTTTTTTTTTTTTTTTTCTCTGATGTGACAGTTATACCAGTGAATCTGTTCCACTGAAAAGCTGAGTATTTTGAAATGAAACAAAACTGCATCTAAAGCTTCTCTTACTCAATATTTGTTGTATGAGAGCTATTTTCTGGTCACACTAAAATGTTGTCTCTACTGACATGGATGAAGAAACAGTCAACTGAGAACAAATAATAAGCCTTAGTTAAAAGGGTTATAGTTATAATAAAAAAAAACCATAGAGGCTCTGCCAGTTTAATGCTAATGCTTCCTTTGAGAAAAGTGGTTTATTGATTGGAAACTTGTTGTAGGATCATTATTGTAGGTTCACTTTTATTGCTTTCTTGAAACACAGTTTTGTGCACCCATTTTGATTTCATCCCATAGCACGCTCCAAGTAATTTAGGAAAAATAAAAAAATGTTTGAAACATTGTTAAGGGAAAAAAAAATGGAAGGTGTTGTTTTATTTGTATACCTGTTCTGGCATCCAGAAAATGTTATAAATATTATATAAGCAATAATATCTGGAAACTAAAACTAAACTGGGATGCAGGGATGGTCTCAAGAAATGGGCACGTATAATTCTCCAAATTTCTAAATAACAGCAGTCTATGATTGTACTTCCAGATATTTCAAAACTGTGCATGCAAAGTAACTTAATATTCTGGCTAACATGCTGACTTTTGGCTCATTAATGAAAACAGAAAATGATAGTTGAAGATAAGTATAAAACAGAGGATCCAGTAGCACAGTCCATACTTATAGTAAAAATCACTGATCTCTCTGGCTTATCTGAAAGGTTCAGAAGCAATTTTTCCAGAGACAGTATTTTTAATGACCTACAAAATCAAGCTTACAATAATTAAAATTTGAGGAATGTCCCTGAAATTCATGATGAGGAAAAATGTAAATAAGAAACCTGAAGAAGTAAAGCCTATGTAAGAATTAGAATAGCTAGATTTGAGTTCCTTTAGTAATCAGGGGACAGAGGTAGTTCTCCAGATCTGAAGGGGGGGAGAATTGTGCAAACACACTATCATTCTGCTGAAAACCAGAGGTCTGGCCAAGTAGCTTAGATTACATGTCTTATTTTGATGGTTAAAGTTAGGGGAGATGAAAGTCATTGTTTGCTACCTATATTTTTGGTGCACATCCTAAATTTGAAGCTAATCTAGGATGGGATTCTCTGCAAACTTTCTTTGTGCAAATGTCTTGATTTTATCCTAGTGAGGAATAAGATTTTTTTTTTTAAACTGAAAATATTTGAAGAATAAGTAAAATATTTTTAGCCAAATTTAATATAAAATTTTAACATTATAATGGTACACAAATGTTTTTGGCATATACTCTCTATATATACACTTTATATGTAAAATTGTGTATATATTATCAGTCATTTATTATTTTGCCATAACAGATTGCAAATCACATTAATTTTCTGTCCATTCTCTTCATTTAGTCTAACTTCATTGTTCCCCATTTAGGCTAATCCATTAGACTAATTGCCTTTTGAGTTGGAGAGTCAAATACACTTGCTATTTGTTCACAGCAGCGTAGCTAGTTGTCCTTACTGTAAGTGGCCCTTCTGGATACCATAGAGTTTGAACAATTGCTAATAGTACTGCAAAAATAAATCATATAAAATGAAACTCACTGTGTTCTTATTGACTCTTTTTTTTTCTACTTATCCACGTGACAGTCAAACTCCACTTTGTTATGATGATGATCTGTTCAAAGTAATTCACACATCAGTACTTGAAAAGTGCAATTGTAATGTAGTAGTACCTGAGGCCTCACAGCTACACACTTAGCGGTAAAACTGCAGCTGATTTTGCAAACTCCTATTCATCTCTTTATTAGAGTCCAGCTTTGTTTCACTTCAACACTCAGAAGCTGAACCTTACTTCAATAATACAATAACCATTTATGCTTGCTCTCTGTGCATACAATTGAAAGGTTTCATTGAAAAATATCCCAACTATTGAGGAAAGTATAACTATATTATAGTAGATAGTAAGTAATCCTTTCTATCATAAAATAAATACAATTTTATGGAAGAGGAGTGTGTGTGTACAAATATACATACTTATGCATGGAAGTGCATATGAGAATGTGATAGCCTGCCTCTAGTTGCCTTTTTTTTTTGGACTATTGCATATATAAACAAAGTGTTGATACATATTTTTTTCTTAAGTTTTTTAATGCTATTTAATGGACTTCAGACATTCATCTTCTCAATGGAAGGGAACTAAATGTGACTAAACCTCCTCAGCAGCTTTGAAAAAATCTTAATCATGACTGATAAATTGTGTAATAGCTGATTCCTGAATCAGCAAAATTATTAAAGAAGCTGAAATGCAGAGGTCAATATATTGCAGTGGAGGTAAATACTACTACTGTATGAATAAAATTGCCTAACTGAAAATTCTCATGTATTTTACTTCTAAGAAATTACATAGCTCTAGCAGGTTTAAATTGTAAGGGCTAAACAAGTGGACTTCATTTAAAAATGTAGTCTGACATTACAGCATTGCTTAGAGGATCTTTGACACACCTGAGGTTTTACATATTCATCCTGTGATTCCTTATGAACTTCAAGAGAATTTTAGAAGTGTTGACTATAAACACAGATTTGTTTGGCAGTATGAATAATTTAAGTTTTCATAAGTTAAACTGCATCTAGATACTGTGTTAACTTCCTACTATTGAATGATTGTAACTTTGCAAATAAACTAAAAATTTGTTTTAAAATAAAAAATGCCCATTTGTAGTTACTTAATAGACAATGAACTGTTTAATTAATTTCAATTTTCTTTTTTTACCTTAGCATTGTCTCATTCCATCTGTCTCCTGTAGTAAACTGAACAAGTGAAAATCTTGAAATAGAAAAGAAAGTAATGGAAGGACTATGTGTACACAACTACTACTCAGCTTCTAAGTTTTATTTCAACTATTTCTAAAGCCATAAACAACAAAAGAAATAAAGTTTGTATATGCTTTCAATAAACTCCCTTTACTGCATAGATGAAATACAATATACTGCCAAAATACATTTAGATATTGTAACTCAAGATATAGCGAATAAACATTGCACTAACAAAACAATATAAAACAACTACTATTTTTGTGTAGTGATACATGGAAATAGTAAATAATATTAATGTGTTAATGAAGGAAGATAATGGCTGTTTATTGTGCTTACAGTTACAAGGAAAAATAAGTCGTTGTTTTATATAATTCAGTTTTTAACAATTTTTCGCCCTCTTGATCATAGAAGCAGAGTACACTGAACTGTGCTATGTATAGGTCACTTAGTAAAGAATTTTAAACATACATTTATTTTGACTGTGATGCCTAAATACAGGGATATGAGCCACATGAATAACTTTTAAGTTTTACTTATTACTAGAAGGCTGTCTCCAAGATCTACTCCTTAGTAACTGGTAAAGATACCATTCACTTGTAAGAGATTTAAATGTCATTGCTTAGAAGCCTATTCATCATAAGTTTGAGCTTGTATAGCTTTCCATTTGCCATATCTGTAGGCAGATATACCTTAGTCACTTAAGCGTGTATTTGTTTTTAATGAATTTTTAAACTTGTAAACAAACAAACACAAAACCCAACTGACAACAAAACCCCCAAACTGAAAATTGCATTTTAAGCACCTTTCAGTACAACATAATATCTTTTAAATAATGTTTAATTTGAACCGTGGTTGCAGTTCAGTAAGATGTAATGCAGTTCCAAAGTAACAAGTCTTCCACGGGGGAAAAAAAAAGTACTTTTACTGGAAGCGGCAATATACTCTAAAATACAGAATTCTGAACTAGTACTTATGGTGATATTTAGTTGTTTCTCTTCCCAAACTATGGATGAAGTTCAGCAAATCCTTCTTACGCCCTCCCACATTTCCCTCCCTTCTAGAAAAAGAATTATATTTTCCTCAGTGTTTTGAAATCAATGAGTGAAAAATGGTGCAGATTAATTAGGTGTTTCAGAATAATTTTAAAAAACCCAAAAGCGAAACTTTTTTTTAAATTTGAAGAAATGCAAATGTACGCTATCTGCTATTTGATGTTTCCTCACAATCATCTCATCCAAATTAGAACTTGTAATTTGCTCCTCTGCTTCTCTGCAAGGAGTTATTCCACTGTGATACAGTCTAGCAAAGGTGTGGAAAAGAAATAAACCACATTTGTATAAATATTTAATACTTTAATTACTAATGACAATTATTAAAATAGTTGTTTATTAATTTTTAATAATTTAACAGCAATTAATAATTAATAAAGTAAAATAATTTTAGTAATTATAATGTACAGTTTAGAAATACAGGAACTCTTAATGTCATTGTTGTATAGCTTGAATTTTTCCCATGTTCTTTTCTCAGTTACTTTATACAGTAGTATAAGAGTTAATAAAAAAAATGGATGTAGCTGTTTCATAAATATAAAACCCCTCTAAAATTAGTTGTTCTACTTCCTGGTTATATATGTCAAAGGTGTTGATAAATCAAAGTTCACTGAAAAGGCAGCCTTTATTTATCAGGTTGTTAATTGTACTGTTTAATTCTACTGGTTTTAAATACAAGGACTCTCTGCAGAAAGTCTGTCTTACGCCAAAGTGGTGAACTTAGTTTGTTGGCTAAAATTTTGCTTAGAAGAAATAATTTTCCTTTTTTTCCTAGACAGTCATGCACAGGATCTGTTCCGGTTCTTCAGTCTCCTCAAATGCATCTTATGAGAGGATGGCTTCTCTTAGTTTTTATTCTACTTGCCTAAACATTGCTTATAGAAGTGGAGTAAATCTGAGTATCGTGACCTGAAATGGTGCAGTGGAGAATGTGTTAAAGTCAGAATATGTTTGAACCCTTGAATGAGAGTTAGTAGTGTTTTAATGGTGATTCAGCAAGGATATTCATATAAAATTTAAGTTGCTAAACTTCTAGTTTCAGCACAGTACGCTTTTATTAACTTTTAAAATATGAAGTGGCTATATATTTTTTTATTGTGGCATAACGCTTTTAATGAGATCAAATTATTTAATTTTGTGTATATGTCCTCATAACAAATGAATCTAAGTTTGTGTTCAATATATCTGACTTACACAAATGTCTGCCAAGTTATGCAAGACTCTAAGTTAGGTACATACTATTTGTTTCCTGTACTGCTTTATTTTTTGCTAGTCAAGCTCTGTTGGTATGAAATTTGAGATGTTAGAGCATGACTAAAGCTTGCAAAAACTGTTACTATATATAAGCCCATGTTTGGGATTCAGAAGATAAAGATGGTCAAAGGATATTGTCATGACCACAAAGCTTCTGATACACTTTTTTTTTTTCCCCACTGATTTCTCTAGTTTTCTATCCCTGTACTTGAATTGATATTAATTTTTATCTTTGTGCTGTTTTCAAGGAAGCCAGAAATGTTTTGTTTTGACAAAATTTACAAATACAAATTACCAGAGAGTAATTAGCTGGTGTCTTTGGGATATTCTTGCTACAGAAGAGTTAAGTCATCCAGATGTCCTCCTCATCTTTGTCTATTTGACCTGTGTCTGCTTCCCCCAAACCCCAACTTATTTTTTTCTAGGCAATCCCTTTCTCCTGGAGATCTGGCACATTGCCACAAAAGGGCTGACGAGCTTTTTGATGTAGAATAGACCTATTTGCCCCCAGTGCTGTGAAACAAGCTGTGCTGCAAGCATGCAGCACAAGCTGTACTGCCTCTACATGCTATTGTCTGTCTCTTCCCATCTGCTGCTAATAGCTTCATCTCCTTCTTCAGTTGGGTTAGGAAGGCCTACTATTTAAAATCAAAAAAGAAACAATGTCCACCAGCACTTGTATGTCTATAATAGTTTTCATTTTTTTATAGCTCCTTCCATCTGAAAATTTCAGAGTGCCATAAACGTTAGTTACGTCTGGCAATATGCTTAAGTCATTATATATTTTTCCTATGGATAAGCTACACAAAGCGACTGTCCCTACAAACCTAGACAGCTATCAGGGACAAAGTGAAGGATTCTTACTCACAAAATCCTGATGTGAGCACAAGAAGAACTTACATCTTCTATAGTCTAATTATAGGTTACATGTGAATTAGTTTGTGGGCAATCTCTCAATGACAAGAAAAGTCTGTCTCAGTAATTGCCTCCAGTCAAGCCCAAGCTGATGAACTGACATCTCAAAATTTGACAGACCTTTTTCATTTCAGTTTATTAATTATGCCACTGTTTAAAAACAAAGAAACAAACAATACCCTCCCAACCTCCCCAAACCGAACCAGTTTTACTATTGTAAGAAATGTCACCTCTTTTGTGTACTATATGAGCATATACTGCTGGTACCAACATAAGATCAATTCACAGTGTAGGTCAAATAAACAAAGAAAATGACTGAATGGCATTTAAAATATCTCACTTTGAGAGTTATACAATTGAAGAATATTTCTGTTCCTGAATGCTACAGATGATTCTAGATTAATTCCCCCCCCAGATTTTCTGGAAAGGATTTCTGGAAAGATCTTTCTGGATCAAGACTTTTCATTAAGTCTTTTACACCATGTGCAGGTTCTTCAAACTTTATCCCTTATCTGGTTTGAGAGTCACATGGTAGCAACCTGAGAGGAAGAACAAATCTGCAAGGAGAAATATGTTCAAATAGGTTTGAAATTTACAGGCAAAAAGATATACTAATGCTAGTGGCAGTTCCCAGGTTTAGATATCTTACTACAGAGTAATGTTAAACTGGAAATGGAATATCTGAATTAGAATTCTACCAGAAGAAAAATATTTTCCATATGATGGAAACTCATAAGTTGAACAAAAATTAAATGAGGAATCACATTATGTCCCTTCATTTAAATGATTCTTGGAAACTTTCTTTAGGATATTAGTGTCCAAGAAGATTGAAAGATCTTGAGTTAAATACATAGTAGAGATGTGACAATGTAAAATTCCTATTGATTTCTGCCAAGTGTAATAATCTTATGACTTTATTTAAACACTTTAGAATATGTACTGGTATAAGATAGCCAAGGCAGTCTATATACAACGACTGGGAGAGATTGCCAATTTGGCTTTGTGACAGACTGATCACAGATTTGAGGGTACTGGAAATGGACATGTTGGGCAGTACACTTTACAAGTATTTCCAGAGCCAGTCTGGAAGTCTTTCAGGAAGAGGATAAGAACTGGGGCGGGGGAGGGATATTCAAGCTAACTAGAGAGAGAGAGAGAGGTATGTATAGAAAATTGATCATGGGGTTGTATATAACCCCAACCCTTATAAAAAACCATAGTAGCTACATCCATAAATGAATTAAAAAATGAAATAAGGGTTCTAATGTGTCTAAGCAATGGAATTAGTTTTTGAAGTTGCTTTTGAAGAAGAAAAGACATGGACTATGAAGAAATAAAGGAGAACTTCTCACTAGAACTGTTAGTGAAACATTAATAAAAGAATAGTTGCAAGACCTTGTATCTCAAATGAATCAAAACTTTCCAAGCACACGTGATGTGTATGTGTGTATTATGAATGTGAAGAGTATTGTCTAAGAGTGTTTTAAAATTTATATTCACAGTGTGCTCTGAGAATGCACAACTAAGAGGAATGACCATGTAGAAAATCTTATTTTGCCTCAGAGATAACAAGTGAACACTGCTAAGTAGCTAATATGAGATTAAAATAGGTAAACAAAACACATTTCAAAAAAATTGTCGGAAATTTGGTAACTGCTATTGTAAAGAACATAATTCATAGGTTAATGCCATAAAATTTCTAGTGCATAGTAATCTTGTGCTTTGCAAATCTACATTTAAAAACATAACCCCTTTTGGTTGCGTACTTCTATATTCAAAAAATGTAAACCAAGTTCCAATATGAGTATTGCTTAGTCTTCTTGTTGGATATGACTGTGACTGATGTTATTTACCTCAGACTTTATGTCTGAATAAGTGTGTGTATACACACACAGAGGAAGAAATGGGAAATGTACTATGTGTGCAAACAAAACTGAAAAAAGTGGGAGATATGAGCTGGTTGAGGATAAATACTATACCTCAGTGACCTTTTATCAATGTTTTTACTCAAAAAATGTCAACAGATCTCTTTTAGGCAGCTAATAAAATACTAATACTAATAAAATTTTAAGTTTGCAGAACATGTTTTTGAGAATTATGAAAGATATTACGTGGAGGGTTGTATCTATATAGTCATCTAAAACAGTCACTGAATACTTCAATGAAGAGTAAAGTACACAGAGAACAGTAAAACTGAATGCATGAGAGAATACTAAAACTAAAAGGAATTGTGAAAATATATAGGACAGAGAGGACAAATGTGCCTTCTCCATTTCATCCACATGTATGAACAAAACCTGTCTTTATTAAGTACAGTGAGTATGTGAAGGAAATATTTTGGTTATATTTTGCTGACTTCAATTGAAAGGTTGACCTTCTGTGAGGTCTGAAGCTCTACAAGAAAATGTTATGAAACTTTTTAAAGAAGGAAACCTCTTTTGCATTAGCTTAGTATCACCCTTCCCCAACTGCTGTTTGTTCTGCGCAAGTCACATCCTGGGGCAAAGTAGATCATGGTTGAGCTGCAACCACTCCATCATTCTTTAATTCCCAACTGTTAAAATCCTCTGCAACCCTTAGGCAATTTTTTAAGGAATTAATCCCTTGTCAGGCTCATGGTTTAACAGCTTGGGTTTTTGTAACAATATTCTCTATCCGTATACTTCGTAGTAGGCAGATTGTTTACTAAACAGATTAAAAAAACAAGACAGAGAAAATTAAGCCAAACCTCTAGTCTGTAATTACACATACTTTTCTAAAAATGAATGCTAAATGTTTACATAGATTCAAAAAGAAACTGGACAAATCTGGGGGAGAAAATTCAAAAGAAAGCTGCTAAGTACAAAGGGACCACCTCAGCATTAGAAATACTTTGTGATGTTGGAGGTTGTAAGAGTACCCTGGAAAAGTATCACTCGGTTTTTTAGCCTTTTATCTGGAGGAATCCACTTGTGGCTACTGCTGGAGAAAGAATTCAGAGCAGGATGGTTTGACTCCTTTGACCACTCCTATGATTTCTCTTATAATTATACATATTCTCACACAAATTTTAACATAATTGAATGTAGAAATATAATTTTTGCTGTGTTTTGACATTTGTAAGAAAGTGGAATCTCTCCAGTTCCACCCCAAGTTCAGGTTGGTAACTGTATGTCAGTACACTAGATTTTAGTTGCCTTGATGTTGTAAGAATTTTGAAGGTTCTGACTTCCAGTACTAATGTTGTTCTGAAAAAAAAAAAAAAAAAAAAAGACATTGATGTTAAATTAAAAGATCTAGTTCTTTAAATAATCCCAATGTATAAACTCATTAGTAGACTTAGATTTTCAGGCAGTTTGAACCACACTAAAAAAAAAAGGAAGCTGTAAATTGGAGTGAAGAGAAAGAGATCACCCATATTAATATCTTTAAAAGTGTTTGAATTGCCTGTGCTGATGATACCAGATAATATTGATGTAAGAAAAATTGAGAATATACTAATTTGTTAAGCTGCTGAAAATCCTAGCAAGTTTTAGAAAGAAGTTCAGAGGTGGGGAAAAAGTTACTGCCCATCTAAAAATCAAGTCTCTTGGTGGCTGAAATCATTCAAGGCGTTCTAAAAAATCACTGTGATGAACTTTCAAATCCAGTGGTGTATATTTATATTTTCAAAGATGATTTCATAAAAGAGTGTGCTACTAGGAACACATTTAGTAAAGAACAGTTTTGAGATTTGGAGACTCTAAAGTTTGTATGACTCCAAGACTTTATGGGTTCCAAAAGCCAGCTGGGCAATATGGAAAAGGAAATAAAATCTCTAAAAAGACACCTTGTACACAGTACTGTGCAAGGTGGCATTTATATATCAAGTCAAACAAGTAATCTATTAAGCTTTTTATATAATCTGTTCTGCAGTGAACACCTACAAATGACCCTCTGTGTAGTTCCTGTTTTGCCCTTACAGAGAAAAGAGGCAGTTTTACATTGCAAAGCGTGTTGTACAACTATATCAAAATCAATAATGTGCTACAAGTATATCTAGGCACTTTTCTTTAGAAGTCTTTGATCTAGAATTCCCATGTGTACTTCATTTTACCCTATGCTCAGTCATCAGACCATCAAATCACAGCTGAGGAGTGTTGAGCATTGTTGAACCTCTGAAAAAATTTTGAGTAGCTCAGTACAAGGTTGCTCGGCACAGGTGTTTGTGTAATTATGATATATTAGGAAAACTTTTTGTTCATTGGCCTTCAAGCTGCCTAGAGAGTAAATTCCAGAACAAGCAGAATGTTTAAGAGATGAATACATGTGAGCAAGATTGCAGCAATCTCTTTTTACAGGGAATATGGACATCTTACTTTCACCGGTCAAGGCATCACTCACTTGAAAGTGGTTCTTGCATGCAAAGTAATAGACTCTATGGCATCTTTCTCCACCTCCTTCATTAGCAGGTAAGTCAGAAAAGAGCACTCAAGACAGACGTAGTATGTTAGCAATTGCTGCAAAAAGAGACAGTGGGAAATGCTACAGTTGCTCCAGCAAGAGTGTCTTTGAGACTGTGTGATTAGGATCCATTACATCTCTGGTAAGGGCAGGGAAACAGGAGTCTGAAAAACACTCGAGTTAAATTGTCCTGGGAATAAGCAGAATGCTAGCCATTTATTTATATTAAAATGCAGTTGAATTGTGATTTTATAGATTCCTGCATGTGTAGCCAGAGGCTGGCCCAAAGAGAACATTAACAGCCCTCCCCTCAATAAATTCAAATGATGAAGTGTAGAATGAACGTGCCAGCACAATTTCCACCCAATGTCATTCCTCCTTAGAAGTCACTATAACTAGCTGAAACTGTCTCCACGTTATTTAGAAGACATTTTAAATCATTTAATCATAAGCAAATGTCAGAGTATTTTTGCAATCAGAATTAGAGCCTGCAACCTCTGTACCTTAAGCATCTTTAAGGACATTATAGAAAATCTCAAATCATAACATGCTGCTTAAGTAAGGGTGGTATGTATTTTTAGCCCCATTTCACCGATGAGAAGCAGAAGTGCAATAACAATAAATAAATCACCCAAGATCATAAAGATACTTTGAAACTTTCATCTAGCCAATCTTTCTGCTTCTGACACATGAGAAAGGACAGAGTAGCACCTTTCTAGGTTTTTCTTCTGCCTTTTGTCACCCTGCATCTGAGCTAGAGGCTATAATTTAGCATTGTAAAAGTAGCCTGTCAGGGCCTCTTTTCCATGATGCAGGCTAGTCTGATTTCAAACCTATTTCAGATCTGAAGAATTGTATGGTAATGAACTCCACAACATGATGTCCACAAGATGTTAATTGTGCTAAAAAAGTATGTACTTTCGTTTCAACGCTTCTGTCTACTAACTTCATGTTTCTTAATTCTTTCATGAAAACCCATAAATAATCATTCTTCATTCTCTGTTCCTGATTTTAAATACCTAAGAGTTCACTTTTCCAAGCCAATGTGTCAGGGTCTGTTTAATATTGAAAACAATCCATACCTTTGTTTTTCTTTACACCGGCCTTTTTGGCAGTCTTGTTTTTTAGTTGAGGAGACTGGAGTGAATTGGTAATTCAGGATGTGACTATGCCATGATTGTATGTGATGCCATGATGATGGTCTCTTTTACTCTGTGTTCTTTTTCTTAGCTGTTTTTTTCTTATCATTTTACTTAGCCTTTGACTGTCACTGAGTATTGGGCTAGTAATGCTTTCCTAGGATTACAGACAATGGCAATTAAATATCTCTTCTAAATGATAACAGCTTGTTTAGTGACCATCACTGTGTATTTCTTATGATGAGCTTTTTCCCCTGTGTACATTACCTTACATTTATTGACAGTAATGTTCATTTTCTCCTTGTCCCATAGTTGATCGGTATCCTCAAATCTGCTGCAACTCTTAGCAGTCAGTTTTTTGATCATTATTATTTTGAAGAATTTTTTATCATCAGAACACTTACCTCATTATTCACTTCCTTTTCTAGAACATTTATGTTGAGCAGTAGATATCCCAGCAGAGCTCCCTGAGGGACTCCACTGTTAAACCTCTACTTTTGTTGAAGCTGATCACTTAATCCTACTATTTAAGCTATTTATTAATTCATGAGAAGACCTCCCCTCTTGTCCCATGACAGCTGAATTTCCCATGAGTCAAGATCTTATCCTGGGCCGTTTTGGTTTTTAATTTATATCTACTCTAGCAAAGCAATTTACTACCTAATAATGAAATTCTAGGTCTATATATTATAATATTAATGCAAAAATAAAATGCAACACCCCCCCCCAACCACATCTGCCAACACCTGAAAAACATTTATAAAGCAAAACTTGTAAGATTTAGCATTTTAAATTATGTGGCAAAAGATTCAAAATTGAGTTAACTAAGTTACCTACACCATGAAGAGTCATCTTGGCTCTACTCCTTGGCTATTTCTGGTTTACAAATGGGACATTTTTCTGCCAATTAGTGAGGCAATAAAGTGAACCAGGAAGTTACCAGGCTGCACTGTTAATGAGAGTTTGTTTCTGTTGAACTGAGTTCATTTTTGAAAAGGCAATATATTGTTCTTAAAAGGTAGGTTGTAGTAAGATAATTGATGCAATGCCATAATACCATTTAGTCCCACTTGAGAGAGAAAACTTAATATTAAAATATTTTTGACTGACAACATTGCCATTATCTTCCTAGCAGGAGTCAGGTGAGAACAATAAAGTGAAAAAAGCTCTCTGTGCTCCATCCATATCAGCTGTCATCATACTTAAAACATATAATGTGAATAACCACAATAAGATTGTGTTCTCTAAGATTTTTGGATTTGAATACCCATAGTGGATCTTCAGTACACTGATAGGATCTGAAAAGTTCACTGGGTCTGACTCTTTGTGGACTAGAGAGAAAACACCCAAAAGCTTAGACATCCCAAGTGTCATCAATTCAATCACCAAAATTAGATGGCTGTTATGTAAATTATGCAAATATGTGACTCAATGTCGTCATTTGTATTCGAGAAATGAAATATTTAATGATGTTGACATTTTTAATTATCATCAGGACTCCGAGTTAACTCCTAAGTGGGATCAATGTTATTACAGGATCTCTGCAGACTCTGGTGGACATCTCTGCATCGTGTCAGACTTTATTCTAGCCATATGTGTTAGCTGTATTTGAAAAGTGGAGATGGATAATAAGGAAAGAGCTTTTAAAAAGCACCAAACAGATAAATTAATAGGTGCTGTGAAATTGGTCTGTTCTTTGACAGTGGTCAGAATCTGACCATGTTATGATGAATGCTTTTCCTATATCTTTTCCCGTACTTTAAAATTACTTATGACGTAGGCTTCAAACAAATATCACCAAACCAAACTATTGTGATGAAAATGTTATGAGAACAGAAATATCATGACTGTGAACTTTTTAATTTAAATATATTTATCTATCTCACATCACTAAACCATATTGTTCCTTAGATTTACTTAGCAGACAGAAAATAAGAGTCAAAAGATGGGCCATTCCTAAAATTTAATTTCAGCTCTGTCATTGACATGCCTCACAGAAATTTCCTGATAGTTAAACCTCAGCTTTTCCATCAGCAGAAGAGGGATAATGGTGCTTAACTAATTCACAAAGCCAGTGATATTATTGCTGTTGTTTGTCTTATTTTGTAAGTAGATGTAATCATCTGTGTTACACAGAACTTTCTAAGAGGAATCTACCTACCTAAATAGAGATCTTAAAATCTTGAGGATTAATTAATTTATGTTTGTATAGTTCTTTGAAGCTGTGGAGCACTATATAAATGCTAAATATTATCTACTCTTAACCATTAACTATGACTTTCAGTAGGTACTGCATATCACAGTGCATACTATCATTACAGCCCAAGCCCTTCTGTAAAACTCATAAAATTATTAATTGCCCTGTTAATATTCTTTCTGGCCTCTTCTCTAACCTTCATACTCTTTTCATAGCCTACTACAAAGCAAAGCTGCCAGATACTTACTCATGAAACCTTTTCAGCCATTTTAGTCTGAGGTTACTTTTACTGCATAGAAACTCTACTTCTTACTTCAAAGTAACAAAACAACACTGACGTAATAACGTAAGAAAGCTGTCTGTTTATTAAAAAAGTCCTTGCTCTCTCTCCTTGAAACAAAGCTTCTCCAATCCCTTTCCTTCAGTACAAGAGCATATGGCTCCCTGTGATGATTGGTGACTTCAGAGTCTTGCTGTCTGAACATGGCAGAGATGCAGTCTTCTGGCCTTCAGGGCTACAGTAGATTGTCAGGGGAGCAAGTTCAAGGGTTGGGAGCTACCACTAAGGGTGTTCTCCCTTTGGATTTTTCCTACATACAGAGCTAGGATCTGTTAGTGAAAGCACTCCGTGTTGACTTGAGTTTCTGGTAGACAATACAGACTTCGTCAGAGAATGACCAAAACTCGATTCACATAGCTGGCCTCTCTAAGCACTACGGTTCCTGCATGCTGACTGGTGGTGGAGGGACACAGCATCTGACGGTGAGCTCCTGTGGAGAACACCAAGTCATAATTAATCTGGGACAGTACCATGCTCTTGCATATTTTAGGGAGAATCAACAGGGTGGCATTGGACTCTTAGAGCTGCGGACGCTAATATTTTCATTTTTGTATGTACACTTTGGCTAGTTCCTGCCTCTCTCTGTTCTTCGATTTCTCATCAACAAAAAAAGAAATAATGACCTCTGATATGTATAATATATATACATGTGCATATAATTTTTCAGCTTCTTTTCTTCAAACTACATATTTTTGCAGGAAAATGTACAGTAAAATAAGGCAATGGGAATCTTTAGATTCTACTATATTAGAAGTGATAATAGATTTCACAAATTCTCCATTAAATTAAAAAATTGGGAACTATTTTGTAATTCCCAGTTGTACTGAGCATGCAGAATTGACAGAAAGGGCATTTATAGTCCATTAATATAGTAGACAATGAAAACATCACATTTTTATCCTATTTTTAAAAATCAAGTAATTTACAATGCTCGGGTCACTATCCTCCAGACTGTGGGACTATACTTAAACTGGCCACCTCTGTGTTTCTGAGCCTTCAGGTCCAGCTCCATACCCTAACTGCATCCTGACTCCATCTTTGAGTGAGATTTGAGAATGCACCAGCCTTTTCCTCTCCTGCTCCCTATTCCTTCCCTAGAAGGAAGTTTGGGCACAAAGTCTGGATGGGACTTGAGGGCATAGTTCCAATAGTACCAATCTGGGTGATTAGGAATGAGGGGCATGCAGTGACACACACTTATCACTAAGGATAGATTTGGTCTTCAGTGATGTTATTCGCTTAAAAACAAGAAATAAGAATGATTGTCAACTGCATGTGAGTGACATAAGAGGCCAAGTCATCCCTTAGTAGCCTTGAAACAAGGGATGTCTGGAAATGATCCTGTCACACAACCCAGAAAAGTCAGGGCAGGGTTGAAAAATTGTTTGCAACATTTGCAAGGAAAGTAGAATGAAAAAAACCCCTTTTTTTTCTAAAGGAAGGATGGTGCACTCAAGCGTAGTTCCCTTTGCTGCAACTCGAGCAATTGCACTTTATCATTGGTTATAAAACAATTCACAGAATCTCTGCTGCTAATTGTGACATGAATTTTCCACTCAGGTTTCTTCACAGGGGCATGAAATTGATCTCTAGCAATGTAACTTGTATATATCTCAGAAACTAAGGCAAATAGTCTTTTTCTATTAATACTTCTGTCCCTTGGGATCACCTTCTGACACATTGCAGACCCAGAATTCTTGGTTCATCATTTCCTTCCTCTGATTGAGAAAAAATGTCAGGTTAAAGATTTACTTTATATAAGCCTAAAATACCAGTCCTGGCTATATAGTGTGTTTCTATCACATCCTTTCAGAAATATACTGAAGTGTAGTATAATCTGGTGAAAACAGGTAATTTGGCCATGGATGATACAGCTGAAGGGTATCCTGAAAATTTTGATTGCTCCCCATTTTATTTATCTTGGTGGGGCAGATTAGAGGCTTTATAGATGGCAATCATTCTTCACCTTAGCTGTCTAGCAAGGAAGGAATGAAATCTGGTCTAGAAACTTGAAGGCCTCCTTATCTGCTGCTGTAACTCAAATTTCTTCTCTCACTACAAAGTTAAGGGAACTCAACTGAAATTCTACAAAGCTAGGCAGAAGAGGAAGGACCTTCATGGGTCCTGTAATAATTCTCAGGGCAACTGTTATCACATACGTTATGTGACTCCACTAATGTTTTCAGCATTAGGATTTAGTTTAACAACAGAAAACTCTTGAATGACAGCTATTTAAGTAACTACTTTGTGATAATGGTGGTCATCAATGGTGCCTGATAAGCACTGATTTAGGCTGAAAAACTGGATCCATGTTCTAAAATATATTGCCCTTAATTAAATACAGGAATATTTTTATATTAGAGTTAACATTATTTACTATATTTAGCTAATGAATACATAAAAAAGTATTAATGAAAAATAACTAGAAAAAATATTAATGTCTTTTTCTCTTCTACTTTCTAGTAAATTGGAGGGAGAGAAAGTAACAGATCAGTAATCAGCAAGTAGATGTCTGTGTTTCTTCACTGGTACTCGTCCTCATACAGTGATTACTAGATAAATTATCCAGTTGTTCTTTCTTGAAATTAATGAGAGCTTTTTATACAGTTGGGACTTTCATCCTGGTGTTTTGTGTTGGTTTTTTTCCCCTACATATCCTTTTTTTTATACCTTATTCAAAATAATCTACACCCACATTTACCAACTCTGCTGCCACTTTATACAAATCTAGCTAGTGATTCTAGTGAAGCCTAATGGTAATGTCAATTATATCAATGTAATAAAACCCCCTGATCCATAGATTTCTTCTCTATTTAAATCCCTTTAACTTTTTTGTTATCTGTGGTTGCAAACTAACACCTTATCTACCTGTCTTGTTTTCCTAATACCAATGATTGTAAATGCTTATACTTGTAGGTTCCAGTTTTGAACTGCATTTTTAACACAGCTTTTTTTTTTCTTTCATTTCTGTTTTGAAGCTGAATTGCACTGTTAAAAAAATCATTCTGTTCAGAAAGAACAGTACTCAGATGATGTATCTGCATTCTTATAACATTCATAGCTTATAAAATACTGGCCCTGTGATTACTAACTCCTCGAATAACCACATTCAAGTCCAAGGCATTGGAAGGAAACATGAATCATATATCTGACTACAGCATTTCAGTGAGTCAGTGAAAGGCTGAATGGTTTATGCCCCGAAGCCCATGGATTCAATAGATGCCTTTCATTTAAATGAGTTTTAGGTCAGATCTACTGTAGCTGCACAAACACTGAGAAATCAACAACATTCTTTAACTAGACTGAGTAGCCTGCTTAAGATGATGAAGTATTATATATTCTGTAACTAAATCTGTAAGAAATGCCTGGGTTTTGTTGCCTGTTTAAACAAAATCAAAGGTAACTTGAAAGAAGTCAAATGGGCAGAAAGCTGTCTGAAACTACCTGAATATGTTAACAGCAAAACTGTAGAGATCAGTGTCACTTTTATCACTGAAGCAGAAATTATGGGGTTTAGGAAGAGATTTTTAACACTATATCTATACCTCAAGAACATAAACCTTATTGAAAGACTTTTCTGCTTGATCACAGATATTTTTTAAAAATATTCACGTGTATTTTATTAATACATTCCATTTTGCTGCATTAAAGAAAAGTGCGGGATGGGAGTGCAGGGAAGAAATCTTTTCAAAGACATCCCTTCCCTAACTCCACTCCTTGATTTATCTGCAAGCCTGGACATCCTTTTTTCCAACAATTCCTTTCTCCTTATTCTTTAATAATGCCTCGGTCCTTGATTGCATTTCTGTCTTGGGATCTGTACTTTTTTCTGTGGTCTAAATGCCTGCTTTGTTCATATTACTTGCTCTTCTAGAATTTTTCTGGGTCAGCAAGCCTAGAAGAAATAATAAAACTTTGTCTTTGTTCTTAGAGCTGACCCTACAATGAGAATATGAGAGACAGAGCAAAGGAGTAAAGATAGTTTGGAACTGACTTGCTTTGATGGTATAATGTAAAAAAGAAAATAGAAGTTGAACCAAGCACAAAACACTTGCCAGAAAGATTTGAAAATTCTAAAACTTGGTTCCTTGGAACATTACTTAAGTAATCTCTCATATTGCTCTATAGCTTTCTAAAACTTTCCAGTTTTGCTGCTAATCTTCAAGAATGAGGTAGTCTCGCATATTCCTCTGTGCTGCATACCATTGTCCTATAGGAACTCAGGTGGATTTTAAGACTGTTGATGTTCTTTCTTACATTTTAAATTTTTAAGTCTTTAAACAATATTGAAGAAAATCTGGGCGTAAAGGGACTTTAAAATCAAGTTTTGAATGTTCTAGAAAGACAGTGTCAAAGACAGCTGATTAGCTAAAAGAGCAATGCCTCATCATTCTTTGCAAAAATTCCCATGAAAAACAAGTCTCTGCAAGGCAGGAAAGCTGGGATAAACACACTCAGGATAAAAGCAAGGACTAAAGAATAATCTTTCAGGAAGAGAAACCTGTTTTCTGAACAGAGTTGCCATCCTTGCCCAGTTCCATTGAGAAGCAGCAGGCCCACCTTTCTCTGCTCAGACAGCCAGCAGTGAGGCTCCAGTTCAGTTTGCAAAGGCAGAAATGAAAGCGAACAATGGTCAGATCATTAAAGAAATGAACTCTGCAGCACAGAAGTGAGACAATGAGGCTGGCTTTTTCGCAGGAGTGGATTCCAGCATATGAAGACTGAATAACAACCTCAGATCTCAACACATCTAATGGAAACCAGGACTAGAACAAGCTTGCTGCAAAAGCAAAGCACTTAGTAGCAAAAGTGAAGGATCAAGAGAAAAGATGTTCAGATCAAATGTACGCCGGAGCAAAGGCAGCCAGAACTGACATGATTTCCCTCTCAATGATGCTTGACTGACTAAGAAAAGAAGCATCTCCAAGCCCTGCCGAGAGAGAAAAGGAGCTTGTAAAGTCCCGCAGCCAGAACGGCTAGCTGGATCAGGTGTATTACTAACTAAATTGTTGAGTTAGAGGAGGGAATAACAGAATGAGGAATTACATGAACATTGTAATTCCTAATGGGAAAAAAGCACAGCTCAGTGTTTAATCTCGTGGCATGAGAAGTGGGAAAACCTCTCAAATTTGACTCTGTCCTCTTTCACAAATTTCTTGTATACCCTACTTTAATCCTCCTTGTTATCTAGGAAATGGAGGCAGATAATAAGTTGCTGCATGTGAGTAAATATGTCCTTTAAGTATTATAAACTGCTCAGAAATGAGGACAGTGATAAAAGTGATAAACTATATTGCATGAGTTTTTTGGTACTACGGCATAAGGGACAGTCATTTGCAAATTCTAAAGGGTGCACATCATGTTTTTGCTAAAAAAGGAGTGTGTTTCTTGACCTCAGAATTTAAAATTCTCCCTCCAGTAGATCTAGGATCATGCACAGAAATCTTTAGGGAATGAGCATCCAATAATGGGTATAAAAAAGCCCAAAACATTATCCTGACTCATCTGTCTATATTTTTTTTTTCTCTTAAAGCTGTGAAAGGGAGATAAACTTAGGGCTATGTGCTTTTTACATCCTGTGAATATTTTTCCGATTCAAGGAGAGCAAATCTGCTTTTTAAGCTACCATAAGCAAAATAATTTCCCTCCACAAGATGGCTCCTACAGTGAGAAATACCAGTCTCTAAATCTTTTGGTTCTGCAGAAAGTAATCCCAATTCTTACAGTTTAATCGGTCTACTTTTCACTCCTGAGGAGTGATGTTTGTTAAAAAAAAAAAAAAAAAAAAAAATAGGCATAGCTTACCAAAGATTTGAGGAAAACTAGGGAGAAATGTCAAGCATGCTGATTTTGAC
>JANHGO010000072.1:25440171-25552697 GCA_024606505.1 Aquila spilogaster
TATATTTCATTTCTCTTAATTGTAATATATCTTTTGTACAAAATAGGCAAAAAAAAAAAAAAAAAGGCTGCAATCAAACTCAATAAGAGCACAATGTTAATGAAATATTTATTGGAATCACTGGTTATTTCAGTAAGAAAGCAACGTATACTTGTTTTCATTCCAATGTAACATCAAAACAATGAATATGTCTAGTTCAAAACCTTAAATCTAAACAATCCATATCATCCATAATAATTACAGTGATGCAGTGCTGAAGCAATAGTCAATATAAGGAGTCAGATGCTAGCAAAAGTCAAGACTCCTGATAGGGCAGTATGTTACAGAAATTACTTAAGAACTGCTTGCATTTTTTAAAAAAGAACTTTATTTAATAGAGCTTTTCGTATAAGTGAAAAAAAATACTATCAGCACATTTGAAAGAGTATGATTGATGTTTTGCAAGGATGAGCTACAGAGATGAATGCAAGTTATCATGTTCTGTTCATATATTTATGACTGAATTTAAATCTCTACTTTCTTGCATCCTGTATAGGTGCTTATTCCAGTTCACAGTGAGTGTAACAGCAAAAGTATGATTAAATTTGGTGGCATTTAACACCTGTTTTGCATAAAATGAAAGGTTTTCCAGATGGAAGAGATAGAAAATCAATCTGAAAGGCAAAATGATTCATTATTGGAGTTAATTTATCGTGCTGTTTGATGTCACAGATAAGCTAGTGGCTAACAACTGCCAGAAGGAGTTCTCCTGCTCCCCACTACTCACCCCTGGCCACATAATTCTACCCCTCCCTGTGCTCCAACAGCACCAGGCTTCAAAACCAGCTGTCAGGACAGTAAAACAGGAACAAGTAATTCATATGTAGATTTTTGACTGAAATATTTTCTTTCACTGGCAGTTGGCTGCTAAATTGGCTAGCAAACTACATCCTTGGTCTGGATCAGTAATTCTCTGTTTGACCATATCAAAGTGAATCAGGTGTGTTTGGAACAGGTGGAACATCTGGGAAAAAAAAAAAAAAAAAAGGAAATGCTTGCTGTTATGTAAACATAAATGCAATCTAAAGTTCTTATTCAATAGTATAAAAACTCCTTCTTTGTACTTTGTTGCATCCAAATGTTCATGCTACTAATAACGCATACCATGTAGTCACACAGCTATGTCTTGACCAGTCTTCCAGCCAAGCTTTGAAAAACTTTATGTAAAAGTAAAATAATAGATTATTTCTTAAAAGAAAAAAAAATCTTTGGCTATATAATGAATATTTCCAATTAATTGTCATACTTGGCGCTTGGAGAACAGCAAGCTATTTATCCCTAAACAAGGCATAGAATTACTTACAGTAAAAGAGAATTGGCTGAAACAATTTTACAGGAATGATTCATATTTAAAAGAAAAAAAAAGTCCCCTAACATACTAAAGTATTGTGGTTCTATTGACAGAAAATTTAATTGGAATATTCGAAGATATTAATAATAATTCATATGGTTGAAAAACTCTCCTGTAAAATCCTTCACAAGAGGCTATTATGTAAATGTAGTTTCTTATCTTTCAAAGGTTATTCTAAATATGCTGTATTGTGAATATTTCACTTTAACATCAATAGGTATTAAATTACTCAAATGGAAGATCAAACCTGTAATTTTTGAATAATAGATTGTTTAAAAGTTTAGGTTTTTAATATAGCAAAAGGATAATGGAAGTTACCCCAATATTTTAAACTAGGTGTCATTTAATATATTTTACTAGATCTGGAAAATAATGAATAGAAAATGTGATCACATTTTAGATAAATATAACTGGAAGAAATTTTGAGTATTGTTATAGAGGAATCACTGGCAAACCTAAATGAAAGGTTAACTGAAAAACAGTCAGTTCATTTTTCATAAATGCATGAAAACACACAACAGCAGGAATAATATAAAAACTGGTATGAATAGACCAAATTACAAAAATAGCTTAGAGACACTGAGGAAAACAAGCAAACAAACAAAAAAGCAGATAAGAGAATTATTGTACTGAGTTCAGTAATAAAATCTCTCCTTGAATATATAGTGATGATATAACATAAATGAAATCAAATTAAATATATGTGAATGTGAGAATGCTTAAAAAATAGCATGGAAAATAGCCACTCGTTAAAATTCTATGATCCAGTCATGGCATATAAATAAAGTGCAGTATTTATTTGCAGTTTCTCTATTGTAAAAATAAAGGTAGTTTAGGGATTGATTATTAGAAATCTGGTGACACTTCTTTGTAAGTAGAAAAGATTATTTCAAAAGGATAATTAAGACAATTGGAATATAAATGAGTGCAAAAACATGTTCGTTTTTTTCTAGATTGTGTCATTGTTTCAATATGAAATTTAAAATGTTTTTCTGTCTCCTGCTTCCTTGCAATTTTTGTTGGACTTTAATCATTTTTAGTTACAGCTTTAAGATCACATAAATATTTCAAGCGATGGTAAACTTCATTTCAATGTTAGAAGACTAAAATGTAGTTTTGAATCTCAGTTTTCACACAAAATTAATTTTTCATGTTTCTGATGAATTAAAATACAGTAGGATCAAATTTTAAAGTATTACTTGTCACCATTAGTTGTCACATTTTTAAGTTGTCTTACTACAGTTATAAATAGTGGCTGTTTTCTGTTCTCTTTTATTTTGTTCATAATTCATGGAAAGTATCGCCAAGTGGCATTTTAAGAGAAAGTTTAAAAATATTCAATAGATTAAAAAATGTGAAAAACAAAGTGGTTCTGATATGTACTTTTCAAGAACTACACCAAAGGTAATTATTAAGGAAAAATCTTGATTTGAAAATTGTATGTATTCATTTTATTTTACTTTGGCTTATCTGTAAAAACTAAAATTGCTCACAATTTGTTACGATAAACACAAGAGTCAAATAATATCAGGGGATTTGAATTTTGAAGTTAGGGATTGTTGTTTTTTTCCCATCACAGGCAAGATTGCTGATAATGTTAAATTTTAAAGTCAGGAACTTAAATGTGTTTTCCAATAGAGTTATAGTAGCAGCATCAATATTTCCTTGATATTTTTTACGGAGTAGTGAAACAGATGAAACAAACATGAGAAAATGGGTTACACATATCTGAAGCCTGAACAGAAATTGAAAGCTGGGAGCTCTCCTGGGCTGATCATTGGCATGAGCCCACTTCTTGGAACAAGAACTTGGTGAATTGTTGAGTGCTTTAGGTCCCCATTCTATACCTCATCCTTTGAAGGTGGACTGCTTATGATCTTGTATTAGCTAACTGTGGAATGCCTCGTTCTTGTCTTTCTATTTTATCATTAGATTTTATTAATTTCAAGCAATGAAAAACAAAGTTTGGCAACAATCAGGTTGAGCTGGTATATAGTGCCCTGGAACGAGGCTGAGAACAGACTAGTGATGCTTCTGTGATGAGCAAATATAGGTAGCTGAGGATACCTCAACGATCTGCTGGTGTTAAGCATTGATTTGGCTGTTTTGGAGCAACTCTTCTGATACTTGGATCACACAGGATTTTTTTTAATTTTATATGACAATGTATTTTATGAATTTCAAATGTACTTTTGGCTAGATCATTTTGCCATTTTGTTTCTTCAGTTGAAAACTGAAGATCCCATTTTGTTGATCCTCGTAAGTATAGAAGTTCATAAAGGAGCTATTCTGGCATTTAAGTCAGTGTAATCTTTATTGCTTTTTCTTCTTAGAAGAAGAATCTTCGTATTCAACTTCTGAGGATGGGATTCTCAAGTGAGGAATCTTAATGGGAGTCAGAAACTACCTTTTTGACATCCCTTACAAATTTTGCAGAGGGAATTCTTAAAGTGTCTACGTGGCAGAAAATATTTCAGTATATTTTGATAGGAAAATTTGTTATTTTTTATCATATGTTTACTTTTTGTTATATTTATATTTTCCAGTATGGAGAGTAGTCTGACCTCTACAGAATTATAAAATGAAGAAAACTTTGAAATCGGAACAGATAGGAGACAGGTTAACACAAATATTTTGGACAGGGTACGTGTGATGGGTTGACCAGTAAAATCCACAATTCCAAAGTTAATTTAACTATATTGAAAAGCAAACCTTTCTATTTTACACTACTGAAAGAGCTGAGGGCCTCACACTTTCAGGACACCCTTGTTCAATGTTAGGTATATTGGGGCAGAATTAATGAAGCAAATTTAATATTCCAACTATGCACTTTACTGAGGTATTGAAAGTAAACTGAACTCAGAAATAATAATTAAATTAACCACCATGACATATAGTTCATTCAGGACAAGAGTTCTTACGTATCCTTATCAGCAAAAAGTTAACAATTGTTTTATTACAAAAAAAAACCAGCATCCCCATAAAAAAAATGCCTCCTACAGGCCTGTGTGAGCAGTGGCAACAGAACACAACATAATCCATTTTCATAGGATGTAGATTTGTCTCTTCTGTTACCTAGAATGAGTTCTTAAACTGTACATGCTGTCTGCAGCAACTGTGAATACATTGGTCCCTTCCATTAGTAATATACCTTGAAAGCCATGTGAGTTTCACTGAATCTGTTTGCAGGATTCCTCTTTGAAATATGAGCAAATATGAGTATTAATCTTTTGTGCTGCTGCAGAGGAAAATAAGGACACTGAACAGTAAATGGCAAAGAGCAATGAATGTATTGTCAAGGCCATTACAGGCTGGGTATTTTTAAAGGATTTGCTTTGACATTACTAACTTACACCATCCTAAAAATCAGAAAACAGGCAGGGCAAATCTTAACAGTCATGTTCTTAGTCACACAAAGGATCATTATCAGTATTTTATTCACATTGGATTAGTGTTCTCTGTCTTAGGGAACAATATAATTGAAAACAAGCAAAATAGAGATAATGACTTCTAATAGAATAAAAAATGAAAGCAATGAAGAATACAAGCAACAGTCGCTGGTTTCTTCACCTAACTGTATGCTTTTTCATCAACTGGAATATATCATCTTTAAACTCAATAATACATTGAAAGAAGTATCTACTTTGTAAGTAAATTAGATTAAAAGAATATTGTTCTCTGAAATCAATGTCTTGTCTTTTCAGCAGTAGAAAATTTAGCAGAAATTATTCGTGGGCAAAAGGGCTTTGTTTAATAGTAGGAGAATTCTGTTTAGTTTATAATGAATAACATATACAATGTAGAGGTGGACTAGTGAGCAATCTTATCTAGTCTTCAGTAACCAAGTAAAGTCTTTAGACTAGTTAATTAAAAGCATTAAAGGTATACTCTCACAACAAATACAATACACACAATACATAATACACCATAGATTTAAAATGTAATTAATTTCAACTATCTCCCTCTGTTTACCAAGATTAATTTATGCCTCCTCACCAGAATAATGAAACTTCAAGATTTCTAATTTGATGCTATAGTTGAAGGCACAGTTATAGCCTTAAATTTCAAATTTTTCCAATATGTTTATTATAAGAAAAAAATAAAATCCCATTACTTTAGCTGTCATTTTTTTGGTTTCACCTGTGGATGCTGTAGAACGGATGATTTTTTTTTTTACCACTGGAAAGTAAAATCCAAACTTTAGTTTTTCAATATTAGCAAAACTGCATCTATAAAATTATAATACTGAACAGATGAGGCATTTAAATTTTGAAAATGTTGACCTCCTAATTAATTACGCAACTTACTTTTCTGCAGTATTTATATTTTGCCATTGTTGTGTAATTTTGTTATGATTCTCAGTAAAAATCTTAAAAAGATTTGGATATATTTGGAAGTTACTAAGCCCTTCAGATTCTGTTAGTGTGTACAGTGTTAGGATTAATTGATGGGAGGGATTATGTTTTTGCATAAAATCACACTGTCTGGAAAACTGCTTATGCACTTTTATACATACCAAACTCAACAAAGCAAACAACAGAAAATGAATAGATGAAAATATAAAGATCTGTTTAATGCATACTTCCTGAGGGTCACTAAGAAATTGGCTCAGTTAGTTTTGGAAAGAACAAATTATAACAAAATTATAGGAAGTGGAAAACAATAAAAAGTGAAAGCTTAGGATAATATCTAGAAAATTTTTGTCTGGGATGAAGGTACTTAAACTTTTTTTTTTTGTGCTTCCTCAACAGCACTGATAATGTTTAAAATTGTTCTAGTATCTGAAAAACCTTTGTCTGTCTGTAATATGTGGTAAATAGTCAGTGCTCCTGAATCACAAGTGCATGACTCTGCCCCAGCCCACTTGTTCATTCACACTCTTGAATAGAAGAAAGCACAGAGCAAAACTGAATGAATACTGATGGCACCTTACTGACATTTAGATGGGGGCCTGAGCTGAAAGGAAGGGAGTGGAGGTGCTCCAGCTGCTGTAGGGTCTTCTCCTGATCTGCCAGTTTTAGATTTGTTTTTATTATTTTTATAATCTTAGGCTCAAGTAAGAGCAACTGTAATGCTTCTTAGTGCTTCTGTGATATAGTAATCCAAGCATACTTATTTTATGAATAGACAAACCATTAATATGCCTGTTCCTGTCAGAGATGGGGCATTTTTAATATTTACAGTTTAACATACTACCTTGTTAAACACACTGACACTTCAGAACTCAAGAAAACAAATTATATATTTAAAAAGTAAAGACAAGTTTACTGATCTGAAAACAGTCTTTTTAAACTTAATTTTGAAGGAAATGATAAACTGTACATGGTTATTCAGGAAGCCCTTTTATTATTACTATTTACTTCAGCACTGAACTACTTAACACTTATAGATACCTAATTAACTCCATAATTAAGATAAATTCTTTATATTCAAATTAATGTTTTTCTTTAAACTCGTAACCAGTTGTAATGTGGTTGCTGCCCTACTTATTGGAATTTAAAACGTTTTTTTTTTTTTCCCCCAGCATGGAAATTACAATACTATTAGACAAGCTACCTAAATTTACAAGCAAAATATTTTTAGGTATATTACTTGAGAAGTTTATGCCATCTTTCAGTATTCAAGTATTTGTAATTTTTTCACCATTAAGAGAAAACGTGATGTTACAATAACCAAATATCCTCCCGTTATCCCTTAATGTTAAATGAATGCTCTATGAATCTATTAGAATAAGTTATTTTCTGCAATGCAACAGTTTGTATGGGTCTTTTAAAACCATCTTTTTTTACTGGAGTCATGGGCGAAAAAAGTCTTCTTTTACCGGTTAGTGGTTTTTGGTAACATATTTCTCAAAAATTATTTTTTTCTGTGAAATGCCCACGTCTGCTGGAGTTTTCACCAATGCTCACACTTGAAATAGAACTACTGAACAGATAAAATACAAAAAAAAATTGGTCTTTTTTTGTAATTTTGCAAAATATAGTCTCAGTCGTCTTCCTCCTTCTCAATTAAAAGGCTGTTAGGATTAGGTGGTATTGTACCATATATCATTTTCATTTAAAGATTTCTTGACAAATATTTGTAAAAGAATCATATGATCAGTTCTTGTATATATTTTTCAAAATATGTCATGAGAAATGTTATATAATGTTATAGTGCAAAAGAAGCTAGTAAGCGTATTTTCTTTCCTCTACAACTCATTTGCGTAAAGCAAATACAGTTCAATGCCCAAAGGTAATCTATTTCCATTTAAGATGATGGAAAGCTTCCAGGATGAAAAAAAGTTAGTCCCAAAAGTTACTGTAATTAGCTCAATGATTCTAGTTAATGAAATATTCCCACCTCCCAAAGAAAAAAATAAGATTGTGTTTTTTCCTCAGTAGCCATCTTAGTTGGAAAATTAATTGCAATCATTTTGTAACACTCAGTGAAAGTATAAACAAATTTGAAAAATGTGGTGCTAAAATACTGATTAAGGTTTATGCATGATAGTTATTAAACAATTTCTGGATCAGCTTTGTACTGGGTTGTAGGAGAAATTAATATTTTAGATAATGATGATCGATATATTGACCATAAACCTAGGAAATTAAGGTTCCTTTTAATTTAAAATGCTTTACCTGATTGGTCATCTGTATGTAATATGAATTAGTACATCTGCTGTACAAGAACAAGGTACCAAAGAAGTTATAATTCTTATATTATTTGTTGTATCCAGGAAATTTACATAATTTTCTCACTCCAATAACTGAATTTATGTTTAATTAGGTGTAAATTAAGTTTGTGCTACATAGATTCCCCAACTAAGACTGAAATGTAGCATTAGAGGTAGTTATTACATCAGCTTTGCTTCTATTCCAATGGTAGCTGTCTCTTGTGTAGTGTATCAGGCGTAAGATCTTCAAAGCCAAGTTAAAAAAGCTTATGACATTATTTGACCGCCTGTTCTCCTTTTGGAGACTGTTGCCGCTTGTAGCCACACTCTGTGCCCCACGCCAGAACGTGGTTGCCTGGGGGCTAGCGAACATACCACACTTGGACCATAGCAGCACTAGTACCAATGTGGACGATGCTACAAATGGTGTTTATTGGAATGTGTCATCTGCTTATATAATCTACCCACTTCGTCTACACCCCCTACACCACCATCAGCCTACATCACACCACAGGGGAGGGTCCTGTCATGACACATCCCGACGCCCCGATGCTTGCCTAATACAACAGGGGACACTTGGATTCTCTCAACACTGGAGCAAATTCTGTGTAGAACAGAACGCTGCTTGAGCCAAGGTGTGCAGTTCCCTATTGTCAAACATCATAAGAACATCCTAGGACACTTGCAGTAAAATAAAAATACAGTAGACATTTAGCAAATCAATTTTGAAAATAGTGCCCCAAATCCTTGTTAATATTTCTATTTTAAAAACACCTGTTTTTGAAAATGCCTGTACAACCACTAAATAGGTTTTAATTATCATATTAAAATATTATGTTAATTTTCATTTTTGTAATAATTCACTGAAGTGAGATACATTTCTCTTAATGGACAAGGTCTAGCCAACAAGCAGACCAAGAGAACTTAGGTCAGCAGTAATTTCTTAATGATGAAAATACGGCTAGAACTCAAAAAGAAAAAATGTTCCTGTCTTTGTATATATACATATCTATCATAACACATACACCTTATCCATGGCATGGGCTACACTCCCATGAGCATTCAGTAAGCTGTGAAATATTTCACCCTGCTCGTACAAGGCTGTCCTGTGATGATAGTCCTCATTCTAGCTGTTGCCTGTGAAGTGTTCCAAGACTACTGCATTTCCTATCACTTCCATCATTTTAGAAGGCATTCTACTCCCAGCCCCCCACTCTAAGGGCTGGGAACCTCTCAGCTGTGAGATACAGAGATTGAGGGGATGGGGGAAGGAGGGAAGGAATACTTTTCTTCTGTCGCTTTAATTACAAGTGCAGGATAGAATAATTTGAGACAACTCTTTCATTCTTTTCAGTGAAGCTAACTGCTGAGTTCAGCAAGAACAGGACTAGAAAGGACTGCAGGAGAACAACTAGCCCACTCCAGCTCTGAGACAGGATTGAGTATACGAAACATGTCCATAGCTATTCATGCAACATGTTCTTAGAGACATTTGTGTAGACAAATCCTGGACACTACTTAGATAGTCTGTTCCAGTCTCTAGCTAACCTCCAAGTGCAAGAGCTTTTCTTGCTATCTAACTTTTAGTCTCCCTAGCAGTGCATTAAGATAATTAACTAGTAATGGTTTTGTTACTGATGAACACAGAAAATTACGCGCAAGTGTTGTCCTCGCACCAATCTTCTGCAGATTTGAAATTGGCAGAGATCTTTTGGTTTTGCCTTCCATTTAATGTCTCATCCCTGTACAGATCTTGCACCACCTGCATGAGCAGAAGAGATCAGTTCCTCCCACATGTCTTTTGCTTTTTGTGGTTGGACAAAAGTGCCACTCTTTAACACAAGGGAGGTGCTTTTAGACATGAAGGGGAAAAGATTCTCTGTAGTTTTTTTTTTCGTTTTTTTTTTCTTTTTTTTTTCTTTTTCTTTTTTTTCTGATTATTTCATTTTAAGCCAGAGTTGTGGATGCCTTATCCCTGAAGGTGTTCAAGGCCAGGTTGGATGGGACCCTGGGCAATCTGATCTAGTACTTGATCTAGTGGCTGGCAACCCTGCCTGTGGCAGGGGGGTTGGAACTTGATGATCCTTCAGGTCCCTTCCAACTCAAGCCATTCTATGATTCTATGAAAAATATATCTATTAAGTAAAATCTATTTAGATTCTATAGTATGTAGTCTATTATTAATTTATAAAATAAAATGTCTGACATAATTAATATATAATGCATAATATATAATGTACACACCTACATAATGTTCAGATATTTCAGAAAATTTATCAAAGCAGGATCTAGGCAGTAAATCCGCTATAAAATTGTTTTGAACACACAGATGGTGATGCATGATTTTATTGTTGCATTTATTGATTTTATTGTGGTACAGTACAAATCTGCTAGCAATAAAAGAGAATACGATGATACCAAAATGCACAAAGAGATAATTCACTTCATGCATATTGAAGAAAATTGTTAAACCAATATGTTAGAAATGTGCGATTTACAGAAAAATAATAACTTGTTATTTCTTACTTATTTGGCCCATGTGGCTTAAGTTTAAGAAAAAATGAATCAAGCATTTCAAGTGTTATAATTCAGGGCAGCTTTAGTGGCAAGCATTCCTATTCTTTTGTGAAATGCTGTTAATGGTGAATAGGGAACCTTGAGATTTTATTTCCTACATTTTAAGTGTTTCAACTCAAATGATAAGCCAGAAAAGTATGATCACTGGAACACTTAGAGCTGTGATTGCATCATACATGTTTTGTAATATCTATTCTTCAAAGAACTCATTCAGCCAGCATGTTACGCACCCCAAAAGAATTGTCCCTTTTGTCCTTTTACATCTTTTACATTAGCTTTTGCTGTAACATTCCATACAGATGTTTTTTGATGCGACATGAGAAAATTGATTAAGCTTCTCTAGGAATGTTACCCTGTTTAGCAGTACTTCTGCTTTGTATTGCCAGTGGAGAAGTGTGAAGTTCCCATACTGTGAGAAAGATTCACGCTAATGATCTGGGAACCTGCACCCACCTGCTTAGCCAGCTGACCAGTGAGGAGGTAGAATATCATACAGATAGGGAATGATTTCTGTTCAGTGAAAGGTGCAATATATAGTTATTCATGACAATGACCAAGTTAGAAGATGTCTAGATTTTACTTTTTATAAAGCCCTGCAGTGAACTGATTGTTGTCATGGGTATAGTTTTTTGTTTTTTGATATCTTTCCAATATCACAAAAATGTTTAATGTTAGAATGAAATTTCTAAAGTTTCATAGCATGTCCTAGTGAGGAACTGTTAGTATAGCTGGCCCTCACAGTAAGAAAAAGTTTTACCTATTAATTGCTTTCTCCCAGCATCTCTAGTTTTGTATTCTGATAGTCAAACTTCAGTTCTTACCTCCTTATGTGGATGGCTAAGTGCAGAGAAGTTGCTGACTATCCAATAAGGATTTTTTTTTGCAGACACATTTATATTTCAAAAGAGAAAGTGAATAAAATGTGATGAGCCCATAGGAGGGTTTTTTTTTCATTCCAATTTTCCAAAATGCTCAAGCAGCCTATGGTTTCTATTTACATAGCAGGTGTAGGTTGGGAGGAGAAGAGGCTGTAAATAATTTTCTTCATGTTTTATCATTTAAACATGTATCACTGAGATCCCCAGTGCTTCAAAAAGGACTTGGAGATACATTTATCTTCCAGGAAGCGTTATTGCATGATGATAGCCATGATAGAAGCATGATGCTGTGCAAGTATATTGCCATGAAACTGATAGGAAATGGAGATGAGAAAACCTTAAGTCTCTTTTGAACCCTTTCCTGTTGCTCTCTTGCCTCCCAGAGGGTACACGAGCAGCTTCCTGTGCCCTCCTACTGTCCGCTTCTTCTGTATTTCCCTGGAGGAGTCAGCACAGAGCACTGCTTTGAACAAGTAACTGTTATGTAGTTCTACAGATCTTAGTGTCTTCCAACCAACCTGTCATCTACCTTCTGTCAAGCAGTCATTAGTTGTATTAAGTGTATGTTCTTAGTTTCTGCATTTAACTTATCAAGGCACTTTTGTGTAGCTGGATTGATAGACTCCAGAGTGGAAGTTAAATGTTTCATGCTTCACCCTTCAAGGCAGTGTTAGCTGCCTTGAAAACTCTTCTTTTTGCACAAGATGCTGAGATAGTATCTAAGAATATCAGAGCCTAGGGAATCAAATACCCATCTGAGACAGACAACTGTCATTCACAAAAGCATCATGAGAACCAGTAAAGTTGCATTTCCTGCATCAGATCCCCTGAGGGATTGACTCCTGTTAGCGTACTGAGAGCATGCAAAACACACTATGGCAAGGGCACAGCTCTCATAAAAGAGCATGCAAGCTGTCATGTTTGTTCAGAAACATAGCTAGAAGTGTATTCAATGTCTGCTTCTGACCCTTTCCCTTCATTCTTAATACCAGTGGGATGGATGCATGGATGCTTTTCTATTATTTTCCTTCTTAGATCTCTTACCATGTAGTAGGCAGTGCTAATCACCAGGTTACTGACAAGCCTGTCATGCAGGAGTATGCTTCCACAGCTTTTCCTTCAAACCGCTTCACTTTCCAGAAAATAATTTAAAGATTCAAAGATAAAATATCAGAGAAATGGAGAGAAAGGATAATGGATAGGGAGCACTGGGCTGGGGAGGGAGATAAGAGTTATTCCTGGAGCAGGGACTGAATTTTTGGGCAAGTTCTGAGAACTACTGCTGGCTTAAGCATTGCAGGCGAGGAAAGCAGGAAAGCATCCATCCTGCTGAAGCTCTCCAGGGCAGTATGGATCCAAAAGAATGTTTTTTTTTTAGCACTCAGGCAATTATAAAATTAAAACCGTAAGGATCATTGGATGTAATGTGTCTTTAGACACAGGCAGGAGTTAGTCAGTAATCTTAATAACTGATATGGAGATAGAGGATGAAAATTGCAATTATATGTATTAATCCTCCTAAGTCTTATAACAAATCTAAACACTACAGACTAACCATTTTCATTGTGCTTAGACATACAAAATTTATTCATTAAAATCCACTTTCAAAAGATTTTGTTGTAAAACTTTTTTTTAATATAGTATAGAAAAGCACCACTGAAAGACATTATAGGATGACACAGTAGTTGGATTTTGTTCCACAGTGTACACATTAACTCAATTTCCAGTGATTCCTCTGTACAAAATTTGAAATTTGCTATTATGCATCAAAAGTACTGAAGAATGAGTACTGTGAACTTCGTGTAAACCAGAAGCACACAAAAAACTATTGTTTCATCAAAGACTTGTGAAAAAGATGACTTTTTCACAATATTATTTTCAGTTCATTGGAAAATGCCATTAATAAATGCAAAGCTTATTTTGTGGAAGACTATTGGAACTGATGAAAAGGAAGTTGTGCAAATTTCTCACATTCAAGATGAAATTTCTCCTGGAATATTAGATACAGATATATTGTAGTACTGAGGTAGTGCTTAGGATAGTGGCTTAGTCCTTGAAAGTTCAAGAGAACATTATACTGCCGAGTCTAAGAGAGACTGTAGGACAGAAATACCTGAAAAAGTTTTGTATGTCCTGTATGACTTTGCAATAAATATTGATTGATTTGAACTAATCCTGAAACCTAACTAGCATGTACTTTTCAAAATGGAATAAAAAATGAATTCTTAATTCCAATTCTAAAGTGGAATTCCATGCAGCTCGGGTAAGTTCCCTACCATGCGCAAGGTTTCTGAAAACATTTTTTTTCCCCTCTCCTAATTCAGCATTTTGATTTGCAATATTTGACCAAAGATCTTTTTGAAGCTTCAGTGTTGGCATTTTTAGGAAATTTAAGAACTGACTTGGTTCCCAGTGAGTTAGAAAAAGGATGAAGAGAGGTCTTCCACCAGACCAGAATATTTTTTACTTCTTGGCTATTGTGTTGTGGGCAGTGGAACTCTCTATCCCCTCAAAAATATTTTTGTTACAGAAAAAAACCAGAGGTTTTGAATACATTAATAGAGTAGGAGAGCTATTGCCTCTCTGTCTCTCTGCATCTATTTTTTTCCTCTCTATATAAACACATTTATTTATGACATCTTCTGCTTTGTGATGCATTCTGATTCTAGAGATTCTTATTACACTTCAGTTAGGAAATGACAACTGGTGAGTTAACTTGTTTAGCTCAGCATATGTGGGTATGTACAAGCTCATGCATAAACATAAACCAAACTACCCTTGTGGAAAAAGGCTAATACCTTTTTAGAACATAAGTGAAAAATAGCAACCAATGAAAACTGAAAACTGCATGATCCTAATTGCTGAGAGAATGACTTATTTGTCCAAGCCAACCAAGAAGACAGAAAGCTGAGGAGTGGGTAGACGTGAGTAACAAAAGATAACTTTACAGTACATCAGCTCTGAGGGTTTAATGCACTTCTATTAAAGCAAGAGTATGTGGAGGCGTATGCAGTGACAGGCAAAGAGAGCCGTGTCTGTTATGCAAGCACAGAAGCTGGGGATTTTTTTTCTCCATTGACTTCAAACTCTCAGTTTACTTGCACTATTATAGAAGTAAATTTTCAATTCAGCTAACAGCCACTGCTTACACAGCACAGAAATACACTAAGCCAATGTAAAAGAGCTTAGTATTTAGTAATCATATTATTTTTGACCTTGGAAAATGTGCTCATGCCTCATTCAAATTTGTTCTGAATTCTCCAGCTATGATGCTGGAGATGTTATGTTTTGGCTTGAAGAGAAAAACAATGTTGGTAACACACTGATGTTCTAGCTGTTGCTGAGCAGTGTTGTACAGGGCCAAGGATGTTTCAGTTTTTAACTTCTCATACTGTCTTGCCAGTGAGTGGCTGAGAGGACACAAGAAACTGGGAGGGGACAGAACCAGCAGACCTAAACTGGCCAAAGGGATATTCCATACCACATGATATTATGTGAAAAAAACTGTAAAACTGAGGGGAGTTGGCTGGAGGGGCTGCCATCGCTTTGGGACTGGTGGGTCGGGTTAGCAATTGTGTTTTGCATCTTGTTTTGTAAATATATGTATATATATGTTATTATTATTATTATCATTACTCTTATTTCTCTCCTCCTGTTCTGTCTCAGTAAATATTTATTTTATCTCAACACACTCCAGTTCTCTTCCCCATCCTATTAGGAGTTGGGGAGTGAGCAGAAGTCTGTGTGGTATTTAGCTGCTTACTGGGTCAAATTTCAACATCAGGTTATCTGAAAATATTTCAGTCATAAGACTAGTTGAAGTCACAAGTTCTAAAACTGCAGTACCAGCCATATCAAGAAATCAAAAGTAAATGGAAAATAAAAATAATTCTATGACATATTCATACAAGGAACATTTATTAAAATTAAGAAAAGAAGTAAATTTTACATAAACTTTGTTTTCAAGTACACATAATTAGAGATCAATTTATGTTCTGAAGAAGTTACATTACATCAGCTTTATTTTATTTTGAATCTGGTCCAATAAAGGACCATCAAGAAGTATGTCTCCTTTGGAGACTTTGAGAAGAGTCAGAAACCAAAACATGATTCACAGGTTCAGTTTACAATAGTAGAGAAAGCCAGACAATGAGATAGTCTGTGGAAAACATTGAAAAAAAAGAGATCTCTTAAATTTTTCCCTCTTCAAGGACTCTTTTTCTCAGAGTTTATGTATGCAGCATTCTTGAGGGCAAGTGCTACATCCTTTAATTACAAATGAGCTGGATTTGTATCTTTAAGAGGAAAAAATGGTTTGTTCTCTGTAACCCAAAGCCTCAGTTCATACATGGAAGAGAAAGTATTTGGGAGCTCAATAGAGGACATATCTTCTGGCCTTTCTAGCAGAGCTTTTCAATCTTTCTTTGGAAAATAAGTAAACAAGAAAAAAACGCACAGGATTCGGGTTGCTGCACAGATAGCACAAAGAGAAGGAAGTACTTCCATGTTAAAGAGAGTTGTATGCAGAAAAGATCTACTCCTGTAGCTTTATCAATACTTGATTCATTATTTTACCCAGTACCTCTAAAATACATCCCAAATAGAAGGAAGTCTAATGAGGGTCTAATAACAGGATAAGCACTGACCCAATTTGGTTTGGTCAAGACTGACAAGTCTCTACAAAACTTTAGGTCTCTGAGTAACTAAATGAGGCTGAGGTGCCTAGCTGAATATGCTAGCCTCACAAATTAGATAACAGCTAAGTAGATGTACTCTGCGGTTTTTAGCTTAGATATCTAAATTCTGCCAGAGATTATTACTTTTCATACTTTCCATTACTACTTATGGGTAGTGAATTTTGGTTTCTGAGAATGGAGTTTAATTCTGTACGTAATGAATAATTATTACGTTTTAATGAACCAAAATAGATCGTAAAAACATTACCCTTTTAAAATAGCAACTTTATTATTGTATGGCTTTTGTTGGTAGTATATAAACAGCTGCTAAGATGTCATTTTAGAGGTAAGAAAAGCCTACTTCACCTGAAACCACTAAGTTCATCCTCCTTCAAATTCATTTTGATAATTCATTGAAAACCTGTTTTGTGCTAAGATGTCTAATTCTACAAAAATTAAAAATCATAATCTCCTTATTGAATCCATGACACATTTTAGCAATTCCAGCTCTTACTAACTGCATTGGGATACTAAAGATGACAATTTTCTGTTTCATTTCCTACAAGTGAGAAAAGTCTTTCTTGAGCAGCATAGAGAATAAATGCTTGGATTTTGTTCATATTTAGAATATCTTGAGTTAATCATATAAGTCTATGCATCTCCTTTTTCCACAGAAAAATTAAGTTACATATTTATGTATATCATATATGTGATGTATAAACATACACGTGTTTTCTATGTTAAACAGTAGAGCTATATACATAACAATATATATAAATCTATGCATATGTACTTTAAAACATGAAACATACAGTATATTGTAATTAAGTGGCACAAATGTATTCTAAAATATTAAGAATAATTTATACTTTCATAATATGTCATAATTAATCATATATGCAACAATATAAAATGATAAAATGTTTGTCCTATTATTTTCTTTTAAGTCAGCATCCAATACTAAAATGTAGGCCAGAGTAAAAGCTGAAACGTGACATTCTTTATCTTGAAAAACATGAGGTTTCTTTTGTCCTGAGGTTAAATGTTCACACCTGTGTGCAATTCAGTCAGGTTAATCTGGAGCATGTGATGCTTCAATTTGTAATAACCTCAGAGATGACAACTTGCAGCTGTTCTTTAAGATACATAGTAGCATAAAATGCAGAGGCTTATGAAATGTGAAGAAGTTGAATTTTCTTAATTTTAAATAGTAGGGGTTTATAACTGTTTTCTAATCATTAATTTCAATAATTATGTCTTACTAGCTTATGAACACAATGAAAAAGTTTATCTTTTCTTTCTAATCAGAGGTAGAGTGCTTTATCTGTACTGTTTAAGTAGATATGTTTCAATGATTGTTTAATTGTTTCCAGGTTGATAGTGAGAATTAGAAATTACATCTTGCTTTTTCTTTCTAGTTTGGGTAATAAAATACTCTTTCACTTTTTTTTTTTATTCATAAATTCTACTTTTTAATAAAGCTTCCCCAAAAGAATCAGATTTATTATTTTTTTTCTTTGTTAAATATTCTCACTTTACAAAGTTCTTTAATATTTCAAAATTTCTAAAGCTTAAGTGTCATAAAACAGCTCATGGTGTTGTTGTTGTTGTTGTTAATCCTCTTTCTTATTTTAGGGTTGTAAAATTTAGTTTGTATTCATGAAGAATAAATGTGTTAAGAGTCCTGTCAACTTTTCTGACAGATGTGAAAATCTGATTGATTGTTGGCATGGGTTTGTTTTCCTCCATGGAGGAATGTTAATATGCCTACATTGTTTCTTCCTTTCTTAAAGAGTGAGTTGATGTGAGAGGGAGAAAAGAGAAGGAAAAGACCTATGATAAATTAAAAAAAATGAGTGAATAAATGCTATCGTTCAATTGTATATTAAAAGAATAATGCAAATAAAATAATTGCTGACACTGGTTATGTGAATGAAGAACTTAGAAGCTCATTGGTTTCTGTCATGCTGCAAAAGTAGGGTAAAAAAATAATGAGGACTTCTCAGGACAGTTAATAGGGATAACATCTTCAGTTGATCTCACTGCAGTCTCTGTACTAAGAAATGTTGAATGTTGTAAAGACCTTTGCAACTGGGCAAATTAAAAAGCAGTACTATTAAATATCTGGTAATATTTTAAACCCCTTTTAAAGCAAGGTATAACAGTGAATCTAAAACCTCTAAGTATCAGAGAAATAGACTATTCTACAACAAAAAGCAATTAGCTAGAAAGGCTTGAGAGAAGTCACCAAGGGATTTTTGGTGGACAAGCCAGGTCTATTTAAAAATGTGACTTCTTGACATTTTTATGAAACGTTACAAACTGGCATTTAATTTTCTTTCCTAGTCACATGTTGCTTTTATGATTGACTCTGGATATGGCCTTTCAGTAGTAGCCTTCTCCTAGGATCCTTTTTACTACACAAAGTCCTTAGTTCAGTTAGTGAGCTGGTTGGGTAACTTTGATTAATTTTTACCTTGCAGACATCATGCAAATGCTATTTTGGCAAAAAAATGATATGTGCTTAAATGAAAAGAAGGCTTAAAAATTTGAGCAATAATAGCTGTTATGTTATTGAACACTTGGTTGTGTTTTGACATTCTGAAAGGATTCTGCAGGATTTCAAAGCAAAGAATGGTTTCTCAATTCATACTGTGATAGGCTGTAATAAATAATGCATGGAAATTTAAGTTGGGATGTTTCTTACCTGTCTTCTGAGTGCCACTGCCACATACACCTTGAGTACTGTGTTCAGTTTTGGGCCCTTCAATACAAGAAAGATACTGAGGCCCTGGGCAACAAAGCTGCTGAAGGATCTGGAGCATAAGACTTATGAGGAATGCCTGGGATTGTTTAGTCTGGAGAAGAGGAGGCTCGGGAAGCCTTATCACTCTCTACAACTGCCTGAAATGAGGTTGTTGTGAGGTGAGGATCAGCCTCACCTCATACCACATAACTCAACCCACATAACTAGTGATAGGATGAGAGGTAATGTCCTTAAGTTGCACCAAGGGAGGTTCAGATTGGATATTAGGAAGAATTTATTCTCAGAAATAGTGGTAATACATCGGAATAGTCTGCCCAGAGAGGAAGTGGAGTCACCATCCCTGGAGGTGTTTAAGGAAGAGATAGATATATAACAGGGACTTGGTTTAGTGGGCAATATTGGTGGTAGGTGAACAGTTGGACTAGGTGATGTTAGAGATCTTTTCCAACCTTATTGATTCTATGATTTTATTATGGAGAACAGTGAGGAGGGTACCTCCCTACTCTCGTTATGAAGTTACTGGCTTGATAAAGCCGTAAGGAAAAATCCCGCAATTTCTTCCTACTCATTTTCTCTATGGTCTTGTAGTAGACAGCTCTAGCTGCCTTCAGTCTCTTCTCAGACTGTCTATATCGAAAACCTAAGAGAAAAAAAAAATCAAACTCTTGATGGCAAGCAGCATAATTGGCAGTAGTACAGACCAATGACAGCAGTTATGTTGGGTAGTTGGACCCGATGACTATTCTGTTGAAAAGTTGGGAGTTTTACTTCAGACCAGCTTGGGTCAGAAGGTTTTACTGAATTACTATTGCCTTTTGGAGAATATTCGCTGTATTCCTGAAGCACGTTTTCAGATTTGTTTTTATCTGATGGCAATCCATTTTGTCCCCTTATTGTACTTCGTAATGTGACACAAGGCACAATATGTGGGTGTGACTGGGAGATCTGCTTCAGAAAATATGTACCCAGTGAAACTCAGTCTTCCTTTCTGTTCCAGTCTGTGCAGTTCATCTCCCCGGTTTGGAAATGCTTGAACTTCCCACTGAAATTATGGAGAAAATCAGTAGATAGTGAATTATTTCACATGAGTGAAAGACTTGTTTTCTTTTCTGAGAAACTGCCAAACTGCTTTTAATTATATTTTCTAAAAATCCACAGTCTGAAGCTGACACCTGCATGTGAAATTTCAGTCCATATGGTTGAGTTTGGTGAAATTAATGACAGATGAACTGGTGTAATAATGGATGCAGAGCTATCTTAAAAATGCTTGTCAGTATCTCTGCTGGTTAAAATATTAGAGGAAGGTGATATTAAAACTGCTGTTCCAAAAGAGAAACTTGACAAAAAATTATGTTAAAATAACAACTTCAAGTTTAGTTCATTAAGTATCAGATCTCCTGGCATTTGCTGTATAATTTCATTTTGTGACCTTTGGCATATTTACTTGATGCATGTAGATAGACTTTCTATGTATGACTACACAGAGGCACCATAGAAGTGTCTATATCCATAAGAAATTAAGTGCCCGAGCATTAATGTTTTGGTGCGGTTTTAGTCTCTGCTAGCTCAGTGATGTCTTCGATGAACTTGATTTCATGTTCATATTGTTGGCATATAATTTTTAATCTCACTTATCTACTTTGTGGAAAGCATCAGTTTCAGTGACAGGTGGTCTTTCACCAGTGTGCACATGCACAGTCTGTGCAATGTGGTCAGTTACTGATGTTGTCTTAGGTATGATGTAGTGACTTACAATGATGTGCCTGTTGGCAGTGTGAATTTCTTTAGACTGTAGTACAATAGGCTGTCTGTCAAGGACCTTAGGCATTTAGCACTTCCCCTGAAATACCCAGAGGTTGTGTCTATATGGGAGCAAGAACTTAATAGTAAAAGTATTTACTAATTCAGCCTGTGTCCATTTTGAAAAACTGATTTGTACAATTAGTCTGCAACAGCGCTTGGAGGCTGTGGAGAATTGTTTTGATGGTAGAAGTGCTAACAATAGAGAATTAAATGTTCCAAAGGCCTTATAGAATACATATTTGTGGAAAGCTATAATGTTTTAATGAAAAGCAAAATGCCTTTTCTTTGAAGTATATTTATCTATTCATTATTTATATGATCAATTAAATGCAGATACATCTACTCACTTGCATTTGAAGAGTGTATTCCATATGGGAATTCCAATGCTTCACCATATTTTTACAGTATGAATGTAAGCAACAGTGTATTATTTATTTGCATGTCTGAACAACATCAAAGATACCTTGTCATAAATCAAGACACATCCCCTTTCCAGTAGAGGAATGAAACTGGTTCAGTTTTGTCATCCACAACTCACTTTGCATAAGTTCTGCTAAACACTTCATCTAACTCTGTATGTATGTAGCAGCAGTTAAAGTACTTTACATATAAGCTATCAGGAAAGAAAACAGGACTCTTGTGCTGGAAAAGGATCCTTGATCACAACTGATCACAGATCTCTTCTAATAAATAAAATGTAAGGAACCTAAGCCAAAGATTGCTTGTGTTATTGGTAGTTAACATTATTCAAAACAATTTAAGAAAATCTAATAATCATTAACATTAAAGACAGCTTTTTTTTTCTGAGTATTCATCTTCTGTATGTCCTGTTAATGTTATTCCAGAAACACTAAAGTGAGGCTGTTCTGAATCCAGCTTCAAAATGCAAAGGCAAGATTTATGCAAAATGACAATCTCTTCATCTGGGCTTTTTTTAACTATGTTTCCTTTTTTTTTTTCTTCTGCAAAAACGCACGTTTTATAAGCATGATGAGACTAAAAGAAATGCAAATATATTCTGTTTTTGTTTGTGTTGTGAGGAATATACAACAGATGCACGAAGGCCATCTCTGACACTTAAGTTTTGTGTTCAAGGTTATAATTTGTTCAGTGTGACTTTGAAGATAAACAGAGCTAATAACATAATTGAGACAATTAACTTACAACTTACCCTTCATCAAAATATTTTTGCATATGCAACATTCAATTTTTGTACCAAGTGCTCTGTAAATATGCTTTACTGTATCTCTGACAACATATGATTTTTTGCTGTAGTGGATATTTCTTCATAATTAGAGTTTTTGGAGGTTATTGCTGTTGTTTGTTTTTCATATTATGAAAGAGAGCATCTATTTTAATGATGGTACATGTCATGATTATGTCCGCAGCTTTTCAGATCAGGGAGGACACTTTAATTTTGAACAATGCTTGTATATGTTATTCAATGTAAAATACTTCATTACTGTAGTCTAATGAGAGTTTCAACACCACATCACTTGTGCTTTAATAGACAGTTGTAGACCTTCCTTGGTAATCTGACTATCCTGTAGCAAAATTTTGACTTCTGCTATAATTGTTTGTCTCTGATCTACACTTGTGGCTGTATAAACAACTTGGTAAATGTCAGTTTCGAAAAGGCAGGGATTGTCACTGGCTTCTATTTTTCAAATCTGACTTTTAACCAAACCAGAACTGAGAGACTGGATGTCTTCCCTGAGGCCCATTAGTCTCACCAGTCTCTTAATCCCTTACCTTTACCTAGAATCAGCCATAAACTAGTGCAATGAAAGAGTCAAGCAATTTTGAGTAAAGAGTGAATTCTGGATTAGATTTTTAAAAATACTAAAAAAAAATAAAAAACACGTGGCAAGACTTGTTAGATTGTCAGAATTTTTTCTTTGCTTTCATCTTCATTGGTTTAACACTCAAACTGATGAAGTGCTAGCCCATGCTGTGTGGCCTATAGTCATATAAAAGAGTTTAGTCTGATCAATCAAGTTTCTTCTACACATCAATACTGTGAACAGCCTCAAAGGACCTAATGTACTGTGGCCCATTTTCCCATACACTTATAATCATGTGGCTTCTCTATATCACCTATTAGAACTGTTATATGGAAGACTAATAGATAAGTTTACTGTGGGTCTTAAACATGACAGATCTAATGACTTCAAGCAAGCTGAGAGTTTTTACAGCTGAAGAATGTGTGCTGGGAGGAGAAAATATCGAGCTGATAGCTAACTCCTAAATCAGTCCAGCAGATGTGGAGAGGCATGTGATGGGTTCTGTATAGAATCAATGATCTTCTGCAACTGATTTACAGCTTTTAAACATTAGTGCTTCATTGAATTTCACTTTCTTTCTCTCTTCTCTCTTCCCTTTACTTTGTCAAGTATTTAATGTATCAGCATATTCACAAATATAGTGTGAAGAATGAAGGTGAATTTTTTTCATGAAATTTGTTCTCATGAAAGTAAGGTTTTTGATTTTTGCATATTTTTCTTATATCTTCCAAAGTATTTGGCAAATGGGTGAACTTCTGGAAAACTCTGAAAGAGTTTCAGTTTAGAAAATAATATACACTAAACTCAAAATGCTATACTGCTAAAAGCTGCCTAGTGCCCCTTATCCTTAACTGTGATATTTCATTTCAAAACACAGATTTTGATTCAGTCTGAAACAATTGGTTTTCAAAGAATGAAAAATACTTTATTTTATCCACTCAACCAGGTTTTGTTAATCAACAGTAAAAATTGTTCAGAAATCCAAATGAAAAATCAGTTTAAAATAAATTTCAAGACAGTTATTGTATTAGTAGGTTTATAAATGTGGTGATTTCAGTTTCACAGTTCCTTTGTTTATGAAATCTTGGAATACATATCACAGATTGAATTTTAAACAAGAGGCAAGTGTGTCAGGTTTCTTTCAGTACAAGTTTTTTATCCTTCCAGATGTTCTTTGGGAATATTCTATAATACAGTCTTTTACTTTACAATTTGAGGACTTCTATACAATTCATGAAAGATACAAACAGCTTTCAACTAAGTGTAATTTATGGGTGGATTTGTGTTGCTTGTTTATTTATTTTTATTGTTTTCTGTTTGTAGAAAGGCCTTTGTGTCTTTGAGAACAAAAGTTGAGTTAATGCACTGCACATTACAAGTGTTCATAATCTGGCTCAAGGTAGAATCATAAAAAATGTCAGAGTTATAAAAGTAGGCTTTGAAATGTTATATATTCTAAAGCTTAATAAATCCAAAAATACATTCACTAACCATTTCATTTACTGTATAGCACTGAATAAGTTTTAAGACATTTACTTGTTTGAGAGAATATTAGCAATATGTACATCAAAGCTTGCACTGAATAAGTGAAGAATGTGTTACAATTATAAAAGATCTTGGCATGATCTTTCATGCTCATTTATCATTTTTGACCTAATTTATAAGATTCAACTAAAAAATTAATTATGAACTTTGATTGGCTAAAGAAATATCTGGTTTAGAGATGGAATACTTGCTAGTACCTGACATCATTAATTATGAATAACAATTACAACAGAGAGTGAAAGCATCAAGTATATGACAAAAGTCATTATATGTATTTCATAAAATCAAGTTACAAATCACGATCTTTTGGATCTTTCTCTTCAAGGAAAAGATTAACATTACTTGGCCTCAGAAACTTGTTTATGGTAATACAGAATTTCAGCATATATAACTTTTTATCATTTCAATAAGGTATAGAGAAATGTGTGGAAAACTTCAGACAAATAAACGCTCTCAACAAGAACAAATTTTTATTTTGTAGTTAAAGCTTCTATACAGGGATTTAATGTGCTGAAATAATCCATTTTAGTTTAGCACATTTAATGGACTTAACCCAACTTCCATGTAAGTACTCATTGATATGTCATAGAGCATTACTTGATTCAATCCCAGTTCAAGGTACTGGCTTGCCAGATGTAGTTATGGTAATAGAGGAGTTAAAAGTCTGTGTTAATGTCATTCACGGTTTTCTTGGATAGATGACATATATATGTAATATAGAGCAGAGGTTTGTTTCTGCTTTTGTAATTTAGCCTCAAATTTTGGATTTTATGTAGATATGTCATAGATGTCTCCTTAATTGTTTCTTTTTCTATTCTTAGCCCACCTAATCCTTTCTATTCAATCTTTTTGAGGCAAATATTTACACACTGTAATAAATAAAGAAATAAATCACCACTACTTATGTAGTATGTATGATATTCATGCCCCACTCTCTAGTTTTGGAGATACTGTACATTAGGAAAAATATAAATATATTTACCAATATGTGTATATAGATATGATGTACGTTATGTACATGAAATTTAATACTTGCCATGCTTGAATCCTAATTTTCATGAGCCTCCACAAAACACTGAGCTTTGTGAATTCTTGCTGCAAACTAAGGGAACAGTGAATGGTCTTTCAGTAAATTATCTTTTACCAGGTCTAAACTTTTGACCAAGTGTGCTTAACAGAGTGGTTGAGGATTGGTGCTTCCCAGGCAGTAGCTCCTACATGTTCTCCTGAACAAACTACTTCTGATGTAGAAGTGAGCAACCATTTCTCCATGCAAGTGGGCTATATCAATTTATAGCCTCTTCTTGTTCTACCTTCATGGAAGCATAATCAGTTCAAACTCTAAGAAATATATTTTAATAAGGTAGATCAGATTTATGTGAAGAGTCAATACTGTCAGTATTAAAAAGTAATAAAGTTATCGTTCTGTAGCAGTTATCAGAGAGCTTGTTCAAGATCCCACATTCTGTGTGCTATTCAGAACAAAGAAAGTTGCCATCAGTCTTTTGTGGCACTTGCTGGATAGTATGGTCATTTTTAAGAGTGGTTGCTATGTGATACTCTAGATCTGAATGCAGATTCAGACTTCTGGAATCCAACATGTAGGTGTGGATTTTTGAATCATTCTTTTAAACTGATTTATTCCAAGTACTTCATATGGTCATTTTTGTCAAATGACTGATCTTGCAGCATCTTTGTTGTACCTCTTCTTTCCCTTCCCTTATTCCTTTTTCTTACACGTACCCTTTTTTTTTTTTTTTTTTTTTTTCCCCAGTTAACTGGTAAAGGTCAAATTACATAGTATTATTCCAGCAGATTCTGAAGATTTAAGTGCAGCCATGGATTGGAACATAATTGTTTGTGTGTAATTGTTTGAATATTGGATATTCATACCTTGTAAACAGAGAAAAAGTTACCACTCCTGTTCATGTTGCACAGACCAAATAAAACTGCCCTCATTTTACCGTAACTGTACTTAGAAGGTTTCTCTCTTATGTAATTTTCATAGACATTATTATAAACTTACAAATATAAATATATATTTTTTATATATATAAAGATAAAAATTTAAGAAAGTGCCTACATCACTTAAGTACTCAAACTCCATTCTGAGCTTCCTGGAGCATATCCTAATGTAAAAAGTCTGCTCCAGAAGTAATGCCTGCTATTTTATTATGTTGGCCCATGATGTCAGAGGTAGGTGGCAGTAGAGGTTGAACCCTCCCACCAATACTCTGTTACATGTTGTTGTTCTGTGACAGATGGCAGTGGAGGTGCAGTCTGACAAAATGACACCTGGTATGGAAGTGTATATGAAACAAAGGTGTGTAACTGGATTCAAAATAGCACTCACTGATGCTCTCTGAATATTGCTGAATGTTTCCAGACACCAAATAATGGACGTGAGCACAGTGAGGTGGTGAGGGTGCATTTCAGCAATGGCAACAGTGAAAAATGGGTGACCATCACTGGTGCAGATCTTTACAAGCGTGGCATGGAGGCTCTTGTCCATTGCTAGCAAAAATGCACAGCTGATGGTGGTGACTCTCTTGAAAAATAGTGTTTTGTAGCTGAGAATTTGCCGTATTAAACAGTGTTATTTTGCTCTTAGTATCTGTTGTAGTTTCCATGGAAGTAAACAGGAGGCATTACTTTCAGAGTGACCTATATATATGAGTTATACAGTAACAGTAAATAAATACAGAGGGGTTTTCTTGGATTCAGAAGGAATTTAATAAATGCTTGTCTATCAGCTTTGCTGAATCATGGCTGCAAAAACATGAGAAGAAATTTTGTTTATTTGAAATTATTTCTTATTATCTCTCAATCAAAATAAAGCCTAAGCATGTTGTGCACATACTCCACCTCAATTATGAATAATTTTAGTATTAGAATATTATCTTCCTTTAATTCAGTGTTTTGAATTTGAGGGGTAAAAATATACAACACAAGTTGTAAATTTCTCAAGAAGTGAGAGGAGAAAAGAACAAGCTATTTTTCTTTGCACAACTTTTACTTTTCTGCTCTACCCGTTCCCAGTATTCTGCTGTCTTCCCATTTCCTCACCCAGGACTTTCATTTCCTCTTTATCCTCTCATCTTATATCTTGTTTACTCACTGTGGGCAAGATGTCTTTAATTTTCTTTCAAAGAAATAAGCATGTTATACTCACTTTTGTGTTTTCTACAGCACGCTTCTGTATTACTCAGCTTTGTTCTTTCCCATTTCCTGTTCTGTTTTTCTCACAATTTAGTGCTCAATATAGCTCTTAACACAAAGCTCACTCTGGATTTTTTCTGTGTTAGTTTGAATTTTCTTCTGCTACCATGTCATCTTATGGGATAGTAGGGTACCATGCATATTCTTCTGAGACGGAATTTTCTGAAAACTTTGGAAGAAATTACCTAAACAGCAGTACAGGGTCATCTTACTTCATATGAGATAGATATGCATAGTTACCAAACGCACGCCAACAACTGAACACAGGATCCCTGTTTTTCTAAGGGAGCTGTTGGAATTAATGATTTCCGTGATAAACATGCTCAAATAAATACTGTGTTTTGCAGGTAAATGACAGCCTTGAGGTAACAACAGAATGATCAATTTCTGTTAAATCAATATTCAGTAAATTTTTTACTTCAGGCCTTTTACTTCCTACTCAAACAAAACTTTTTGGCTCTTACTGCAGAAGTCCAGCTGACAGTTTTTCATTATTGAAAAAACCCTCAACCCTCTGAAGGCAGCTGTTTTGCTTCATTCTCTGTTCACAACTCTGACCTTTTCTAAGACTTTTTCATTTATTTCATACCCTTACCACAAATAAGGATGAAAATCTAGTGTTTCCATTAGCAGGATGAATAGAATTTTTCTTCAGTTGTACACAAGCACTTCTATATTAGATCAAATTGCTTTATTGGTCAGGCAGAATCATTCCTTTTTTTCCCCCTCTTCTAGCACAAGAATTACTGATAGCTCAAACTGCCACAAGTTCTTCTGAAACTGCTATTTCTTTCTGAAGTTATAGCAATACTTTTTTTTTTAAGGTGAAATTGTGGCATCATAGTTTAAGAATGTCAGCATGAGTTTAGATGGGAATTTGCTACAGGAGTTATTTTTCAGCAGTTTAATTGCAGTACGGCTTCACAAAACGGGAAGACATTATTTTTGTATGCTAACTTTTTTAAAAAGGGAGGCCTCACAAATACCCTCATAAATAACATTAAGATTTTATGATTGCTTACCAAAGTGGAGCACTCACAAGACTGGGATGACTTTGTCAGATCCAAATTTATAGCAAGATTACTGTACAAGTGAATGCCACATACATAGAAGATTCCAGTTCAGTGGTTTTGAGTGTTTCTTTCATATAATTTCCAAGGTCGAAGTAGTTGCTGTGATAGCAGCTTTTAAGAAGGGAACTTTACTCATTTGAAGTGCATGGCAAGATATAGAAACGGTTCTAGTACTTCAGTATTTTGAGCAATTTCATGCCAACACCCTAACAAAAATAATCTAGCGGTGTGACTAATGTAGTTTGCCTTTCCACTCAGTAAAAAGAAGAGGGAGAAGGGTACTATGAAACTGCTTTGAGGTGTGGAATTAATGGAGAGTTTGTACTCACTCTGTTCCTATATAACCAGTTCTTTAAAGCAGCTAAAATGATTATGGAAGACCAGTCTAGCAGCTGCTGCAAATGGGTCATGATTTTTTTTCATCTCAAAAGATCTCATAAACTCATTTTAAGAGTAGTGCACCTAAATCCAAGACTTTTGCATTCAGATTAGTTAAAAAAAATAATAATAAATCTTCCTACTTCTGTGACTTTTTTTTTCCTTTCACTCTCTGTTGTGTGTGTTGTGTGTGTGTTTTTTTTTTTGTTTGTTTGATTGTTTGTTTTCCTCCTGCGCAGATATTCCCCAGAACTTAGCTTTTACACTGTTGGAATTTATATGTTTATGCAGTAAAGGAGCTTGAATAATTTCCTACAGACTTGTACATATAGAGTATTGGCAGCACACTTTCCCTATGGCAGGTATTAAAAAAAGATACATTCCAAAGTTTTCCATAGTTTAATACTGGAAGAATAATATTCTTTTGATAACCTTTAAATACTACAAGGTTTCTCTTATTTTGGTAAATACTCCTGAAAGTGATTTTTTACTGATAATTTTGGGGAAAAAGACCATAACTTTTGAGCCTCATTGTTTTATTATTTGAATTCTATCATCATAGAGTGTCTGGTGCTGGAAGGGACCTTAAAAAGCCTACCCAGTTCCATGGGCAGGGCTGTGGCCCACCAGCTCAGGCTGTCCAGGGCCACATCCAACCCAGCCTTGAGCACTTCCAGAGATGGGGCATCCACAGCTCCTCTGGGCAACCCGTGCCAATGCCTCATCGCCCTCTGAGTGAATAGTTGTTTCCTAACATCTAACCTAAATCTCCCTCCCCTCTTTTAGTTTAAAGTAATTTCCCTTTGTCATATCACTACCAGATCATGTAAAAAATCAGTCCCCTTCCTGACTATAAGCTCCCTTCAAGTACTGGAAGGCTGCAATGAGATCTCTTCAGAGCCTTCTCTTCTTCAAGGTGAACAAGCCCAACTCCCTCAGCCTGTCTTCGTAGGAGAGATGCTCCAGCCCTCTGATCATCTTTGTGGCCCTCCTCTGGACCAAAATGCTTAAGTGCAGATGAGGAAACAATAATCAGCTCAAAAATGAATTTTTGGTTAATAAATGATGCATAGGTACCAGAAAGCAAGTAGTCCAGTTGTTGGAAAACTTGTTTAGGATGCACAGTTTCACAGCTATCTTCTACCTTAGTCAGTTAAGTAATCTTATTGTTAAGTCCACACTACCTACCCATTCTTCCTTTATTTATCGAAGAAGAGGAAGGTAGTTCTCCAGATCCGGAGACTGGGAAGAATTTTGCAAACACTGTCTTTCTGCTGAAAACTGGAAGTCTAGTCAAGTAGTCTGGATTACACATAACATCTGGGCTGTTGAAGTTAGAGGATGTGACTAATGTCTTTAATTATCTATGCTTTAAGTGCATAATCTAAACTTGAAGCTAACTACGGATGTGATCCTCTGCAAATTTTCTGTGTGAAATTTTCTTGATTTTTATCTCAGAAAGGAATATGATTTTATTTTCAACTGTGAAAATATTTGAAGTATAAATGTAATAATTTTGGCCCAATTTATATTAAATTTTAGCATTGTGCATGTACAAATGTTTTCTGTATCTATAATGTGCAGATGTACAGTCTATGCGCCATTTCTCTATAAAATTATATGTATTTTATTAGGCATTCTTTTATCTGCCATAGCAGACTGCAAGTTATTTATTTTCTGTTATACTCTCAATTTAGACTGATTTCACTCTCTTGCATTTTGAGTTGGAGAGTCAAATAAATTCACTGCTTGTTCACAACAGCTGTAGCTAGTTGTCCTTACTCTAAGTAGCCCTTCTGGAAACTGCCATTTGAACAATTGCTGATAGTACTGCAAAAATAAATTGTGTAAAATGAAATTCACTTTGTTCTTATTGATTTTGTTACAGCTGCCACTTAGCCACATGACAGTCAAACTCCTCTTTGTTACAGTGATGGTCTGTTCAAATAACATACACATCAGTACTCTAAAAGTGAGGTTGTAAAATAGTAGTTCCTGAGGTCTCACAGCTACTACATACCTAGCAGTAGATCTGCTGCTGATTTTGCAAACCTCAATTCCTGTTTTTATTTGAGTGCAGTTTTGTTTCAGTTTAAGATATACTCAGAAGCAGGGCCTTACCTCAGTAGTACAATAGCCGTTTATGCCTGTTTTGTCTTTAATACTACAAGAGTATGAACCAAACTGACTAAGTGAAAAAAATCTGATGTATTTTACATCCATGAAGCTACATAGCTCATTCAAGTTGAAATCATAAGGACTAATCAAACTTAGATAATAGCAGTCTTGCATTACAGTATTACTTGGAGTATTTTTTGATACACTGGAGGGTTTACGTTTTTATTCTGTAACTTCTTATGAACTTCAGCAAGAGAACTTTGAAGAGTTGACTATAGCCACAGCTTTGTTTAGCAATGTGAATAGTGAAAGTCTTAATGTGTCTTTATATATAATCAGCATCTTGATTCTTCATGCTAAATTTCTGCTTTTTAATGTTTGCAGCTTTTTGCAAGTAATCTAAAAAATTCCTTTTAAATTAAACATGTCCGTTTGTGGTTACTTAATAAACTAATAGACAATGAACTATACTTTAATTTATTTATTTTCTACATTTCTTGTTCCTTAGCATTGTCTCATCCCATCTGTCTCCTGTACTAAATTGAACTGGTGAAAATGTTGAAATAGAAAGGAAAGTGATAGAGAAAGATAGAGACTATGCATGCACAACTAATATTCAGGTTCCAAGTTTTATTTGAACTGTTTCTGAAGCTTTAACCAACAAAACAACTAGTTCATATATTTTTTTCTTTAAAGTGCTTTTACTGCATAGATGAAATAAAATGTACTGCCAAAATTAATTTAGATATTGTAACTCAAAACACAGTGAATAAACATTGTACTAAAAAAAAAAAACAACAATATTTTTGTGTAGTGATACACAGAAATAAGGAATATTAATTTGTTAATGAGGGAAGGTAGTGGCTGTTAATTTTGTTTACAGCTACAGGGAAGGAGAAGTCCACATATTTTTTATGTTTAAGTTTTTAAAAGTTTTTCATCTTTTTGATTATGGTAGTGGAGTACACTAAATTGTGATATATAGGTCATTTATTTAAGAATTTAAACCATAAATTTGTTTTAATAGCAATGCTTAAATGTTGAAATATGTGTCATGACTTATTCCATCAAGTTTTACTGATTACAGAAGACTTAGCCCTTTGTAATTGTTAAAAATACAAGTTAATCAGAAAATATTCATTATAATTTCCAGTTTATACACCTTTTATTTGCCGTATCTGCAAGCAGATATACCCTAGCCATGTAAATACTTATTTGTTTCTAATGAAATACAGTAAAATAAATAAAAATTTAACAAACAATAAAACCAAAATCTGAAAATTGTATTTTAGCTACTTTCACTACACTATAATCTCTTTTAAAAATAGAAAGTTTGAATGATGATCACACATTAGTAAAATATCTTGCAGTTCCCACACAGCAAATGTATGAAAAGGAAAATAATATTTACTAGAAGAGACACTACATACTAAAATGTAAAATTCTGGACGAATACTCATAGTGATATCAGACTGTCTCTCCTCTGAATCTATGAGTTATGTTCAGCAAATCCTTCCCACTCCATCCCACAGTCTTCCACAGTCTCCTTATGTCTACATAATTGATTATATGGATGTACGTAATATCTTATTTTGAAATCAATAGGTAAAAAAAATGGTGCAGATGAATTGAAAACTTCAGAATAAGAATACCCATATATATATATATCCATATATATGTATATAGGATATCCATATAGAGAGAGAGAGTGAGACAGAGAGCTATCTGCCAGCTCGAAAGTTGTTTTACATCCTGATTACGCATGTCAAAGGTTCAGATTAACTGAGGGTTGGTGAAAAGACATTTGTTTCTGAGGTTGTTAATAGTACTTGTCTTGAATATAAGAACTCTCTACAGGAAATCTGACTTATCCCAAAGTGGTAAACTTATTTCATTTTTTTCCTATTATAGCTAAAATTTCACTTAGGAGAAACAGTTTCCCTGTTTTTCCTAGGTAATCATTCATGTGTTTTGTCTCAGTTCTTCTATTCTCTAGAATACCTCTTATGAGAGGATGACTTCTGTTTGTTAGTTTTTATTTTACTTGCCTAAACTTATAGAAATGGAGTAAATCAGTGTATTGTAAACTGAAATGGTGTGGTGCAAAAGATGAAGTAAAGTCAGAATATTTGGAGGCTTGAGTGAGAATTAATATTTTTCAACAACAATTCTGAGAGGATATTTATATTAAATTTAAGTTGTTTAACTTCACGTTTCAGAGCGTATTGCATAAGAAGGATTTTCTTCCACTTGCAAAAAATGAAATGACTGTATATTTTTATTGTGGCCTAATCTTGATCATAAATTTAATGAGATCAGATTATTTAATTTTGTGCATATGTCTTAATGAGAAATTAATCTAATTAGTGTTTGATACATCTGATCTATATGAATGTCGGCCAAGTTATGGACAATTCTAAGTTAGTTACATACAACTTAATTCCTTATTTCTTGAATTTCCTTATTTAATTTTTGCATATCAAGCTCTGTTGGTAAGAAATTTGAGAGATTAAAGAAAGATTAAAATACACGAATGTTAGCACTAACTATGGCACTGTCTTTGGGATTCAGACAATAGTGATGGTCAAAGGGTATTTTTTATGGCCACAGAGCTTACGCTACAATTTTCTCACCAGCTTCTCCAGTTTTCTAGCCCTGTACCTTTGTGATGTTTTCAAGGAGATGCTATGATCTGACAAAATTTATAAATATAAATTTCCATAGAGTAATTATGTGGCTTCTTTGAGATATTCTTGCTACGGATGAGTGAAGACTTCTAGATGTCCTTCTCATCTTTGTGCATTTTCCATTTTCTATCTGCTAATCCCTGCCTCCCCCATCTCAGTATACTTTCTGAGCCACTTTTTTTTCTTGGAGATCTGGTCCATTTCCACGAGAGGACTGAAGAGATTTTAGATGTAGAGAGACCTACTTGCCCCCAGTGCTATGAAACAAGCTGTGCTGTAGGCATGTAGCACAAGCTGTCCTACCTCTGTGTACATGCTATTGTCTGTCTCTTCCTATCTCCTGCTAATTGCTAACCTTTGTTAAGTCATCTTAGAAAGGTCTAAAATTTTAAATTAAAAAGAAACTATGTCCACCAGCAATTTAATGTCTATAATATTCTTATTTTTTTGCTTCTTCCATTTGAGAATTTCTCTGCATCGTAAACATTAGTCATTTGTGTTGCATGTTCAAAAAATGTAAATTAAATTATAATATTGAGTACTGGCTGGATTTTGTGTTGGATGCTGCTGTGGTTGATATTATTTATCTCTATGTACAATATTAAATTTGAACAGGTATGTGTATGTACACGGAAGAAGAAATGGTAAATGCACTACTTGTGCAAATAAATTAGAGCTGAAAAAAACTGGCAAGCATGCGATGACTGAGAATAAATGCTACACTTTATCATAGAATGAATCATAGAACCATAGAATGGCCTGGGTTGAAGAGAACCTTAGAGATCATATAGTTTCAACCCCTCTTCTGTGGGCAGGGTTGCCTACCACAAGACCAAGCTGCCCAGAGCCACATCCAGGCTTGCCTTGAATACCTCCAGGGATGGGACATCCACAACCTCTCTGGGCAACCTGTTTCAGTGCATCAACTTAGTAAACTTAGTATTAACAGTTTCCTTAAAAAAAAAAAAGTCAATAGGTCTACAGTTTTATGAGATCTATTGATAAAACTTTAAGTCTGCAGATCAAGTTTACAACAATTATGAAAGACTAGGGATTTTTTGTGCATGTATAGTCATGAAAAACAGTCACTGAATATTTGACTGAAATGTAAGGTGCACAAAGAACAGTAAAACTGAATATTTGAGAGAATGCTAAAAGCAAAAGGAAGTATGAAAATTCATAGACAAACATTGCTTCTCCATTTCCTCTACGTCTATAAACAAAATCTTAAGTTCACCCGAAGGAAGTATTTTGCTTCTATTTTGCTGATTTCAGTTGAAAGACTGACTTACTCTGATATCAGAAGCTATAGAAGCAAACATGCAGCTTTTTAAAGGAGATAGCCTCCTTTACTTTAGCTTAATGTTACCATTCTCTGACTAGTTTGTTCTGCACAAGTCACATCCTGAGGCGAAGTAGATTATGGCTGAGCTGCAACCACTCCATCATTCCTTAATTCCCAACTGTTAAAATCCTCTGCAAACCTTAGGCAATATTTTTATGGAATTAATGCCTTGTCAGACTCATGTTTTAACAGCTCTGTTTTTTTTTTTCAATATTCTCTATCTCCATATTTTGTAGTAGACAGACAGTTCACTAAACAGATTTAAAAAAAAGACAGAGAAAATGAAGCCAAACCTCTAGTCTTTGCAACCACACGTGTTTTTTGTTTTTTGTTTTCCCTAAAAGCTAAGGCTAAATGTTTACATGGATTCAAAAAGAAACTGAGCTAAACTGGAGAAGAAAAAAAAACAAAATGAAAGCTGTTAAGTACAAAGGGATGACCTCAACATTAGGAATCCTCTGCAGAGTTGATGCCTTGAGAGTACCCTGGAAAAGTATCACTCAATTTTTTTGCCTTGCTTTATATTCTGGAGGAATCCACCTGTGGCCAGCGCTGCAGAAAGTATTCAGGGCAAGATGATCTGATTCTTTAACCATTCCTATGTTTTCTCTTAGGATTCTACATACTCTCACACAAATTAAAACGTCTGAACACTGAAAGAAAACTTCTGTTGTCTTTTATAGTATCTGTGAGAAAATAGAATGTCAAGTCTCCAGTTTCACCCTACGTTCACTTCAGTAGCTATGTGACAGAACACAAGACTTTAGTTAGTTTAACGTTATATGAATTTCGAAGTTTCTGACTTTCAGTGCTACCATCATTTAAAAAAAAATTGTGTTGGAAATGGTAACAAGTTTTAGGAAAATTCAGAGGTGGGGAAAGTTCTATTACCGATCAAAACATCAGCTATTTGGTGGCTGAAGGCAGAGTGAATTAGTCAAAATATTCAGAAACATCACTATGAGGAACTTGTTGTAGATAATAAATATTCACTGTTGGATATTTTTCTTTACAAAGGTGACTTCACAGAAGTATCATGCTAGGAAAGCATGTAGTAAATAATAACTTTGATATTTGGAGACTCTCTAAAGTTTGTATGACTTGAAGAATAGATTTTGTGTCTTGCAAAAACCTGCTGGACAATCTTCTAAAGGAAATTAAGTCTCTAAAAAGATACTTTTTACACTGTATGGTGCAAGATGACATTTGTATGTGAAGTCAAACAAATTATCCATTATGTTTTGTATGTTCTGGAGTGAATACCTGCAAATAATCCTTTGCGTAATCCTTGTTTTACCCTTACAGTTTAGAGAAGTACTTTTACGTTGCAAAATATGTACAACTATATCAAAATTACTAACTTGTTACAGATCTGTCTGGGCAGTTTTCTTTAAAAATTTTTGGTCTAGAATTCCAATTTGTTCTTCATTGTACCCTACACTCAGCCATCAAGCCTCAAAATCACAGGTAAGGAGTACTGAACGTTGTTGAACTACTGAAGAAGAAACCCTGTGTTTTCCAGTACAAGGTTGCTCAGCACAGGTGCTTGTATAATTATGATATATTAGGAATATTCTTTGTTCAGTGGCCTTCAAGCTGCTTGGAGAGCGAATTCCAGATCAGGCAGAATGTTTAACGGAGATGAATACATGTGAGCAAGATTACAGCAATCACTTTTTACAGAGAATATGGACATCTTACTTTCAGAGGTCAAAGCACTACTCACTTGAAAGTGATTTTTGCATGCAAGTAATAGATACGGTGGCATCTTTCTCCACCTCCTTCATTAGCAGGCAAGTTGGAAAAGTGCACTCAAGACAGACTCTTCTTAGCAGTTGAGCAAGTGCTTCAAAATGAGGCAGTGGAAAAAAACTACCATTGCTTTAGTGGCCAAAGAATCTTGGAAGCTGTGTGATCAGGTTCTGTTAAATCTCTGCTAAGGACAAAGAAAAGGGAGTCTGAAAAAGATTTCAGTTAAATTCTCTTGGGAACAGTAGCTATTCATTTATTTTAAAATGCAGTTGCATTGGGATTTTATAGATTTCTCTTTTGCAGACAGAGTCTTTCCCAAAGAGAATATTAACAGCAATCCCTTCAATAAATACAAATAATGAAACATGAAGTGAACATGCCTGTACAATTTCCACCTGAATGGAAACTGTTAGGTCACAGCATGAACCAGTGATTGAGAACCTGGTGAAGGGGTGTAGCCAGCCCTAGGAGCACAGGTGGAAGCAATTCACCTGTGTGACTTGAAGGGGCAAACCCTGGCTCCAACTCTCCGTAACCTCATTTAAGGGCTGGCAACCACAAGGGAAGCATCTCTACTTAGAGATAATTTCCTTTGGAGTGTTTGGTGAGTCCTGAGCCTTGAAAAGGGGTAAGTGATTCTTTATTTATTACTGGATTGTGACATTTTTCTTCCTTGGGTAATCTGAAGCAGGTTTAAAGCAGTTTTATAAAGCAGTTTTATCTACTATTGCCTATCCTTACACAACCCAATGTCATTTCTCCTTAGATGTCGCTGTAACAAAATGAAACTGTTTCCTCATTATTTAGAAGGTACTTCAAATTATTTAATCATAGGGGAATGTCAGAGTATTTTTGCAATCAAAATAGATTTAGCAACCTGTGTAACCTTAAGCATCTTTAAGAATTTTACAGAAAATCTAAAATTGTAATATGTTTTCCAAGCAAGTGTGCATGCATCTTTAGCTCCATTTCACGGATAAAAAGTAGAAGTTCAGTAACAAGAAACAAACTATTCAAGTTCATACAAAGGCTTTGACTGAAATTTTCACCTGGCTGATCTCCCTGTTTTTGGTGCATGAGAAAGAACAGAGTTGTTTTTTTCTGTTTTTCTGCACCCGGTGTCTGAGCAAGAGACTGTTTAATTATGTCATTACAAGAGCTGTTCATCACAGCCTTTTTTTTTTTTTTCCATCATGCAGGTTAGTGCAATTTTGAAACCACTTTGCATCCAAAGCATTGTGTGGCAGTGAACCTTCTGAGCATAAACTGAACTCATTGTGTTGAAGTGTACACTTTAGTAGACATAAGGTTTAAGACAAATGTTAAACTTCTTCATCCTGTCATGAAAAACAGTTAATAATCACTCTCTATTCTCCATACATGATTTTAGATATCAGTTTGACAAAGTTTATTCTAATATATGAGAAGATCAGTTAAATATTAAAACCACTCCATACCTTTGCTTACCACAGTTTTCAGCAGTCTTGTCTTGTACTTGAGGAGACTGGAATGAATAGGTAATTCAGGATGTGACAATAAACATCATATAATGCTGTGATGTTTTCTTTTTCTCTCTTTTCTTTATCTTAACAATTTTTTTTCCCTCACTGTTCCACTTACATTTTGAATGTTACTGTATTTTGGGCTACTAATGTTTTCCTGTGATTATAGACAATGACTGCTAAACATATCTTCTGAATGGTAACAGCTTGTTTAGTTACCATCTCACTCAGTTTTTATGAGGAAGACTTTTTTTTTTTCTCCCTGAGTATGTTACATTGTATCAACAGTAATGTTCATTTGCTCCTTGTCCCATAGGTAGTTGGTACCCTGAAATACTCTGCATGTCTTTGCAGTTTTCATGGTTATTATTGTGAATAACTTTATATCATCAGAACACTTAGTCACCTCATTATTCACTTCCTCTTCTAGATCATTTATGCTGAGCAGTAGATATTCCAGCAGAACTCCCTGTGGAATTCCACTGTTAAACCTCTACTTTTGTTAAAGCTGATCACTTAATCCTACTGTTTAAACTATTTATTAATTCATGAGAAGACCTTCCTTTTTGTCCCATGACAGATTAATTTCCCATGAGCCAAAATTTTATCTTGGGCCATTTTGGTTTTTAATTTTCTACAACAACTATAGCAAAGGAAATTAATTCAAGAATGTACCTAATAACAACAGCCTAGGTCTATATTTGTAATATTTACACAGAAAGTAGATTCTGATTGTTTAATCACAGCTGACAATAACAGAATCACACTTATATTGTAAGCCTTGTAATACTTAACATTTCAAATTATGTGACAATAAGATAAAAATGGAGTTAGCTATATTACTTAAGTCTCAGCTCTGTTGCTTGACTATTTTTGGTTTAAAAATGAGAGGTTTCACTGTGAATTAGTGATGCCATAAAGTAAACCAGGTAGTCACTCGGTTCACTATTAATGGTAGATTGTTTCAGTTGAACTGGGGAATTCATTTATTGAGAATCCAATTTACTGTTCTTAAAAGTTGGATTGTGTTAAGATAACTGACGTAATGCTGTAATACTGCTTAGTCCCAGCTGAGAAAGAGACCATTAGATTAAAGTATTGTTGAGTGACAACGTTGCCATTTATCTTCCTATCAGGAGTCAGGTGAGAGCAATAAAGTGAGGGAAGCCCTCTGTGCCCTGTCCATGTCAGCTGTCATCACACATAAAAACAAATGCTGTGAATACCTGAATAAGACTATGTTCTCTCAGATTTTTTGGATTGGAATGCCCATGGTGCAGTTTCAATACACTGATAGGATCTGCAAAGTTCTCTAGGTCTGACTCTTTGTAGACTGGAGAGGGGAAAAAGAAATAGCAGCCAAAAGTGTAGACATCCCAGGTGTCATCAATTCAATCAACAAAATTAGATGGCTGTTATGTAAATTATGCAAATATGAGACTCAGTCTTCTCATTCATATTTGAGAAATGAAATATGTAATGATGTTGACATTTTTAATTATCATTGGGCCTCTGTGTTGACTCCTGAGTAGGATCAATGTTATTACAAGATTTCTGACTCTGGTGGATGTCTTGGTATTGTATCAGGCTCAATTGTAGCCGTAAGTGCTAGATGTACTTAAAAAGCTGATCTCCCCAGATTGATTAAGAGGTACTGGGAAATCGATCTGTTCTTTGACACCGGTCAGGATCTGACCATCTTAAGATGAATGTGTCTTTTTTTTCCCCATATATCTTGTTATAAGGAAAAATTACTTATGACATAGACCAGAGAAAGTAATGCTGTTCAACTGCACTAGTGTGATGGAAATCTTATGAGGACAGATATCTCATGACTGTGAACTTTTAAATTTGGATACATTTGTCTGTATTGTTCCTTAGATTCACCTAGTAGACAGAAAATAAGAGCTGAAAGATGCTAAAACTTATTTTCAGCTCTTTAATTGACATACATCATGGAAATTTTCCAGTGTTTAAATCTCAGCTTTCCCATTCTGTCTTCTGAAGACAGAATTATACTTAACTAATAATTCACATGGCTGGTGATAATATTGCTGTTTTGGGTACTGTATTATTTGTAGATGTAATCATTTGTTTTACACAGAACTTTCAAAGAGGGATCTACCTATCCAAGTTAAGATCTTATAAATTAATAAATCCTTGGGATTTTGTTTGCATAGTTATTTGAAGATGTGAAGCACTATGTAAATGCTAAATATTATATACTCTTAGCCATTAAATATGGCTTTCACTAGGTACTATGTATCACTGGACATATTATCATCACAGCTCAGCCCTTCTATAAAAATTACATTCTCTAGTAATGTTCTTTCTATTCTCTATTCTAACTTTCAAACTCCTTGAATAGCACTGAGATTCCTGCTTTCTGACTGGTGGTCAAGGGATAACACATTTGGTAGTGTACCCCTGAGGAGAGCACCTAATCTTAACTCTGGGACAGTGCCATGCACTTCATGCTTTAGGGTCATTAGACTGGGAAGACTGATTTTTATGATATATATACTTTGGCTAGTCACCTCTTGTTTCTTTTTTTATATCCTCATCAAAAAAAAAAAAAACAATTATCTTAATATATTTATGTATAGTTGTTATTACACATAATAATCTGTTACGTATGATTTTTCTTTGCAATGTTTCCAATGAAAGTAGAATGGGAACTCTTTCTAAGGGAAGATAGTCAAAGTCTAGTTCTCCTTTCTTTGCTGTATTTGCAACTCAAGCAATTGTACTTTATCAATTGTTACAAAACAATTTATAGAATCCCTGCTGCTAATTGTGATATGAATTTTCCACTCAGTTTCTTTAGAAGGGCATGAAATTGTCCTCTTGCTATGCTACTCGTACATATCTAAGAAACTGAGGCAAATAGTGTTTTCCTACTTGTATTTCTTTCCCTTGGGATCATCTTATTGCATACCCGGATCTCTTGATTCATTATTTTCTTCTTTTGATTTAAAAGAAAAAATCAGGTTAAAAACTTACTTTATAGAAGCCTAAAATATCAGTCTCTAACATCTTGGCTGCACATGGTTTCTATCACATTCTTTCAGAAATATACTTGAGTGTAGTTTAATCTGGTGAAAACAGGTAATTTGACCATGGGTGATACAGCGTGAAGAGTATCCTAGAAAACCTGATATATATATATATATATATATATTTTTTTTTTACTTTGTTCCCCATTTTATTTATCTTCATGGGGCAGATTAGAGGCTTTAAAGATGGCAATCATTCTTCACATTAGCTCTCTAGCTAGTAAAGAACCAAATCTGGTCTAGAAACTTGATGGCCTCCTTATCTGCTGCTATAATTTAACTTTCTTCTCTCAATGTTAAAGGCACTCCACTGAAAATCCAAGAAGTCAGGCTTATGGGGAAGTACCTGGACTGGCCCTGTAATAATTCTTGAGGTAACTGTTATCACATATGTTATGTGATTCCACTACTATTTTCAGTATTAAGATTTGTTTTAATGGCTGAAACCTCTTGAACTACACCTTATTTAGGTAGATACTATGTGATTATTGTAGTATCAGTGGTGTCTGAAAAGCACTGATTCAGACTGAAAAAAAGGATTCATATTTTAAATTATGTTGCCTTTAATTAAATGAAGTACATTTTTAATGTCATGTCTTGCCTTATTTACTAAATTCAGTTAATATATAAAAAAACATTAATGAAAAATAACAATATAAAGATCTGTCTCTCCCATTTTTCTAGTGAAATTGAGAGAGAGGAAGTGACAAATCAGTAACCCACTAACCTGTGTTTTACTGGTACTGGTACTAATGGAGTAATAACCACACAAACTATCCAATTGTTCTTTCTTGGAATAAATGTGACTTTTTATAATTAAGGTTTTATCTTTTGTTATTTTTTTCCTAAACATTTTTATCTTTATACTTTATTCAAAATACTCTGCACCCACACTTACCAAATCTGTTGTCCTTTCATGCAAGTCTAACTACTGATTCTACTCAATACCAATTGTAGTGTTACTGGTGTCAATGTAATAAAAATCTTGATCCACATTTTTTTACTTCTTTTAACCTTTTTTTGTTACCTGTTGCTGAAAACCTTAGGTTTATCTGTCTGATTTTTATATCAATAATTTTCACTGCTTATACTTGAAATTGAAGTTCAAAACTGGAACATGCAACACAGCTTTTATATTTTGTTTTCTTTTCCTTTCACTTGTGTGTTGAAGCTGAATTACGCCATTGAAGAAATCATTCTGTTCAGAGAGAACAGTACTGAGTTGATATATCTGCATTCTTAAAATGTTCATTGCTTATAAACTACTGGCCCTGTGATTACTAACTCCTTGAATAACCACATTCATGTCTGAGGCATTGGAAGAAACATGAATCATATCTACAGCATTTCAGTGAATCAGTGGAAGACTGACTGGTTTATGCCCCAAAGCCCATGGATTCAATAGATGTCTTTCATTTAAATGAGTTTTAGGTCAGATCTACTGTTGCTAAACAAACACAGAAAAATCAACAACATTCTTTAACTAGACTGAGTGGTCTGCTTAAGATGATAAAGTATTCTATGCTCTGTAACTAAATCTGTAAGAAATGCTGAGTTTTTGTTGCTTGCTTAAACAAAATCAGAGATAAGTTGAGAGAAATCTAGTGGGCAGAAAGCTATCTGAGACTGCTTGAGTATGCTAACAACAAAACTGAAGACAACAGTGCAACTTTTATCACTGAAGTAGAAATTATGTTTGTTTTTTTTTTTGGAAGAATTTCTTAATACTTTATCAAAACATCAAGAGCATAAACCTTATTGAGAGACTTTTTTCAGCTTGGTCATGGGTATAAAAGACTTAAATTCTGTCATAACACTGTATTTGGCTACTTTAAAGAAAAGCACAAGGTGGAAGATACAGAGGGAATCTGGTTATTGAAATAAAAATGAAGTTCTGGGTCACTGTGTGAAAGCAGGATAATAATGCATTTATGTGATACAAATCTAATCAGAGTTTTAAAAAAATCTATTTATTTCATTAGTTTCACCTTGGAAAGGATTTCACAAACCATTTTTAGGTGAATTTGGTGGTGTTCTCTTAATTGGAGGGAGATGTCACAGCATGAGGTTGCAGCAAAGATCTAGGGAGTAGAAGAGCTGTCGATGTATGAATGGTCTTGATTAGGACTCCACACATCCCATCCAGTGTCTACATGCAGGACAAATGTCCAACAAACATGTATGTCAGTGTAATCAATCCATGCTAGGAAGACATTTAGCCAGCCATGAAAAATATAGGTTCCAGTAATTAAAACCCATCACTGCCAGAGTAAAGAGTGTTAGATGCGGAGGAAGTACATAATGTAAGCCTGTACAGAAAGGTGTAAGCTCTCATCTAATTCCTATGACTTCCAGTTTAGAGACCTAGATGTCTCTGTGGATCTAGAAAGTGAGTATTTTGAACAAGGATATCAGGTTCTAGATTGTTAATTAGTATCTTAAGTATCATCCGCAATACAGAAGTCTTCGTAATTTATTAGCAATGTTTCTGTATCATAAAATCTATTAAGGTACCCTTCTGTGTTAATTTGTTTGCAATAATAGCTTTAATTTTTCAGTAAGAATCTAATCTTTCCTCTGAAAGATATTTCATGTGTGGAACAGAAGACTATGAACAATGGTGAAATTGTTCAAACCTGGAATCTGACTTAAGCGGTAAACCTTAGAGAATCCTTTTTGCAGGAGAGCTTTATTATCCTGTTTATATATGCATATATAGGTTTATATATAAAGGTTACAAAAAAAAAGTATGAACATTAGTGTGATTCCTATATTTAATAACTTTGAAGCCTCTACTAACATTGCTAGTTTAAAGCCATTTTTGCTGTTATTTTAGAAAAAATGTTAAAAATTAAAAATGTCACTAAAAGAATACAGAATAAAAGTAATAAAATGAGATAAACAATTTTGCATGACTTTTGAAAGACATTCCTTCCTGAATGCCCTACTTCCTGGTCTATTTGCAGGCAGTCACTGTTTTGGGTGTCCTTTTCCCTTGTTCCTTACCTCTGTCTTTATGGTGCCATCATCTAGGGATCCATGCCTTTTTCTGTGGTCTAAATGCCTTCTTTGTTCATATTGTGCACTCTACTAGAATTCTGGGGGGTCAGCAAATCCTAGAAGAAAGCAAAAAACTTTGAGGAAAGCTCTGAGAACTGAACCTACAATGAGAATATCAAAGTCAGAGGGAGAGCAAAACTGTAAAGAAGATAATATGGAACTGTCTGACTTTGGTGCAGCATGAAAAAGTTGAATCAAACACAAAATACTTGCCAAAAAGTTTTGAAAAACCAAAACCTTGGTTTCTTGGAATATAACTTAAGTAATCTTTCAAGTTTCTTTATAATTTTCTAAAACAGTTCCAGTTTGGCTGGTAATACTGGAGAATGTGCTAGTCTAGCACAGCCTCCTGTGTTGTGTACCATTGTCCTGTAGGATGCCAAATGGATTTTAAGAGTGCTGATATTCTATATCACACTTTAATTTTTTAGTTCTATAAAAATGTGGAAGAAAATCTGGAGAGCGTTCTAGAAAGACAGTGTCAAAGATAGCCAATTAGCTGCTTCGTCAGACTTTTGCAGCAATTTCCATTGAAAGCCTTTTTGCAGCAATTTCCATGGAAAGCCTGTTTCTGCAAGGCAGGAAAGCTGGGATGAACGTACTCAGAACAAAAGCGAGGAGTGAAGAATAATCTTTCAGGAAGAGAAACCTGATTTCTAACAGAGTTGCCATCCTCATCCAGTTCCATTTAGAAGCAGCAGGCCCACCTCTGTCTCCTCAGACAACCAGCAGCGAGGTACCAGTTCAGTTTGTAAAGGCAGAAATGAAAGCGTACAACGGTCCAATCATTAAAGAAACAAACTCCACAGCACAGAAGTCAGACAATGAGGCTGGTTCTTTCACAGGAGTGGATTCCAGCATACAAAGACTGAATAACAATCTCAGATCTCAACATGACTCATGGAAACTGGGGCTGGAACAAGCTCACTGCCAAAGCAAAGCATTTAGCAGCAGAAGTGAAGGATCAAGAAGAAAGATGTTCAGATCAAATGCATGCTGGAGCAGAGGAAACCAGAGCTGATCAATGATGCCTGATTGATGAGGAAAAGAACCACTGCCAAGTCTGGGGGGTGATAGAAAAGGTGATGGTAAAGCCCCACAGTCAGAGCCACCAGCCCTGCTGGACATGTTTCTAACTAATGTATCGAGTTAAAGCAGTGAATAACAGAATGAGGATCTATAAACACTGTACAACTCAGTATTTATAGCTGCGATATGAGTGGTGGGAACGTTTCCCAAGTCTGACTCCATCCTCTTTCACAAATCTTTTCTATACTCCTGCACTGCAGAGTAAAGGAAGTTCATACCTGAATTCTAAGGAGTGTGCAACATGTTTCCTCTAACTGTGTGTTCTTTGACCTTGGAATTTAAAATTACCTTCCAGTAGACCTGGGGTTAGGAGGAGAAATTTTCAGGGAATGAGCATTCACTGTGTTTAAAAAAATCCCCAGAACTTAATTCTTGCTCATCTTTCAGTGTTTTGTTTACTAAAAACTGAAAGAGAGATAAACTTAGGGCTGTGTGTTGGTTTTGTTTTTTTTTTTTTTACATACTGTGAATATTTTTCTATTCAAGCAGAGCAAATCTGCTTTCAAAGTTATCATAGGGAAAATAATTTCCTTCCACAAGATGGCTCCTGCGGTGAGAACACTAGGCTCTGAAGATTTTATTTTTTGGTTCTGAAGAACGTAATCCCAATTCATGTGGTTTAATCTGTCTACTTTTGACTCCTGAAGAGTAATGTTTATTAAAATAAAAAAAAAGTTCTCTTCACGCTGCAATTACTCTGTGGTACAGGATAGATAACTTTGTTACTGCGATTGCTCACAATACAGAACAAGGTTCTTGATCTTCATTTTGATCGTTTTACCAACTGTGTCGTTTTGTTGTTGTGTTCCCCCCCCAAAAAAAAAAAAAAAATCTAATACACATGCTATCACACATCTTATTGATAACTCCCCAATGAAATCAATGGAGAGCTGTGACTGAAAATCAATGGTAACATATAAAACAGGTTGTTTTATTCTAGCGTATTGTGGGGTAGTCTTCCAGAATATAATAGAATAAACTAGTTTCAGAGAAACTATATATATATGGTTTATCAGTTACTGTGATTTCACAGGGCTGGCTAAATTAAAGGGAAAGGAAAAATCTAAGAAAATAAATAAAACTAGATCTGTAGAGTTATAAGAGTACTTATTCTTATTCTCAGTTACGTGTATCATCACATTAAAACATTCCCAATAAACATGAAAAAAGAAGATACAACATTAAAAAAAGAGGGGTTACTAATCATGGTCACTAATCATGTTTTGGAAGAAAAAAATAAAGATGTATTTGCTATATTCAAGAGACAATTTTAGACATTGCTAACAAAGTATTTCCAAAGTATTTCTAAGTGGAGGAAGGATTTATCAATATAAGAGTGCTGAAATTTCCTCTGACCCAAATTACATAACATTTAGCTGGCATATAAACGTGCTCTAATTAACAAGTTTAGAAATCATAAAGATAGCAAAACCTGGTGCCAATGTAATAAGTAATGTCTCTTCTCTCTATGCCTGTGGGAAAGTCTGTAGGAGAAAGAAAAAGTATGGATATTTTGTAATGTTCATTCTCCAAAGCTTTGTTCCTCCAAGTCTTACTCGTTCAAAAACCTGTCATGCAAAAGCATTGCAAATCTTAATCTGTATAGGATGTATAGCCAGAGTGTTTGGCACAGGTTGGTGAACTTTCAGAAGAATGAAGTGTAATTAGAAAATGCCATTTCATCAAACCTAAAATTTTCACTCTGAACTCTACAGCTGAGAAATATCCAGTGCTCCTAACAATGAATCTGACAAGGACATCAATTTTACTGAACAATTGTATGGGTCAGGAAGGGTTGCACAAGCTAATCGAAGTTTAATTTTCAAATTTTATTTTTACATGAATGAAAAATGCTGCACTTCATCTCAGTCTGGACATTAGCAGAGGGATTATTTGTTGTCTGCCTTTCCCTATTTCTTTGTTTTCTTTCTAGCATGGGTCATCACTGTAACTACTGTGCTCCTCAAAGTTCTAAATTACTTAATTGAAAAAAAAAGAACAACAAAAGATCAGTAATAAATAAACCAGGCTATCAAAACGTAATTAGTAGAGAACAGGATGAAGTTGAGGAAAAGAGGTGCTCTTTTCCCCCTTTCTCATTTCCATTCATATACATATCAGTTTTTTGCCATCCTAAAGGCTGGAACAGTATAGTTCAATAAAGAAGAAGCTCAGTGCCTGTCCTGAATAAAATAAGAAATGTTGCTTCTCAGGAGCAAGGCAATAAAGACATAACATTTTGATGAGTTTCTGTTCAAGGAGGGTTACTGAAGAAAACCTTTAAGTGTGTTTTCTAATACCTAACCATACCATCATAAAGAAGCATTTAAAATGCTTAGCATGAAAAGTGTGCAGATTTGCTTTTCATGGATAGTCCTGTCTAGATATCCAAATCTTGGAGTGAAATTATTTGAGATTTATATTCTGAGGTACTACGAGATACTAGGGAATAAAGCAAGGATAAAAAAAAGGAAAAGAAAGAGAAATAATAGAATTCAAACATACTTTTCATACCATTGGGAACTTGCTTATATTAACAGTTTTAGAGGGTAGAAATATTTTTTCCTGAATCTACCTGTATTCTTTCAAGTGATAAAAACAGTAACAAAATTCCTGAAATGACAAAACTTGATTATCTCTTTAATTTTAGAAAAGTTCCAAAAAATGAAATAAAAAGAAATAGCTCATTCTACATCAAACTCTACATTTAAATAAATATTTTTAAAATGTGTAGACTTAAAAAGGTCAGTAACCTAAAGAAAGGAAAAGTACCTAAATATCTACACACATTAAATATGTTAAATATGTAAATCCTTTAAAATTTAAATACATTATAAAGGACAATTATGAGTGTGGATGCAGATGGAAAAATTATTCTGAGTGAGAGAACTCCATTTCACATGAGTAAAATGAAGACTACATGACTCCATATCCTACAGTTTTAAAAACCCAACTGAAGAAACCAACAAACCTCAAACAAGTATTGAGTTGTGTAAGATCAGAATCAGAGAAAGGGAATTTGACAGTAGTGAAAGCTACATGTGAAAGATTAATTGCACTTCCTATATGCTTTACTGATGCTTCCTTGGAAACTTCAGGCTACCTCACAGTACTGGGGCTCCTGGAAGAAGTTCCTTGGCATTATAGAAAGCTATTGAGGAGACTATTGAGGAGAAATTCAGAAACATTCCAAAAGTAGTTTTTTGTTGTTGTTGGAAAAACAAAATGGAAAAATAGAAATCTGGAGACATATTTGAAAGGGATTAGAGTAAATAAATTCAAAACTGTTCTTATATTTTGAATGTCTCCATTTTGAGAATAATCATTCCAAATGTATCAAGTTTTGCAGACAAAAATTGCAGTGGCCAAAATTAGTGAACAAGACAGAAGATGAATCAATGAACATGAAAAACATCCTACTGTTTTTCAGGATCTTTTCATCTTTTTTTTTTTTTTTTTTTACACAATGCAATACATGTACAAAGTTAACAGCTCAGTAAAATACTATTCACAAATATAGTATTCCAAGTTACCAGTTTTCTTTCTCCTTGCTGCGTATTTTTGTTAGAAATAAAATTTGAGAAATGGCAAACATTTTATAACTCATTCTAGGAAAAAAAAAGAAGCACTTTCTTAACAGTCTTCCTCAAATTCTGAGATGCAGCAGAGAAGGTAAAGTAAGTTGTTTGTAAAAGCAACATGAAAGTAAATAGAATTCAGTGGTGCAAAAATTTACCTCTGTTTTGTTTTCCAAAAGAAAAAAACAAATCTGATGATAATTGGGTAACAGCATGCTGTTTTATTTATATACTTATAAAAACCACAAAAATTTTATAGAAGTTCTGAATAGAAACCTAAGACAAGCAAACATACTATTATAGGATGAAAGGGTACTAGGAAGCCTTTAGTCCAACCTTCTTCTTATGCTGGATTAACCTTGAGGTCAGTTCAGGTTCCTCAGGGCTTGATCTAGTCAGATCTTGAAAACCTGGAGAAGATACCTACATGATATTTCAGGGGAATATATTTAAATGTTTACTTGTATTCTTGCAGAAATAAGTTTCTTCTTACATGCAGTTGGATGAGTTATAGTTTAAAACATATTTCAGAGTTCCAGAACTTCTCTATTTTTCACCTATCCTTCACCTACCGATCACAAAAATATTGCACTTGCAAACTAATTGAATACCCAAACATTTCATATGGGTAGATACATATTTTGTTTTTATTCGTTAATATTATGTTCAATGTTTACATGCCTGTAACACTGTAATACTACAATGTGATGGAAAGTACAGCAATAATAGCAGAGTGGCACAATCATAGGATGCAGCAAATGAGAACAAGTACAAAAACAGAAGCCACAGATGCAGAAACCAAGGACGAAAAACTGCTTACCTTTGGAAGACCTCCAGTAGGCAAGGATCTCCAGCAAGATACCCTCACCTTCACTGCTACCCCTTAAATGAGGTCTGGGAAGGGGTGAATCCTGGCTCCACCCCTTCTGGCTCCCCTGGTTTGGCCCTGCCTTCTCACCAGGTGCTCAATCACTATTTTGGTCTGTGACTTAGTATTTCCACTGTACTCCACCCCTTCACAGCATGAACCAATGATCAACCAGGTTGAAGGTAAGCCCTCTCCATTACAGTGATCCAGTACACCATAACACTTTGTACAATTTGCCCATTGTGGTGTAGATTGACAAAATAAGACAATTGACAATTGGTTCTCAGTTCAGGTTCATGTTCCTTTGTGGGCCAGTGCTCAATGGTTCTTCTGGAGGCACATAATTGCTTGGACCAGAAAAACCAGAAAAGGTTTGGCTCACATTCCATCAGTCACATATAGTCCACCACCAGGTGTCATGCTGATCTTATAGTGATGCTGGAGCATCCTGATTTCATGTTTCTCCTCCTGGTGATCCTGTGGACTCAAAGAGACTCACAGGGAATAGCATAGATGTTTCAGAGGTACAAGAAGGGATAGGTCCACCCTCCACAGCAAGATACAGGCCATGTTCCTGTCTTGGGTCAACACTTCAACTTGCACTGGGGCATGCCTCAGCCATCTGTACCATACCCTTTGGCCTGATATCTGAGGCTGCATAACTATATCAAGTACCAAAGAGGGGGGCAGACCTGATTTGCCACAGGGACATGATTAAGATCCCCTAAGCAATGAAAACTAGAGCACCGACCATGATGTCTGCAGGTCGTGTACCTATTACCCAGAAGACTACTGATCCCCCAGCCACCAATAATCTCCCCCAAGGTCCAAGTAGGCCACACCACTTTGATCCTGCTTGCACCTTCCAAGACCATTCTTTTTTATGGGTACCAGGTTCTACATTTTCAGGGGCAGGGAGCAGATTATTTTCATCACCAGTTTGGGGTCTTAGTTATCATCAGTGCCCATAATTTGGATCTTAAGCAGAGAGGCCCATATTGTCTTGTAGTATCTTCAGGGCACTGGGTCTGCTGTCTCTAGGCCTTCCATTCAGGTCCTGCAGGGTTTTGTGGAGTCTTCATCCACTCTTGCAGGGACTGAGAGACCATCTTCAGGGCAGTCTTAAGAACACCATTATAGCATTCAATAAGGCCTGCCCCCATCAGAATATATAGTAGATGGAATTGCCACTCAATGTTGTCTTCTTCTGCCCAGCATTGTACCATTGCTCCAGTGAGATTAGTCCCTTAGTCACTCTCAATGACTTACAGTGTCCTGTAGGCTGCCACCAACTTGGTGAGCACCTTGATGATATATGCCTGGTTTGCTCTTGGTTCTGGATAGGCCTGTGTTGCTGACTTGCTGTATCGACACACATCAGAGCATATCTTGCCCCCTCAGACCAAGGGAGGGGCCCAATATAATCAACCTGCCATTGCTGAAGAGGACTGTGTCCTCTAGCAAGATGGGCTGTTGTTTCAGGCAGTGGTCTCAGTCTCATCATGGAGCAAACACCACAGTCCTGGCATGCCTGGGCAACATCAGACAGCTGTATGGGCAGCCCCTATGCTTTAGCAACTGCCCACATTGTCTTTTGTCCAGCATGCCACAGCTTCCAATGTAACCAGCAGGCAATATTCTTGAATGGTGAATCCTCAATCCATCAAACTCAGGCCAGTGTGTTGGGTTCATTGTTTCCTGGTGAGCATAGAGGTTGGTGGCCAGAACTGTGTTTAACCACGTATTTCTGCCCCACATCAGTCTTGGGTGGCCCACTGTGCAAAACAAAGAGTGAGCCCCCAGTACACAACCTAAATATCTGTGCAGATATTCAGGATACCATCACCAGGTTCCTTGGTTATAACCATCCACACAGCTCACAGTTCTGCCCATTGGCTACTCTGACCATCCCCCTCTTCAAACCAGATTGTTTCAGTGGAGGGATGGTATGCCACTGCTGTTCACTTGCTCAGGTTACCCTTGCTGGACCCATCCATATACCAGGCATTTCAGGAATGGGATATTTCCCTTCCTGAATGGGACTCATCTCCAGTGCAGTGACCATTGTCTCTTCTGGCACATCACTGTGATACATCACCAGGCCTAGAATCTTCTGGAGCTCTTCTTCCAATGTTGACAAAGAGACTACTCCTCTGAGATAGGTGATCCATTGTGCCACTGTCTGTGCTTGGGCCATCCCATCTTAGGAAGCTGGGTCAGATATTTCACCCACCCCTAAATTGGCAAGGTCATCTTAACTATGACTTCAAATGTTCACACTATTTGCTCTACCGCCTGTAGTGCAGAGTAGGCAGTCAATAACTGTTCTTCAATCATACTGTACCTCTCTTCTGCTCCATGTCAAACCTGAGACCAGAATCCAACTGGGGTTCAAACAGAATTTTGGCACTGCCATAGGCCCCAGCTGAACCCATCCTGAGTTACACGTACATCTAGTTCAGCTGGAAGGGTAAGATCAAATATACCCAGTGCCTGAGCCTGTTTTAACAGCTAGCTTTGCTTGCTGAAAGGACTCTTGTTCCATCCTCTCCCAGTCCCATTTTTGGCCTTTCTTTGAGTCAATACAAAGGCCTCAGCAGCTGCGTTAAGTGGGGTATAAAGGAACTCCAGTATCCCAACATAACCAAAAACTCTTGCAGCTGCCTTGGCACAGCAGGGACTGAGCATCCCTGAAGCTTGTCTATTATTGCCCTGAGTAGTACTTTGGTCTCTCCCAACCAAGTTACACCCAGGAATTTCACCAACAAGCCTGATCCTTGCTCTTTTTGGGGGTTTATTGTCCACCCTTTCTCCTGTTAATGAATAGTTAATGAGTCTACTGCCTTTCCTAATGCCTCCAGTGAGTCAGACATCAACATGAGATCATCAATATAGTGGCACAGTTTGATGCTATCAGGATTATTCTACTCTGCTAGGTCACATGCTACTAAATTATGACAATATGTTGGTGAATGCACATACCCTTGCAGCAGGATCTGAAAGGTCCACAGCCTGCCTCCCCACATAAATGTAAGTTGGTCTTCAATTCTTCATGGATATAAATACTGAAGAATGCATTTGCTATGTCCAGGACACAGTGGTAGGTTTTTATCTCCCTACTCAATGTGTCCATCAGGGAGGCAATATCAGGTACGGCTGCATGAATGGATGGGATGGCCTTATTTAATTCTCCACAAGCCACCATCATTCTCCATTCTCATCTTCAGTCTGACTTCCATACTGGCCATATGGGGGAATTATATGGGCTATGTGCAGGTCTTATGATCCCTACTTTTTCTAGCTCAAGCATTGTTCTAAATATTTCCTCTTGCCCCTGTTACTGTTTAGTATCAGTAATCCAGCATGAATTGGGCAAGCAAACAGGCCCATGTTTCACATGGCTCCTTAATATCACCTACACTGCCCAGCTACTAATAACATCTCTCTCTCAGTCTGAACTCTCCTACAGTCATCTGGAGAGTCAGGCCCCATAGTATGGATGAGCCCAGCATATACTTCAGAACTGGGGTAATAGGCACTTTATAATCCCAGAGTGGGAGACACACAACCCCAACCACATCTGGGTTACAAGGATGGCCCGCCCCCCAAGCCTACCAATCATCACCCTACCTCTGTGGAATTTAGTGGGATCACTAAATGACATTTCTGAGCCTGTATTAACTAGTGCCATAAGTCACTGTATATTCATTTGGGACCAAATAATAGTTCTACATAGGGCCCCCAAACAGAATCAGAAGCCCTAGGTGCATGGGGACCTGCATTCTCTGTTGTGCAAGTAGCTGAGCAGCTGCCAGTTCTTTTTTTCCTCAGATGGCTCAAGCCTAGTGGCCTGAGTCACTTGAATGGGCTTTTTCCTTTTACTAGGAAATCTTCCAGTTTCCATGTTCTTGGTATTTTTTCAGTAATTCTCACCCCCGCTTTTTTGGGGGTGATTTTGAAACTTCTGCTTGTCCTCCGTCTCCATAGCTGGAGGAGGACATGATTGGGCTGTTAATCAGTTTTAATTTTAATTGAACCCCAGCCTGGATTAAGTCATTAAACATTTGTTTTTGGGATACCCATATGGGTCCTGATAAGTTCAGCAGCTGTGTATGGGCACGTTACATATAGTGTGGTGTGGTCAGGGGCCACTCTTCAGGTACCAACCCTGCTGGTCTATTCTGGATTTTCTTTGTGAGTTATTACCGGCCTTATTTCTAGATGATCTGGGAGCCTCAGATTTAGTTTGCTCGGCCTTCTTTTTGTTCTTGGATTCAACTAGGATCCAAGGATCCTGCTGATCCAAGTCCTTCCTCTGTTCTAGTGATATGGGTTTTAATTTTAAAGGGGAAGTTCCACTTGGAGGGGAGGCAGTTTGCCCTGTCAAAGATATAATTTCATTTTTCAATTGCCTCATATGGGTTTTTAAAAGCTCATTATCATCTTTTAATTCTTTCTCAGAGGAATGATATGTATTAATAGTAGCAGCGGCCATGCCACAACAGATGCTGCTACTACTCTGTCATTAGTTGACAAAAAAGTTTTGTCCTAATTTATTTGGAAAATCAGCCATTTTTCAAGAATATTTAATAATAGGATCATTGTCCCTTATATGTCCCCATTCTTCAATAATCCAAGCAGCACTTAGCTGTAAAGAACCCAGGAATTCCAGGGTTTCTCCCAGAAGTTCCTCTTCAGGTGTATTTCCTCTTTGGGTGTATTCAGGCTCCCAGTAATCATCCAACACTTTTTTTTTTTTAAGATAATTCATCATAAATAAGTATCTGTCCAGCTTACAAGTGTAAGGCTATAACAGCAATAATAATACAACCCAATCCTAGGCTGCAGTAAATGAGAATGAGTCCAAATACAGCAGGCATGGATGCAGAAACAAAGAACAAAAAACCACTTACCCCCCAGAAAGCCTCCAACAGGGTACCCTCACCCTCACTGCCACCCCTTAAATGAGGTCTGGGAAAGGGAGAATCCTGGCTCCACCCCTTCTGGTCACTCAAGTTCATTGAATGCACCTGAACTCCCCTGCGTTGGTCCTGCCTTCCCACCAGGTGTTCCATCACTGTTTTGGGCTGTGATTTAGCATTTCTATTACAATAACTTCATTTTTTAGAAACGGACATAAAAATGTATTTTTTATTATTTAATAGTGGTAGGAACTGAAATGCAGAATGAAACAGAAAACTTTTGAGGATGTATTTTCTTGAAGTACTGCTTAGGACTAAAGGGTGTCAAGATTATAGAGAGATATTTTGCTTTTTAAATATCCTGAGTGGTGGACTGAAGAAATTAAAAGTTCCTCTAGTGCTGAAACTCTGTAAACATGGAAGACAACCAGTGCAAGTTCAAGAACCCTCTCTCTGAAAGAACTGGCTGCTAACAGAAAGAAAAATATTCAGAAGGAGGCCAGCTTCATTTTTGGCACGGACTTTTTTTGATGAATTTGATGATTTACTTATTTATCTATTTTCAGAGAGGTCAGACTGTAGAACCACAGAATGGTTTGAGTTTGTTTGTGACCATCTCATTCTTATTCACTTGCCATGTGCAGGGGCATTTCTCTGATATCAGAGCATCCTGATATCAAATATACATAAAATGGTAGTAAAGGAGCACTAGGAATGTTAAGAGGGGACAGAAGGAATAAACATATCAGTAATCTTGTGTTTATTGGAAATGTTGTACATAGAAATTGAAAAAACATGTGATAGGTCTTTGGAAGTAAAGCAAGGTTTCAGGTTTTGTTGTATGGAAAGACAGGCTATCAACAGCTCTGCTGTATTGCTCTGAACCAACAGTGTGTATTACTTTATTCAAGACCAAATAGCCAAGGAAGACTATGAGACCAAGATATGTATCCCTTTAGTATTAAATCTAAGAATACCGCCTCAGCCTCCAAAATTTTTTGACTCTTTCTCAGTCAGAGTTGTTTTAAGTAACCTAATTGGATTTTACTTCCCTTAATTTATTCCAGCACTCTTTAAATCACAGAATTGTAGGGGTTGAAAGGAACCTCCAGAGATCACTGAGTCCAGCTCTCCTGCAAAGCAGGCCCCCTAGACCATGTTACACAAGCAGGCGTCCAGGTGAGTCTTGAATATCTCCAGAGAAGGAGAATCCACAACCTCCCTGGGCAGCCTGTTCCAGTGCTCTGTCACCTGCACTGTGAAGAAGTTCCTTCGCATATTGGTGCGGAACTTCCTATGCTCGTTTATGGCCGTTTCCCCTTGTCCTGTCCCCACAGACTGCTGAAGAGAGGTTGGCCATGTCTCTTTACTCCCACACTTAGGATATTCATAAACATTAATAAGATCACCTCTGAGTCCTCTTTTCTCAAGGCTGAACAGACCCAGTTTGCTCAGCCTTTCCTCATACAGGAGATACTCCAAGCCCTTTATCATCTTTGTGGCCCTCTGCTGGACTCCCTCCAGGAGATACCTGTCTTTTTTTGTACTGGGGAGCCCAGAACTGTATACAGTACTCCAGATGAGGCCTGATCAGGGCGGAGTAGAGGAGGAGGATCACCTCCCTCAACCTGCTTGTCATGCTTCTTTTAATGCACCCCAGGATCCCATTGGCCTTCTTGGCCACCAGGGCACACTGCTGAAGGCTTATAAACTTTCAGCATTCCAAACACCACACACAATGTGAAATTATCTTCCTTTATCATGTAATAACCTGCCACCTAAATTGGCTTTTGTTGGTCCATACAGTGATATTACAGCTGTTATGGAGTGGTTCTTCAAAGGCCACCTTTTTTAATAGAGTGCTGAACATCACCTTCCAAAAGACTTGGAAGGAGCCTTATGCTTGAAGTAGACATTACTGCATCTTATTTTTCATTATATTTTGAAGTTTTTTTTGTTTTGTTTTGTTTTGTTTTGGTTAAGGATGTAGAGTATTCATTTTTCTTGCTCAAAAAAAAAAAAAGTCATATAACTGAGTACTAGGTTGTCATGTTTTTGACTTTAAAGACCAATTTGCTCTACAATCATCTTAGAATCTGAACAGAATCCTTTCAAAAAGAGTTGTATGTGATTTATTTCTATCTGTGTCTGATCTCAACAAATTACAAATATAAATCTTCTACTTGGTATATATTGTCATAAAAAGGAACAGAGATTACACAGAGAATATGTTTTCTGTTCAAAAGTATAAATCAAATCAGCTACTCAGTACTAGAAATTTCAGAAATTGACACTATGTCATCTCCAAGGAAATATATTTTATGGCAGGTTCTCTGACATTTGTAAACATTTTGGCTCAATGCCATTATCGAAATACAGGCATCTTTTACAATACCAGATACCATGGGGTATCACTTGAAATCCACAAGAGGCTAGTAAATATCCATGCAGATGCAGAACCCTTCAGGAGAGACAGCTTCAGGCTATATGGTAACAATAAGACACCTTAGTAAAGCATAATCCCTGTGTTTAGGCAAGCAGGAATATTCAGAAACCAAAGAGAGATGATTTACATATATATATATTTCAATGCAGTCCTTTGAGCAATGACCTCCAATGACTGTGGAGGCAGAAAGTATTATCAAGTCCAAAAAGTGACTACAAAATTAAAGGGCAATATGTTCATGAATTGATACTAAAGGAAGTATAGAAGGAGGTACACTCTAATCTCCACAGAGATGTGTCAGAGTCACATATTTTTATTAACTCCTGTTTGCTTTAGGGAGTGAGTACTGGACTAGGGGGGACCACTGGCCTGACTAAGCAAGGAATTTTGTATTTTTATGTTCTTACATCCGTAACTGAATCAGTGCAGGAGAGGAAAAGATAGATTTTTAAGGAATTAGCAGATCATTTGAACATTATTTTACTTTTATATCTTTGATCCACAATTAATTTAAAGACTAGATTTACACCTCCCCCTTCTTTTTTTTTTTTTTTTTTTGCATGCCAAGACTCTTTTGTTTGTGGAGTCTCTGTGCTATTCCACATAATCCTCTTTTCTAAAACAGATTACCTGCAGTCTTTCACCAAAAAGAATTCCCTTCTGTTAATGAAGCTTTTCCCTGTACAGTTAACTCACATATGATGTGGACAAATTATTGGCATTTAACAGGAAAATCCCTTTAATAAAATCATATTCATTCAGTGATGTTCAGAGATTAGGTTAACCAAATGCTTCCAATTAATTTTCCTCTTAATTTGCAATGAACTACTATAAATAAAGAGCTCTGTACTTAGACAGAAGAAAGATTTCCCATTTCCACTCAGTATGGAGGAATGGGAGAAAAATGATAAAACTATATGACCAAATTGATGTTAACTTTAGCATAGTTATACAAGTTCATGCTGGCTGAGCCATAGCTCTTAAGAAAAGAAATTTCTGAGACTCACTAGTCAGTGGCATAATTGACTTTTGGTGGCTTCAAAAGGCCATGAACACAGCTAATAGTTTTTGGCAGTTCCAAAGGCATTAATCATGATCAGTGTGCAATATTAAATAAGGCTCCTTCAAAATGAATATAAATTAAGACTATAATTCCATCTCAGCCTTCTGGTGACACGAGGAAACCACTTGAGTTTCACTCTCATGGTTTATGATGTCCCCGGAAGCCTTTGATGGAATTATAGCCTTATTAAGTACAGTTGGGGTACATTATTCCTTATATTATTGCTGCTACAAGTCATTATTCCCACTAGAAATTAGAACTTGCTGTACTTTCATCAACCATGTAATCTTTAAGTAAGTTGGGGGGAATTTCATTGTGGGAGAGTTTCTGCGTTTTAATTTCTATCACTACTTTACATACACAGCTTGGTACAGTTGTTAACATCTAATATTAACAGCCTACATGATTTTTTTGTTTTATTTTATGGAACACTATTCACAACAATATAATCAAGTCATGGCTGATGTTTATATGGTATTTTATAGGAGATTTTAGACCATATTTTTAATTTTTTTACATAAAATCATTCAACCACCAACAAAATAAAATAGAATTAAAAGCAAACAAAAATCTCACAAACAAAAAATCCTAGATGAAGACAGGTGTTCATGGCTAAGCTTTTAGTGAGGCAGAATGTAATTATTCATGGTATTTCAGTAAAGAGACCTGCAATCATGTCCTTAATAAGTAAAAGTGATATGTAATATTTAATTACTCAGAACAGTTGAAGACTTCATCTGAAGTTCAAGAGAGCAAGGCTAGGAATTTCTGATTTCCAGTCTATGGGTAGGCAACAGTGTTGGTGCTGAGAGCAAGATACATTCTGTATTAGCCTTAGGATTGTTTTGGAGGTTTTTCGCAGTATTACTAGTAAATCATGACCCAAAAGAGCAGACCTCCCATGGAATTGGGAACATTGGAGATGCATTAGCTGCTCTGGGACCTTTGCTGGCTCAGAACAGGCTGATTGCTCAGCCAGCACCATCCATACCAAATCCTTTTTAGTCGGTAACATCAAAACTCAACAAGCATGCAAAAGATAGACCTCTTTCTATCAATAGCAGGAATTGACTATGTTAGTGTAAGGTAAATATTTTTGTCATGTACAGACACTACTTGGCATAAGATGCATGTAAACTCTGTCAAATCTCTTAGTTAAAAGAATGAAGCATTCTGAAAATAATGTACTGTATTCATCACGCATGCTTTTAAGAAGAGATTCTCTTTTTTAAACCTAGTTCAAATCATCACAGCCTTACCAGTTTAGCTAGCTCTGCATATTAGCTTCATTCAACGGGTTTCACGCTGCATAGGCTTTCAAATAGTGGTATTATTCAATACCATGTATTTAAAAAAAAAAACTTGTTAAAGAAAACCCCTCAGTGTAGCACACATATCATTAAGCCTGAGGGAGTTCAGAACTTGTATTCTCTCTCTCTGTCTTTTTTTTTTTATTCCCCTTTGTGTGCTATTTTGAGGACTGCATCATGTAGAAAGATATCTGCACCGTGTTCTCCCACAACTTTTCATATTATAAAAAATACCCAGTTATAATTAAGAAATAATAAACCTGTCACTACATTGCATAATTCATACACAAAGTTTTGAGGGTTTCTGGCAAAGGTGGAGTCTCTAATTTGAGCGAGCATTTAAAGAAAGAAGAATCTTTGGTTACTCAGCAAAATTACATACAGGCATATATTTGCATCTCCAACAGAGGGTTAGAAAATGTGGCCTTGCCCTGAAGAAACACTTTGAAAGACATAATTACATGTTAAGTTGTTATATCATTCATATTTATTTTAGGTTTTTAACTTTATGAGTGTAGCAATGCTTCTATTTTTGTCTTGACAAGATATATGCAGGTCTTTTAGTAAATAGTGCTACTATTTCCACTGATTTTGGCAATATATTTCACATTCACAGAATTAAGTGAAGAGTACAAATCTCCGAAGTATTACGACAATATTATGATAATATTTATTAAAGATGACATCTGAAAAATATGGCATGATATTTTAGCTTGTTTAAATTATTATTATTATTTTCTGTTTAAAAATAATGTACCTCTTGTGCATGTTTGGTTTCTTGGATTTTGAAATATTTTACTAAGATAAATTGGAATTAGAGGAAAATTCTAGTCTGAAGAGGCATGCAAAGGAAAAGAAATATCTGAAGAGTCACAAAACTAATATTCTTTTCCTCTGTAGAAACAGAATTTATTTTGTGAATATTTTAAGGAGTTGTCACTTGGTGTTGTGAGGACCAGTAATTTTTTATGTTCACATAGAGAGCTTGGTTTCAATTAAATGATGGCATTAAATGTTATAAATCAATACACACAACTAGTCTGTTCCTTTAAGATCTATAAAGAGTTTGCAGATGTTTACAGACTAGGGATGTTCAGCTCTCAGTAAAAATGACGTGCCATGGTTATTATCAGAAACTACAGAAGAAAGCACAACACAGAAATTAACACATCATTACAGTGATGTAAGGCTTTGTCTACTTTTATTAAGATAAGGCAAACATGGTGAAGAGAATTCATGTAATATGTACAACTCCAAAATATTCTGCCTTTGAACAATCTTAGAAGTACTGAAGTAATGCCATAAGTGTAGCTAATGTGCAACATCCTGAGAAAGTAACGGTCCATTTTAAATTCCATGTGTCAGTTATAAATATCAGTGATGACAGAGAAAGTAGACATGTTTTATCTGCTGCATTTTTTTATCTAATTATGCACTGCTTAGTATTATGAATGCACATAAATTTGCCTTTCAAAACTCACACATTCTAGATTTAAAGCCCATAACAAAACACACTGAAAGTCACAGGGAAAGATGATGGATAATAAGGAGAATTAAAAAGGAACTCTTCTATTTTCAGTAGCCCTCTTTTAAAAATGCAATTAATATGTTAAAAAATTAAACATATAAATATCACCAGAATGCATTAAATATATCAAAATACATCTTCAATATCAGTACACAAGTCCATTGCAATAGGACAGGAAAGCAGAGAGCATCCTGGAAGCAATACTCACAGGACTGATCCATTGATAGCTGCTGTGGATAAAATTTTCAGGACATATCATTTGGACTGCATTTTTTGCTCATAGTTCTACTTCTTTCTTTAAGCTTAGGTGCCCCTGAAATCTCATTAAACTAAGTAATAGAGTTGTGTGGTAATTTGTTTGTATCTTCTATTTTATTTTATTTTATTTTATTTTATTTTATTTTATTTTATTTTATTTTATTTTATTTTATTTTATTTTATTTTATTTTTTACCTTCCCAAGCCAAGGAAAATCAGTGATCACCCAGCAAAAAAGATGGACTTGTTCTGCAACAGCCAAGGTTCCTGTGACATGAGTATTACTGGGGACACTGGGAACTGAAACCTTTTTTTACAAACTCAGCACAAGAATTGGAACTTTGTCTTCCAGTCTCAAATATGTGACCAAGCCATGGTGCTATCTGCATTGCAAACTATTTCTCTTACTCCTATGTGGTACTTTAAAAGCATTGCATCAAAAAATACCCAGACACAGTTAATAAAGAAAACTTCTATATGTGCCTGACTCTGAGCATGGATGTGTCTTTGTAAGATCCAGTCTCAGAGAGAGACTTACTTTGATTGCTGGGGAGCTGTAGCAAGACACCAATTTACTTTTATTGTAGTATGGCAGAATTTATGAGATTATTGCTAAGTAACTTCTTCAGGGAGGGGATTTAAAGTCTGCCTGGATGAGCTCCAGTAGCAGCAATCCCACAGGGCTGCCTTACCAGCTTCTCCTGTTATCTAAATGCTCAGCTTTCCCTAGCACCTCACTCACCTTTTAATTCCAAGTGCAGAGTATCTTCTATCACACAGCAATCTGCTTCTTCCAGACATTCACCTGAAAGCAGAGCTGAGGATGTTATTCCTGTCCATCCTCTTGCAGCTCTTTTTGTGTAATTAGCAACAAACAGATTTGTTAGTGCTAAAGTACAGATTTGCACGTTTTGGCAAGGAGAGGAAGACGTTACTTGACTTTACATTCATGAAGTGTTACAGGGTTCTTAAGGAGCTGGAGTTTTCCAGGAGTACTTGTTGTAGGGCTCATATTTTACTGGGAAAAACTATGGCTGTTCAATTTCTGAGTGCCTCTTTCATCATTAAAGTTTTATCATAACCCAGTATTCTTCAACTGTGCTCATTTTGTAAAGTAAACAAACAGGATAAAACCTCCTCTGTTTCAACAGCACGGTGGTTTGCTTGCTTGTGTGGGTATTGCACTGCAAAATTTATCTCATTGCTTTGTGCTAAGGTATAAATATGGAAATATGTTATTTAAACATTGCAGTACCAATGTGCAGGGTACGAGTTTAACATCTTGTAAGTTACAAAAGCAAATCTGAAACATTTGGTTAATCTCAGACATCGTGATAGAACTATGCATTTTGTTTCTTTTCCAGTTAAATATATGCTTCCTTTACATCCACTGTTAACAATTTTCACTTTTTCATGAAATTAAAATAACCTAAAAATACCAGGAACTGATAATTTAATGTTGTCATTGTTCCTTTGGCCAGCAAAGAAGCTGCAAAAAAACTGTATTTCAGAAGGGAAGTGGTAGCAGCCAAGCCAGCAGCTGTTTACCCCTGGCTAGTGTTGCCCTGTTCCTGCCTGCTGGGCAGCCAGACCTCCCAGTCGGGCAAACACTTGACGTTTTCCTGCTTCATTACCAAGACAGACTCATTTATTCCCCTTTCATATGCACAGGAGCCTATGCAAAGGGTGAAGTGGGCTCACCTAGAATGCAGATAGCAGCAGGAGGAAAACTGATGTGTGCGGGAAGGGAAATCATCTTCCTTGGAAACAAGCTGTCACAGCAGCACAAAGCCAGACATGGAAACACGTCAACATGATTCCTTAGTAGTTAGGTACTCAGTAGTGGGATTTTAGGAGATTCTCAGTCAGTCTACCCCTTCCTCCCCAGCTGCAGGCTGTGATGTGTTGCCAGAGCCCTGCAGAAACCTGCCTCATCTGCACCATGGCCAGGAATGTATGAGGATTGCTCCAAAAGTAATACCTCCAATTTTTATTATGTTGGCCCCTGACATCAGAGTCAAATCTTGGTGATATGGCAGTAGAGGTCGTACCTTCCCACCAATATTCTATTACATTTTGTTGCTGTGTGACGGATGGCAACAGAGGGCAATCTTACAGAATGATGTCTGACATGGAAGTGTGTATGGAGTGTGTCAGAGTTCCTCCATGCAGAAAAATGGCACCCACATTCCACTGAAAGTTTCTGGGGACCAAACAGTGGATGTGAGCACAATGAGGCAGTGGGTGGTGCGTTTCAGCAGTGGTGACAGTGATGTGACAGACAAGCCATATTGTGGATGGCCATGCAGATTCTTATGAGCATGGCATGCAGGCTCTTGTTCATTACTGCTGAAAATGCATAGCTAGTGTTGGTGACTAAGTTGAAAAACAGTGTTTTGTAGCTGAGAATTTGCTCTATTAACCAGTGTTAATTGTGCTCTTTGTATCTGATGTAGTTTCCATGGAAATAAAAAGAAGCCTTACTTTTGAGAAAACTTATATTCATAGCCCCACTGCGTGACTCAGCTAGCCTCAGCCCAGGTTCCTGGATGGATTCTAGGCATCATCCCTTCTGGGAATAATGCATATGTAATGCATAAATACAGGAGAAAATACAGAATCTCTAGTTAGGTTTTTATTGTCAGTTGAGAAAACCCAGCCACCTCTGTAGCACAAGAAAGCAACCATTCAGCAGCTGGAGACAATACTACAGAAAACCGTAGTGCAGAAATGAAGAATATTTGATGAGACTGACAATTTATTGCAGTTTTAAGGATTCTTCAAAATGATAAGATAACATGAATATTGATACAATATGGCATTAAAATTTTCATCACGTTATTTAATATGCTCAGCTCTGCTTAGCTTTTTTTCCCTACAAGACAAGTCATTGAAATTAACTACCCCAAAAGTCATCTCAATGTTGATGCACTGTTGTCTATTTGAAGATACACGTAGGCTGTACATACATTTTAACAACTGAATTTGTGAGTCCGAGTATAATTGTGAGTGTATTACACACATTCATTTTTTATGGATGGTATGGCATGTCAATACACACTTCTTCATCAACAGAAAATTACAGCAAAAATGAAGATAAAATACAGGCAAATGATTTTAGCAGTTTGGAGGGAAGCAAGAAGAAATGGTTAAAATGTTGCTGCCTCCAAAACACCCAACAGTTTGTATTTTTAAATTCCCTATGCTATTTGTAACTAATCACTCATTTGTGATTCTGAAAAGGAAGAATGAAAGCAAGAAAATCAAGCTAGCTAGAAAAATCTAAAAGTTGCTGTTATTAACTTATTAAGAGGTAAGTAAGCCCAGGTAAAAAGGATCCACATTAATGAATTAATTGTGAGAGACTGACTGAGAGAAATCTTAACAGGGTTGAACACCACAGTGGATGTGATATGCTCTAAATGTACAGTTCTTGGGAAAATTTGCATGAATGTGAAATGACTGTGGATAGACAGGGCCCTCTAGTAATAATCTCTCTGCAGAGTATGTGTAGCTTTAAGAGAAGGCAAAAGGACTGTTAGAACAGCTGAAATAATTAAACTGGATTTGCAAAGTGCATTTCATTTTTATTTTTTATTTCCTTGTGAGTTATAACACTGACCTACTTCTCTGCCTGGGCACACAGGTGCTTTGAACCTGACCAACACATTTTCTGCTGACTTTGCTTTGTTTATGTCAGGGAAAATGCTCCAGCAGAAAATATGTCTCCTGACTGAAATATACAGTTCCGAAAGAGAATCTCTGTGGTACTTTGAAAGTGCAATAACGGCCCCCATGTGGATGAACAATACAAAGACTACACTATTGTATTTTAAATGCCATGATAATACATACACTTATTTATTTATGTGCCATCACAGGGTAAAATAGCTGGGAACAATTTAAAAAGAAATATTAAAATAAACAGTAATGGATTTGAAGGCTAAGCTTTTCAGTGGTCTGTTTATCCCCACAGTTGCAATTTTCATGTGCTAAATTAATGCTGAGCTCTGTCTTCTCTTATTAAACAAAATTTCTGCACTGGGAGGGAAAAAAAAATCAATAAAGACATTCCACAAGTTTGAGACAGGTTATGATTTTATTGGATTAAAATACAAAAAAAGGTGAATTTTACCTAATGAGAATCATTTTAGCAGCTCTGAAAAAGCACACATATTACATGATCTAATGTGGTACGTACTTCTGTTCTGAACATCTGAAGTTCTCTTTTATGGATTCTGTCAGCAGGGGGTCTGATGGTAAGTAGTATGTTTTAATGGATTTGCTTTTGTGCTGCTCTAATGGGGAGATTATAGAATTATAATTAGTGTAATCCTGCCTTTATTATGTACATGCAATGAAGAAACTGCCATTTACTTCAATGGGAATAATATTAAGTACACTGTTGTAGTTAACCTTCTCTATCCTTCTTTCAAATTTTCTCCTCCCAAATAACCACTGAAATTTTAGCAAATTAGAGAGTTCATCACATATACTTTATGATTGGTGGTAGAGATTAGGGACAGATTATACAAAACAAAATAAGCAGAACTAGTAGGTCTAAATTAACAAAGCAAACCTAACATAGGATCCTTAGGAAATGAGGTTAGAAAATAGACTGAAATGAAGTGTCTGTGAAGGGGGAGCATTACATTTTTTACAGACTTTGCAGTATTTCTTAGGAACTGTCCTGACAAAGTGTGCGCAAAGATTCTTTGCATGTCATGCTGGAGTCAGCCAATCATTTTTTTTGAAAAACGTAATAGATGGGGAGTTATGCTGCTGAATTTAAATAAATAAATGAATAAATAAATAAATAAATGAGCCACTCTTACTGATCATTATAGCAGTGTTACTGCTGATGATTTTAACATGCTATTCAGAAAAAAATGTCTTTGAAGAGAGTAGAAGCACTTATGGGATGATTCCCATGACTGCAGTATGTCTGTTGACAGCTACAAGCTGTTCATAAAGGACAGGTGAGGAGGCAGGGGAAGAGGTGATGCCCTCTACATTATGGAAGGAATAGAGTGTGAAGAGCTGTCCCTGAAAAATGGCCGTGAGCAAGTTGAAAGCCTATGGGTGAGAGTTAAAGACAGAGACAACAAAGGGAGCCTTGTGATTAGGGTCTATTTCAGGCTGCCAGATCAAGCGGGGACAGTTGATGAAGACGTTCTCTGTGGTCTTTGAAGAATCATGGCAGTCAGATGGAGTGCCTGGTTACTACAAGAAGGGCAATGTCACACTCATTTTTAAGAAGGATAGAAAGGATGGCCCAGGGAATTACCGAGCTGTCAGCCTCACCTCTGTGCTGGGCAAGATCATGCAGCAGATCCTCCCAGAAGCTATGTTAAGGCTTATGGAATCATAGAATCATAGAATGGCCTGGGTTGAAAAGGACCTCAAAGATCATCTAGTTTCAACTCCCCTGCCTTGGGCAGGGTTGCCAACCACGAGACCGGGCTGCCCAGGGCCACATCCAGCCTTGCCTTGAATGCCTCCCGGGATGGGGTATCCACAACCTCCCTGGGCAACCTGTTCCAGTGCATCACTGCCCTCTGAGTGAAAAACTTCTTCCTAACATCTAGCCTAAATCTCCCCCGCCTTAGTTTAAAATCATTCCCCCTTGTTCTATCACATTCAACCAGTGTAAACAGTCATTCCCCCTCCTGTTTATACGCTCCCTTCAAGTACTGGAAGGCCACAGTGAGGTCTCCCTGGAGTATTTTCTTCTCTGAGCTAAACAATCCCAGTTCCCTCAACCTTTCTTCACAAGAGAGATGCTCCAGCCCTCTGATCATTTTAGTGGCCCTCCCCTGAGCTCTGCGTCTTTCTTGTGCTGGGGACCCCAGGCCTGGACACACAACTCCAGATGGGGCCTCACAAGAGCTGAGTAGAGGGGGACAATCACCTCTCTCTCCCTGCTGGCCACCCCTTTTTTAATGCAGCCCAGGATATAGCTGGCCTTCCAGGCTGCAAGAAACAGTGTAGGTTATAATCTGGCTACCTGTTGGTACACATAGGAAGTACAATATAACAAACAACTGAGAAGAATCTCTAACCTTGCATTTTTCCAACTGAATTTTTACTGTAGCAGGATCTGTTGCTGGTGTGGGTTGTGCTTTCAGCCAGTTTTCTGCTGTAATTGCTGTCTGCTCCAGTTGCTGCAGCTGGGAATAGAAGTCAATGATGCTATTTTGGTACTCCAACCATGCCAGTCTTTCACTCAGCAACTGACAGAACTCAATCCAGCGACTTTTCAGCTGCTCTGAGGCTTGTCTAATGCTGTCAGCATTCAGACCCTCTATAAAGAACACAGGAGAAGAAGCTCAACACTTAAAAGTCACAAAGAAGTAAATCAGTTTACAGTACTTTAACAATTCAATTTCTACGTGGAGAGCTAATAAATCCAAATAATGTTTAATCATCAAATAACAATCCTGAACATGCAGATGTTACACATCAATGGAGAAAGAATTTCAGAACTACTTAAAGTTACTGTCAGGGTACTTTTGTTACAATGGGAATGAATTATAAAGTGCATTATGATACAAGAAAGGAATAAAGCATAAAGATGTGACATAATAGATACAGCTATTTAAAACTGCTTTACGAAAAAAATCTGTCATAATTGGATTTTGAAAGCTCTGTCTGGATTCAAACTGGATTTTAACTTATTAGATTCTTGTGTGGTTTCCTTTGTTTGTTTGTTTTAAATGCAATTTTCAAGTGTATGGGAACTGGGTTCCACAGTTATTTTGATGTTTTTAATAATCCAATCCTTAAGTTTTGCATTACGTGCTAGTTTAGAAATATCAAAAGTGCGTAAGAATAACAATGCTGATCAGACCAAAGTACCATGTAGGAAATTCCCCTGTCTCCAACAGTGTTCATCAATAGACATCAAGCAACGACTCCAGAAACCATGTGACACTTCTTCATAACTATATTCAGCCAGAGTTTGGTTTGGCATGCCATACAGTGACATGCATAGGAACAGAACTGATACTGACCAAAAAATTAATAAACTTCTCAATCAAGTACATGGTTGAGAACTTTTTTTAATAACATCAACAGTAAGTCATACATTAGTTAACCAGTAAAACAAAAGCTATGCTTTTAGCAAAATATCAAATTTCAGGTGTTTTTATATCTCTTAAAACCAAGTTTAAATGCAAATAAAACAAAAGCCTTCAATGTGATACTTCTGTGATTTTTAAGATGGTTTTGATGTGACTTATCTTGGTTATACACTATACTTACAATCTTCATGGAAAAATTCCTTATCAGAGCTACAAAACTGTGAAGTGCATGCACAACTGTTGTAGGCAGAACTCAGGCTAAAGGCATTGCATAAAATAATACAGAAAACTTACTATACTAAACTTCATAATGATCATTATATACACAACATGGTACATCACACTAATTGGAGATCATGTCTGCTATGGAACTCCACAGTTCTCCAGCAGTCATTATTTTGGATTCAGCTCAAGGCTGATTCAGTGCCACTTGTAAACAGACGACTATGCAGTATCTTACAGTAGATTCCTTGACAGACTCTATTTCTAGGATATTGACCTAGCCAAGAAAATAGGACATGATTTCAAAAAATACAAGCAAAAATGCAGAAAGATAAGAAGCCCAGCACTAATGGGACATAACAATAACTGTGGTGGTTGCAACAGTTATATATACATGCTGTACCCAGGAAAATGGATGGCACAATTTAATGACTGAGCAAGGATCTAAAATAAGATAAAGTGGAAAGAGGTAACAGCATTTTGACACATCTTAATAAGATCCATCAGTGACATGATTTTTTTATGTGTGTCTGTATCTGGAGACATTGCTGCAGAACTACTTTATTTTCTTAAAGTGTCTTATTAATAATATCTTAATGTCTAATGAATATACGTCAATATACAAAGAGGCAGCATAAACTTCAATGGCATAGCAGTCATAACAGCAGAGATGACTGGACACATACATAATGAATGTTACCAACATAAAGAGAAAAACATATATATAGAAGACAAGCTTTTGACTATGCTGTATTTCAAAAACTGCTTCTGTCCTGCTGTGACTTTGGTTACAAAAATGCTGTATACTCTTAAGCGAGAGCAGACATCTCTGATGCTGTGTACATAATTAATTACCTCTGAACCTGGAAGACACTTCCTATGACTTTGACAGAGAAGATATACAAAGATCACTTTTATTTTTTCCTCCTCTCCTCTCTTTTCAGCTGCCACCATTCCCAAAGCACCCCTAGGCAAGATTACAATTACAAGGGGAAGTGCACTCATGAACTCTCTGTACATAATAATACTTTTCCCTGTAATTTTTTTCAAGGATTCAGAGAAGACTGTATATCTGATGAAAATCTAGATTAATTAACTCCTCTCTTCTTCCTTTCACAGCTATATCCCTCTTAATGTTACATTATAAGGGAAAATATCCAGTGTTACTCAGTTTTCATTAATATTTCAGTATCTAAACATTGAGTTTATAAATGTTTCTGCTCTTCACATGACTGAAGTTGGAAGTACGAGATCAGAGTGAGCAGAGCTATACTTCCTACGAGAATACAAAGGCCACTTTAAGCAATACGATATCCTACTGAAATGAAGATCCATCTGAAAATCTCCTAAGGGACCCTCTTTTAAAACTCTAAATTCACAGTTCAGAAAACGTCTATCAAGTGTTAATATATCATTTTCAGATGAATGCAAGAAAATGGCCATTACTTGCACATCATAAATTTTGCTAGAAAAATCTAAGCCAAAATGACAAGAGGTAATTTCATGTCCTAAACCTATATATATATGTATATATTCCCAATCCAGAACTGGAACTTGTCCAAGTCTTCACATTTATCTTGTTTTGAAGAAAGCTTGTCCTCCTTCTAATTGAAAATTAACAATTATTTGAATAGTTGATGCAATGAGGGCAGAACTCTAATGTTTTTGTTTTCAGACTGAATTGGTGAAAACCAAAAGCTCAAAACTTACTTTCATGAGAAGTACTGATTTCTTCACTATCTTTAGCAACTTTAGCAACTATCAGCTTTCATTCATGATGTTGACATCAATCTTCCTATCGTGCTTCACTCATGGTAACAAGACGTACCAAAGTTGAGAATCAGGAGAATTAACAATATGAAATCCATTTTCTGGTAAAACACTGCTATTTTAGAAATAATGGTTCATAACCTTTTCATGTTCCATATTCCAAGAGCTCCTGATATAATCAGTGAATAAATAAACTGTACCCAGAGGAAACAGATCACTGCCTGGAGTACCTCAATTAATTTTATTACCTTGTCTACTGTGCATAACAAATTGTGTCAGTACTTTTAATTGTGCAACATCTTACATGCAAGTACTCTGGAACTGCCAGTTAGTATGAAGCATATCTTATTAAGTGCATTTATCATTTGCTATGAATCTATGACAGAATAATATAATATTATCTATGTTTTTATAGCTTTTGATGAATAAGCATATGTGAAATGGTAGCTCATAATGAAACACGATAATATGTTTCTTTCTTAAAATAATGGCTCCCAACCATTATGTGTTTTATCACAACAAATTCTTCTGTATTTACTTTAATGCTGCCTATCAAAAGTCTCCCAGTAGTCATTTTGATGCCCTATATATTATATTCTAAATCACTATAATAATCACACGTTCGTCTCAAAATGCTAAGCTCCTTCAATTCCTCCATCAGAGAATGTTATTCTGCTTTAGATTAGCATCTTAGAATATATTTGGTTTTATTTTTTTGTTTTTGTTGCCCCCATCTCCAAAAACAATGGAGAGCAGGAGACAGACGTTTTCATTGATTGTAATCATCAGGCTTCTTTAAACTCACAGGCAAGGAGAGGCAGAGCACAGTCTATGTAGAAGAAGGGTGACTTGTTGAAGGTAAAAACACTGATTTTCCAGTGATAGGAAAAGTCCTTCAAATGGTACTAACCTAACCAGTCACACTGCTTACAAACTTAAGAATAGCTGTGAAATCACAGGTCTTTCCTCTCAGAATATTTTCGCTGACACTGACTGAAAACGTAAGGCAGGAATGTTGCCCTACATAAATACATTTCTTCAGGTTATTTTTCTCAATACTAAGGAAGAAAGAAATAAGACTAAATATAAAGACCTATTTTTCTCCAGAATTTGAATCCTGCTTTTTACTTATTTCCTCTCCTAACATAGTAAAAGAGCAAGAAAATAAATACATAAAGAATTTAGCAATGAAATTTACCACCATTGTGAACTTCTCTTTTACAATCTGCCAGATTACTTTGTACTTTCATACTGTTAATCTGTTACACTCAGAAACATATATATATATATATATATATATATTTTTTTTTTTAAGAGCAAAGAGGAAGCAGACCTTACGTATAAGCAAAGCCAAGAATTTAGTGTTAGTATAACTGGAATCTTAGGACTCTGATCATTATATACATTATATACAATAACTAAAAAATAGCAATGCAGTTAAAAACGTAATCACTTGTCTTCACAACTAATTTATATCTTAAATCTGTTTGCCATAGGTAGTCTTTTAATTACAGATTACACTGTATGTGCATGACAAACTTCAACTGCACCAACAAATGGTTCCCCCAAAGAAAGTACCATACAGGATAATCATCTGTGTAGTGCTTACATCCATGGTTTTAAATTATAATCATGGAAAATTAAAAAGATTACTTATTCAAGATAGCACAGTATATCTTCCCTCCTCCAGATGCTAAGCAATGTGTTTTCCAAATTTGAAATGGTAAGTTGAACTCCACTTCCTTCCCTTGCTATGGAAAAGAGTTCCAGCATTAGACGAGCAAGGTACGTAGCTACAGTCAGTCTGATCGTTGAACCTTATTTTGGAGACTCAGCTAGAAAATTCTCCTATGATGTACTCTTTCCTCTTCTCCTCTTAGTGAATCCAGAAATCGACAAAAATAATAACAAAGAGGTCAAGACTATATGTCCCAATGAATTTCAACAAGCCACACAGCAACTAAGGAAACTCAGTTGAATTACTGTGGAAAATATAAAGCTGCATAAGTTTATTGCAGTTTAAGATATAAATTTAATGTTATTTTTTTTACACATTTAATGTTATTTTTTTTACACACCTTTTAGTTCAGCATCCAATTACAGATACACCCATTAATTGCAAATTCATTTGAGCATATGATTAAAAACAAACAAAATTTCTTGTTCATAGAAGTACTGAGGTTGAACACTGTGGTTACCTTCCTCTATGCACAAAGCATAATTTTGAATACCTAGCAAAATATTTAAGTTGCAAAATTCTTTGTTAATATGATCTTACAGTTCTCTTCAAGTAAAGCTGATGATTTAATTCCACTCTCCAGCACTCTCTCTTGGTGGCGATCTTTGCATTATTTAACCATTTAATACACTGTTCCTCAAATTGCCATAAACAATTGAGGCCAGAGAAACTCTTCTCAATGGAATAGTTAATTCTCTAAAATCACCACAAAAATAATATTCATTCTCACAGGCATCTAAAATCCATCATCCTTGCGAGAAAATTCTTGCTGCTAAGGCTGCCATGATGTTTGGGATAATATGCCATTCATATGGCAGAATTCAGAACAATTGACAGGAAACAGATAAAGTCATGCTGGCTCAACTAGCCTAGTCCATACTTAAACCCCAACTGCAAGATTTGTTTTCTAAAAAAGAGGATATTTGGGATACAATAGATAATAAAGCACATCTAACCACAGTTGAAATCACAACACCTATGAACTGTGAATAAGCACAAATGCATGAACTGAAGGAGAAAAAAAGAGGACCTTGAGGACATGAGAATATTTAAGAAAGCTAATCTGATGAAGCTGAAGATGGAATTCCTTATGTGCAAGTCTGCAACTCGCCAAAGAAACAATGGGGCACTGCTAACTGGGTCCTAAACAGGTTAGGTCCAAAGTAACAATCTTGATGTGTCAGCACAGAAATTTCAAATATTGCCTTAGAAGTCCTGTACAGCAGATCTCCCTGGCAGAAAAATATGTCAAAAAACATATAGGACTTTTTTTTTTTCTTTTTTTTCTTCATGGAAAATAATCCAATGATTTCAAAAAGACTGCAAATTTTAGCAGACTCCCTTCTGTCTATTCTCTGAGCCTGTGAAATAACCCCTTTTAACAGTTGCTACAATAATGGTGATTAAATATGACCAGAACACAAGCGTGGCTACTTTTAAAGTGCCACCTTCATACTTAAAACTTCATACTTAAGCAAGATAATCCTAAAATTCCATCATATTTGTGTAGATTAGCATTTCATTAATAAGTTATATTCTTGACTCTTTGTTATAACAATTTAACATAAAATATTTGTTCTGAGGCTCAGTGCATTCAACATCTGTTTTTTTTTTTGTTTTTTTTTTTTGTAAGCCTGTCAGTATGACAGATCATGGTCCACGGTTAATGTTTTACTACAAAGTTAGACATTTTTTAACATCAAAGATAGTGACATGACATACAATTTTACTTCCATCTATCTTACTGTTGGGTTTTCTTCTTCCTTTAAAAAGTTCAAAAAAATTGGCTGAATATAATAATGTATTTTTTTGGAAAATTCAGTGATAAAAATAAAATAAAAAAATTGCAACTTTTTTCTAAATGTGTTGTATAAGCTTTCGTATTTATTATCTTGAAAAGCTGAATGCCAAAAATATCTTCCAATACCCAATAAAATGTTATACTTTATATAATACAGAACATTACAGCAACATATCTATAATAAAATATACAAAGGATATTATAATCAAAGTTAGAAAACACTTTTTCAAACTGTTCAGTTTTCTAACTTGGATGAATTAATGTACCTTCAAAGCCTGGTATACTCACAAAATAAGATTACAACTTTATTCTCTACACAGAACAGATTGTTAATACACAGTTCATTACCGTGAGCACATTTTACACACACTTCTTTTCACGATACTGAAGTTGTAAGATTTTTTCTCTTTACTAATTAACAGATTTAATATCCAGAAATAATAAAATAAATGTAATGAAATTTACTTTACTGTACCATTTAGACAGCATTTTCTAATATAATTCTTGCAATAAATATAAACCTGTGCATTTATCAAATCACTGAGAAGATTATCTAAATCAACTCCCTTGTAATTACCATTCACCATCTGTTCCACCAGGGCCTCAGCTGATCTGCTGGCATCTTGCAGCTTTCTGTACTTCTCAGGCTTTTCTCGCTGGATGGCCTGCAGCATGACAGGAAAGGTGAGTATTTCAAAAGAGGAAGAAGAAAGTAAATAATCTCAGGGATGTCCTGATTTCTTGAGACTGCTTAATGTGCCACACTGCTCTGCCAGCCTCCTGATTAGCAATGAAAGCACGAAGTATCACACACCAAGTTAGTCATAAAGTCAAATACATGACTTGAGAATCGGAACACAATAGATTTGACAAATGATAAACATCAGTATTTTACAGACAAATCAAAGACAGACAAATTAAGAACTATTCAAAGCCCAATATTTCAGAAGAAAAACATATGTTCAACAGAAATTCCTTGTGGAGGAATAGAAAATGTACTCTTTTTTTTTCATGTGGTTCCTATTTATATTATTAAGAATTGAGATCATGCTAACCAAAACACAGGGTCTCATGGTCTCATGTCATGCTGAAACTATAAACCATTTGATTGCTTATTTTAATCTTTTTTTTTTTTTGGAAAAAAAAAAGTAAAATGCATATTAAAGTAGGCATCTAACATATATAGTAGACAGCCATACATGAGCCAATAGGTAAGAGTTAAACTGCAGAATCAACACAGGGTTCCCATTATATGTTGTACCTAATACTCTTAGTCACCTTTCCTTACTTAAAAAGTTCTCACCTGTGTTTAGGCGTGCTCACACTAGCTGGTAATTGTAAGTACATGCTTGAGTTTCAGAATACAGTAGAAATCTAAGTTTCTATTTCCATTTGGTTTGGTAGCAAAATAGATGGAAAATAAAACTATTAGATCTTACACCTCCTCAATGATGTCTAATAATTAACAACATCGCATTGTTGACTTTAGACTAATTAGTCATCCAGTTAGGTGTAATTTTGATGCTCTAAACTAGAAGCCTAAATTTCCTCGTTTAGTTCAGGAGAAGCCTAGGGCTATAACCCAGTTTGAAACCAAAAATAAAACACATTATACATATTGTCCAGAGATCCTACCTAAAACATCCTCTCCTTATCCAGAACTACACTGTCTATAATGCTAGGTATAACAAACATAAGTCTAACTGCACAGAAGTCAGAAGAATCATAAGAACACTGAGATATACTGAAAATAATCTTGCTCTGTCTGCAATTCCGGATGTGTAATTATCACAAGTGTAATTGTAGTGAACACAAATGAATCATTCAAAACCTGAAATATACTAAAAATAGCTTTTAGAAATATGAAAACAATATGACACTGAAGCTTGTGGCAGAGAACTCTTCAGTATCTCGTAACAGACCACGTGTCTGGAAAAAGTTGGAAACATGCCTGCTTCTCTCCCAAAAGATCAAGGTTTCTAGATCCTGACAGAAAACAAAAGCACTTTATGTGAAGCACTTAAAAATAAACACGTAAGTCTGGCACACATCAATACTTTTCTCCACTCATTTTTTGTGTTACTAATTTATATCACACAGATGAAGGGCTAACAGTAGATATAGAAAGACATATGCTTACACACAGAAAATACAATGCCAAAGGAGAAATGGCTGTCCTCTCGGTCCTCATACAAACAAGGTATGGGACAATTTACCTGATCTGTGGAGAAAGCAGACTTACTCAATGGCACTAATATAGTCATGGCCTTATACTGCACATGCTTCAATTGTTTGCCAAACCCACAAACTTCATCTTACATATTTAAGGTCTTCAAAGGAATAATTTTTGTAAACAAACGCAGAGTGCTAAGAAATAAATGGAGTAATAGTCCCATAAACACTTCTCATTCATCCTTTCAGATCTGTTTGGTTACTGTTTCCTGTACCAAAAAGGACAACTTGGAAACTTTTACATTCATTGTTATCAACGCTTTTTCTGATGAAAATTTGTGGTAGCTGCAAAATAATTTTAAAATATTTCCAAAATTGTATTTTATTTCTTTTTATATTCTTCGTATTTATTGTTTTTAAACAAGAAATAAACAACTTTTTTTAAAAGACTTTTCTCTAGTACGGGATTAATTCTCTTTGAGAAATATTTTGTAACTGGCAAAACAGATGTGTAATGTCTTAGTTCTAACTGATGGAGTAACATTAAAGGCATCTTTAGCTAAATACCAGATGAAGGCGAAGAGGTTATTTTCACAATAGTATCAGTTTAATTTGACCCTAAGATTTTAGTTGGCAGTTAATGACTTCGTAACATTGAAGACACTTGCATTTCAGAAATTCATGTTAGTCATATCAAATCAAAATCCTATTTTAAGAAGTCTGCCAATTTTTGTACAGTTGCAGTAATGCCTGAACTCTTGTGGTTCTTGTCAACTACGCCTGTGGGCAGAAGTTTGTAATATTATTGTCACTGGATTTTACAATGATTGAGCTTCCATGGCCATGTCTGAAGAAGATTACTAAATGAAAATGAACAAGAGAGAATTGGGCATTTAAGAATGCCAAGGGAGCAAATTTAATTGTACAGGATATCTGACATTTTCCCTTACATCAGTTTCTTACCTTTGTTCACCTTTGATCTTGAATTTCTAGATGCTTCTTGGCTAAATAAAATTCCTTTCAATGAGTTTTATCCTTAATTTTCTGATGTGCAATCTCAAGTTTTACTTCCTAATAAGCAAGATTTTCTAACAAGTAACTTTTAACTTTTTGTACCTGAACCTTCACATATTTGAACTTACAATAATGAAGGCTCACTGGAGCTTAAGAGAAGCAAGCAAACAGAAAAGTCTGAATCATTGCTAGACCTGTTTTCAGCAAAATGCACATATTAACCGGAAAACATTAAGAATATGATGCAGCATAAAGATATTTTTGGCATTTATGTATGAATGTCTTCATTATTTAAGAGTAGTACTGCTGTCCCACAGTGAACATCTCCATAATTAAGATTTCCAGTCTCTCTGATCAGTTAAGGCAAGTCCGTTTTTCTCATAGCTGAGAAGGACTGGAAATATTTTTGCTTCTCTCCATACACAGGAATGGTCTTTCTCCACATCTCTAATATATTCAATTTATGTAGCACATCTGCCAAAGGCTTATTTTCTGCCAGTACCTGAACAGCTGTTGTCTCAGCAAACATAGTGTGTTCCATACAATCTGCTCTTGGCTCCATCTCCCCCAGGACTTCTCTGAACGGGGATGGGAGCAGGTTTTTGAACTTGAATCATTGAATAATCAATGATGGCAAAAGAGCTTCCCTTGTGGCTGTCCTTTCTGAAGTCTGGGTCCCTTCACCTACAGATGCACTTCTATTATATCATAAAGAAATGACCCCACTGAGAAAAACAATGAATAGAAACAAGATGCTTTGACAACAACAACAACAAAAAAAAAAAAAACAACCCACATCCAACTAGTAACCTGTCCTAAAAAGAAAAGTAGAAAGGAACATCATTAGGAAAAGGCTATGGGACTGAGTGGCTACCACAGTAGGCAAAAAAATGGTAGGTCAGACATCAGTCATCATGGGTGTTCTGTGCTACATCATCTACAACGTCACACAGGGAGGAAACTTTCATTTAGAAAGCCACTAAGTACAACATGATACTTCTATATGCATGTGTGTATGGTATCATGAATGATGGGGTATGACTACATATGTCAGTATTGTACAATCTTTTACAATTATCACTGATGTTTTCACTTTTGACATCTTTCATTATATGTCTTCTGCAACTTTACTAGAGATTATAGTCTGATAAAAGGCACTACCTTATTTTTCATTGATTAAAACCTCATTTTGAGAGAAATAGAAACTTAAGGAAAAAACAAGCAACAACAACACTGTGCAAATCAATGAACTGGACAGTACTTCCTGCTTTGGCTACTAGTTGAACAGCAGAAGATAGAGACCAGGCCCATCCAATTTTTAAAACTCAGCATTTAAACCTTCCTCCACTTATTTTTTTTTTCCTTTTAAAAAGCAACATTTTTTTTAATTAATTAGAAGAATTTCCACTGAGAACTGTTCAACAGAGAATCCAGATATTGTCAAGTGCAATCTTAGAGAGTTCTCCCAAATTAAAATATCATCTTTATATTCTGTATATTTAAAGTAGCTAGAAGCTTCTACGTGTATGTTAATCTCTTCAACGAAATGTTATTTTTAAAAGAAATCAAAGCCAGACTTGGTTTTTAAAAATATTTACAATGTTAATGAATGATGTTAATTTCTCTTGTTCCTATTTAGAGTTACTGGTTTGTCTCAGACTACTTTTGATACAAAGCAGATTTATTTTCTGCAGTACTTTTCATTAAAGAAGTTGGAAAATGGTTTCTTAACCATCAAATCATTTGGTTTCTAAGGAAGTCAAAGAAACATCTGAAATTCTGCTATCTCCAGCGTCCTGATTTCAGCCTTTCCAATATCAATGCACAGATCAAATACCATACTGCTTTTCCCTCCTGATCTTCCTTCAGTATTATGTATGTTTTCACTGACCTAAAGGAACACTTCACAATTGCACTTAACAATGGCTTCCCAACCCCAACCTCTTTCCTTGCCAACAAAGGCAAGGTAACAGCTGCTGGAAAATCCAGTTGGGACCAGAGGAGGATCTGTAGTTCACCTACCTCTGTCCCTTACTTGCAGTGACACTGATCACCACCTCCTTGGGAGCAAAGAAAGGAAAGAAGGAGGAAGGTGAACCATAGCTCCTGAGTCCTTTAACGGTTTTACAAAGTCTTAAAAACTGACAACATGAGATGGAATGTCTTATTGATTAGGGAAACCTGACAGTGCAGGTAACCAGCACAATATGAAGGTCAAAGCAGGAGCTGATTTGCCATCCTTGAAATTGTGTTCCGCAAAATGGGAATATATGAAGGGGAGACAGGAGCATTTTTTATTTTTTTTTCCCATCTACCACAAAGATGGAAACACTGACCAAATTACCTGCATATCTATTTATGTATGAGACAATACTCATTAACCCAGTGTGGAAGTATTTGAATCTATCATCATCTCTGCATGTTCGATCGAGTTTACATATTTCTGTGTATATAGTTATGTATATTTACATATCATGAAATGGTGTCATAAACTAAATTCAATATAATATACTCTAATGGATAATTACACAGTAAGTATCCATTAGATACTTAAGTAGTAACATTATGATAACATTAACAAATACATTAAGATTATTGTAATAAAAGTATGACTTAACAAGAAATATCAAAATGCATATTTACTGTCACAGAATTCCTCAATCCTACTGTTGTTAATTTATGATGGACAAGCAAAGAGTGAGAAAAAAGCAGCAGCAAAAAATAACTTCAGTACAGTAACTTTGCTCTATCTGTGTTTTAGCAGTACGTATCACTTTAGTTTTCTAATGAAGTCCCATGACACACTATTATACTATAAGCATAATAGCTTATTATAAAAAAATAATTTGCCTTTCTATTATTCAGAAAAGGTAACTTTCCTTGCAACTAGCTACAAAAATTAAATACTGAAGAAAATTTTTACTCATGTAGTTTTCAAAGACTAAATTCAGAGTGCATGAAACACACACAAACATAGTTGCTCTTCAAGCACTGCAGATTCATTTTGCAAGAACTAGAAAGAACCATTTCTGGTTCAGTCATGGTACAAGAACAGATAAAAATAATTTTCATGGAAACTGGCTATTTTCAGATACGTTTTACAGCACTGTAAGAATCAGATACAGGTTTTCTTTTACATTCACTAACAGATGACATTTTACACATTCTTCAATTTATGCATGTATAATGTCATTTTAAGCCATTAGTATAGAAATATAGTGTATATTCAAAAGGTAAATTATAGGCATAGATTCAATTTTACTGAAAACTTCTGTGAATCTATAATGCCGTAAATTAAATACGATATCTCCATTTAGACACCCTGTGTATCAATTTTGGTGCGAAAATCTGAAATGTACAAAAATACTGAACGCTTCTCAATTTCTCATGTATATGATCAGTCAATGCTTGTCAGCTTAGATTTGAACTCATTTAAACTTGGACTTTGAAAGCACTTTGACAAGCGAATACAAGCTAACAAACATGTATATTAGTACTTTCTCCTACATTGACTCGTTCTCTGAGATCTGAGAGATTTCCTTCTTTTCGATATATTGCAAATTCTGGACTCTGAAGTACTGCTTCTGAGCGTGTCATCCAGCTATGGAGTTCTGTTGTATCCGAGTCAAACCTAAGATACAGAGAAGAGTAATAAGACATTTCAGTTCAACAACATTTCTGACAATAGCATTAACAGCAGAAATGGTTAACTAGTTGCTCATACAAATAAATAAGCATCAATTCCTCTTGGAAGAAGACATTTTTAAACCCACCATATCTGATTAGGTAATTCATAAAACTGTTCATCACTCTCAAATTTGAAAACATACTTTTTCATTTTTAAGACACTGATTTGACAGCTGAACAGATGCAAAAGTTTTCTCAACAAGCATTTCAATTTTACAAGCTGAGTTTTTTTGGAAGACATGAAAGAAGTGGTTCTCACAGTTGAATAAAGTGTATCACAAGCACTGTTGGCTCAGCTGAGGATGTGAGGCATATCTGGCTCACAAAATGCAGCCTTTGTACCTAAGAAATCTCTGCCTTAGTTTGTGCTGACTGCATTATACAGAAAAAAAAGCAGGAAATCTGACCACTGGATTGAACCCTCTTCTGATTGACTCAAATTTGTTGTAGAATATAATTACTAATCAACAGAAGACTATAATTTTCCTACAGCTAGAACTGTAGAAAATGAAAATTAAGATCCCTAACTCTACATATACTTTTTAACTACTTTTTACTGTAAAGCCCTATTAATTGCAATCTGGATTCTTTCAGAAACTCCTTTAAAAATGACTTTGTTTCCTACTTAGAAGGATAGTAGTTCAAAATGAAGGTTACCGTATGCAAATATTTCAACTGCAGGCATGTAAAAAATCAAACCACAGGCTGATTCAGTATCTAAGCTAGTTTTTAAAACAAGAGTCTTGAGACAATGTTTTTTTTTAAAGCGTAAGCTTGATTGCATTTCTTTATTGCACAAATACCCAAACATATTTCTGCTCCCCCTTTATTTTTTCCTTCTCCACTGTGATCTTTGTGACTATTTAGCAATAAGGTGTGAATGACTGAGTAATACTAAATCAAAGCAGTAGAAATAACCACATACTTCCTTAATCCAGCCTCAGCCTATATGGAAATTAAAACCTCTTAAGAATAATGTTTATAAAACAATTGCAAATAATTCTATTTGCACATTCATTCAAGGATGATGGCGAGGCAACGGAAGGGGCAGAAATCTTCATTTCATAGAGAACTATACATTCAGAGGCAGAATACAAAAGAAAATCTGTCTGGTGGTTTAGCGAATCTCTGTACTGGTATCAGGTTCAAATCCTCTAAATCAAATTGAACCGCCAGTGAATAGATTCCTGCCTCCAAATCTATGCAATGTTAAATCAACTGTTATTCCTGAAATAGGAAGTTATCATTTGTTCAGCATATAATAGCTGTATGTTTAATAAATGCTGTCATTATATTTTAGAACCAGGACAACAAAACAATGAAAGCCAGTATTTCCACATAAAACTGGAATACTGTTTATTCAACAAACTGCAAGCACTAACTGCATATCTAAACGCACTGATAACTGCAGGAGAATACAAAAGCATACTTTTCTAACTGTGATTTAAGACTGTTCAGCACATCTTAAAATGGGGAACAACGAGTTATAAAGCAAATGGATTGCATTACGAGATAAAAGCTATTTCATAGCTGTTCCTAATATGCTTTTGGATATAAATCACTTGTGTTCAATATCTAATGAAGATTGCCAACAACTGTGCCCAATGATCAGTGATGTGAAGTTCTACTAGACAAGCCTGCACAAAGTAGAGTTAGTAAGTCCTTAGTAAGGGCTTTATTAGGTCACTTAAATTAGAACAGCTGCCTAAATGGTGTAACCTCACTTGAGAATTGCTGAGATACAGAGAAGCCTCCAAATACAATGTATGCCTTTTCAAAAAAATACAGTAGTAATACTGTACAATCCTGTGTTTCATGAAATGATCTGATTCAGGGCTTGCCTCTTAGAGCTTACCTGCTCTAAGGATCAAGACAGAATGTGGTCAGAGACTTAAAGGTTTTCAACTAGATGGGACTGTCACTCTCTCCTCCTGTTTTTTGAAATTCAGTCAGCAGCGTACAAACCACTCCTCAAGAATTAGCAGCCCACATTAGCAGAAGGGTTGTCACTCTGCAGCCAAAATGAGCACTATTCCTTGTTCTCCTCACAGCCAACAACTATGTAGGCAAAGGAAAAAAATTGTCCACTACTTTCACCTTACTTAAATCTACAGATTAGGCCAGCTCTCTGGCCACTATCAGCAGTTGTGGTAATTACACTGTTCTATAGCACAGGTATGAAGTAACTGCAAACCAGAGAACATAGAATGTCAGATACAGGATAAAAAATAAAGACAAGTTTATCAGTTCCTCAGTACTAAACTCTCTTGGCTGCAGGTAAAACTGTCTTCCTCTAGAAGAACAGCTGTAAATTTAGGAGTATTCTGATAGAACAACAAAGTCATCAGGAAATCATTATACGGCTGAGATTCATCAGGTGCTGGTAAGTATTAGACACCACAGATAGCATTTGGACAGAGCTGATCTCACATGACAGATTGCTCTGCCAGTTGTAGTTTCTTCTGTGTAAGTAAATATAACTCCACAAACGATGTTTTTTGACCCCCCCCCCCCCCAAGAAAAGGGGGAGGTGGGGGGGGGAAGGATTAGGTTTAAGTTTGGGTTTAGAAGAGATGAAAGTTAATTCAAGGCAGCTTTTTTTTGCAGCACATAAATATCCTTAACATAGTTTAAAGACATACTGTACATTTCAACAACCTTGGAAAAATGTATTTCTCATATTCAGCTTTTTTAAATGCAGGAAGTGCAGGTTGAATATGGCATTTATTCATTGTGCTATGATGACTGGACATTTCATTTCAAAGTAGTTTCAGTTACAAAGTATAGTAACTCCAGACTGATAATATTTGAGCTTTAAATCTAAAGTGAAACAATATCTTTGACATCAAAAAAAAAAAAAAAAAAAGAAATATTGCATTTCTACACAATAAAGTTGGGTGCATGTAGCATTTGTTAAAATAAATCCATGGAAGAGAAAAAACATCACTTGACACAACCACTCCAGACCTCAGTATAGAGTGCACATAACCTTGCTGCCCAGCTGAAATTTTAACCCACAGAAGAGGATCTAGTGCCTCTAAATTCTTTATGGTGTGCTCATGCTTTAGTTTTCCAATTAGTCTCTCTTTCTGCTATTCTACAACAGAGATACTATCTTATACTGTCCTCATGGCACTCTCACAGCCCCACACATCTGTTACAACAACTCATTCTCTTAATCATACTAAACCAGGGGCCCACTGCAGATTGCCATTCACAACTCTTTTGTGTAGGTCACACATACAAAAGATTTGTTCAAAAATTACTCCTTCTTCTGGCTTTCCCTTCCAATACAGGATAATCTTCATCTTTAAGGCATCTTTAAGGCATTTCACAACTTAGCTATATTTTTTCTGTGCAGGGAGTTCCTAGCTAATTGTTCAGCAAGGAATGTCTTGCAGAATATTCTGGAAGCAGCCTGAGACCAAGGAGGCCATCTCTCTCCCCCCTCAGCATGTTGTTGGGACAGTGACTTGTCTCCATACGAGCCAGGTTCCCTTGGGAGTTACATCCTCTTCTTAGCTTCCTATTCCTGGATATATACAATGGTCTCATATCCTTCACACCATTTCTGGGAGCAGAGTACTACAGGCTGCTTTTGGGGAAAAGTGGGTGTTTAGCCCTTCCTGCTGAGAAGTTGTGACCTACTGTTGTTGCAGATCAGCGACCTGCACTGTCTAAGACAGCAAACCAGCTAGGCCCGTGACTTCCTGCCACAGGGACATAAGGGACGAACACACAGTGTCTAGCACCGAATATCCAATTTATTACTATGCAACAAAGCCTTATATACCCATACACCCGACTGCCCCCGGATCATCCACCTATCACTCCACATTCCCGTGACCCACATTCATTAATCATCTCTCTCCGTGTGTTAGCTCTCCATACGTGCAGGTACTATTCACGTGACGTATGTGTACTGCCCAAGTGTCCGCCCCCCTGATGCACATAGGCATTGCCCAAACACCCTAGCCACAACCCACACCTACCACATGGAATCAAAGCGCACTGGAATGGGGATGGGCTGTGCACCACTAGAAGAGGCCACAAGCATTTATCAACTTCACACCATAGCTAGTAAATAAGAAATTTATGTTTTAAGTTACCTGCCGAAAAGATTAGCTCCTCCTAATATTGTGCGGTGGCTCTACCTATGCTAAGAAGCTTAAAACCTCATTTTTGATTGTAGTAACTTCTCATTTTATTGAACTATTTATCTGTTACAGTTTGGGGCAGGTAAGGAAAATTTGCGCTAAGGAATCTCATCCTCTAGACTTCCTCTTCTTTCACTATTACTGGAGGTTTTCAAGATGTGACCAAATAGGATGCAAGATAATCTCATGTAGGCTCTTTTCCCCGAAAAAGTTGGATATGATGTTTCGAAGCCCATTCCAACCTGGGCTGTTCTATTCTGTGATCATCTAGCAAAATAATGGTATACTTTAATGGTATATATTTTAATTATAATGGTATATTTTAAACTCATATTTTTCATCTGTTTTATACACACTACCATAGTAAGATGATGACTGTGGAGTAAGATGCATTCACCAACCTGCCACGTACTTATGCTTATAACTTGAACATTGCATAGATTCACGTAAGAAGACATGAAATGATATAATCTTTTCCCTATATTAACATAATTTATGCTACTTTGCATCATTTACTGCTACTTTGTTACTGCTACTACAACTAAAATGTGCTTTTAGAATTTCATTCTTTCAACAGATAGAAACTGCCTCAGAATTTCCTTCATCACAGTATCACAGAATCACAAGGATTGGAATGGTCCTCAATAGATCATCGAGTCCAACCCTTTCCATCCAAACAAAACCACAGTAGGTGTGTCAGCATTATGTAGATATAAGAATATTTGCCTTCATATTGAGCTGGGAGGGAATACTACAATTTTGCTTTGAAGAAACACATTACTGACTAACTGCATTTCCGTGTCTGGACTGAAATGCCTCACTCATCAGCAGTGTTATTCACTCTTGGTTGCCTAGAATATGTCAGAGAACAACTGCAAAATACCATGCCTACTAGCATAATTAAACTCCTTTCTTCACCCTTTATATTTGTAGCAAGCTTGGACGTTGATCAAGCACTCTTAGTTCTTATCTACCATTCCAAAGTTTATTTATCCCAATATATGTTTTTTTTTTTTTTTCTCTCCTGTATTTTGGTTCAGTCCTCAGAGAATTTTCTTACATTTCTGAATGACATTCTGGACCTCCTCTACACTTGTGATACTATTCAGTTTAGCTTCATCAACACCATTATCTGCACATTTCTGTAATGCATACCAAAGCATCGAAGAAAATATTAAATCAATCTTTTAAATCTCATAGTTCTCCTTCTTTAGTCACCTTTCTATGTTACCTTTCATAAAGTAATAAACCATACCTTCTCCAGCCTTAGCAGTTATTCCTTAATAGTGTCATGGAATGCTTTGATTAAATTCAGACAGATTAGATGTACAGCATTTCTCTTATGTGAGAGAAAAGAGATGAGGAGAATGAAAGTCTACAGGCTGCTGTAGAATTAGTTCATTAACACCATTTGTCTTCAGCAAACAGCCAGTGGCTAGAAATGTAGAGCATTTTTAAATTCAGCCATGCCTTCTATTGAGTGCCAATAGGCAACACTTCCGTAGTACAAAAGGCAGTATCAGACACTAAATGTGAAGAATATATATTCTCAGTTTATTAGTAGTTTACACCACTTCTTGCCACACAAACAGGATAAAGACTTAAAAAATAGTGAACAGGAAGTTATAAAAAACGCACATTTACAGAACTTGACATATCTATAGCTATTCTTTATTCTAGACGAAAACATTTATGAACTTTTCATTCTGTAAACAAAAACAAAAAATTATATTTTTTTCTCTCAGGCACCCTTTTCTTTTCTCTGGTACTGGCTACACAGATATAATGCTGAGACCAAGGACTATCCAGAAAACTGAAGAAAAATGGCTCTCTTCTTTCTAGATTTGCTAAAGACAGTTAGATGACAGTGAAAGAGCAAAAGCTGCATTTCTATAAGAGGACAAGGGTCAAACTGCCCAACAGAATTGCTGTAAACGTACTTAGCAATCATCATTTAGTTCAGACTAATATAATTCTGTACTGTAGTGGACTACTTGAAAGAACAGCTGCCAAAAATTCTTAAAATAGGTCATTATAATTTTTCCTTTAATGTTTTTCTATTAAAAAAACTGAAACTTTTCAAAGTATTGCAGTATTAGAACCTCAAATACAATATTTTTAATGAAATGAAGGTCACTTTATTTTCAACAGATTTACAGTTTTGTTAACACTTACTAAATGGAAAACACTAGATGGAGCAACTATCCTGTCTTAACAGACCTTTCTCTTCAAAGGGCAAGGCCCCTTTCAAATCTGAACAATAACATTATTTTCATAGTAATGTTATGACAGACTTGGAAACATTAGGATGCATGTACAAAGTTACTTATTAACTGGCAAAGAAAGATATCTTGGGTATTATGCAAGACACTAACAATATAAATATGTATAAACTAAATGCTAAAAAGCTGTATCCTCTTTCCTATTTAAAAATCGAGCACCATGTAAGTGAAAACAACACCTTGGCAACTCTTTCTCCCATATACAGGTCTTTTTACTCAAAAACTTAATCTATGTTACATTTAACTCAAGCCCTAACGTCTTATATATGCTTTTAAGACTTCTATACAGCTCCAAGTATATATGCATTTTTCCATTCTTGGCTGTAAATTAATTCATTTGGTAAAGGAGATTTCCTATGACCCCTTAAAAAAGTTAGAATATCCCTGAATTATTCTGAAGTTTTAAAGCACTAAATTAGAAAGTAGCTTTAGATTTTGGTGAAGGAAAAAAAACAAGTCACCCACTTCTTTTCCCTGTTTTCCGTTACTCATGGTACTAAGTTGCTGTAGGAGGAATGAAAAAACAAAAGCTTCTTTACCATGCATTTAGGCCACAGTAAATTGGCACAGTGAAAATATGAAATCAACTCCTGTTTATGTAGGTCTACAAAGTCAAATGACTGAAATTCTTCAGTATAAATGAGACTCACACACTTCTAATTCTTTCAAAGCAGTTGGAAAATAAAATTTAATAATAACTTTGCCATCCATTTTTTCCCCTCAACTAAGCAGCTGTAGAACATATTCTTAAACAGTCCACTAATACAGTATTCACAGAGCAGCTAAAGTACTCTTTCTCTTCTGGAGCACACATTTTTCTAGAATATAGCGACACTGGCTGATGCCTAGAGCTTGAGAAGTACTGAGGTATGAAGTTGAGAAAATGTGGAAGTATCATCCACCCTCAACAATAAAAGCCCCAAACCACCTCCCTCCCAGAATAAACCATGCAGATTAAAATAAATAAATAAATAAATCAAATTGAGACTTTGAAGATAATATTCATTACATTCAGATTTAGCCATTTGAAATTTACTTGTTTAACTTAGGGACTTTCTATAGGCAAAGAAGACAAAGACAACTCATAAAAGAAATTTAACAAGAAAATGGTAAGTCACTCTTTTTACATGAGAAGTTTGGCTTTCATAAACAAACAGGTTTAACTAGAAACCTTATTTTTAGAATGAGCAAAGAGGAGTGAGATAAAGCACACTTCAGATGTCTGTATAAAGAAAGGTGCCTCTAAGAATTTTTTTTCCCTAATGAAATACTCCTTCCATTAAAACAACAACGAAAATCAGATTTCTTCATACTTATTATATCCTGTTCCTCTTAATAACAGACACAGTTGTCTATTTTAACACTGTTAAAGACTATTTGACAAGAAAATAACTTGCTGCTATAATTGAAAACACACTGAACTTAAAAACATTTCCTATAGAAATAAGACATTGACTGTAGTTTCATATTCCTCTCAGTCCTTAAGTCTGCTACCTTGGAATTCATATATTTATCTGAATATATACATACATATATATATACATACATACACACACACGCACTTATTTCCAAAACCACCACTAAAATCAGAGTTTTAAATCTTGCTTATAAGATCATATTCTTAAGTTCAGTGCTTGAGCCAATTCTACTCTTCAGAAGTCTTTCCTTAACAAGTGTTCAGTATTATTCCAAAATCAACTGTAACTTGTATGAGTTACACAGGAAAAAGCACTGAAAATCATAGTATTGCACATTTCAGCAAGTATTAACCCTGCCTCTAGAAAACTTAAAAGAATAAAACATGAACTTTAGAAACAAAGCACTATCTATGTTACTTGCATTCCAACTACTAAAAACATATTTAAGAATTTAAAAAGCTTAAAACTTTCTTTTCTCCAAGTTCCAAGACCACACTCACACAATGACATATGTAAAATATATCTACTGACTATAATTACAAGCACGATGGTATTGACATAATGGTTAACATTCTATACTACAAATAGTTAGGATAAAAGCACAAAAAAATCTCTATAATTTATCGTGAGTAATGAAAGATAACAACTGGTATTTGAGTACAGAAATAGGATTTTAATCTCAAAAAATTCTACATAGAAATATTGCAGTCAGATGACTAATTTGGCATTCTCATCCAACTTTACCAATTTTCTCTCTCCATTTCTTAATGATTCTCACCTCTTCCTAATTTCTGAATCCACAAGGAGTTGCCTCTTTTTGTGAGGAGGTGGTGGTGGGAGCTCCTCTTTAGCATGCTTAACCAGGATTTGTTCTCTTGTGGTCACCATAGTGACAGTTTCCATTACAGTTGTCTGTGTTAGTGATGTCTGAGTGGTAGTGACAGCTTGTGAAACCTGTGAGAGGTATTAAAGCAGAGGTCAAACATTGTTTGAAAGATTTCAGTAAAGATCATTTGGAGTAGTAATAGAAAAATAATGAGAAACTGCTCCCGTCTAATCATCAGCTGACCTTCGGAAAAAAAATAGCATCATACTGAACTCAAACCAAACTGTTTTATTTGTCTCATGCTATGTGATTAAGATAACTGCAGAAGTCAATATCAAAATCAGAGAGAATCCTAAACAGAACGAACTTATGGCTCGCTCTTATAAAATGGTGAATGAAGAAAATAAATAAATGGTAACAAAAAGGTCAATTTTGTGAGGGAATTGAATAATAGAAAATGTGTGAAATGTTATCACTGCTCTGTTACTCTGCTGCCTTTCTAAAGATTTATTCCTGAAAACTCATAAAGCGTTATGATGTCACTAAATTACCAGTTGCTATTTTTACTCTTTATAATAATCTTCAAACCAGAACATAGTTCATCATAACCTACTTGCACAAAAAGACAGCTTTCTGTCATGAAATCATAAATTAGAAAACATGCACTAGAAGACAAGTAAATTTACCTCAGTTTCACTCCATAATTAAAAATTAAAAGGAAGAAGTAGCAAGAGACAGCAATACTCAAATATGTAACACATATTTAACATAATGTGTTTACACCAATAGAATGCATTTACTTTGCAGGGTAAAATGAAAATTAACTCCTAATAAAGTCCAGTTGCATTAAAAAAAAAGAAGAAAGGTGGGATGATAAACAGCATCGTTTGCTCATATTTGTCTGGATTTGTCTCTTGTAGATCTTTTCCAACCTTGCTGATTCTATGATTCAATGATTTGATTTGTTGACTCATTGTACAGGTATAACAATTTTATATTTTGTTCTATATAACACCAAACTACAAACTTCCCACTTAAACAGAGGCAGCTAGTTTTAATGTGCCTTAATTCAGCAGAAATAGATCACTTATTTTGTTCTTCCAGATGACGGCTTATTTGTCAAAACGCTATAGTCACAGCTCTAGTGACCACCCGAAAACAGTTTAGGGCAGCGAAACAGAAAATAAAAGAAAGACTTTTACATCAGGTGCAGGGAAAGATGCATACCAGAAGAGCACTGCTTCTTCTTTTATTGCTACTGTGCAATAATTACAAAGGTCTTCCAGTAGAGAGACAAGAACACTAGTGTCTACAATTCCATGAAACTATACAAAATACATAAATTTTTAGTTCTTGCACCAGGAACTCAGTGAGAGTACTGAGTAAACCTTATTTGAAACATCAGCATTTCTATAAAACACTGAAGAGGCATACTAGGTACTTAACTGCAGCTCGTTTCCCACTTCCTTATACTGAAAAATTAGAGTGATGAGGAAAGGGGCATGCTGTTAGCAACCAGCCTCTTTTCAGCAGGCAACACCAGTAAAGTTAACAAAAAAATGGAAAAAAAAAAAAAATACTGCTAGCTTTGCTGAATATTTCACACAGCCTGCTGAACAAAAAAGTCTTGCTGATCTTTGTCCAGTCTGCCAGTGGAAATGATGGGTAGGGAAGTCCATTACCACTGTAATTTTGGCAATCTCACTTAAAGCAGCCAACTCAGCGCTGTGCTTCTTTCTCTATAAAGTGCAGCAGCCTGGACTTCAGAGAAGAATCTGAACAACACAGAACACCATAAAATTAAGATCCAAAGCAGATGTGTTCAAAAATCTTTGGATTAATTATCTCAATTGTAGTAAGCTTGTGAACTGTGAGGACTTAGTTAGCATATGAACTACATAAATTATGTGGAAAAAATGCCACTTTTTAATCTCTACAATATTATGTATTAATAGCCTTGTTTTCATTCCCTTTCACTACAGAACTCTCCATATTTTCAACTAGAGAAATCTCCATAATAAGGAAACACTTCCATGTCGTCGTATTAAAACTTAATACAGCATTCTTTGCAACATTAAAAAGAAAAATATTTCTAGACGGAAAGAAAGAGCACATCAAAGTTTCTGAGATGTAGGGTTCTGTGCAATGTGAGGATAACAACTGTTCCTTGGTTGTCTCTGCAGCTAAGAGCACTCCAAATCCTCACTTGTTCCATATATGCAGTTTTGACTTCAGTCTCCTTTTTCTCATCTAACAGAATTCTTTTTGCACTCAGTTTTATCTAAAAGTCGATGATAGGATGTTTCTGACACTTGAGGTCACATCCTGCCATGTTCCATTTGCCAGTCAATATCAGGGTACAGTCTACACTGAAACAGGTGTAAAACAGAATAAATCACAGCTAGGGTACTGTAGAAATCATCTGCAGCACCCTACCAATTACTCAGTAGCAGCAGTTCCAGCTGGTGATTTGGAACTGTGCTTCAAAAGCAGGCAGTGTAATTTCCATATGCTCAGAGCAGTCAAGTCACGATGCTGTTGGGAGTAATGATTTACATGTCAAAACAGTAAGGAAGTATTTTTCGTGCTTAATCAATAGGAGTAGAGGTTAAATACTATATACTTCAAAACGAAATTGGAGATGTGAATTTGACATTCATAATCATTCTAATTACAGAGAATGGGGAAGGCTAAAAGGTACTGAATATTACACTGCAAGGTGAAGTTCAGCAAGACGGTACATATTTAAAAAGTGCATACACTAGAGGGTAAAGGAAAATCCTTAAAAAATTTAAGAAAGAAGAGAGAAGGAAGTAGCTTTTGTTTGCTTCCCTGGCACACTTCTATAAGTCTCTTAATTTTAATCACTGAATTAATTTGTTTCATGTATAATTCAAGGATGATCCAAATAATGATAGTATAATTTCCTTGTCTCTTTAAGTTCATGACAGACAAATATGAGTCTGAAAAGTGATACAGACTGGGCCTTTAACCCACTAGAAAATCATACTGGAAGTGCTAAGGTGACTCAAGGCTGCACTTTAAAAGGCTTCCAAAATACAATGCTTGCCTCCAGTTTCACATCAGCAAGCTCATCTTAGAAACATGTTAGAAGCCATCTTTTTTCGGAATGGACAAATTTCAATCTTCCTTTTCATCTTCTACAGATAAAGGTATATACAATGTGTGTATAGTAGTTGAGTAGTTTTATGACGTTTTATTTCTCTTTTATATGGCAGCCTACCTTTAATGACATCATTTATTGCTGCCTCTGGAAATGCCCTGAGTCCTGATACAGTCATAATTTTCCTTAACACTCACTTTTGGAGCTGTCACGAGTTCTTTGATAAAATGTATGTATGTGAGTAAGGAAGCTCAGATGAAGAATGGCATTTTCTTTATTTTGGGAAGGTTTTCAGTACAATGTAGTGAAGCATAATGAGCTCACTAAAGGGAAGTTTAGAGTTTCTAGAAGTTATATATCTACTCTATACAAGTTGTCCTTGTCCTTGTTTCCAGTGTGTGTTCAGTGAAAAAAAGCAGTTACTTTCATGATGAAAATAAACTGCTTTTGAGGGGTGCCAGTCTCTCTCATCTATGCCATCCATCACAGCAGCGGCTTCAGCCATGAGTTCAGATCAGATGCTTCAATTTCACAGCAGTGAATTCAGCTATATGTGGGAAGACTTGCATTCTACTTTATGCATGTTTCTTTTGGGATTTATAACTGTTCTATGTCTAACTGGAGAATCAGCTTTGATCTAAGGCTGGGATATCCATATAATTTCTTATTTTGCTAGCCAGTTAATCATTTAGTGACACTTTAGTAAGAGAGAGAGGGGAAATAAATTATGACAAAAAACACAGTTAGGAAGGTATTATGAGAATCATTAATGAAACAAAAAAGTTAATTTTCAAGTCTGTACCCATGTTGAAAGAATAAAATCTGCATTTTCTGATGAATTTTAGAGAAAAATGTTATTGTTACGACTTCTCCCCAGTTCATGACTAGCTGAAATAATTAGATCTTCTAGAGGCATTTTCTTCTTGTCTATACATGGAAATAAGCTCCATAACAAATAAAGCACACCAACAATATCTGCCCTGCCTAGGTAGAAATACATGGCAATAAATACATCATTGATATTTCATAGTGCGAAGATAAATGAGAGGACACACCTCAAGTGTGTAACAGCGCTTTAGGAAGTAATCCTTTTGTTAGCACTGACTATGAAATGTCTCCCAGAACTTGAACCAATATGCCCACATCATCATACCAGCTCTGTGCCAAGCAAAGTTACTTCTCCTCAGAGGAAAAGTGTGGTGTTATGATAACACTGTTACACTGTTTTGGAAACCCAAAGCATCTCCCACCTGTGCTGCTCTATGATTTATTTATGTACAGCCTTAGCATTGCTCGCTTCACAAGGAGACTATTTTTTTCTGTAATCTTGGTTCCATTTTGAAAATAGAACTTACCTGCTTTTAGGACCGATCAGCGATCTAAACTGTCTAATACTTTAGACTGTTTTTCAAAAACTGTGTTTTCCCAACCCATCGTGACTGCAGGTTTGAGAAATTTTACAGATAAAAGATACCAGCAGCCTTTATTATGTACCTGCTAGATAGTACTCTACTAAATCCTCTTCAGGAGGATTTAGACTATTAAATGAAACATGTTTTTTTGCCTATGAACGTGAATGTGCCAAAATAAGTGAACAAATGCATCCTCTGGAGAGTGCAGATGAGTATACCAAAGAAGGGTTTCTGCCACCTTCGAATTAAACTTTCAAATTGGCTTTAAAAAATTTTCATGGAAAGTGTGGGAACTCACATAACATTATGAATATGTGCTTTGAATACTGGTCTTACAACTAAGACAAATATTTTAAGAAATCTGTGCTACTAACATGGTTTTGATAAAGAAACTAAGTAACAAAATATGAATGAAGACATTATTTATAAGAGTACATCAATGTAATGTCTGTATCCAGAATACTGATTCTCACTGAATGGTTTATAGGACATGGACAGATTATAATAGATTAAGCAGCCTCTTTATAGTTCCTTTTTTTCCCCCTGTATTCACTGCATTTGTTTTATGCAATTTCTATTTCTCTCAGTTTGTAGGCAATTTACTTAAGCTTAGTCAATTCTAGCATGCATAGTTTATTTAATGAAAGTTTAACATGGCTGTCATTCCTGTTGTTATGATTTATACTATTATTATAAGATAAAAGTAAATGAGAAAAGTTATAACACCGAAAATCAGAGAGGTTAAAGCGTTGATTACTAGTAATATTTTACAAATATATTAAAATAATAGCACATTTTGAAGCTTGACTAGGTATTGCTTTTCAAAAGGAGCTACTGAGCTCCTTCTTACATATGCAAGAATATATATACCTGAAGAACATAAGTATCATATAGACTGTAATGAATACTGTTCTCCAGTATTTGCTTCTTTTATTAGACATGGCAGTAGCAGGCACCAATGAGTTTACGAGCAGATGTACTAACTTCTTGAAATCACGTGACCCAAGCTGTCCCACATTCAAAAAGCAATTCTGGATTTTCTTCTGTGTAAAAGCAACAGGTTTCCTACTGTAAATATTCACGAGTTAAATCAACTGTTTCAAATGCTCTATAGAACAAACTGCTTTTGAGTTCTATTACTAAGTAAAATTGTAACCTTTCCCAATTTACCTTTTTCTCTTCTGTTGCCTGAACTGATTTTTGCAAACTTCAGCTAGGAAGGAGCTACACCACTGAGCAAAATTAATATATATGGTCCTCAACCCACCTCACCGTCCACTCATCTATTCCAGACTTCAGATGAATCAGATAAATGTAACCAAAAATAAAACCATAACCATAAAAGCTGGTTGAAAATAATTAAAAATAATTGCTGCTTAGCTAGCAAATAGTTTTTACGCTAATTTCAGACTGTTATTCCCCAGACAGCCATAAAAACTGCGCATTCGAAGTGACCAACTATTACAGATTAAAAATAAACTAACTGAATATTTTCATTTTGGATTCTATCATTCCTGAAAGTGCAGTTAACAATCTGAGAAAGTAATCTGCACTGTAAAGACAGACAAAAAATTAAAGAGAGAACTACTATTCTGGGCTTATATTGTAGGTGTATCATGCTATCCTAAAAACTGTGTCTTAAGCAATCACACAGGAAAACAAACTAAAAAATTTAACAAACAGCACCAAAACTACTTCAAGAATCTGACTGGCACAGGATTTGACTGTCAGCAGCTGACAAAACAGTTTGACTAACCTGCTTAGAATCGCTCTCCAACTTCTGCACGAGGCTATCCCAGCGCTGGGCAAAATTTTCAAGCCGGCTTTCCAGCTTCTGAGCCACTGCTTTATTTTTCACAGCTACGAGGAGGTCTTGGCTGAGTGACTTCAGCTTATTCATCATTTGTCTTTTCATTTCTATATCTCCTTTTAGAATCTGTTAAACAAAGCAACAGCAGGAAGACAAGTAAAAAAAAAAAAAAAAAAAAAGAAAGAAAAACAAACAAAAAAAAAACACCTTTGAAGAAAAACTCTGAAAGGAGCACCATAGAATCACAGAATTGCCCAAGTTGGAAGAGACCCACAAGGATCATTAGGTTCAACTCTAGGCTCCACAAAGCACCACCCAAAATTCTAACTCTATGTCTGAGAGCATTGTCTGGACACTTTTTGAACTTCAGCAGCTTGGTACTGCGCCCACTGCCCTCTGGTGCAGAACCTTTCTCTAAACCCCAGCTGCCCATCCCCTGACACAGTTCCATGCCGTTCCCTTGGTCCCTGTCACTGTGAGGAGCTGCAGCCACCATGAGGGCACCCCTCAGCCTCCTCTGCTCTGGGCTGAACACACCCAGGGACCTCAGATGTTCCTCTTATATCTTGCTCTCTGTACCCTTCACCATTTTTGTAGCCCTCTGTGCAGGCTCTCCATTAGTTTTACTTTCTTCTTATATTGCGATGCTCCCAGTGCTGGAGGTGAGGCTGACCCAGCACAGAGCAGAGAGGGGCAATCCCTTCCCTTGACTGTTTGGCAGTGTTGGCTTTTATACACTCCAGGGTACTGTCGGCGATTTTGGCTGCCTGGGCACACTACTGTCTCAGATTCAACTTGCCATCAGTCAGATCCCCTAGATACCTTTCTGTGGGCCTACTCTTCAGCCTCTCACCCCCCAGTCTGTGCATGCATCCAGGGTTGCCCCATCCCAAGAGCAGAATCTGTGACTTACTCCTGTTAAACTTCACACTGTTGATGATTGCCCAGCTCTCTATTTGTCAAGATCTCACTGCAAAGCCCCTCTGCACTCAAGGGTGTCAACAGCTCCTCCCTATGTAGTGTCATCTGCAAACTTACTAGGTATACCTTGAAATATTATATTCATCATTGACAAAAACATTAAAAATAACTGGCCTTAAAACAGAGTTCTAAGGAACCCTACTAGTGACTGGCCACCAGCCTGACATAACCCCATTTTCTATAACCCTTTGAGCCCGATTGTTCACCCCTGTATTTGTCTAGCTGTGCATTTTGTTCAAAAGGATGCTGCAAAAAACAGCACTGGAAGCTTCAATGAAATCCAAAAAGATTACATCCATTGGCTTTCGTTGGTAAAGAAAGGAAAATGGGCAAGAATGTTTTGTACAAACTCCAGTACCTCTGTGCTGTTGTTACTGTGAAAACTGCTGGTAAAGCTGACATAGTGCAATGGACAGATTGCACTTCACAAAGCAATATAACATGACAGGTGGAGCAACTCCAGACACTAAAGCTTGCTTCAGGTAGTGATAAAAATCAAAAAACTAACAGCTGTGTGGCTTTATAACCTTTAAACTGCATGAATATTAACAACTATATCAACATTTCAAACAAAGTTTCTTTAAAGTTTTGTGGTATTTTCCGCACAATGCATATTAAAACTGGGGAAAAAACAGATTTCTAGAAAAATAATATTTAGCCCCTAAGTAGGGTTAAAAAAATGATAGCAGTGAAGGAAAATTACTGGATGATCTCGGAGGTCTTTTCCAACCATGGTGGTTCTATGATTCTACAAAAATAGCTTAGTTTTGTCAGGACTGAAGAATCATATATTCTGCATCTTTCTGAGAACTTGGCAAGCCCTGGTTATGCAGCAGTCACCTTTCCCAAGGATCTCAGAAGTTTGTGGAGTCCTGGGAGCTCTCCTGAGTGTGCAAATGACACAGCCATGCAGCTGGGAGCCTGGAAACTCCAGCGTACAACCTCTTTGAGTCAACATTCAGCTTGAGGCAAACCTACTGATCACTACTACCTAATACTCTTCTGTGATAGTGTCACATAGCCTGTAAAACCATACCGGAGGACTCTATTTTCACATTTCCTTACTGAAACTTGTCAGTGTTTTACATTAATTAATATGTTTTAGTTTTGACTTTTTCCAGCACAGGAAGAGACCTCGAGCTAACAACAAAATTTGTAATTTAGCTGTCAGCAAGATAATAGACAGAACTGTTGAATTGTTGAAATTAATTATCAAATATCTCAGTCATAACTTTTATCAAGTGCATACTGTAAACTCCAGTATTTGAACATTATAAAGCAATTTCCTTATTTGTGAGTATTATGCCTTCATAAGTTTATTTTCAGATTTTTACTGTAGTTATTGTTTTGCTATTTTTAAACATTGCCAAAAACATCTTTTGGGCAAAGTAATATTCTAATGAGCAACATCTGTTGTAAAATAACTATTTGGTTTCTGAGAGGTTTACACCAGAAAGAATCAGTGTTAACATGGTATCTTATTTCTTCTAACAATAAATTTGCATTAAGCAAAGCAAGTGAAAACTTAAATATCTGTTAACTGAATTAAAAGAATTTATTTATTGAATTAACTCTCTGTATATCTTGGCAGTAGATCTCAGCATGTTTTATGAAGAAGAGTAACACCATTGCCTTCATTTTAGAAGCTGCAAAACTTAAGTGCAGGACATGGAAAAAAATGACCCTCACTTCACTACAAACTCCTCTGAGGTAAATGTAGAGAGCAATAAGTTCTCCTTTGAGCTTCCTTTTCTCAAGGCTAAATAACCTTAGTTGCCTCAGCTGTTCCTTATAAGACTTGCTCTCTAGACCTTCACCAGCTTTGTTGCCCCCGTTTGGACACAAATTTCCCTCTTGTTACATTTCCAGCAAATTCTGGAAGGTACCAAACTGGTCTTTTTTTTTTTTTTTCTTTTTGGTCAAAATAAGTAATAAAAGCTGTTCAACGAGAAGACTTTAGTTCCTGGTTACAGTAATAATCTACTCATTTTAACAAAAGCGTAGACACAAATGTTTCCTACCCACTGCATGCATAAAAAAATCACTCTTTTGTATAAAACAATGTCTAACAAATTACTTTCTTTTCAAATGTCCCAATGCTATAGAACCATTTCCAAGCCTAGGTTGTGCCAAGTTTCACATATTTACAGAAAGGCATATTTCTAAGCCAGTCTGAAGGACATTCCCTCCATAAAGACAATGAATTTTAAAGTATTTTCTGAAGAATGGGGCAGAATATATGTTGAAAAAGGTATATTTTACATATGTAAATAGGTTCCTGAAACACAGTTGAGGTTTGGTTGCAAGGCAATACTAATTCAATTCACAAACTTCTGACTGAAGAGACAACCTAGAAATATATCTGTCCTTACCGATTACCTTATCAGCAAGACCATGGACCAATTAATTTCACACACTGGAGATAACATCCATTCTCAGAAAAAGAAATACATTTTCTGTTAAACCATATTGTCTAAGAAGCAGGATAAAAGCACACACATGCAAATTCATAAATGGGAAAACTGAGCACAATGTAGGACAATGAAAAATACATACAGCTAATTTGCGTAGACTAGTCAGCATCTCATTTTCATCCTTAAAGCCACTTGTATGAATTTTGCTAAGAGCATCTTCTTTCTCAGTAAGCCATGCATCAAAAAGGCACTGAAAGAAAATTGCAGAGAACAGGGTGAAAAAGCCTCAGTCAGGCCATTCCTACTGCAGTTTTTGGAAGAACATTCCATTTTGTAACTACTAACAATACTCACCTGCTCTTCTGCAAAGTGTTGCCATTTTCTAAGAATATCTTGCAGAAGGACCCATCGATCTTCTGTCCATCTGCAGATGGCCGCCCACCTGCTTCCAAAGTGCTAGAAGGAAAGAAAAAAAATAACACGAGAAAAGTTTGTTTATACTTTTAAAAACAAACGAATCAGATCTTCCAATGGCATTATAAATTTTTGTGAAAACATTTTGATAACTCACTTTTTACAATTTTAAGTCCTTAAAATATGTTGCATGTTACACTGAAATGGATTTTACCACTGTTTGAGAGAAAACTCAGAGAGAATAGAAAAAGTAAGAGCTGGAAAGGAGAAAATTCTAATACTAATCTAAAGACACATTTTTCCATTAAATCTCCAATATTATGCTCTCTCTCCCTCAAAAAAAAAAAAAAAAAAAAAAGGGAAGAAATCAAAAACTTTATGGTACCCGAAACATAACGACTTGAAATGTAATTTAAATGGCTCAAACTGTTGATCACAGCAATAAAGTATCTGTTTTTTCAATTGTGCTGTCAATACATGCGATCTATTTTCTCCTTTACAACACTGTCATAGGAGAAAAAAATCCTAGAAGCTAAGATTAGCATACACATATATATATATATGAGGCTTTCTGTATACTTCTAGCATATGCTACTATATGCATTTTAAAATTGTGAGAAATGCTATGTTGTTCTCTTTTACTTATTTGAAAGAAAACATTACCACTTTATTTCATTTTCCTATTAGCCTTCAGTGAAAAACGCCTGAGACAGGTTAAGACTAGAGCTGTGCTGATGCATGGTACAATAAAACTTCTATTGCAACAATTTACAATAATTTTATTACTCTTGAGCACCATATGCAAAATTTTCAGCTCCTCCCAAATAAGAAATCTTTCAATATCTGTAGGATACAGGATGTTACCATATATTATTTTCAACCTATTTCTATTGCATATGTATTGACAAAAGTATTTCAATACGTATTGAAAAAGAGTGTTTTTTTCCCCCGTTTTCTTATTTGTTCATATCTTCTACTTTTTGTATTTATTTTTAATGGGGCTATAATTTAATTTTGGCAAAAAAAAAATCAAATGATGTATTTCTGAAACCAAGGGATTAAAATAATACATCTATTTTAATTATATATATAAGATACATTTCCTTATTTTCTATCAGGAATGTAAATTCTATTTTGCACTTCCTAGGAACTGAATGGTAAAACTACAGGTTACTTGAATTTGTGGCTTTAACAATGTTACGTCCAAGTGAAAATTAAGCAGATTCCATATTTTTCATTTACTGAATGCCCAAGCCATAATAGATCCTGCAGATTAAAAAAGTGCTTATGATGACATTCAGTGTGATCATATTAGATAATTGTTCAGTTTAGAAAACTGAACATCGTCTCTGATCAGCAACTGCAATAAAGCTAAACTATGACACAGCTCAACACTGTCACACAGCAAAACTAGTAAGTGTCCCATTTCAGTCACTTACTTCATCATTATGAAGTACGTTTTGAGAAATAAGTTTTTGAATAAAAGCTTTTTTTTTGCTTTTATAAGGCTTAGCATTAAGGATCATGGTTTTCATTTATATTTGGAATTATATAATGGGTATTTATTATATTTCCTAATTAGACCTAGACCACTCAAGTAATTTTTCAAATCCAAGAACTGCATTTATTTTGTATTAAAACCAATTTTAGTGTTAATTTGCCATAAAACAAAGTGATCCAAAATTTCCAATTCAAACAGACACAAAAAAAGTTCAAGTTATGCATATGAATATTTCAGAATGCTTATTTCCATAATGACAGAAGAAAGTAATTACTGGTGAAAGACTTTTGCCTTCAACTTATAATGAAATAGAGTACAACATTTTACTTGCTCATTTCACTCACTCATCATTAAATGTATTTGTCAAACTGCATGACACAGAACAGTTGCAGAAAAAAATACCTGACAACCAGCCAATAAAAATCATTAAAAAAAAAAAAAAGTCATCTTCCCGTTATTGAAAACTCATGACTTCATACATAGTATTTACTGCCCTCATAAGATAAATACTATGTGTACTGTAAAGAACGCTCAATAAAGTCTTTTCCACATAAACTAGATTTTGTCTAATTTTACTGATCAGAAAAACTAAAGATCTTATTTAAGAAAAGGACGTATTATTTTTAGTTTCATTTCTCCCAATTCTAAACATATTTCTAGTCCAGCTCTAGGGAGTTTCAACTCCAGCCCAGAAGAGTACCTAGCAGATCTGCTGTATCTAGCACTTCTAGAGTTCTGTTTTATATTCAACTTAAGTACCTTGTTTTGTTTTGTTTTGTTTTTTCTTTTTCCCTTAGCTCCTTTGCTTGCTAATTACTAGTTCAGAAATCACAAACACATTGTTTCTTACAGTCCATATGCTTCATCTTTGAAACTGTCTTTCCCAATAATTCCCACAATTCAGAGTAATTATTACTAGTCAACTACTAATAACACTGTAATGATTCGATGAAGTTATAAGAAGGGCCTTTTTGTCATTACTTAACAAGGTCCAAACCAAAATACTATGCCCTTTTTTTACCCCACTGACATAGGATAACATTCTATCTATTTTTAAAAATCTCTATATACAGATGGTGAAGTGAACCACATTTGGTTGTTTTGGTGCCTCATGGTCTGATTTACAACAAAGTTTATGGATCCTAATTATTGACTACATTTTTAAAATACACTTGCAAATTATACTAAAGGGTTTACAAAACTTCCCAAAGACAGACAGTAAAACTTTTGGCACCTCTGATTTAAATCAGCATTATTAGGAAATTCTTTTCATGACCAGACATCTCTTCATTGGTAATACAGATTTAGATCTAAATAAATTACACCACAGAAAATTAAATCATGATTAAAAGCATTTCAGGCAGACACAAACTCTGATAATCCAGTACTCATATGAGATGAATGATAATGCATGAGATGAACAGAAAAATCTTATTTTAATGGAATTATAATTTTATTTTTATTCACTTCCCAGATGCTGGTTAAAGAATATAACATTTCCTTTTCTAAACTCTTTTCAAGGAGAACAGCCTAAGTATTCTCTGTTAGAACAGAAAGCGAACTAAAATGAATTTAAGGTATGTTCCCTGTCCCCCTCTCTCCCTTCCCCTGCCCCCCCAAATCACTGTATTAATATCTATTAAGTTCTGCATCATGTGAGCTGCAGGCTCACCCCTACAACCAGTAAATCTACGTTTACATAGCTCCTATTCTATCACTGTGAAATTCAGCACAGTTCCATATTAATACCATACATAACAACCCACAAATCTGTAACCACACATAATGAATGTCCTGGTCACTGGCATACAATTTTCCTTAATAGTTATGACAACAGTAGCAGCTGACGCTCACGTAGATGTATTGTCAAATCTTCTCAGTTACTTCTTTTCTTCATATATACAAGCATATTATATTTCACCAATTTAGGCCATGCTAACCACAGACTGAGCTCCAAACTTCCTTACATTCCTTACATTTAAATCTATGCAACTTTTTTATGTCACATACTTCAACCACATTGCACTCTTTTGATGGTTTATAAACAAAGCAGGAAATCACTTATTTAATACAAAGAATTTTTTTAAAAACTCATACCTAAGAATTTTTAAAAACTATTTCAAACTCAAGCAGCTGATTTTTTCCTAACAATTTTTGTAAAAGAAATAGTTTGCTGTAAACATCTGCATTAACATCATCATTAGCTTGCTTTTTTCCATCAAACAGTACTCAAAACCGTAGGTAGCCTGTGTGATGTCTGGGAAATCAGGCTGCACCACAGGTTTTGCTCCCAATACCTGGAAAAACAGATCTCCAGAGAAAAAGTAAAATGCCTTCTTGCTCCTTTGAAATACCTATTTTATGGTCCTAGCTGGAATTTTCAGAGAAATCTACATGTAAAAGAAACTTATCTTAAGTTGAGAGGACTATGAAAGAATGTTCTTTATGCCCATAAAAGCAGAAGATAAAACATTCTTATTCTTCAAAAAGGTCAAAGTAAGCAAGTACAGGAACACGATAAAGTGAATAAAAACAATGCAACTCTTGGGAACACTGAACTGGATGTAGAAAAAAAGTGAAGTAACAAGACTGAAGCCTGCAACTAACAGAAGAGGATTTTTTGAAAGATGTTTTTTTTTTTTTAATGAAGTAATGCTATCTACTCTTTAAAGGAAAAAGACATTTTGTCTTTATGCAAAATCCATTTTTAAAAGATTTGGCACATTCACTGAATTTCCTCTGTGCAACATTAAGCAGAATGTGCATATATTTTATTTTTTTAAGAAAGCTTCCTTACTTATTTTGAAGTACTTTTATAAGAACTAGCCATATATCATCATCAGTCAAAGAATAGTACCCCGGATAAGATGAATATATGATAGACCACAAAATTATGCTCTCCATTCCTTTCCTTCAGTAGCCATCAAGAAGCATTTGATACATCAAATGCAGCTCTCTTTCCAATATGGATCCCTGAGGCCTGTGGAGGGCTCTAATTTCAACAATCCTACAAGAGTCCTTGAGGGACTGATTGTCTACTGGGTATAATTAGAGTAAAAATTTCATACCTTCTGGGCTTTTTTATGTCATTCAGTGATTTATCTCAGCTGAAGGCAATTTCTCATACTTTCTTGAGAAACAAGTCAGACTACTGCAACTGATTTGGTAGTACAGTCCTCTGATTTTTCAGCACTAAAAACAGATTTATGCCTTATGCAGTAGCTGCCTTTATGGTAAACCTTGGGATTGAGACTACTGGGATCTAGGAGTTACCTGTCTAAATAGCCAGATCTCAGCACCAACACAAACACACGGCCTGACAAAATATCACACTGATAGGTCAAGTAAACACTGTTAAGTAAAAGAAGATAAAATATTCACACTCAACCAGGCTTGCTGTAATCTCTCAGACTACCTTGGGAAAGCAACTTAAGAAGAGGTGTTTACTTTTATTTTCCATGCAACGTCACTTATCTGCGTGTTATTTGTTTGAGGGGACACTTCTGACTTCTGTGTCATTAACTGACTCTTAAGTAGGACTCAGTTTTTTGGCACATGCAATAAATCTTAAGAGCTTCTACAGCATTCATTTGAAGCCAGTGTAAATTCCTGTCAGCCTGTTGAGACTTCTACCATCTGTAAGTAAATTATTTATAGAGTTTTATACAGATGAATACATAAATATATGTATTTATGTTTATAAAGACATATACAGATATACATACGTACACATATGTATATACATGAAAATATTTCAGAAATCACTGTCTCAATACTCAAACAGAAAGACAGAACTGATTTACAGCTGCTTTGAAAATGCAGTCTCAACCACTATCTGGCAAAGCGGTTCACTGTCTTTCCAATCTGATCCTGACCAGTATCTCACCCAGGCAGCCTTAGTAAGCTTTTTGTCTGACAGCGCACACACTTGTTTTGTTCTGCTTTTAAAAGTGAGACTGGCAGACACATAATCAAATTATGAGCTTTGCTCCATGGTACTTCTGACAAATGCTCTGATGAGTGTGCCTGCCAACACATTCTCTCTCCTGTGCTTATATATTCAGTTTCCAAATGACATGAGGGAAAAAAGGATATATAAACAACCTTCTCATACACATAGGAAAGGTGATACAACATTTTGCAGGACAGCAGGTGGACTGTGGTTTTCCTTGGTATAAAGGAACAGAATTTTGCAGACCTCCGTAATACCCTAAGCAATATAACTTTATAGCTCTATTTTGATTTTATTAACACTTTTAATAATGCTACAAACTCGGTGTCTTCAGAGCAATGAGATCATTGAACTTTTCTTTCAGATTATTCTTAAAGAGGGTGTGATTGAAGCAGGGAGCTGTACAGCAGCTGGATTGTTCCACACCACCCCGTACTCCACTCAGTGCTCAGCTTCAGAATAGGTTTCCTCAGAAATTCCCTTACTGGCATCGTTTCAGGAATACACTTCCTCAATGACAGTAGCAATTGTTCATACCTTCTCCACTAGTACCCTTTTAAACTGACTATTTATGCCATGCTCCATTTACATATGTTATTCTTTAAGCTTTTTTAACTGGACAAACACATCATAGTAATGTGCAAGTCTATTTATTGAAACTGCTAACATGCTTTTTAATACATAGGCCTATATATGTTCTCATAAAATACTAATTTAGACACAGATGGCCAAATTAAGAATATTAAGAGTCCCCAATCATTTTTACTGATGCTTACCTCAGTCTGAGTTTCCTGTGAGTTTTCTGGTATGCATTATACATGAGGTTTGTTGCAAATGCCTCTTCTATGGGGCTTAGAATTCTATGTCACAATAGTAAGACTAGAACATCGTTCCTTCTCTATCAATCCCTTTTTTTAAATTGGCTGATATTCTCCCTATAAGTAATTTAAAAATAATCAATTCTGTCTCTTGTGAGGGTAGAGGGCGTTGCTGTAATCTTACTCAAGAACATTATTGTCTCTAGCACGTGAAATTAGATTCAATTTGCAGTAATCCACGCTTTTTTTCCCTGCACTTGTCAAAAATCTGTTGTATATCTTCTAATTTATGAAGCATAACGAATGTCAAATGCCTTAAAAAATTTTCACTTTTTTTGACATACTTTACCATAGTACTCTGAAAGAACCTGCAGTTTGCAAACATAAAACATATCTCAGTTAAACCTTTTCCCACTTGTTTCTTTAGTTTTATTTCATTTTCCCCTCTTCCATTCAAGATATTTTCCTTGTTTAGTTAACCTTCTAAAGCCATGAGTTTGCCAGGGATCTGCTTTATTCCACTGAAAAGAATATAAGTAGCTAGCAAGACATTCTGAAATACCAGTCTGTCTTGCGGATATACCATGATTCTGACACTGAAGATAAATTTAAAAGGAAATAATAATTGATATTCAGTACAGGCTGCATTGTTTCCTTCCCTGGGTTGTGCTCCCTAACGTAGAAGCAGTTTGTAGTCTTAGTATTAATCAGCTTAGCCAAATGTGTACTATCTACACTAATTCCCATACTAATTACTAATTTATTAAATTTATTGGGATTGGTATCCAAATCAGCTAGATTTAAGACAGCACAGACATCTGTCTGTTATACAGACATGCCTTCCAGCTGAATGTATTGAGAGTTTCTCTAGAGAAATCTTGGCCTTTAATGATTCAAAAAAACAGAAACCTGTTTATTTTTTTCGGTCATAAAGCAAAATGAAGGAAACTACTTTCTCCTTTCTAAAAGAGAAAATTGGAAGAACCCTTGGTTCTAATACTAACACACTTCCTGAGCAGTGATCTGGACATCTGATCACCAATTCAGTCATACCCTTCTTCCTGATTCTAGTCATCGTGTCTCAATACTACTTGTCTAAGTTCATTCAAAAGTTATAGTAAGAGCACTGCATTTATATACTTTTCTTTTAAGGTGAGAATGAAATACTAAACTTTCTTAAAACAAAAGGTAGAGTTTAACAATTTCTAGACCATTTAGGTTGCTAAGTTTATCATAAATACATCATTGGTGCACCATTCTTTTAAGGATATTCAAATAATTTTATTTAGAAAATGGAAAATACAGAAGTCATTATCTGTTCTTTAGACTTTGAATCAAAAGACAGTGTAGAATGTTTGGATTCAAAGACATTACTGCTAACTTGTTCCAATCCTGGTGCTCAAGGAAGCCCTGTTGTAAGATAAATCATTGATAAAACATGTATACAGAAGAGGATATACACTGAAACAGAGAAATGAAACTAAGGTCAGATTGAAATAATTCCCTTTACTTCCTAGAAAATATGTTCAAGTAAAACTAATGGGAAATTCTTACTCCAGAAAAGTGTTTTAAAAAAAAAACAACATGTCCTTGATATTTCTTCATAACCTTCATTCATCTAGGAGACCCTTCACATATTTGGTGTTGCTTATTTTGGCTTAATTCACATATTTGGTTTTACTTACTTTTTTTTAAAAGCCCTCTTTCAGTTTGATGGGGTGAGCATTAGCATTAAAAAAAGCCACACACATATTGGGTATCATTTAAAATGAATGTGCCTTTAAGCACTTGAGAGTGGATGATGACATTTTATGTACTATTATACCAAAATACACCACATGCAGTAGTTTCCAACCAGAAGAAAAACCCTTCCTTTTCAGTAAGCTCACGCTCCGCTTAATGATGTAATGTTGTTATATCCTTCTCCATAAACATACCAGATAATCGTGCTACTTCTGTCAGGAATAATGGAATAAAGTTAAGAAACAAAATACAAACACTTGTCCTTAGTCTGGAGTATAAACGAAACATGCTTATAATGAAGGAAACAGAAAACATAAAAAAACATTAAGATATTTGTTATTTTCTGCAAAATACTTGTATTTCCCTGACCATACAAAAGTCATGGACTATAGAAATGTTTAAGATCATGCTCAGAAAAATCTTCTGAGATATACTCAATGCTACAAATACTTCTTATTTCACTTAAAGCCAATGACAGCTTTCTCTCTGAGACCTGAGTTCAGTTGTATCTCAGTTCAGTTACCTGAAGCTGCTCTTCCAGTGCAGCAGTAGCTTTGTCTCCACTGTTTTCATCCACCACCACCACCATATGGGTTAGAGAGTTCACCTTCACTTGTTCCTGTTCCAGATCATCTTGAAATGCCTGTAATTAAAACACAAATGCTAGAAAATTTATTCCAAATTAAGAAAATGTTGTATGTTTGGAGTCTCACTGACAAATACAACTAACTAACCTACTACAATAACTTTGTAATCCTAATGCTGTCAGTACTAAACATATTTAAATGCATTTTGTTACATTAGTGTATGAATGCTAGCATAGGCATATTTTATAAACTTCTATTCCTTTCAAGAATAACTTACTATTACTAATAAATTACTATTACACTCGCAAGGCATAACTCTTATGGAATTTCAGACTGAAGATGTGGTCTGTGAAAATATGCATTGAGTTGAAGTAGCTAATTACTTACAGACATCATTAAAGTATCTACACACACCAGTAGCTCTGCACATTTTAAAGAAACATTAGGTTGGGTTGTGTACTTCATAATAATATATTGAAATATTTTAATATTTCAAAATTTATGAAGTATTAAAAAGGATGTATTTTTTTTCATTAAACACATTTGATCTTTGGAAGGGCACGTCTTCATTAACAACTTACTGTGAAAGTACTCAAGAGATGATTCAAGATTAGGAAATATATGTGGCACCCTCATTTCAGCTATTGCAAAAAAAAAAAAAACAGCAAACAAACTGGGAGAAGCACTTTACAATTTCTGAATGTCCAAGGAAAAAATGTCTGTCCCTTTCAACTTTGGTATCCAGCCTGCTACTGCAGTACAAGTTGGGACAGATTTTACTCTAAAATACTGAACTGCTAAAAGTGAAATGTCTAACTATCAAATTTGCACAAACTGGCATTTCAGTAATTCCTAACTTTGCCAAATTTGTACAACCCTTCACACTTCCTTGACCCCCCTATAATCTCCTAGACTTCATGTAATACATCTAATCGTTTGTTCCCTCCCTCCTCATAGTGCACAGAGAAGGGCAGTGGGAACTCTCACACATCTTTGCTCTCTGCAGAAAACAGTCTACAGCATTTTCACTAAACTTATGATCTACATTAAAAAAAAAATAGTGGAAAGAAAAATGAGGAAAGGAAAGAAAGGATTTAAGGTACTGAAAGGTAGCACAATGCTGCACGAACATCCCCCCTTCATGGGTTTTATTGTCTCTTTTTTGTCTGTACTTCCTATGAAAGATGGAGACTCTATCTTCCTGTAGCTTGTTAACAAAAACTGGAACTGAACTTGACAAGGGATGTGAAAAACAACAAGTAAGCATTCTAGAGGTACATTAGTCGGAAAAGAAAGGCCAAGGAGAGTTTATCACCTTTGAAAAATTAGAAGGGAGAAATGGCAACAACAGGCATGGAGAAGGCTAAGGTACTCAAGTTCTTTGCCTCAGTCTTCACTGTCTGTCAGGCTTCCTATGCCTACTACGTCCCTGAACTTCTACGCAGGAACTGGGGGAGCAAAGTCCTTCCCACTGTAAGCAAAGTGCAAGTTTGAGACTAACTGATTAGGCTGAAGGTGTATGGATCTATAGGACCCAATAACATGCATTCCAGGGACCTGAAGGAACTGACAGATGTAGCTCCCAAGCCACTCAAAACCATATTCAAAAAATGGAGGCTGGCAGGCTGGGTGTGTCTGGAAAAAGGGAAACATCACTTCAATTTATAAGAAAGGTAGAATGGAAGAAATACCCAGGAACTACAGGCTGGTGAGCCTCACGAGGTCTCTGCCTGGATGTGAATCCTCTTGGAAGCTATGTGAAGGCACATGAGAGATGAGGTGATCTGAGACATCCAACATGATTCACCAAGGGCAGATCGTGCCTGACCAATCTGGTGCCCTTGAACAACGGACTGACAGCATTGGCGGACAGAGGAAGGGCAACTGATGTCATATGCCTGGACTTCTGCAAGTTCCTTGGCATGGTCTCTCACCACATCTCTATCCCTAAATTGAAGAGATATGGATTTGGCCTTCTAGGAGTTAAAAAGAGCTCATAATCAGGAGGGAGACAGACTTTTTATATGGTCTGATAGTGACTGGAAAGTGTTTTAAACTAAAAAAGGGGAGATTTAGATAAGATACTAGGAGGACTTTTTTTTATTCAGAGAGTGGTGAGGCACTGGCACAGGTTGCCCAGAGAAGTTCTGGTTGCCCCATCCCTGGAGGTGTTCAAAGCCAGGTTGGATGAGGCCCTGGGCAATCTGATTTACTAAGTGGAAAGGGGGTTGAAACAAGATGATCTTGAAGGTCCCTTCCAATCCAAGCTGTTCTATGATTATGGTTGTACGAAAACAAAACCATCCAAGGTCCTGTCACAAAGTAGGGAACTGAGCAACCAGACATATTTGCTCCTTCCTCTGCTGTGATGTAACAAGAGAACAAGTGGCAAAGATTGAAAGAACAGGAGATAAAGAAGCATTGATATTGAAACTTCAAGCCACAAGGAAGGCACTATTCAATTTCTTTTCATAATTTTTGTTACTTTGTTACTTAGATTGTGCCTTTAACACTAGAGCAGAACGTGCCTCCGTGATCCATACATATATAGTATGATAGTCACAGTCTGCAAAATAAAAAGGCTAAATTTATATGCCTGTGGAAAACTTAACTGTATTACAAACTATGTTAAATTTCACCATATCAATTTTTCTGCTGCTTTTTCAAGTAGCTTAATTCACTTAGGTATGAAGAACATGCACTAGCTGAAGATTAGATTAGGTATTTTACATCTCTTTTGTAAAACATTTAGTTTTATTTGAAAAAAAATAAACATATAATGGAGCTATACACAACAGGAAAGTAATTCAAGGGCTTTTGATTTAAAGACATAAACCTCTCAGTGTAAGACATTTCAGAGTTTTAATTCCTTCATGGGCATGGTCTGAGATGATATATTCATAAGAATCCTTTATTCTGATTTTTATGCCTGTGATTACCACTTGCAATGGAGAGCTAGACTATAAAGCAACTCTCAAGGACTGTGAAGTACACCAAATTATTAAAACAGTCCTTAGAATTCAGATTTCTCAACTTTATACTGACACAGTTCTTGATGAACTGTTTACTTCTGTTCAGTCTTCTATTTAAGCCTCACAAAGCTTACATCCAGGGAGAAGGTGATTTTTACTTCCTTATTAGGGGATATATGAAATATGTCAAAACCACGGGGTGAGTGATGCTTTGTAAACGAAAAGAGTAAAAGTGTGAGCCTCACACACACTGTGAAAGACGTGAGAAGTCAGTAAACCAATGAAACTAAAAAGTTTAGTCATTGTCTAATCCCCAGGTTCAATTTGCCTGAGCTAAGCGGCTGTTCTTCATAATTAAAGTATCTATTTTTACCATGAAATTCACTGGAGACAATTATTTGTATGCAGGAACTTGCTGAAACAGAAATTTACTGCAGTTTCAAAATAAGAGCATGCTCAGTTCAGATCATTTGAATTCCAATTTGTAAAAAGCAATCCTCAGCTCACAGGGAGGAAATTTTCAGGGACTTAAAACTTTCTCTCTCCCTATGCCGTTTCCATGTTTCAACTAATATATGTTGATGCATTGAGACAGCACCAAAAACTCATAAAACACCACAGCTGCTCTAATTCCTACCTGTCTATCAGATCACAAGTTATTTGAGTCCCAGGCAATCTAATTCAAAGGGAATAAAATTACACAGGGTATCAAAGTACCCAAAGAAAGATACATCCCTGATATTTGAACACTTTGGAAGTTTCTTAATTTACCTCTGCTTTTTTTTTTTTTTTTTATTATTCCAGTAAGGTAATGGAAGTATGAATTTAATAAATGATAAATTGTATAATAATGTGGAATTATGATATATGCAATAAAATCAGTTAATTAAAATCAATTTTTCCTTAATAATAAAATTGATAATACATTATTTGGCTTCAACTATTCAATAGTTCTCAGACTTTTACTGAAAAGCAGCTTTCTCCCTTAATAAAATTATAAATAAGGGATCCTTACAACTGTCAACAAAATGCTTAAGATACTGCTATAAAGGCAATAGGCTTTTTAAAAAAATGTTTGAGTATTGCTCCAAAATACATTTAACTATGCCAGGTTTCTTACCAGGGAAGTATACCAGTATACCTCGCTAATAACATAAAATCTCTATGTCAGTCCATTCAGAAATTTTTTTGTACTATCAAGTCACAGAATCACAGAATTGTAGGGTTTGGAAGGGACCTCTAGAGATCATCTAGTCCAACCCCCCTGCCAAAGCAGGCTCCCTAGACCAGGTTGCACAGGTAG